>JACAAK010000017.1:0-631362 GCA_025093985.1 Calvatia gigantea
GCCAATGTATCAATTTTATGAGCCGCAGTCACCTCGTTTTGTGTATGCACCAATTTCTTTGCCGGGGGTTACAGGCATACTTTCCTGTTGTCGTTGTCAATCTCATCGCGGATGTCTCAGACCACTGCCGTGGATGACCTGCATACTAAGTACCACAATGTCTACGTGAGTTGGGTTCCCATTGACGGCCCGGCCATTATCCACCGACACTACCTCCGTCCGTTTTCAGTTTCCCTCCACATTCGACTGTAGCACACCACCCCTTACACCGTCCAATTCCAATTTTCCAGATTCTCTTCTATTACATAGCAGCTGTTTTACTGGTTAGGCGAGGGGGGGTTAATATTGTAGTCCACCCCCCAGTTCTCTTCACCTACGATTTCATGTTACCTCCTTTGCTCACATGATGAGTCTCCACAGAGGGTTTGCGTGCCTCACTTGAGGGATAAAACTAATATATATCTTTAATCCCGAATTTGCTAGTACCGCTTCTTCTTGCTGGTCTCTTTCACCCTCTCGACGCCCAAAAGGTCTCACCTACGTCCCACTCACAATATCCACCTGATAAAAGCATTCCAATTTTCAAATTTATTCAAATCCCAAATTTCCATACCAGCTCCCGCGTCTTCCGTCCAGTCAGTATACCAACCGTCTCTCTTCGCAAGCTTCGATAACATAAAAATGTTGTTGTAGTCCATTATCAATGAAGGTCAAACTGCATGTTGTAAGTTTATCTTGTGGCGAGACATTCTAAAAAACTCCACTCACGAAATCTGTCAAGGACATTCTGTCCGGATTCATCTCCATTGCTATCCATGTAGTTTTCGGCCTCCAAAAATCCTCTTGTATATGCTGGGCTTGTGAGAGTGACAGAAGCCGCTCTATGACCTCATCCACTGTAGGTCGCTTGCTGGGAGTAAGGCTCCAACAGCCTATCATAATTGACCAGACGGAGTCTGTCAGCTCTGGCGCCACCTCCTGACTAGGCCTGGCTGGCACTTTTCCCCGTAACCGCCTCATAATAACCATAGTATCACTTGGAAGTTCATGGAATGGGACCTTCCCAGTAAATATCTACACCGTAACGTCAGTCACCAATGATTACAGTGAGGACGCCTGACGAGAATACCTCGATCATGGCAGACGCCACTGAGTAAATATCGGCTGAAAAGCTTGAGTGCAACGGACCGTCTTCTGAAACGGCCAAGAGCTCCGGAGCGCACGAGCGGGTCGCTTTCCCAACTCTCGCTTAGAAGTGAGGTTTGGAGGACAGTAGGGTTCAATCACTGATGACTCTCTGAAATCTATGAGACAGGCAGAGCCGTCGTCTTTGATGCGGATATTCGCCTGTGAACCCTGTCAGACTCTCGTCGCAAGAGGGAAGTATCAAGTCTATTCTTACCCCGGTGATATTACCATGGATGATCCAGTGCTGGTGTAGGTATTGTACCCCAGCCAAGACATCATGTACCTATTGGCAATCGTGAGTGGCCCAGGGATGCAAGTTGAGGATACCCACGATTGGTAGTCACGGCGCACGAGGGTACATGTTCAAATACCCCAGCAAATTGCCATTTTCCATCCAAGGGGATACAAGTGTAATCCAGTGCTCAACATTAGGCAAATGGTAAATGCCATAAAATGGCAAGATGTTGGGGTGTGCAAGTTGGCACCATATAGCGACTTCATGAGGGGTCTAGAGGTCTCAAGCCATTGATTAGTTTCGAACGCCAAGAGGCTCTGCGACGCACATTATCGACATCCAACCTTCCATCTGATTTTATCACCTTTAGGCGAACCTGATGACCTTGGCATTCACCCTTATATATAGTTCCGAATGCATCATTTGTAACAACGTGGGGCGGCAGCTTAATCCCATTAAATCCCAGCCGCTGGTGAAAGAGCCCTAATGTCACAGATAACCGCAAAAATGTTACCAAAATTGATCGCCTGGCTGCATCGTCGGCCAGATGGGCACTAAGTAACTGTGAATGATGGTCAGTTCATACTCGACGGGTTCACAGATGTGATTGAGGAACCTTTTGGAGGATATTGAGAGTACGTTGCGCGTGGGCACCGTTTGCCTGAAGGAGAGTCTGATAGTAGTCTGCGGAGTCAAGGATTCGTGTTTGCAGAAGTTGCATGATGCCTTCGGAGGTTCGGGTCAAATGGTCAGGGGGGTCTACACATCCTATAAGCATCCAATTGTCATATCACATCATTTAAAATGTACCAAGGTCCGCTCTGTTAATCTTGTATGTAAACGGACACAAATTGGCCATTTCAGCCCGAGCTCCGTTCAGGTCAATTGCAAACTTTCCACTTCGGATAGGATTGGAAAGATAGTCCTCAAATGACGCGTGATAAAACCGCAAATAACCCTCGCGCACATCCTCGGGTGATGGCACATAAACCACTGAGTGGAGCTTCCGCAGTGCAACGTAGAAGGCGCTTCGATCGATATTCAAGAAATTGTAGAGCTTCTGGACGGGGAATATCCCATAGTGGGAGGACCGCAGTGCGAGGTGATGACTAGGAATCCGTTTTGTCATTAGGAAGACATCATCTGGTATGTCGGTGAGGATGTTGGAGTAAAACAGATCAAGAGCCTCAAGAGGATTTTTCATACCAACTCGATGCGCATTCCGCATGAATTCTAACACGTCAACAAGGCGTGCCATCGGGTTTGCATATCCCGGGTCGCTGAGATACTTCATGATAGTCGAAGCGAGAGCGAAAAGGCCAGACGTGATCCCCGGGACCCTGTCGAATTGACCGCTCGATGGCCAGGATGGGTTCACGACATCGCGAAAATCGGCCCGGAGCTTGGCAAAGCCATCGCGCAGATAGAGGTCGACGTCGTCTCTGGTCTTAGCGTCAATCAAAAGTTCTTCCCGGAGGCAGTCGATACTGTAGTCCGGCCTAGAAAAGATATGCTTGAGGTGTGGTTCTGGGCGGCTACAGATCAACCAGAGTAGGGTGAAGAGTTGAGGCGGCGGTTCAACGAAAATAGGGTGTGACTGCGTCCGTCAGTCACGAGGTTTCGAAACCGGGTCCAGGAAAAGAGAGACAGAGGCCAGGAACACAAGAGAACGAGGGGCGAGAGTGATGACGTCAGATACGTCGTTGAGAATGAGTCCAGGAAAGAGAGACGAGGGACTGCGAGACGACGCGAGAACGAGAGGCAAGACACTTAATTTTAGCAACTTCGAGAGAGAGAGAGAGTGGGTATCCAATTACTAGGTGTCGAGCCTCTACTGGCTTGACTGTATTTATACTGTAGACAACTTGTCCGGTGTTCAATTTCTACGGTTATCTACAAATACTGAATCTGTATAGCAATTGTGTTGAGTTAGTATAATGAAGGTTAGACTAGGGAGCTGTGGTAAAATGTTGAATTTTTTGAAACACAACGAGTGAATGTGCAACTACGGAGGCGAAGAGTCTGAATTAGAAAAAAAATGTCAATAACGAGAAAGGTGTGCGGTGAAATTTTATTAAAGTGGGTATTGGTCTGAAACACGACGTATGGCAGGCGAAATGGACAGTTTGTGTAATGAGCGAGGAACGAGCGGATCGGCGACGGATCGATGAATGGTCGGGGTGACGAAATCTTCGGAGGGCGGACTAATTAGTGTGAGATGTCCGTTGGGTGCCGTTCCGAAGGCAGCCGACGTGCAGTCTCCACAAGGGGGATACCCTTCTTCAACCGGACAACTTCGGCGATCATCTCCACAAATTCGCATTGGGCGGGTATCCCCTGACACTCGTCCAAACCATCGAGAAGGACCAGGAGGGGATTTCGAGTGACTGGATGTCCCTGCAACTGCAGGGTCGAGAAGGGTTCGATGATAAGTCTCATGAATTGGGCGCGGGATGTCTTCTGGAGGATGGTGGGATCATAGGCAATCCGATCTGTAAGAAGCAGCCGGTAGTCGGGAAGGTGGACTGCCAGTTGGTAGGCGAGGGTAGGGATGACGGTGCTCGGTTTGTCGCGCTCGTTTGGTCGGGAGAAGAAGAATGCTGCACCGAGGTGGCCTTTCTCGACACAAAGCTCTGCGAATGTTTGAGCAACAGCTGATTTTCCGGTGCCTGCGGGGCCGGTGAGCCATATCATATTCCGCTGGCGTTTGGGGTTGTCAAGCCAGGTCACCAGTCCACTTTGGATTTCTTCGCGAGTTCCTGGGTGGCACGAAGGGGGTGGATGTCGCTCGCTCGAGTCCACTGCAGCTCCCGCACAGATGTAAGGAAGAAGATAGTCCAGTGCTACACTCGAACAAATCAATGAACTAATCACAGGGTAGTAACTAAGGGGTCAATACCGGCCTTCCCAGAATTGAAGTAATTGACGACGTTATTCGACCCGCTTATACCGACTATATTTGAGTGATTGACCTTGAAACGGCGGGCATTGCGAAAGAAATTGACGCCATCACCACTAGGATGTGTGTTTACGGTATCTGCGAAGATATTGATAAGGTGAGAACTTAGAAGGGCGTTTGCGAGGACTATCTGCTCACCAGAATTGACTGTGTGTTGGTGGAAATTCGTTTTTGGGGTGGGACCGGGGTAGACGAGGAAGGTCCGAGAGAACAGGGTCAGACTGGCTGTGTTCACGTCCTCTGGGCGTTGGAGAGAGATCCATAGGGCCCTCAGGAAAGTGATCCTCATCGGATCGGCCGAATCCCAGGCGCAGAGGATCCATCGTAGGAAAGCTCCCAGCCCAATCGCGTTCATTGGGTTGGGGATGAGGGTGTTTAAAATGCTTGGAGAGCTCATGTGACATGACGGGAAGAGGATGGTGAGAAACGTTTGCAGTGAGCACTTGAGTTGTGGTCACTCGGTGGCGGCAACAACTGGTGCATGACAAGGGTACTTTTAGGACAAGCGCCGTCAGATGTAATTTGACGTTTAACCCATTCTCTCCTTGTTGACCTCAAGTTGTAGTTGTAACAACTCTGTATGGTCATTGGCCAGATATATTCCTGATCCTAATGAACGTCAGGTCGGTGGGGCTTACCGCTGCTGATTTATCTTTCATAGGGTGATGTCATTCCTGGCGGAATATCATTAAGAATACTTCTAACTTCAAAATTATTGGGAGGTGCCCAGGACTGGGCTGTGATCATCTCACAGTTCAGAGATAGGTTACAAAAGTGAAGGAAAACACTACCATACTTCATATACTAGAAACAGGAATCATATCCTCATAGCCCTGTAATCTGAGCGCGAGGAGGTACTGTGACGTCGTAATGCAAAAAGAGGTCAACCTCGCCCTGAGGCGGAACAGAGCAGATCCAGTCAAATTTTCCGTCCTTCCCGAGCCACTCAACATTCACATCTGGTTCGTCCGCGCCATTCCACTGAGCAAAGACCCCAGGGGAGATCCTGACCTTCTCAGGTATTTGGATTTCCCCTGGACTGGACTCGTTGAGAACATCAACAAGTGCAGGTCTGGTATGTTTGACCCTGATGGTAGAGTCATCTGAGACGGGGAATTGATCCGTGACCCTAAGATCATCAACCTCGGTGGTCTTCGTATTGAAGATCGTGATGCGTTGGGTGTAAGTGTGAGTCATAGTCTTGTTGTAGAAACCGGAGCACGTGGTCTTCTTGTTGCGAGGATGATACGCGACCCGGATAGAAGGATCCAGCCTATATGTGAAAAGGTTAGCGAGAAGTTCGAGGATGAAGAATAACGGACGAACCCAAGAGGACAATCGAAACTTTCCTCGGGGCTTACTGGTGGTATTTGCGTCCGTGCAATAAAGCTTCCATCTAAATAGATATTTGCTTGGCCGGGCAGGAATGTATACTCAGACGCGTTCTTAATCTTGGCCTATCAAACAACTGAGATCTCGAAGAGGCAGGCAGTCCTATTATTTAACCTACAATTAAATGGGCCTTCACTTCTTGCTTTGGGACAGTGATCCAACGCATTTTTGCGTCCAAATTCATTTGAGCTATTGTAACATTGTGCGTTGCGCCGTCGGAGGGAATGGAAATCTTCCCTGGGATACAAAATGCTGCAGTGATATTGCCTTTTGAGCTGACGTGGGCTTCCTGATGTTGCACACCATCAGTATCATCAAACGGAGTCACATGGCATCTTCTTTTAATACTAAATTCATCTGCTGGAACAGCTGGAGAATTCGAGCTCCGTGCTGGCAAATGTTGTGTCTTTGTCTTCACTGAGAGTGGACGACAAATAGACACGGTCCATGGCGGAAGGTAAGGAACGCGAATGCCAAACGTGGGTTCAGCTGTTTCCAGGGTCAGGTTTACGTCTGCCCAGTCCTGGAGAAAAATGTGGGAGTTCGAGTATAAGCAAATAGACCCAAAAAATTCGGCTCACCTCACCGGTACCCTGCGTGATTGATGCTTTATATGTAAATTCAACAGGCTTCTCTTGAGCATGCATGTCAACTCGTATATCGTAGAGAGCGTTCCAAGAGGCACCGTGAACGGCTGCGCATTGAAATAAGCAACGCAACGGTGAGTTTCAACGAGCCGCAAACCATAAGTAAGTTTAATTTCCACTTCTCCCCGGACACCCGCAAAGATTTCAATCGCCGCTTTCATTCGGAGATCCTGATTCTCTCTAGGTTCAGAGAGGTTCTTCTGTTCGACACTGATCGACTCGTCGAGTTTAGCTAGTTGGTCTCGAAGCACAGTAAGTTGGTTGTCCAACTCTTCCCCAGTCGTTTGGTAGGCATTGACGATATTCGCGACTTGAGAGATGCTAACATCTTTCGCGTTGAGTGTTCCAAGGTATGTCTCCAGTGATTTGATAGCGAGGGTGCATCGAGCTATCGCTTGCTCTTTCTTACCCTTGTTACGTACTAGCTCCTCGAGCTGGGCGGATGAAGTGGGCTTCGCGTCCAGTGGAACCTGGGAAATAGTGACGTCATGAATGGTTGCTCGTCCAGTTCCCTCGGCTCTATTCAAGAAGTGAGTGGGCAGGAATATGGCGATATGTTGACCCACCTCATGGAGTCCCTGTCTAGGGCGTTGGGTAACCCGGTTATATTGACCCGGTTAAGTCCCGCTTGTGCATTAAGCTTGAAGACCCGTGTAACCTCTGCGCGTGACGAGTAGAGGCTGATATTCGTGATTTTGCTGTCTTTCACGGAAACAAAACTTATGGGGTGGGGCTGGAAGGAAGGAGGATTGTCAGTTCTAGGCATATTGTTTGGCTACAGAGCGTTGGAAGTCAAAACGGAAGAAATCAGTCTTAGCCCGGGCGGCCCCATATTTTTGTATCTACCCAAGAACACACCTTGTCTCAGCCGGTCCTGACTCCCTCGGTCGTGGCGGTGCATTTTGTGTCATTGGAGTTGGAGGAAAGAACACGGTAACGTGGAGGAGCACATTCAGATCTGGTTCATTTATCATTGAGTCACCTGATAACTCAACGAGGAAGCTTCTTCAAAGTTTCAAATCTCAAACAAAGTATCGTGGTCGATTCCCTTTCCGCACTAGTAAATTTAGTTCGTCAAAGACTTGTGTTTAAACAATTATTTGGACCGCGTCTTGTCACTGGGACATGGGTGAACTGATCTCAAGATAGCAAGAAGCTCCGGTGAGTGTCTTGTAGAGCTTGGTAACCCGCAATCTGATGCAACCCCCGCCATGAATTACAACCCGTTTGTATCATCCGTTTTCAACTCCTACCCCTTCTTCCACCTTCGGGCCATACTACTGACAGTTGTGATAAACGTTAGAAGACGAGGTTCAAGATTGCAGCCCAACAGATGCCGGTTTACATGTTTAATCTAACCGCCCATTATCAATCGCGCAATCCACTATCAGCGAAGATCAAACTGCGGGTTGTGAGTTCAGATGGCGGTAAGACGTTCTGAAAGCTTACAAAATCCAACAAGAACGCCCTGTCCACGTTCATCTCTGCTTCTGTCCATATAATTGGCGGCCTCCAAAAGTCGTTTTGTGCGGGCTGGTCCTGCGGCAATAAGGGTGCATTTCTGAAAAGCTCGTTTATAACCTCATCGATGGGAGGTCGATCATGTGGATCCAGACTCCAGCAATGTTCCATAACCGTCCAGATGGTGTCCGTTAGCTCTGGTGCCATCTCATGGCTGGGCCTTGCCGGTGTACGTCCTTGAACCTTCCGCATCAAGATCGGGGGATCATTGTGAAATTCAAAAAACGGGACTTTGCCAGTAAATATCTACAAATAGCATTGGTCATTAGCGAAGACAGTGAGAACGCCTGGTGAGGTTACCTCAAACATGGTAGACGCCAGTGAATAGATGTCATTTGAAAAGCTTCGATGCAATGGACCGTCTTCTGAATCCCCAAGTAGCTCTGGAGCACACCAGCGGACCGTTCCAAAACTATTGTTTGGAGGTAGTATCTGTCCGAGTACCTCAAGGTCAATCACTGATGACGTTCCGAAATCTACGAGGCAGGCAGAGCGATCATCTTTGATGAGGATATTTGCCTACGAACCCTGTCAGACTCTCGTTCCAACAATGAAGTACTGAACCTATCCTTACCCCTTTGATGTCACCATGGACGATCTGTTGCCGGTGTAGGTACCGTAGCCCAGCCAAGACGCCATGTACCTATAGACAATTGTGAATAGCCCAGGGACGTGTGTTGAGGATACCCACAATTGGGAGTCGCGGCGTATGCGGATGCGCGTTCAGATACTCGGGCAGGCTACCATTTGCCACCCAAGGAGATACAAGTCCAATCCTATGCCCGTCATCGGGATGACAAATCCCATAAAATGGCAAGATGTTTGGATGTGCAAGTTGGCCCCAAATACGAACTTCGTGGGCAGTGATCTACCAAGCCTTATGTCAGTGGCCGCTTCGAATGCCAGGAGAATTGACGACGTACATTACGCAGAGGATTAGAGTCCGACCGCTGGTGTAACCTCATCACCTTCAGGCAAAGTGGACGACCTTGGTGTTGAACCTTATATATGTCTGCATATCCACCCCCACCGACAGGTCTGAACGGCTGCACAATGTTATGAAATTTGAGCTGCCGGGGAAAGAGCCCTGATGTCGCAGATAGCCGCAAAAATGTTATCAGAATTGGTCGCCTGGCCGCATCGTCGACCAGATGATGGGCACTAAGTAACTGTGGACGATGGTCAGTTCATACTCTACGTATTCACAGATACGATCGAAGAACCATTTGGAGGATATCGAGAATACGCTGTGCGTTGGCACCGTTCGCCTGGAGGAGGGTCTGGTAGCAGTCTTCGGAACCAAGAATCCGCGTTTGCAGAAGTTGCATGATGTCTTCAAAGGTTCGGGTCGAATCATCCTCGGGGTCTACATTTCCTATAAGTATCCATTGTCACGTCACGTCATGAAAAATGTACCAGGGTCCGCCCTCTCGATCTTGTATGTGAACGGACACAAATCGGCCATTTCAGCCCGGGCTTCGTTCAGGTCAATTGCAAACTTTCCACTCCGAATGGGATTGGAGAGGTAGTCCTCAAAAGATGCGTGATAGAATCGTAAATAACCCTCGCGGGTATCCTCGGGTGGTGGTACGTCAACCACTGAGTGGAGTTTCCGCAACGCAACATAGAAGGCGCTCCGGTCGATATTCAGCAAGTTGCAGAGTGTCTGGACTGGGAATGTCCCATAATGGGAGGATCGTAGTGCGATGTGATGACTTAGAATCCGTTTTGTCATCAGGAAGACGTCGTCTGGTATGTCGATGAGGATGTTAGAGTAGAACAGATCGAGGGCCTCAAGGGGATTTCTCATGCCAACCCGATGTGCATTCCTCATGAATTCTAAAACGTCAACAAGGCGTGCCATCGGGTTTGCATATCCCGGATCACTGAGATACTTCATAATAGTCGAAGCAAGAACGAAAAGACCAGACGTGATCTTCGAGACCCTGTTAAATTGACTGCTTGATGGCCAGGATGAGTTCACGACATCGCGAAAATCGGCCCGGAGCTTGGCAAAGCCGTCGCGCAGATAGAGATCGACGTCGTCTCTGGTCTTTGCGTCGATCAAAAGTTCTTCCCGGAGGCACTCGATGCTGTAGTCCGGCCTGGAAAAGATGTGCTTGAGGTGTGGTTCTGGGCGGCTACAGATCAACCAGAGGAGGAGGAGGCCCTTCTTCAACCGGACAACTTCGGCGATCATCTCCACAAATTCGCATTGGGCGGGTATCCCCTGACACTCGTCTAAGCCGTCGAGGAGGACCAGGAGGGGATCTCGAGTGACTGGATGTCCCTGCACCTGCAGAGTCGAGAAGGGTTCGACAATGAGTCTCATGAATTGGGCGCGGGGTGTCTTCTGGAGGATGGTGGGGTCATAGGCAATCCGATCCGTGAGAAGCAATCTGTAGTCGGGAAAGTGGATGGCCAGTTGGTAGGCGAGGGTCGGGATGACGGTTCCTGGTTTATCGCGCTCATTTGGTCGGGAGAAGAAGAATGCTGCACCGAGGCGGCCTTTCTCGACGCACAGTTCTGCGAATGTTTGGGCGACGGCTGATTTTCCGGTACCGGCGGGTCCGGTGAGCCATATCATATTCCGTTGGCGTTCGGGGTCATCGAACCAGGTCGCCAGTCCGCTTCGGATTTCTTCGCGAGTTCCCGGGTGGCACGAAGGGGGTGGATCCCGCTCGCTCGAGTCCACTGCAGCTCCTGCGCAAACATATGGAAGGAGATGGTCCAGCGCTATATTCGAATAAACAAGCCAATACTTAGATGACAAGTAGAGGGTCAATACCGGCTTTCCCAGAATTGAAGTAATTGACGACGTTATTCGACCCGCTTATGCCGACTATATTTGAGTGATTGACCTTGAAACGGCGGGCATTTCGAAAGAAATTGACACCTTGGCTGCTGGGCTGTGGGCTTCCGGTACCTATGAAGATGTCGATGAAGTGAAAATGGTACTCGTGATGTCTATCTGCTCACTAGAATCGGTTGCACCTTGATGAAAATTCGTTTCTGGGGTGGGGCTTATGCGGTTACTGTGCCATTCATTGGACTTAGGAGGAGGGTCCATCACAGGAGCGTGGCCGGAGTGGTCGTGGCCGGATGCCATGTATTTTTGAGGAGATTCTCTGGGGCCCCCATTGATGGACTGATTGAAATCGTATTGGTTGGATTTCGGGCGTGGATGGTCAATCGTAGAGGTATTATCAACTTGATGGTGACTCTGCCCACTGGGCTTGGGATGGGGATGTTTGAAACGTTTGAAAAGTTCGAGCAACATCACAGGAAGAAACCATAAGAAGCGCCGTAACAAGCTGTAATCGTTCGAATGATTGCTGGCGGCAAAAGCCGTTACGGCTTTGCTGAACAAGCGCCCTCAGGAAGCCATTCTCTCTCTGTTGGCCTCCGGTTTGCTGTGGTACCTCTTAACATTAACATACAAGGTACATGGAGTCTTAGCGCATGGCGAGTAAAGGTTAACGCTCATGATCTCGCCGTCCCCACCGATCTCAGCTCCGAGTCGCCGACTGTCCTTGATAGACTATGCACTCGTCCACACCAACCCCAAGCATTCCTCGCGTCGCAAAGGGGGGATCCCCGGGTACACAGAGACAGACATCTGTACCTCTTAACACTGCACTATGCTGCTGTGTTTCTGTCTCAACACATGGTACTCTGGATTCCAGAGAGACACAGACAGAGTTAGATGATGGGATGATCTCCCAACCAGGCAGGCAGCTGGGAGGACATGTTGGACAATCCCAAGAAAAGGAAGGATTACCTGATTTAAGGGGTGCACTGGATAGAGACAGGCTGCCAACTCAGCAGAAACAAAGCTAAAGGTAAAGTGCTCCATTTTCTATCATTGTTCCAGAAGACAGCTGTCAGAGAGTACAGTACAAAATTTGATTTACAAGTAGAACCCATTTGTTCCCAAGCCCAAGAGACAGGTGCAAATTTGTCTTTATTTCATTCAAAGACCTCAATTCCCAATCTCTGCAAACATCTTTTCTGCCATCAAACAGACTATAATTACATTGCACAAGTTCTGGTAATTCTGTTAACAACATGACAAGCTGTCCAGAGTGTGCAGCAACATACCAGGAAGTCATGGCTTGGGTGAATGGTTGTGCAAGTTGGTCAGTCGATGCGATGATTTCTTCCAATCGACTAAAAGATTCTTGGGTACCGAGAAGATAAAGTTCGTCAAGCTGGGGAGGTGGACCCTCCATTTGGTTGAGGAGTTCCATTGTCGCCTCGAAATCAGCACTCTCAGATGTCTTATGAGCATGGACAGTGGTTTCAGCCTCCGAAAATGGACCAAACATTTTTGGAATCCAGTATGGCCCAACTAGGAGGATCCATTGAATGCCATTGCCAGACAATGTTGAATTGCCAAACCACTCTGAGACATCCGGAGTGCCATACTGGCCATCAGAGCACCCACTGTCATGCCAGTTAGACTTGCATGGTGGGCACCTATTTCGTAGACGGACACTTAACATAGTGCTGTGACTCTTAGATACACAAAGTTTTCATGTATGACCCTGCCTTATGATATTGCTTAAGTACCATAGTCTCATTAGCTGAATACCTCAGTTCTCATGTATATAACGAGTTACTGAGGTATGTTATCCTTTCTTCTGTAGCCAGACCCAAGCTCATTCTATCACCAGTTTATACAGGTGACTAATATAGAGTTTGTTGAATCTCGCCCCATACCACTATGTTGGTTCAGTCTATTTATAGCTGAAACAGGGTTCGAGTATTTCACCTTCAGAGGGTCGATAATAACGGACCATCACAGACTATGTACGCAGTAGTTGTACTGCCCTTCTGGTAGTCGGTTATACCCTCCGCATGGAACCTTCTAGTACATGCATCGTACACAGTATGCTCCAATTATGCTACTGGTAGTTAGACCTCACCCATATAAGGGTTTAGAGTGCACAGACCAGGGATATTAGTATATATACCCTATGTAGCATTGTAGTATGTATGCCCTTTGGCTACGCCCTTTGGCGTAAGACACTATGTCTTCTCTACTCTATGCTAGCTTCTCTAAGCATCACTTCCCTTCTCCTCAAGACTCTCTGAGTACGCTGGTATAAGCAGGACTATGTCCGCTACCATGCGCCTCTCTTACTGGACCATCTCCCGGATGAATACGACTACCCTCCACCACTGACACTTACACGCTTAGGTAGTGTGAACTTATATTGGGATGTCTACTCATTCTCTCAACATAGTGAAGCTAGCGTAGAGCAGAGAAGACATAGTGTCTTATGTCAAAGGGCGTAGCTCGAAAGCCTTACATACTACAATGCTACATAGGGTATATATACTAATATCCCTGGTCTGTGCACTCTAAACCCTTATACGGGTGAGGTCTAACTACCAGTAGCATAATTGGAGCATACTGTGTACGACGCATGTACTAGAAGGTTCCATGTGGAGGGTATAACTGACTACCAGAAGGGTGGTACAACTACTGCGTACATAGTCCGTGATGGTCCATTATTATCGACCCTCTGAAGGTGAAATACTCGAACCCCGTTTCAGCTATAAATAGACTGAACCAACGTAGTGGTACGGAGTGAGATTCAACACTCCTCCTCACTTGAAGGGGGGAAGATTAACGCTTCAATAATCTAGCAGTATTGAAACCAGACTTAGACATTGGAATCTTCAACAAAAGAGCGGCAGAGCCGATCATCAATTGTCAGAGTCATCAATGATCATGCGGAATTAACCAGCTTTTGAAAGTTGGAAAGAAGCCTGTAGCGGAGAGGAATTGATGCTAGTGTTTGCTATGATGGCCATAAAGGATGCAACGACAATTGCTTTGAGCTATCAAATGTCCTTTAACTCAACTTTTAAACTCCCGCGACTAACTCACTGTGGCTTTCACCTAAGAGTAAGGAGTAGGAAAGCCTAAGGAGGCTCCTCCAGAAATTGTAAACAGCAATTCTTTTGAAGCATTCAACAAATCTGTTTTTCTGCGTAGGTGCGAAATACAAAAACCATTTTTGCTGATGCAAAATCCTAAGTGATAAATCATTGGTCACTAATCCAGCGTGCGATTATTGTGAGATCAGGAAAGTGGCAGTATTAAGCCAGCATAACCAAGGCCGTCACTTTGCGGTTATGTAGATCAATCAACTGCGGCAGTCACTTGAGCCAGTGAAGCAATGATGCTACAAGCCTTGTTCTGATTTTAACTCGAACAAATTCCAAATTAATGGATTCGCAAATGGAAGTGGTCTCATGCAATTTTCCTCCATGCAAAAGGCATTTCGGCCGATGCAGATTAAGGATTCAGTCCCAAGGAATGCATACACACTCTTTGTTATTTCCCATCAACTCCAAAAAGGAGGGAGGAACAATTAAGTCCCTTATTTGTTTTTCCATACAGCTCTGAAGAGGTGGAAGGATCTTGAAATTGACCCCGTATATTTTTTTGGACTCTTGATTTGAGGCGGATGGATAAATTCCACATAGATGTTTTACTGTAGACTCGTAAAGAGGCGGAAGGTTACATTCAAAACCTATGAAGTTTTTCCTCGATCTTGTAAAAGAGAGAAAGGATCGTTAGACCCTATCTTATTTTTATCTTGCGAAAGGAATAAGTTCCTGCCATATTTTTACAGTCGACTCTTGAATGAGTATGAAGGAATATGTTCCTGATTTGTTTTATCCAACAACTCGTAAGAGGTGGAAAGGTAAAAGCATAAACCTTATAATATTTTCTCCTACAGCTCGTTAAAGGAGGAAGGAATAATTTCCTAATGTTATTTTTGCCCAAGACGCTCATCTTGAGATGTCGGCGGGGATAACTCCCCATTTGTTTTATCAGCAACTCGTGAGAGGCGATAGGAACAATTGAAAGTCCTATGAATATATTTTTCCAGCGACTGTGGCGGAAAGGAATATTTCTAAACCTAATATTTTTATCCAAGCGTCTTCGTATGAAGGTGGAAAGGAATATTGTATCCTTTGTGTTTTCCCCATCAACTCCAAAGAGGAGGGCTCGCGATGATGTAGGAATCAGTATCATGTTGCGGCAATTGCTCGAGCCAGCTAGTTGCAAGGCCGTTAGACTTTATTGCCAAAGCGAGGTCGACGAAGTGGTTTTGGAATATGCGGATAAAATCCAGCGTAATTGTATGAAGGCGGATTAAATCCAGCTCAATCAAGGATTTAAAGATTCCTACCATGTAACACATATAGTGCTCGTCTGGTGTCATTCAAACTCTCTTCTTATCTGGTAAGCCGAAGCCTGTCAGATTATTCCAGTGTATCTTCTCATCCAGTCTGCAAAAGCAGTTTTGTTATCAACGCTAAGCATATCTCACATGCGCGGGTAACTGGAGAATTGAATCACAAAAGCGATGCCTTCAACTTTAATGAAGTTCCTTTGCTGTGAAGCGCAGGATAAGGCAGTCATCGGATTTTGGAGTAAGAATACTGTATCCATTGTTCTCCTCCATGCTTTTCAGCATGTTAAGTTTCCTAACACATGTTACTCAATCGTATCGCTTTTTAGGGCTTAGAGAGTGTTTATCATGTTACGAACCACCATGGCACACATCAATTAAGATGGACCGGCGAAGTGTAGCCTTTGAAAGCTTTAATCGTATGTGGTTATTCACCGGCGATTAAGAACTTGTTTTACTGTACTCCTCCCTCAGCGACGAGTGTTTTCGATTTAAATGTCAACACACATTGTCAATGGCGGATCATTATTGATGCAATTCCAGAAATAAAAGAATTTTTCTCACAAGTTTGTTAAGCTATGCGAGGCGAAAGCTCATATGGAGGTATAACCATCACATATTTTTAGGATGATTTATCCGAGCTGTTGCACTTTTCTGGTAGACGCTAGCATGAACGCATAGCAAGTCTTATGCTTGTCCAACTCTAGTCGGTGAGCCCAAATGAGTTCTTCTTGAAATTGAACGCCTAATCCATTATAGTCTACCTATAGGTGACCCGCGTAATGAACGGTGTGGTCTTTCCTAGTCAGATTCAATTGTGCAATGCATATCAACCAGCATTTTATTCTATAACTCCTCCACAACGGTCGTTCCACCTAAGTGGCGACACAGAAGTGTGGTGTGTTAAAAGCGGTAGATATCCTGTAAAGGATGCGCATATCTTGCATTAAATTGGCGAATATGTCAGCGTAAGACATAGGATATGGTGGGCGGAGATTTCTCGAATGGAAATGAAAAGGAATCAGGAGGTGATTGTGGAGTATAGTGGAATATATCCCGCGACATCCAAAGATGGCGGATAAAGAAATGTAGCAACTTCTTGCTTCGTGCAGGTTTTGCTCTCTTCTTTGCAAATGAACTGGTTTTTACTGCTATCCAGTTCCTGAATCATGACGTTTAAGGGTATATTCCCTCATCGAGTAAGGCATCCAAATGTGGATTGTTCATAGAACGTTAAGCCTTTCTGTGTGCCGCTTGAACTCGTAAGTTCTCGTTAATCAAACGATCGAGGTATGTTACATCTCGAATAAGCGATCATGTTTGGGCAGTCATCATGTTAACTGATGCGCCGCGAAGCCAAACCCACAGTACAGAACCAAATTAATGGTTTATCCTTTGATTTACACAATTAAGTGCCTTCCACTTTAAACGCTTGGACTGGCACGTTACACTCTAGTCAACGCTAACTATCACTGAGACGGGTAAGACTTCCCCGTTGCCATAAAGCTTTTAGGCTCTCAAAGTGTAGTGCGGATCAGTCTCTTTACATCAACCATTGCGAAAGCATTGGGAGTAAGAGGTTTAAGTGGGTTCTTCATGCCACGAATGTTTGCTATTGCTCTTGTTTAGACAAACTCTCCTCCATAATCAGTTGCGGCATTGGCCATTGCCCGCTATACTGTAGAGGTTTCTCTAATGAATCTTAGAGCCTCATAACTTCTTTCGAAGGAGGGCAACTATCATCATGAGATGAGGAGTCATAGAGTAGCGTCGTAATAGACGACTAGCAATTCCATCAAGTCTGAGTATTATGCTCAAGGACGAGGATATTCGTATAAAAGATTCTGGATAAAGGTACTGATGCAATTTCCCTTGTGAAATAATCCAGAGTGGCAATGAAATAATGCAATCATCTCGACAAGTCATAAAGGACGAGTGGAGAAGGCATAATCATGGGAAGTTCTGTTCGATGATGTCAAACGATATAGTCTAGTAGGCGTAATGTTCAACAACCAGGCATCTCCTTGCTTATAATTGCAAGTTCGTGTACAACGATGAGATTGGGTGAACTAATACAGCTCTTCATGACTTATTGCAAAGGTGGTGACCTTTAACGATTGCCTCAAAAGCATTACACTCGAGGACATACGTTATAAGATTTTCTCGATATAGATCGGCCGCACACTAATGTGGCGCTACAAATCTTTCATCCCTAATGTCATAGACTAATGCTGGAATGTGAAAGCAGTTCAGATACTTGTCGTTCCCATAGGATTCCAGTTTCTTGCCTCAAGCCTAATATAGAGCAGCGAGGACTAAGAATTAAATCTGGTGACACAGTGCTGAAGCTCAACCGTTATACGTTGGGAGCTATTCTGCTAATTCCTAGATGTGTCGTAATTTCCTTTCTTTGTAATGATGCGATTCACGAGATCCTTGAAAGGATATTCTTCTCAAGTGAATAGAGCGATTTGCTCCCGCTATCATCTTCATATGATCCATAAGGATTTCTCACTTGTTGCGTAGAAAAGGATTTATAGCCAGCGCTTACATCTCACACAGCACACCATTATTCGTAGCATTTATCAAGGAGTATGAAGTCAAAAGTACTACCGTATTTCCTTCCATTGGTATCAAGGTCAGCGACATCTAAAGATGGCGACTCAAGAACTCCTCTGGCGCCTAGCTCCATAAAGAGCGGTCTAAAGGATTTCTTAAGGAATTCGTCAGCGTGTTGCATCGTATGGTGTTATACACATCCTCTTTCTCAATTATAGTTGCTAAATGGTGCACTCAAGTCCTAATAGTGGACGGCAACTTCCATAAAGTCAAACTTCTTTAAAGCAATCATTGTATTTCTGTAGTTGGCGGACAAAGCATTTTTAACATGCTTGTCCATGCTCTGACTTAAAACAGGTCTTCAAACTTGGGCACGTGAACATGCGCTTAACACAAGTGAAGTAACGTTGATGCTAGAAGCAGGGCGCGATATATAGCGACGCAGCTCCTCTATAAGAGAAATAGTATATGGCGGCAATCGCTCGAGCCAGCGGCATATTTAAACTATATTCTGAAGTTTTTCCTGAAACGACATAATGGCAGTATTACCAGCTCATTATCCTTCTTCTCTTATTTCCCAGCTGCAAGGACGCAATTAGCATTCTTCTCCTTGCTATCTTCTTTGGATATTTTTGCGAATACTGCAAGTGCTGCTGCTATTGGCGTAATGCCATGGTTTTATTGGTGCTGCAAGCCTTGTGGCCGCTGTCTTCCATACCAGCATAAGCGCTGCAAATGCAGCGGCCCACTGCCTTAGCATGGCATAAAGCGCTTATAGCGCATGAGCTATCCGTAGAAAGAATGAAGTGGTAGTCGAATAGATGTGGAAGGGATAAAGCGTTGAAGCTTGAAGCGAAGAAACAAATGATGGACTTCTCAAAGATATTTTCTATATCCCAGCTTTATTTGATTAAGCGGGCCTTAGCGGTTTATTACTGCCAGCTTAAGTGAGTCAAATAGCTCAGGTATATGCTCGTGGTGTGTTTTGAATCAAGGCGGGACTTGCCCAATCGACTTGAAACACAAGAACACAAGGCTTATAATTTGCCTGACACTGCGGTATTTATTGCGGTCACGAAGACCAGCTAATTAACCAGCAAAGTGGAGCATAGTGCTCAGCATAGATGATACATCATATAGTAAATTACTGAGGTGGATCTGAAGAGAATCCCAGAAAGCCCAAAGCGTCATTGTTGATCAGAGAGAGAATACCAGAACAGAGGTGGAGCAACCATAGCGGAACAGTTCTGCTGCAACCCAGAATGGGGAGTGGACCTAAAGCGGTCGAACCAGACTGGAGATAATGGTTTGCCAGATCAAAAACCAAGAATGGGTAACAATGTGTCAGCATTATGTAGGACTGCTGTGCATAGTGCACGCGTTCTCAACATGGGTCAGACAGGGTATCAAGTGGACCAAAGGCACCACTGTCTCCCAGGTTGAAAGTGACTGTAGCCTCCTCAAACTCTACCAGCATTGCTAATGCAGTCCGAGTGAGCGGCGGTCGGGGCCCATAACCTGTTGAGAGAACGAGTAGACATCCCAATATAAGTTCACACTACCTAAGCGTGTAGGTGTCAGTGGTGGAGGGTAGTCGTATTCATCCGGGAGACGGTCCAGTAAGAGAGGCGCATGGTAGCGGACATAGTCCTGCTTATACCAGCGTACTCAGAGAGTCTTGAGGAGAAGGGAAGCGATGCTTAGAGAAGCTAGCATAGAGTAGAGAAGACATAGTGTCTTACGCCAAAGAGCGTAGCCAAAGGGCATACATACTACAATGCTACATAGGGTATATATACTAATATCCCTGGTCTGTGCACTCTAAACCCTTATACGGGTGAGGTCTAACTACCAGTAGCATAATTGGAGCATACTGTGTACGACGCATGTACTAGAAGGTTCCATGTGGAGGGTATAACTGACTACCAGAAGGGCAGTACAACTACTGCATACGTAGTCCGTGATGGTCTGTTATTATCGACCCTCTGAAGGTGAAATACTCAAACCCCATTTCAGCTATAAATAGACTGAACCAACGTAGTGGTACGGAGCGAGATTCAACACACTAAGCACCACTTCCCTTCTCCTCAAGACTCTCTGAGTACGCTGGTATACTATGTCCGCTACTATGCGCCTCTCCTACTGGACCGTCTCCCAGATGAATATGACTACCCTCCACCACTGACGCCTACACGCTTAGGTAGTGTGAACTTATATTGGGATGTCTACTCGTTCTCTCAACAGAGTTCTCATGCATATAACGAGTTACTGAGTTTATACAGTTTCTACAGGTTATGGGCCCCGACCTGTTGCTATTCTAATACAGATTATTGCTTGCATGAACATTATGGCCTCAACCATGAATAATGCTCTTCCCTCTTCTGTTCCCAAACTCAAGCTGGCAGGTACAAACTGGGCTGTGTTTTTATTCAGGTTCATGACTGAAGTCGAGATGAGAGGCCTCTGGGGCCACTTTGATGGAATGAAGAAGCACATGAAGCACCCTGGACCCACCCTGGCCGAGCCCTCACCCTCTGCGAGTACCTCTGGTGCACCAAAGGCACCAGAGGGATCAACAACCCTTTTACCAACCACTGATGCCATTCTGACACCTCCTGCACCTACAGTCACCCAGAAGATGATTGATATATGGGACCAAAACAAGTGCATCACGAGATCCCTGTTATTCCAAAAAATCCCTAACTCAACCCTTATGACCATTGCTCAGTGCTCCAGTGTCAAAATGATGTGGGACAACATTGTTCAGGAATACACTTACAAGGGTGCCTTCTTACAGGCATGCCTTCGCCACGACTTCATGGCATCCCATTGCCCAGACAAGGGTGATATTCAACTCTTCTTGAATGGCCTTAGTGCAAAGCGAAACAAGTTGTCGGCTGTCGGTGTCCAAATTAGTGATAATGACTACTGAAGCACAGTTATATCTTCCCTATCTCATTGGCTCTCAAATTTCACATCTGGACAGCTCTCGGCCACCTGTCTTCACTCATTCCTTAACCATACTATAGACCCTGATATCTTGATCATTCTGATCAGTGATGAATGGGAGCACACTGTGGAGACTGTACATCGGCTGCCTTCGGAATGGCACCCAACGAGCATCTCACACTAATCAGTCCACCCTCCGAAGATTTCGTCACCCGACCATTCATCGATCCGTCGCCGATCCGCTTGTTCCTCGCTCACTACACAACCGTCCATTTCACCTGCCATACATCATGTTTTAGACCACTACCCACTTTAATAAAATTTCACCACACATCTTTCTCGTTACCGACATTTTTTTTCTAATTCAGACTCTTCGCCTCCGTAGTCGCACATTCACTTGTTGTATTTCAAAAATTTCAACATTTTACCACAGTTCCCTAGCCTAACCTTCATTATACTAACTCAACTCATTTGCTATACAGATTCAGTATTTGTAGATAACCGTAGAAATTGAACACCAGACAAGTTGTCTACAGTATAAATACAGTCGAGCCAGTAGAGGCTCGACACCTAGTAATTGGATACCCACTTTTCTCGCTCTCGAAGTCTCGCTCCAAACTCTCTCAGCATTGTCTCTCATTGTCAGTTGCTCTCTCGTTGACTCTCAGTCCACGCTCATTCTGAACTCTTGTCTTCAACGACACCATCACTCTCACTCCTCGTTCTCTTGTGTTCCCGGCCTCTGTCTCTCCCTTCCTGGACCTGGTTTCGAAGCCTTGTGACTGACAGACGCAGTCATACCCTATTTTCGTTGAACTGCCACCTCATCTCTTCAACTGGAGCCCACTGCGAGGGGCTTCAAACCACTTATTATCCAGAATTCCACGGAACCTCGCTCACGAGGTCACCTTCTCACTCCATAACCCGAATAACCTATCCAACGATACAATCACAACCGTAGAAGAATTCTTTTCGTTTGCACCATCTAATACCAGATCAAATTCTGATATATTCCTGCACTGGAGCTGGCTTACATCATCCATGGCCTCGCAGGAACCCTTTCGACTCGACTTTGCTCATGATGGCGATGTCTATGCTGGCGTCGTTTCCCAAGGACTCGTATCCCCACCTCAAAATAAAGCTGGACCCAGCAACCAACCACTAGCACCACGTCCCGATCACCCCCGTCCTCCAACACCTCCACGACAACAGCAACAACTGCCAGCCTACAACCAGGGCAATGCACATCCAGGACCGCTACAACCACAAGCTCCACCCGGATTACACCAGCGTCCTCCAACACCACCGTGGCATGGCGGCCATGCTCGCCCTTCTCTGAACCCAGCACGATGGGATGCCTACCCAACTCGATGTGCCCGATCCCCTTCACCACCGAGACACTACTACCAGGCTCCTCCCCCACCAGCTCCTGTCCGCTACATGCCCAGCCCCTACGACTGATCGGCACCTCGTTTCAATGGACAGCCTCGATCCCTCAAACATTTTTTTGACGAGATCGAAATCCTAGGACACGAGTGCAACGTTGCACCTCAGGACCTGATAACCCACACTCTGCGATATCTAGACAGCCGAGATGAAGAAATTTGGAGAGGACCAGCTGTAAACGCACAAGGAGACTGGAATCTGTTTAAAAACAAGATTATCTCGTACTACCCTGGAGCTGAAGATGAACACCGATACACAATTACAGACCTAGAAATCATAGCTGAGAACCAAGCTGTGATCCCAATGAGAGACCGCTTCCAATTCGGTGAGTACTACCGCCAATTCGTAACTAAATCTGACTGGCTACTGGCTCAAGGAGTTATATCACGACGAGAACAGAGCAAGCGATTCCTGTCAGGACTCCACGTAGATTTCCGCAACCAAGTTCGCATTCAACTCCACCTCAGTGACCCTTTCCACCCACTTGACGACATATGGCCAATGACAGATATTGAACGTGCGGCAAGGTTCTTACTCAACAGCGACAACGGTGGAGCTCCTCTAGCCCTTCCCTCGTTTTCAACTCACACAGCACCCTTATATCTGACTGCACCCGCTCCACAACCACCTCAGGAAACATTTGACATGTCATCCATTGAACATTTCCTCGTATCTGATACCTTCCTCAACAAGCTAGCCGGAAAACTCGGACACTCAGTCCAAGGCCCATCACCAGTCCCTAATTATAACTCGTATCAACGCCCGCCACCACCCGACTGCAAATTCTGCTCAAACTTGGACCACTACCTGCGATCATGTCAAGAGCTTTCGAAGTACATCCAACAAGGCCTATACATCCGAGATCACACCAATCGCATCTGCCTCCCAGACGGCACCTTAGTTACCCCACAAATCGCACCAGGACAAAACATCAAGGAACGTATTGACAACTGGCACTGCTCTCGCTCAGCACCCCCTCCTATCGTCCAAACCAATATCCTCGAAGCCATACCCACTCCTTCACAAACACCACAACCGCCCATATCCTCCCACATATCCTCACACTTCAATGCCACTATACAAGAAGAGCAGGAACTACAAATACTCAATACGGTCACAATGGCGGCACTTAAACGCAAGGAAGAGATCCAGAACTGCAACAAAGGTGCTACCAAGGCTCAAAGTGCTCCAAGAGCCACCAGCCAATCATCAAACAAGCCGAAGCCAAGCCCTGGAACACGAACGGATCAATTCCCAACTCCGGCCAACCCAACTGTGTCTTCACCAAAACATACCATGCCTGTACCACCGACCTCGAACCAGCCGCAATATCGTTACTCGACACCCATAGAAGATCCTACCCTTAATCAGAATGTCATACAATGCAGCCTCGATACCCCATTTTCAATAACACTCCAAGAATTCTACTCCGCTGCACCTGAAGCACGAAAGTACATCAAAGACCAGCTCACTACATGACATATACCCACTGGACCCACAGCTACCATTTCAGCTTATGAGGAAGCACATTCTGATGATATTGACATTCCCCATTCCTTATTCCTCCACCAGCAATCCCTACCCGGCTCTCTCATAGTAGCCAACCAAGTCGAAGAACTACGAACAATACCCTTAGAGCTCAATGGGAAGCTCACGGTTGATGCTATACTCGACGAGGGATCTCAGATTACGGCGATTAGAAGGGACATTTGGGAAAAGCTTACGTTTCCTCTCCTTTCCACTCAAACTATGGTCATGGAAGCTGCTAATTCATCCAAGGACTCCACGCTAGGCCTTCTTCGAGACCTCCCAGCTTGCATCAGTCGCAGCACATTCTACCTACAAGTCCAAGTTGTTGAAAATGCGTCATACGAAATGCTACTCGGCCGTCCATTCCTTACACTTACTGAAGCCCGAACACACCACTACACCAATGGCGACTCACACCTCACACTCATTGATCCCAATACCCATGATACCTTCACTATACCAACCAGACCATGTATCCACCACTCCCTTCAGTCCAGCTCGGGTTTTTAAATATCGATGATTCGGCCGCTATCAGTCGAGGAGATTCCACATCACATGATCTACCTTCCTTATCCGTTGACACACTATCCTGCTACATGATCTCTCTGCTTGCTTTCACTTCCTCGTCATTCTCCCCTATCAACAAACCTCAAGAAATATACGACATCTCCTTCCCTAATATTATAAACTATGTGCACCATATTGAAGCTTCAAGTCTCGCCTACAAGAAAGTTGTGAACTGAATACGACCAGTCACAACCACCCTTCCCGAAAATTTTCGCATTGTGTGATGAATTCCCTGCGACCCATTAGAAAACATGCCTAAGCTCCCTACTCATCCTCCCGACTTCACACCAAGCTTATGCTACACTCTAGAACGCAAAGAGGCTATGCAGGTTAACAAAGAGAATTTCTTATCAGATGAGGAGGAAAAGCTTGTACACCACCTTATCAAGGCGCAAGAACTTGCCTTTGCATGGTCTGAGGAGGAGAAGGGAAAGTTCTCAGATGAGTATTTCGACCCTGTCACTATCCCCACCATCAAACATGTTCCCTGGGTATGCAAGAATATACCAATACCACCCGGAATCTACCACCAAGTCATTGAAATCATCAAAGCGAAGATTGCAGCCAGTGTTTATGAACCATCCAACTTGTCCTATCGATCACGATGGTTTTGTGTACTCAAGAAGGATGGGAAATCACTATGGCTCATACATGACTTACAGCCGCTCAACGCCATCACGATTAAGGACAGTGGACTGCCGCCTACTGTGGAACACTATGCAGAGTCATTTGGAGGACGAGGATGCTACGCCGTTTTTGACTTATTTGTTGGATTTGATCAGCACTCACTAGCACCTGAATCTAGAGACCTCACAACATTCCAATGCCCGGTTGGCACCCTTTGCCTCACCTCTATCCCGATGGGTTACACCAACTCCATGCAAATTCAACAAGGCAACCTCGCACACCTTCTCCAACCCGAAATCCCTCACATCACCATGCCCTTTGTTGACGACGTACCTGTCAAGGGACCCGCAACTCATTATGAAACCATGGACAGCTTCGAAGTGATCCCCGAAAACCCCAACATACGAAGATTTGTATGGGAATACCTCAACAATGTCAACCAAGTCCTCCAACACATCAAACATGCAGGAGGGACCTTCACAGCTAAGAAATCCCACTTCTGCACCCCATCCACTCTCGTCGTCGGACACCTTTGTACTTATGAAGGTCGCTTGCCAGATACTGCCAGAGTCCAGAAAGTGGTTGACTGGCCACCATGTAGGAACGTTACGGAGATAAGGGGGTTCCTTGGGACGTTAGGGACTATCCGGATGTTTATCAAGGACTTCACAGCTATCTCAAGGCCATTAGTTCACCTGACAAAGAAAGAGGTTGAATTCGAGTTTATGGAGGAACACCAAGCTGCTATGGATGAACTCAAGACACTTGCACAAAACTCACCTGCTATCCGAGCTATCAACTACTCAAGCCCTAACGAAGTCACACTCGCAGTCGACACCTCCCATATCGCAGTCGGCTACATTCTCTCACAACAAGGCAATGACAACAAATGCTATCCATCAAGATTCGGCTCAATCACACTCAATGATCACGAATTACGATACTCGCAAGCGAAGCTGGAGTTATTTGGTGTATTCCGAGCACTAAAGGATGTCAAGATTTGGATTATAGGAGTGAAGGATCTAGTTGTGGAAGTCGACACAAAGTACATCAAAGGGATGATTAACAACCCCGACATCCAGCCAAATGCCGCAATAAACCAATGGATTGCAGCCATCCTCCTCTTCGACTTTCGCCTCTGACACATTCCCGGGCGAGAACATGGCCCTGACGGACTCTCACGATGCCCTCGAGCACCAGAAGACCCAGTGGTCAATGATGACTATGAAGAATGGATTGACTCTGCCAACGCCTTCACCCTCTCAGCACAAAACCAGCATGCAGTATGGCAGCACAGCTATATCACCAAGGACGATACCTGGTGGCCAGAAACTTGCAATACGTTTGCAATCAAATTCCTCAATAAAATTGGGCCAGTACAAGCCACTCTACAGCAACTCAGACAACCTCCTCTAACCACCACTAATCCCTCAACCTCCCCTGTCGAGATCCTCACCAACGCGAACACTGACACACCCCTACCTTTGACCCCAACAATCCCACACTCCGAAAAGGCCAAAACGCGTGATCTCAAACTTCAACAAGTCCACGCATTCCTCGAGGACCTCAAATGACCACAAGGCATCCCTGAAGACACCTTCAAGCGCTTTGTGTGGATCGCGGCTGGATTCTTTGCTAGAGATGGAAAACTATGGAAGAAGGATAATAGGAATAAGCACAAACTGGTGATAGAGGAAGGGAGAAGATATGAGCTTATATGGCAAGCACACGATGAACTCAGGCATAAGGGCATATTCACCACTCGTATCCATCTTTTAGAATGCTTCTGGTGGCCAGATCTCGACCGTGACATGCGCTGGTTCATCAAGACATGCCACGAATGTCAAACACACCTCACACACCACTTCCACATTCCCCCAACTGTCCCAACACCCCTCTCGCTCTTCCGCAAAGCCTATATTGATACAATGTTCATGCCATGCACAAACGGCTACCGCTACATCGTTCATGCCCGCTGTTCACTCTCCTCATACCCAGAATGGAGGATGCTCCAAGCTGAAAACGCCCGCTCACTCGGAACCTTTATATTTGAAGATATACTATGCAGATGGGGAGCTATTGAAGAAATCGTCACAGATAATGGCCCAGCATTTGTACAAGCCACGGAGTACCTCTCAGCAAGATACAAGATCAACCATATCCGCATCTCGCCCTACAACTCCCGTGCAAATGGCCCTGTTGAACGAAGACACTTTGACGTTCGTGAAGCACTCATAAAGGCAGCAGAAGGGGAAGAAAGTTGCTGGACAACTGTCACGCCCTCAGTATTTTGGGCAGAACGCATTTCTATTCAAAAATCCACAGGCTATTCACCCTACTACATCGCCCACGGCCTCGAACCCCTCCTCCCTTTTGACCTCACTGAAGCCACATATCTAGCACCAGCACTTACCAAACCTGTCCCTACTGCTGACCTCATCGCCCTACAAGCAATACAACTGCAAAAACGGCCCCACGATCTCGCACGCATGAAGGAATTAGTCCTCAAAGCATGATATGCATCCATCCGAGAATTTAACAAGAAGTACGAGAATACTATCTGCAACTTCAATTTTGATCCTGGCACACTCGTTCTTGTCCGAAATTCACGCTATGACAGTGATGTGGGCAGCAAGACCAAGCCATGCTATTTCGGCCCTATGATCGTGCTACGACGAACAACCGGAGGATCGTACATCCTCTCTGAACTTGATGGATCCATCTCCAAGCTCCATTTCACTGCCTTCCACCTCGTTCCTTACCACCCTCGAGACCTCCGAGCCATACCTCTCACAAAGATCACAGACGCATCCCCTGATCAACTTGATGACCACACCTACGATGTCGAGCCACCCCTCCCTGAAAACAAGTCTTCAAACTTGGTATCTGTCAATGTCGGACATTCCTCGCATCACTTATCTATGCTCAAAGACCAGGAAACCAAGGTATCCCGAAGGTGTGCCCTTCCACCCGTAGATAGTTGGGGGCAGCGCTCGGAACCTATGGGTCGTAACACCCTCCGAGTCATACATGGCATTCAACTGCCTGTAGTTCCCCAACCCTTGGGTTTGTCATTGACCACCGCCACCCCTTGCTCTATCCTGTCACCTCAATTCACAGCTCTTGCTTCATCATCTATGCACCTGACTGACTGGGAGGTCAGTATTAAAACTTTCCAGTAGGTGTGGAGACTGCACGTCAGCTGCCTTCGGAATGGCACCCAACGAGCATCTCACACTAATCAGTCCGCCCTCCGAAGATTTCGTCACCCAACCATTCATTGATCCATCACCGATCCACTCGTTCCTCACTCACTACACAACCGTCCATTTCACCTGCCATACGTTGTGTTTTAGACCACTACCCACTTTAATAAAATTTCACCACACATCTTTCTCGTTACCGACATTTTTTTTCTAATTCAGACTCTTCGCCTCCATAGTTGCACATTCACTCGTTGTGTTTCAAAAATTTCAACATTTTACCACAGTTCCCTAGCCTAACCTTCATTATACTAACTCAACTCATTTGCTATACAGATTCAGTATTTGTAGATAACCGTAGAAATTGAACACCAGACAAGTTGTCTACAGTATAAATACAGTCGAGCCAGTAGAGGCTCGACACCTAGTAATTGGATACCCACTTTTCTTGCTCTCAAAGTCTCGCTCTGAACTCTCTCAGCATTGTCTCTTGTTGTCGGTCACTCTCTCATTGACTCTCAGTCCACGCTCGTTCTGAACTCTTGTCTTCAACGATGCCATCACTCTCGCTCCTCGTTCTCTTGTGTTCCTGGCCTCTGTCTCTCCCTTCCTGGACCTGGTTTCAAAGCCTCGTGACTGACGGATGCAGTCACACCCTATTTTCGTTGAACCGCCACCTCATCTCTTCAACACCCAATCTAATCATTCTGGGAAATCTTCATCCAAGCCAGATGTGGATGATGCCATGTTTGTTGGAGGTGGAGGCAAGCCAGCATGGCAGCCAAAGAAGGGAGGGAGAAAGGGGAAGTGCCATGAATGTGGAGAATTTGGGCACTGGTGGCATAAATGCCCTAAGAAGAAGACTACTCAGGAGGGAAACTGCAGTGGTGGGACTGGCCCCCAAGGAAAGGGAAAGGGTGGTGGTAGTAGTTCAGCTAACATTGTTGAAGATGACTTCAATGAGTCTCTTGCCATAGAGATTGGTGCCGAAGATGATGAGTCAGATACCAGGGTGGATGATGATGATGATTGGTTGTCCACATCGATAACAATGGAAATAGGTGATCTTGAAGGGGAGTGGTTCATTGAGGAAGCCATCAAAGAGGACAACTCTGATGCCAATATGTGCGATATCAGTGATGAAGTCACTGTAGGCCAGGTCCAGGAACCACTTACCACAATGTGGATTGAGATTTTCAATTCAGGGATATCACAACACATTTCCCCATATCGCGAGGCCTTCACTACATTCGAGAGCACCCCCTCATGACCTCTCTGTGCTGCAAATAAACAGAATTTCAGTGCTATTGGCAAGGGAGATGTTATTCTCGACATACCGAATGGAGGGATGACCTCAAAATTATGGCTAAAGGAAGTCTTATACTCCCCAGAGGCCAGCTATACACTTGTGTCAATTGGCTGCCTCGATGAGGCAGGATTTACAATGACCTTCACAAATGGGAAGTGTGTTATCTGTGATCCAAGTGGGACCCACA
This sequence comes from Calvatia gigantea, assembly GCA_025093985.1. Lineage (NCBI taxonomy): Eukaryota > Fungi > Basidiomycota > Agaricomycetes > Agaricales > Lycoperdaceae > Calvatia > Calvatia gigantea. The sequence goes on from JACAAK010000017.1 coordinate 29,537, forward strand.
TTGCAGAAATTCCACGAAGCAGAAAGGGCCTGTATAGGATTCTAAGAGAGGCCGAGGGCGAACTGGAAGTCAATGCTGTTGGAGAGATACTCATACTAGATTTGATACACCACCATCTCGGTCACATCGTGCCTGATGCAGCTAAGAAGTTAGTCAGGGATGGAATAGTGACAGGATTGAGACTAGAAGTGGATGGGGGTACCAAACTCTTCTGCGAGGCATGCGTGTTTGTGAAATCAATGCAAAAAGGAGTAGCAAAGGAGCACCATGGTGAGGGAGCAAAGGAATTTGCTGCCGAAATTCACTCTGATGTCTGGGGACCAGCAACAGTCGAGACTCGAAAAGGAAAGAAGTACTACATTATGTTCACCAATGATTACTCTAGGTGGACCCATATTAGGTTCCTTACAGCGAAGTCAGAGGTCCCAAAGGCCTACAAAACCTTTGAGACATGGTGCGAGACACAATTCCATGCCCAGATCAAGACACTACACTCAGACTGTGGAGGCGAATACACAGGGAATGTTTTTCATGAATATCTACAATCACAAGGCACTCAAGTCAAACTCACTGTCCATGACACTCCACAGTACAATGGCATAGCAGAATGTCGAAACTGTACTATCCTCAAGCGCATTCAAGCACTCAACCATGTCACACGGCTTCCAAAATCATTATGGGTGGAATGTGCCTGGCATGTTGTATGGTTGATGAATAGGACTAGTATAAGGGTGATCGCAGGGAAAACTCCTTTTGAGGTGGTATACAAACAGAGACCGGACCTGAAGGACCTATGCGAGTGGGGCGAGGTGTGTTGGGTTTTCCAAGGAGGGGGTGATAAGTTGGATCCATGCACAAAGGAAGAGAAATGGTTGGGCTTCGATGATGACAGTAATGACATGTGGATCTTGTATCCAGACACCGGAGCTGTTTGCATTGAGTGGAACGTTACATTCGCTAACCCAAATCTCGAAGGGGAGGATCAGTTAACGAGTGAGATTCAACGTGAATCAATGCTCACCTTGGAAGGTACCAAGGATTCAGCACCTACTCTTGAGCCCACCACCACACCCACTGCCACCAACCCTACACTCGAGCAAAAACCTGTCACCACCAACACAGATGGTGATGATGATACACCCATAGAATGCCCACATCAAACCCGAAATCCTAGCCAGAAAGCTCTTGACATCCTTGAAGGCCATGCTGTTACCTTTGTTGAAGAGGCAGATTGGGAGGAAGTTTGGGCATTCTCATTGGGGATGGATGAAGCAGAGTCCATGGAGCCAAAAACCTTGAAGGAGGCCATGAGGAGGCCAGACTGGCCACAGTGGCATAGTGGGATGGAAGAGGAGTATGCCATGCTAATACAAGCGGGAATGTGGGAACTTGCAGACTTGCCATCTGAAGCAAATGTTGTTGGATCAAAGTGGGTTTACAAAGTCAAGAAAGATGCCCAAGGGAACGCAGTCCGCTACAAGGCACACCTTGTTGCACAGGGATTCTCCCAAGTGCTAGGCATTGACTATTTCGATACCTACACACCAGTTGCAAAACTCGCATCAATCTGAGCGATCCTCACTATCTCTGCAGCCCAGGACATGGAGATTCACCAAATTGATATCAAGGGTGCTTACCTAAACAGGAAGCTGACTGATGATGAAGTAATCTACATGCGGCAACCACCTGGTTTCAAAGACCCAGAACATCCTCGCAAGGTCTGCCGACTTCGCAAGACTCTCTATGGCTTGAAGCAGTCAGGGCGACATTGGTATCAACGTCTATGTGAAATCCTGGTCGACAACATTGGGTTCATGTGATCTGATAGTGACTCATGTGTGTTCATTCTCAACATCATGCCTGACCTCATCATCCTCGCTGTTCACATTGATGACTGCATGCTCGCAGGTACCAAACTCACATGGATCAATTGGGTTAAGAAATGGGTGGCAGATTTTGTAGAGGTGACAGATCTAGGGGAGTTACATTGGCTATTAGGCATTGAGGTGAAGAGGATCTGGGAGGAAGGCAAGTTACTACTCTCCCAACAGTCATATATTGATGCATCCCTCCACTGCTTTGGCCTCGAGGATGCAAAACCTGCCAGTTCCCCCATGGAACCATCCATTCACCTCACCTCTGATCACGCTCCCAAAACCACAGCCGACATCGCTCGTATGGCATGCATCCCATATCAGGAAGCCATTGGTACACTTATGTACGCGGCCCTCAGCACTCATCCTGACATCACATACGCTGTCCAAGTCTTATTGTGTTTCTCCAAGAACCCAGGGGAGGCTCACTGGGAGGCCATTAAATGGGTCTTCTGTTATTTGAAGAGGACATGCAATCTATGGCTCACTTACAGTGGCTCGAACGAGGAGCCACAAGGGTACACTGACGCTGATGGTAACATGGCTGAGGATCATCATGCTACTTCTGGCTTTGCGTTTATGATAAACGGTGGTGCCGTTTCATGGAGTGCTAAATGACAGGAACTCATAACCCTGTCCACCATAGAGTCCGAATACATTGCAGCTACACATGCTACGAAAGAAGCACTATAGCTTTGTTCCCTCATTTCCCAAGTCTTCAACATCCAACTTGGTGCCATGACCCTCTTTTCTGATAACTAGTCTGCCATTGCACTCACACTGTTGGAATATAGGTAGACTTCCGTTATCTTTTTCTTACAGTAGATAATCACTTCGCTATCATGTGACATCACACTCATTCGCTGGCCTCATACCTTGCACACCCTCAGTCTCGTTCCACGTTGACTGAGGGTAAGCAAACCATCGTTCTCCATTGTACACACTAGTGTCGCGACCTATTGAACCTGTTCACTCGTTTATCAAACCGCCGCTCATTCGTTTATACCCTCCAACGTTATCCTATCAACATCCTATTCTTTTCCCGCCGTTTTCGTTACCCCTGCTATACTAGCACCTTCGAGCCGAGCAACCTCTCTTAGACCCACATTATGTCCCAAGCTAGCCAGGCATCCAAGGTAGACTCTGATGGTCGCCAAGGATCCGCCGGTGGTAGACTTTCATCACCATTCGGACAATCTGAATCCATAGACTTAGGTCGTGAGAGTCAGACCGGACAGTCCAATACCAGGACTATGTCGGCGGCTTCGGCAGGCGTTTCGGTCAAGCACGAGGAGCCGAGCACACCACCTAGGCATTTGGGAAAATATCCCTCGTCGAATAAGGCGTTTGGTGATACGAAGATCACATTGCCTGTCGTGTGCCGCATAAAGATGTAGTTTTTGCTACCTTTATATCCAAGAAAGATCATCATCTCGGATTTTGTGGACAATTTGTTTGGGTGGATTTCATCGGGTAGAAATACATACGCGCCGCATCCAAACACACGAATATGGGACAAATCTGGTTTTTCCCTCAAATAACACTCAAAAGGTGTCTTCCACTGCAGACGCTGGACTGGCGTGCGATTATATAAATGCACTGCTGTATTCAACGCGAATTCCCACCACGAGTCAGGTAGACATGCCTGTAGCCTTATAGCTTGGGCTTTCTCGTGTAGGGTGCGGTTCAGTCGCTCTGCTCTCCCATTCTGCTGGTGCGCATAGGGAGCAGTGGTCTCGTGGGTGATTCCACATGCTGCGAGTCCTGCCAATAACCCATATTCTCCTCCATTATTGGTGCAAAGTCGTTTGACTCGCATTCCGGAGAGGTTCTCTAATGCACTGATTAGCTGAATTAGCTTTTCAGAAGCCTCAGACTTCTTTCGAAGGAGGACTACATGTGCATGAGAAGAAAAGTCATCAAGGAACGTCATTGCCCATTTATATTTATGGTAGCTAATGACGGGTAGTTCCAGCAAGTCTGAGTGACATACAGTAAGGGACAAAACCGTTCCAATGTTTTGAACTTTTCAGAAGATCAGCTCATAACTCAAGGACTACTGTGGCTGTGCACTTCCTAATTTAATTGTAGATAGTCCAGTATCTTATCTAATCATATGCAAAGTATGATTATGTAATCCTTTGTTTTGGGGGAGTTATTAATTAATTAATATTTTAAGTACATTGGAACAGTTTTGTCCCTCTCAAATTCTGAGCACATGACTTCGTTTATTGCAATCAAATAAATACAAATAAAATCATGTGACCATGTAGGGTGATGTATAAATGGATGTGCTTATTCTCAGGTGCAAATTAACTCCCCCACTATACCTTTACAACTATATGCGCTCTCTTTCCTCTACTCAGACCAATAGAGTCCTCTCTTACCTGGACCAAGGGAAATCTGCTCATCATATTGCTTCTATTACTGGTCTGGGAGTCAGTACTATTTCTAGGATTCGCTCCAAGCATATGATTAGATAAGATACTGGACTATCTACAATTAAATTAGGAAGTGCACAGCCACAGTAGTCCTTGAGATATGAGCTGATCTTCTGAGAAGTTCAAAACATTGGAACGGTTTTGTCCCTTACTGTAGCTCAAAGACTGCGGTGGCTCGCTTGGGATTAATCGGGAAGGGGTTATTATGCATTTTCCCCTTGGCACAGCCGTCGCATATGCCTTTCCTGTTAGATGGTGCGGGAATCGACGCGATGCCCTCTACATGCTTTGGAAGCTCGGAGAGCGCGCGATCCGAAGGATGTCCCATTCAACGATGCCAATTGATATAATCAAGTTGGTGTAACGTCAACGTGACTGGTTTCTCCTTGCTGTTTTGCAAGGTATACGTGTGCACTGTATGTATGTTGTTTTTAAACAAATGATGAGGCCAGGCGGACAATACTGCTCGTCCTGATTTTTCACGGATGGTGGTCCCTTTAACGGTTGCCTCTAAAACATAGCTGTTCCGAAGAATCTGGCCTGAGGACATTAACCATTCTGTGATTTCTTTGATGTAAAAGACTGGCGCGATACACGAAGTAGCACTCTTAGACTTTCCCATGTCTGACACATCATGCTGGAAAATCACAGACCCTCGTCCTGTCATTTCATAGATCTGGTTGCCAGCGGCTTGTATAAGCCCGAAATGGCCCATCTTAACCTCTGCGAAATCAGAGAGATAACCGGTGACATGGTACGATGCTCCAGAATCGAGGAGCCAATCTGCGTTATTCACAGAATGTTTATTCCCTTCTTCTTGACACTTTTGGCATTGAGACAAATCACAGATGTGATATGTAATGATCTGATTAAGATCCTTGTGCTCTTCGTGGAGATCTGACCTTAACTTGTCTGAATACTCGTGATTGTTCACGGTATATGTAGCGTTCATCTTACTTTCCAGCTTAGTTTCACTAGCGGAATAAGCAGAAGGGGAAGCGCCTTGGGCGCGCTTCCAGCATACATTGCAATTCAAGAAGTCTGTACAACAGTGTCTACGACGAGTCCCTACAGGAGGTGGACAACGTGCTACATCTGCATAGGTGCCCCGCTCTCTTCGGCGGCCACCTCGTCGTCCCAACTCAACCTTGGAATTTCCAGGGCGTCCCGCTCCGCGGCGGACAGACCCTGTGTCTGTATCGTTCTGTCCCATCTGTTGATGGGGCTGCACATCATCTTCTGCATCAGAACAAGAATAATAGTCAGTTGAAGGTACTGACCCACACCCTCTGTCGGAACCGTAGTCGGTGTCCGAGTCGTTGTCATCTAAGACCGACTCAAGGACAGACTCGATTTCCTTCGGTGCCTGCTTCTTCGGCAGGCGTTTCGGTCAAGCACGAGGAGCCGAGCACACCACCTAGGGGGAAGGCACCGTCAAAACCCAACAAAGTCCATTGGACTCTTAATGTAGCTCACATCGAGCCTAGTCGTTATCAATACATGATGAACCTCCCTGTTAAACTTAATGTGTCGAACTATAAGATATGGGTCTAGCAGATGCGGACTCAATTCCGAATCTTTGACGTTTACAACTACTGTACCGGTTCTGTTCAGGGTGACACCAACAACACAGAACATGGTGAGAGATGGGCTCGCACAAACGCTATTGTCTGCGCCATACTCTCAGCCAACATGGTGGAGGATATCCAGATACAATTGGGTTATCACGAAATCGCTGCCGATATGTGGGGGGAAGCTCAATCTATATTCGTGGGACAGTCTATGATGGATTGGACTCTGCTCCTGAGCACCCTTATCACAACGAAATACGTCGACGGCGAGGATGTTATCACACACATCACTACGATGAAGACACTACGTCGAGACATTGCAGCTATTAAACGCGACATCGGAGACGATTTTTTCGCCTGTATCCTGTGCCTATCTATGCCACCCAACTGGAGCTACGTATTCGCTGGCCTACCTGAAAACTACACAGCCACTGAAATTGAACGTCGTATTCACAAAGAGGATGGTGTTCGAAAGAATCACCAGGCTACTGCCGCTCTCACATACCGCTCTATGGCCAGGAACAACAACAACAATAATCGGCGAAATCAGACTCAGCAACCTGGTCAACCCTTCTGCACGAACTGCAAGATTTTGGGTCATGACTGGAAGGACTGTTGGTCGAAAGGGGGTGGGGCTGAAGGTCAAGGACCTTGCCAGAGGAAGAAGAAGAATAAGGGGAAACAAGGAGGGAACTCATGTCACAGAGCTAATCAAGCTCAAGCTGATGAAACTATGGACGACAATTGATCTACGGCTAGTGGGGGGAACTCTCTTGCTGGGGACTCAGCCTATATGGCTATCACCAGCTCACAGCCGAAATCGGACACTTGGATTCTCGACAGCGGTGCGACGGCACACATATGTAACCAACGATTGGCATTCACAACATTCACACCTCACAACGATATTATTGGAGGTATCAATGCCAATGGCCCTCAGCTACATTCCACAGGTGTGGGGAACATTGAGCTCCTCGTCACCGTGAAAGGCCGCCCTGCTCGCATCGTCACTCTCCTCAATGTCAAATACTGTCCCAATGCTCACGACAACCTCATTTCTGAGAGCCGAATGGATCGAAAAGGCCTCGAAATTCGAAAGAAGGGGGGATTGGTCCAAATTAACAAGAAGGCCAAAATCATTATAGAAGGACATCTCCAACGAAATGGCCTCTACCACCTCACCTGCTCTTATCCCCTCGAGACTTCACCTCCATCTTCACTAGCCTTCGCTGCTATCTCCTCTGACATATCGTCACTGGATCTCTGGCATCGCCGACTTGGGCACCTCAATGAGGAATACCTCCAACACCTAGCTAAGCATCAGATGGTCTCCGGGCTTGATCTCAAGACCTCGGATCGACTCAATGCATGTGCAGGGTGTGCCCTCGGCAAGCATCCACAAGCTCCCTTCCCTCAGCAAGCTTCGCGACGAGCAAAACGACCCCTTGAGCACCTTCATGCTGATCTCCAAGGCCCTTTCTCCACTTCTATTGAAGGGTACCACCATGTCCTCATTGTCGTTGATGACTTTTCGAGGATGGGATGGAAGATCTTTCTTAAGCAGAAGAGCGATGCTCGACAACACCTCCGAGACCTCATCACCTCTCTCGAGAACCGAATTGGCAACAAAGTGGTCTATTTTCAATCAGACCGCGGTGGCGAATTTACAGGACATGCACTCAAGTCATACTTCAAGGACAAGGGTATCACCCATGAGATGTCAGCTCCACACACTCCTCAACAAAACGGTGTAGCCGAACGATTCAATCGTACTACTCATGAGCATGCCCTCGCCATGTTGAAGGAGGCTGGTATGGCTGATGGCTTTTGGCCTGAAGCTCACCAGTATGCTAGTGATGCTTGTAATCGCAGTCCAACCAAGACACTCAACCACATCACTCCTTACCAGGCATTCTTCAATGAGAAGCCCAGTGTCTCCACCTTCCGAATTTTCGGATCACGCTGCCATGTTCACACACCACATGAACTTCGATGAGGAAAGCTTGATGCCCACTCTATTGAAGGGGTATTCTGTGGCTTCGATCCTGCCTCCACTTCGTGGAAGATATGGATCCCTTCGAAGAGGTCATTTCAGGTATCTCGGGACGTCATCGTCTATGAGACAGTGAACCACCCAGGTATTGATACATCTATGCCTCCTGTCATGAGTGAGGGGGTGAACATCGACGATCCCACTCATTCTCGGAGTCATCCTAACTCCATCCCTATACCTGAGGAGACTGGTTCGCCTCTCCCTCGTTCATCTCCTATACCTTCTGATCCTCCATTCACCACTCCTCCATCCATTCCTGATCCTCACCCAGCTCCTTCGACTGCTAATCCCAATCCTATTCCTTCCTCCATTCCTAATCCATCTGAGCCTCGACGAACTACCCGAATCTCTCGACCATCATGGATCAAACAAGCCAACGAGGAACAAGCAGTTAAGGAATTCGAAGCCAAGAAACAGCGTCAGAAAATATGTGAAGCTCGAGCTAATCGTCTCAACAATCCAACCTCCAAATACCAACTACCTCCTACAATTCCTGAGCACGAAGCTGTCAAGCACACTCCTGAAGGCGACCTCGCTCACATTGCCTACCTAGCTGCCTATGGCCCAGTCGTCCCTCAGAGCTTCGAGGAGGCTATCACTGGACCTGATGCCGACAACTGGTGGAAAGCTATGAGGGAAGAGATATCTCTTCACTCTACTCGAGGAACCTGGAGAGCTGAGAAGATGCCGAAGGAGAGGACTGCTGTTGGTTGTCGATGGACCTACACGATCAAGTTCGGACCTGAAGGAGAAGTACTCCGATACAAGGCTCGTCTCATCGCCCAAGGTTTCAATCAGATCCCTGGTCTCGAATATGATGATACCTTCTCTCCTACCACTCGTCTGGAGTCAATCAAGCTCATCCTTCACCTATCCGCTACCCTTGGTTGGGAATGTGCTCAAGATGATGTCACTGGTGCTTTCTTACACAGCAACCTCAACTGTATCATCTACATGAAGCAACCACCTGGCTTTGAAGATGGTACCAACAGGGCGCTACTACTCATCCGAAGTCTGTATGGACTCAAACAAGCTGCCCGTCTCTGGTACAAGTACATGGTTGAGCGTCTTACATCTATCCACTTCAAACAGCTCCACACCGATAATGTGGTATTCTATCGCAAGCTGGAGTCTGGTACTACCATCATCGCCATCCATGTTGACAACATGTTCAGTACTTCATGCTCACAGGATGAACTCAAGCACATTTGCTCCCAACTTCACAAGCTCTTCGACATGAAGGAGGAGGATCCGAATTGGCTCATGGGATTTCTTCTCATTGAGGACCGTCTAGCTCGAACCATTTCCATCTCTCATCGCCAGTACATCGATACCACTCTCAAGCGATTTCATATGCAGAACTGCCATCCTACATCGCTCCCACTCGATCCTGGCTGTAAACTCTCTAAGGCTGATGGACCTCAGACCAAGGAAGAGAAACAGCAAATAGCCAAGACTCCCTATTGTGAACTTGTAGGAGCTCTCACCTGGATATCACTCATCTCTCGCCCAGACATCAGATTCGCTGCTTGCTGTTGAATCTCGCTCCGTACCACTACGTTGGTTCAGTCTATTTATAGCTGAAATGGGGTTCGAGTATTTCACCTTCAGAGAGTCGATAATAATGGACCATCACAGACTACGTATGCAGTAGTTGTACTGCCCTTCTGGTAGTCGGTTATTCACTCTGCATGGAACCTTCTAGTACATGCGTCATATACAGTATGCTCCACTTATGCTACTGGTAGTTAGACCTCACCCATATAAGGGTTTAGAGTGCACAGACCAGGGATATTAGTATATATACCCTTATGTAGCATTGAAGTATGTACGCTTTTTAGCTACGCCCTTTGGCATAAGACACTATGTCTTCTCTCCTCTACGCTAGCTTCTCTAAGCATCGCTTCTCTTCTCCTCAAGACTCTCTGAGTATGCTGGTATAAGCAGGACTATGTCCGCTACCATGCACCTCTCCTACTGGACCATCTCCCAGATGAATATGACTACCCTCCACCGCTGACGCCTACACGCTTAGGTAGTGTGAACTTATATTGGGATGTCTACTCATTCTCTCAACACTTGCTTCCTTGCTCAATTCAACTCCAACCCTGGACCAAAGCACTGGAAGGCTGCCCAGCATGTACTCCAATACCTCGCTGGTACTCGTGATATCATCCAAGTCTTGGGAGGAAAATCCAAGGATAATCATCACCTGACCCTTACTGGCTATTCTGATGCATCTGGAGCTGAGGACCCTGACGATCGTCGAGCTGTCACTGGTTGTGTCTTTCAGATGGGTGATAAATCTATTATCACTGTCAGTAAGAAACAGCCTACAGTTGGGGACTCATCAACTGAGAGGGAATACATGGCTGGAGCTTACACTGTCAAGTATGGATTATGGTTGGTTCAACTTCTAGCTGAACTGGAGATGCCCGTTTCACTTCCCATCACTGTCTATATGGATTGCACCAGCAGTATCGATCTCACCAAGGACTCTCGTTTTCATGGAAGGACCAAGCACATAGACATCAAACATCATTTTATTCGTGAACGTGTTTCTGACGGGACCTTTACTATCTGTTATTTATCTACCAAGGAAATGACTGCCGATATTCTCACTAAGGCTCTTAAGGAGCCAGACTTCATTCATTTACGTTCTAAACTAGGTCTCCACATACCTTCAGTCTAAGGGGGTGTGTTGGAATATAGGTAGACTTCCGTTATCTTTTTCTTACAGTAGATAATCACTTCGCTATCACATGACATCACACTCATTCGCTGGCCTCATACCTTGCACACCCTCAGTCTCGTTCCACGTCGACTGAGGGTAAGCAAACCATCGTTCTCCATTGTACACACTAGCTAACTCATTCCATAGTCTATCCTAGGTAATTACACAATCTAATATAGTCTCGTTCCACGTCGACTGAGGTCTATCCTAGTCCTGCGCGTCATATCTTTCCTTTACGCACGTGATCACCAGTTTCATGCTCGGACCAAGCACATCAACATCCGATATCACTTCATTCGATGGGTCATTGAAGAAGGAAAACTATGCCTCGTTTACTGCCCAACTGAAGACATGGTTGCCAACGTATTCACCAAGGCACTTCCCTCACCCAAGGTGAAGCATTTCACCTCCGAGCTCGGTCTCTCCATGATTTGAAGGGGAGTGTTGAATTGCCAAACCGCTCTGAGACATCCGGAGTGCCATACTGGCCATCAGAGCGCCCACTGTCATGCCAGTTAGACTTGCACGGTGGGCACCTATTTCGTAGACGGACACTTAACATAGTGCCGTGACTCTTAGATACACAAAGTTTTCATGTATGACCCTGCCTTATGATATTGCTTAAGTACCATAGTCTCATTAGCTGAATACCTCAGTTCTCGTGCATATAACGAGTTACTGAGGTATGTTATCCTTTCTTCTGTAGCCAGACCCAAGCTCATTCTATCACCAGTGACTAATATAGAGTTCTCGTGCGTATAACAAGTTACTGAGTTTATACAGTTTCTACAGACAAGGGGTATCCGTTCTTGTAGGCTGCCTTGGCCTGATTCTCAGCCTGGAAAGAGAGGATATGAAATAGAGATTCGACATCGTGGATGTGCATTATTGAGCTGGCAGGGGGAAGACGGGTCATGATATCGATGGCACGCTTTGCTTCTACGCCACAGCGAAGCTTGAAATTAGGACTACTATTCGGGAGGGTGAAATTTCCCAAACCAAAGTCTGGAACTTCTGAACGTCTGTCTCGTGTGTCCTGCGGCTTCCATTTCAAGTTCATCTGCGGGTAGATAACGAATCGGTGTCGTTGTTGATGTAAGATAGCAAATTCGTTGAAGACAGCGTATAAGATATCCTCCGTAGGACACCCTATGACGGCCTTCTCAGCAAGGTTCCTCTGGTATCTTTGCTCAGGTGCAGAAAACATGGATGTAGCTGATGGTTGTCGGGCTGGCACAATCGCACTAGAGATGCGTGTAGCGTCATAGATCTTGACCGTAACAATTCGTATGCACCAGATCACAGCAGATCTACAGGCGACAAGCAACTGCAAGGGGTGGCCCTTCCATCAGAGTTCTGGACCTCTGGCGGAGTTTGAACTCAGCTTGTGTACGGACCAGACAGCGGAGTTTGAACAGCTGCCCCATGCCTTCGACATCGCTTTTCCCTCGACGACGATAAACTGAACCAGAGGTGCGTCTCATCTATAGTTCGGATTAATGAGGCTAATCTGATCGCAGATGTCGGACTCGAACCCTTTTTTTATCAAAGGCTATAAGGTCGATCGCACCAAACTCGAAAGGACTTATGGCAAACGAGAGGACGATCCGGAGAATACGAGATTTTTGCCCATTTGGAAGCAATTTCCCCTCGATTACGAGTACATTGAAGCTGGGGAAGAGCCGGATGGGCATATTGCCCTGGTCTTGGTCCTTGCAGATGGCTATGATAGAGAGAGACTAGAAAGGCTCGAAATGCCGTGTCTGAGTGGTGTATACGAGAAGGTTTTTACTCCGGGGATCTGGACCCGTCATTAAGGAAGGTCAACATGTTCATAACAACTATGCTTGTACGCTTGACTAATAATGGTGCAGGCTTCCGCGCCAGCAAAGAGTGAACGTACCAGCGACAGCTAGCCGATGTCAGCGTATGGTGTTCCAGTCTGCTCGTAGTACCTGTTAATATTAATACGCAAGGCACGTGGGGTCTTGGCGCATGACGGGTAAAGGCGAACGCTCATGATCTCGCCGTCCCCACCAATCTTATCTCCATGTCGCTGACCGTCCTTCCTCTGATTATGCACTACATAACATCCACACCAACCACAAGCATCCTCACGCCGCTAAGGGAGAATCCTCGGGGCACAGGCCCCCAGGTACACAGGCACAGACATCCGCACATGACCACCAGATACAATACATCTTATAAGTATTACACACGTAAAACCACTGAGATGGATAGAAATGAAACTCGGCCTATATACTTAATTTGGGGCCCTTTTTGTCTTGATCTCCCATAAGCCCCCCTTCGTCCTCGCCAGTCCTTCAAATATCACATCCTCGGAGAGAAAGTCCATCCACAAAACCCCATTTTCCGCCCCACCGCCCAACAAGGCTACCCGCCTTCCATACGCCTTCCCGATATCTGCACGATCACCCGGAGTTAAAACATCGTTCCAATAATGTCTTGGTAATATTTGTTGCATGAGCGCGGCGTGGACTTGGGCAATAATATCCATGACGGTGATACCGTTGGGGTGTACTTGAGTAACATCGATGTACCACGGTAATCGGGGATGGAATAGTCGGAGTATATTTGCAGGAGGGGTGGTCGCAAATTGTGCCATGTCAAGTTCGTCAAACGGATGTCGGTACCCGCTCGTTGACGCCGTTTGGCCGTGTTGGATAGGGCTTGCAGGATCAAGAGGATCGAGACGGAGGTCATGGGAAAGAGGTGGTTTGGATGGATGATACTGAAGAAGTGGACTCAGACGTCGTTTGGTGGGATCGGTGAACTCTGTACCAAGAGTGAGCGAGCGGTAATATAACATCGGACAGGGATTGCATACCTTGAACATCTGATTGAGCCTTCAGCGCAGAGGGAAGCGACGTAAGGGAAGAAAGAAATGAAGCGCGAGGATTGTAATTAAATCTCCAATCCTTTGGTCTTCTTGCTAGGTTGGTCTCGTTCCACGTATCTGGTAAGAGATGTGGGGGAGGAACCATACGAGGGGATTGGAAAGGGGTATGGGGTCTTCGGTTAGAACCAGTCGATTTCGATCGGGCAAGCCCGTCCCATGGTTGCTTGGGCGCAGTTGCCCACGGGAGCGCAGCGGAATGTGGTTGTGCTGCGTTGTCCGATACCGAGCGGACGATGCTGTTCCATGGACTGTGATTCGGACTGGGATGGTGATTATTGGGCCCAAAAAAGCCAGAACCGATAGGTTGGTCGAAGGCTGATTCTGTGGGCCTCATCGGACTCGCGGTTGTGGACCAAGGCGGAACGGTAGGAGGTTCTCCCCAAGGATCGGCGGGTGGTCGATGATACGGTGAGGGCGCACCCCACGAATTCACACGCGCATGAAAGCTTGGATTGTCATTGAGCCAAGGAGGAGGAGCAGACTCTGGAGGATATCCAGCCCATGGTGGGGGAGGATCGCGAGGGAGGGGCCATGGACTGTTCATGGATTGTTGTGGATTCTGGTGGCCAGGGAAAGCAGAGAAGAGGTCACCGCGTGGGGACCCAGGTGCAACGAGCGGAGGTGGGTGCGAACTGTACATGAAGTTAGAGGGTTTGACTAATTCTTGCAACTTCAAAAGCTGTTGCACAGGAAGCGCCGACTTATCTAATTCGGAGAATACAAAGGAGCTTATTTGTTGTTGTGATCCACGTCAGGGCCTACGCAACCATTGTGCTTTTGGATTTCTTTTGCTTCTCTCAACAGTTCCAGACACGATTCCCGAGCCCGTTTCTCATTTCACCGTACCAAATTTCATAGCCACGCACAGGAAGTTTGATCAAGTTTTGTTCTCTTCGAACGCCCTCTGTACATTCATCATTTCTTGCACCGGATTGTTGCCGATGTGATTGCGCAGTGATGGGGTCTATTTCAAGCGTCTGGAGCCACTGATGAGGAGTAATAAAGAGCCTTTTTCGAACCAAGTCGGAAAATCCCACATCTATTCTTGTGTCACACCAGCATGTCCAGTATGATAGTGCAGATGCATATTTAGACGCCCGTAGAGGTCATGAATACTCGATTGCACAAGGATAATCAACACTGTTGCACTACCATCGGAAATTTGGATGGGACTAAAATTATGATTGCCCAGGGCTCTCCTCGACCTGCCTCGTCTAACAACCATCTCCTCCATCATTGTTCAACACAGCTGGAAGTTGTGCGGCAATACAAGAGCGGGGGACGAAGAACCACAACACCTGTCCATACTCAGCAACATTAGCTCTGACCATGCTGGCCACACCATCGCGAGTCGTGTAACGATATCCTGAACGAGAAGTCAAACCCATATTAAAAGGCACGGGATCTTGGAACGCCCCGGTTTGAAAGTTAGAGTCCTAATTGCCCTCAGCATCTCTTGCAGGATATTCAGAGCGCCAAACTTACGACGAAATAGTTGTAGAACCCAGGACACCCAGCAAGGTTGAGTGGGACAATGATCGCCCCATTTCCCTGGTGGGGAGGAGCATCGAAGTCGCGACCGAACTTGTTGCGGTCGCACATAGAAGAAGCAGTTGTCGTGGAACACGACGATGCAACGGTCCTTCGAGTGTTCAAGTCCACCGCCTACCAGCGTACGCAAATTCAGTAAAAATGTCACAAAAAATATGAGGAGGATGCGCACTGATGGGACCAAGAAAGTGCAGAAATTGCCTCCTGTACCTCTATAGCGGCCATAGTGATAACCACTGCTATCTGTGGACTCCACATCGAACCTCTGGCCAGCCATGCCAGTACCCATAACGTAGCCACATCTCTTATTCGCAATCCAACCACCGGGAGGGAGCAAACCCGAGTTTCCGCAAGTCCCGGGCTTAGGGACGTTTCCTATATCGATTGAGTGTCAATATTGCAAGCTTGAGATTGGACGAAACTCAGGTGAGACCCGTCGACATACCCATCAAAGTGTACTCATTGATCGCCGCAATGGGGGCGACGAGGATCGCAGCCAATAAGGTTTGGAGGCACAGCTTCATGGCGAGGGGTGTTGTTATCAGCTTCCACATGCTGGGCGGTTGTTTTATAATGTTATCTTTTCAAAGGCTAGCTTACACGCCAGCAGGAGTGCCCACGAATGGTCGCACCAAGGGTAGATGCCATTCCACTCCTGATTTCCAAACCACATGCTATCCCGGTTCCAGGGTCCGAGAAGTGAAGCCCTTTTATTAGGCGCAACCGTTCACCCCAACAGTTGAACTGGAGAATCCTTAGCACCCACATGAAAATGTGTCCAAGAACGATTGAACGTGTGGAGGCGTTTGCCGTTTCTGTCATTCACTATTAGCTCAGGTGATCTTTGAAGTGACAGATTTATGAAGATATCGCCGCACTTTTGATATTTGTCGTTACCAGGACCCCGCATCTACAACCCCTCCTTGGTCAGGCTGCTTCAGAAGATTTTCTTGTGTATTTTGGGAGGTTCTGCTCCACAGAATTCATCGAATGGGATGGTTTCCTTCTCTCAATTGAGAACTCATGGTCCGAGTGCCTAGGTGTCGAAATGATCAACCCAGCTTTAAACAGCTGAGTTCGTTCACAAGACTTAAGAATGTGGGAACGCCATTGGTGTGATTATCGGTGTCCATGTGGCATGTGTCGGAAGTCGCCTCTCGGTTAAACATCCACACAAAATCATTCTAACATTCGTACATTCCAACACTAAACCAGTGGCGACCCGCATTCCTTGCTGCTTAATTTGTGTTGCTTTACCTCTGACAACGAAGTCAGCCCACAAATCCTACGTAACATTGTTCTAAAAGTACAACCGCTTTTAAGATTACGGGGTATTGGAAAATGTGGTGAAGGGCGTCGGGAATTCCGATAGTAAACAGGGTCAAGGCAATAAAGCAAGCGGAAATGACCTGACAAATATACACACTTAGATGACTACAAGAGACACGGCGATAACCACCGTTAAACCATTCCAATCAAATAAACCTTAGTGAAGAGCTTAAGTAGAGTTTTGCGCCAACTTCTTCTTTCTCCATTCTTCGATTTCCTCGGCAAGGATGGCATCTGGATCGCGGCCGCGAACCTCGGGAAGGAGGAGAGTGAAGAGGGCTCCCACAATGTTACAGCCAAAGAAGACTGATGATATCGATTATGATTAAGACTCGAGATGGAAGGATGTAACGATGAAACTTACTCCAGAGTACGATAGGGGTGCCAACCTTCTTACTTAAGGTATTGAAGGCGAGGGCAGAAATGATGGCGCCTGCTTTGCCACATGCAGCGGAGATACCATGAGCGAAGGCACGGTAACGTGTAGGGAAGACTTCAGCGGGGTAGCACTGAGAAAACAAAAACAAGTCATAAATGTAAATGCGAGTGTTTCAGATAAAGGAGGGGTTCTCTGGCTTACGTAGGTTGTGGTGTTAGCGCCGAAGTTGAAGAAGAACTGTAAGAGAGTAAAGAGGATGATGAAAGCAGGCTTGCTTAGGGAATGGAACTTTCCGGCGAGAATCGCAACTGGAATGGAGCCATCGCCTTCAGCTTCGGTCGTTTAGGCTCAACAAAAAAGGAAACTTACGGAAAAGGGAAGTGACGAGGAAGCCTTGGAGCTGAATCCATTTCCTTCCGAGCTTCTCGATCGTCAGGATGGACGCATAATAGCCAGGAACGAAACCGAGGGCGGTGATAATTATGTTTCCAGTGGAAATCTTGAATAGCCTCTGCCACGGGGAACCTGAAGAACCATCGAAGCCAATTTGCTGCAAGACAACATTCTGGTTCAGATTGATACCGTAAAAGGCGATATCAAGTAGAAACCAGCAACCGGCGGTGCCAATGAGAATCTTGAGGTGACGCCATTCAGAGAAGTATCGCAAAAAGTCTTTGAAATGTGCCTCCTTCTTGGCGATAGCTTCAGGGGGTGCCGTATCGTTCTCGATGGATGCGTTGGTCGAGTCAGCGGGTGTGACATTGACATCGACTTCAGGTTTCAGCTTCTCCTGGCGCTTGAGCTCCGCGATCTCATCACCCGCTTCGGTATGGAGATCCTTGCGCAAATGCTGTGTTTTTTCGAAGCGAGTGGATTCGGGTAACGTGAGTCGTTGGTAAAGTGTGCCAAATGCGGGGATGAGAGAAAGGCCGACGACGATCCGCCATACTAAGGTCCAAAAATAGCTCCATCAGAAGCCGATGACGGAATTATCAAAAGGTAGACCCTCACCTCCGTCAACTTTGGAAGTCTTTCCAGCCTCCATGACGGACTTGTAGCAGGCTAAAACAATAATAGTCGCCAGAGAACCACAGAAGGAACCCCAACCCTGGTTGGAGAAGATGTAGGCAAGCATGGTTCCTCGTTTCCGGAGGTTGGCGCGGTCCGAAGTGATGGTCGCAGACATAGGATAGTCACCGCCGACACCAACACCGAGGAGAATGCGAAAGATCGCGAGGTAAACCAGCGAGCCTTCAGGGGAGAGAGAACCAGTCGGAGTGGTCATTGTAAGGATTGTTGCAATGATGATTAGCATGAGCTCTTTGCCGTCTAGATGGGTCAGGATGACGTCAGCACGGTAGTGATCGAGGAAGCTAAAGAACGTACAAACTGCCTTGCGACCCAGGGCGTCGGCGGCATAACCTAACCGAATTGAGAATAATATAGATTTGGAGGCCAGGGGAACGTACCAAACGAGAATTGGCCAATGACACTACCAATGTTGGCGCCGGCTTTCATGAAGCCCTCGAGGTTCGTTGGTAGATGGCCTCCACCGTAAAGACGATATTGGAGCATGGTTGCCACGGGCTGGAGCCGTTCTGTTATCACAAAGGGCCGTATCCTGGTGGCAGGAAATGCTCACGTTGATGATGAACAGATCGTAAGCTGGATGGCTTTGTGTTATTTTATAGGCAACAGCACAATACAAATTGACAGACCATCAAGGAAAAATCCAACCTATCCGAAGACGATCAATCAGGCGATGTAAGTTAGGACTGGAAGATGTGTGCGTACACCAGCAATCCCGAGTAGTTTGAGCTCGGTTTTGGTCAAGAGGAAGACTGGACGACCTTCTCGCTCGACTTCCTCGAGTTTGGACCAGTGAACCTTGCCGGTTTTCTCGGCATTAGGCTTTGGAGCAGCAGAAGGAGGCTGTTTCTGCTCTTGAGACATCCCGGCCGAAGGGTTAAGATGGGGAAATCGGTCGCTCAGGGAGGGAAAAAAACCTCAAAGGGAGAGGTGGGAGGGGGAGGAAAGGAAGGAACCTATCACAATCAGAAAATGTGGTCGTGTGCACTTAAATGCTACGTTGATAATCCCGAAAAAACCAGGCCAGATCCGCCGCGATCCGCTCCGGCTATTCCCAAACCCGCCTCACCACTCCCTAGCCCTGATCCTCCTTCCCCGTATCCCCGTTCCGTTCATTGGACTCCACTGTAGCTCCTGGGCCTTTTTGAAATTAATTGAAATGGTTTGTCCGCATTCTTGCGTTCTCTTCCCGAAAATCGACCTTTTCCCGTCATGAGCAGAAGTGGAGCCTGGCTGGCTTTGGGAAATGGTGTGAATTGGGTCGGAAACAGATATCGAACGTGCGTCGTCTGAGCGAGTGATGGTCTCGCATCACCGCATAGGCTGGTACAAGGATAGAATGTGACAAACTGGCTTATCGTCCATTCCGCGTGACTGCCCCAACAGACATTCCTTCCGATTTGGAACCCCACCACCCAGCCGACGTGAACGGCCCTTTCTTCAACGACCACCAAAATCTAAACCGTGCCACATCGTACGTCCCAGGTATCATGGAAAAGGCCACGGAGTGGTTTGAGTAACGTCTCTTCACCGAATAGGATGAAAAAGGTCCCAAATCCCCGAGGCCTGACCGAAGAAAACCGGCACGGGCTTGGTGAGGGTTGATGCATGATGACACTAATCAACGGAGCAGTGTTTTGGCGCTTGAGTTCCACGAACGTGCGTCCGACGAGTTAGGCATTGTTCACACGCAACAAGCGTGACCCTTGTACCTTGTGTTATTACCACACCTCTTCAGGGTGGCGAAACCACTTGCCTCGGCGTCGTCGAGGAGGAGGGGTTGTTGGAACATACATTTCATCAGTTGAGAAACAACTACTGACAAAGAAGGGTGATCGAGTAATGAGTATCCAAAGTGCCACAAGCCGAAAATGCGGCTCACCTGCGAATGACGCGATGGTGGAAGCTGAACCACCGTGACAGTGTTTGAGGAGCCGTCGGAGTGATTCGAAATAGCACAAGAAATCAATGAAATTGGACAAATGAGTTCGCGCATGCCCCTAAAATCGGGAGTTCCGGTGCGCTTTTTCAACAGCCAGGGAGCAGGCAAGCATCGTGTGGGAAGGGGAGGAAGAAGAGGACCAATAATGGTTTTTGCCTCTTTTGCAAGGCTGCACCTTTATATCACCAAGAGATTTCCGTTGATCTCAGGTAACTGCCAATGGGAACACGACCGTGTTCATATTTTGTTTTCTGTTGTCACCGGTATGCCACTATGTTAAGGCCAAGGTATGCACGTTCGTCTGATTTCACCTTGGCAAATACTTGAGGGACAGTCAAGAATGGCAATCAATATTCCCCTCTCCTGTTTAACTCACCTTGGATCCCTCGATTAATCATTGGGCGGCTTCTGGACGCCGATGTGATTAGGCTAGTTGGGTGCTTATCGTGGTTGCGAACCGGCGAACTCCGCAGACACACTTCAAGTTAGCCAGTCTTGAGGTTTGAGGTAAGCAATTACGCCAATAAGTCGCTGTTGATTGCCCAGTCGCAGCCTATCATAACACATATACGACCTCCCAAAATCACTGCGAGCCATAATCGAAGGTTTTGGGAACCTTTCTCGCATACTGGCCATCAAAGCTGGTCACCAGGAAGAGGTCACTTTTGACACAGCCACACAACAGACAGATGTCCTTGAGCTGATCTGCAACTCAACCGACGAGGCCAGGAGTCAAGGAGACGTCCGACCGTTGTGTGTTTCCCTGGGCCCCAGACGCGTAGAACATCTTATTACATAAATAAATGAGTGAAACGAGGGCAAGACAAGAGGAAGACAATAAAGCTGTCCGATGTCGTATGCCGTATGAGGAGCATAAAATGATGCTCATGACGTCTCACGTCGAGGCAAAAGAGATTGTACATTGAGCTGTTCAGTACTTGGCATTAAGGACATAACCTAGCGGCAACCCACGCCATGCCACGCCTGATTACAGGCAACGCACTGGAAGATGACCTACCATCGCTACACAGGATTATAAAACGTAATTTAAATTAGACTATACGTACATATACTTGTAGTACAGACATATGTCTTATCTGTTTCCATAAGCACCAGTGATCGTATACCAGTGGTAATTGCACCGTCATCGCTCACGAAGAGTCACCCTCCTAGCATTACAACCGGATGGCTGCGCGAATGCCAAAAGCAAGTGCAACCGCAATGTCGCACACCACCACTACAACTCCAATATAGGTTACTACATACAACCCGTCATCAGTCAATAAAACTTTCTAATGTTGAGTAACCAAGGAGGCATAGCGTATACCCGAAAGTCATGTATTGAAACCCTCCCTGGTCCAACATTGCCGAGGTCTCTGACTGGGACCCTCAGAACCCGGTGGACCTGATCTTCTAATCACCGGATAGCTATGGACGAAACGTCAAGTCAAAGGTGAATAAGCGAACATACAACCATGACGGGATTTGGACCTTCCACCAACGCCTCCTTTGCTCTGCCTGCTCGGGAAGAAGGTAAGGAGGAACTTCGGCAGTCGCCGTCTGAGCGTTCCTTCCCCTAGACCCCCAACGACTCCGAGCCTCGGTTTCGAAACGAGTTCTATGGCTGAACACGGCGGTAGTGTTCCTAGGAGTACTTGATTTTTCGGAGTATTCAGCCACCACCGTAACAGTTATTGAGGAAGAGCTCACAGGGCATCGCTGCTACCTGCGAACTTGGGGGAAATGGCACTAACTTCGAGTTCGTGAGCTTCCTTAGTACCAGAAGATAGGGATATGGAAGTAGCGAACATAATGCAAGGGCTGGGAAATAAGATGAGGTGCTCATGTCTTATACACTCCTTGGAGGCCGACCTTTGGTGGCTCAATGAATGTGGTGACATTGTTGTAGATGTCCAGCAACTGGCCTCGTGTATGGGGCCGATCTACCCGCTACCGATATACTATGTCTAATTCTCGAAGCGGTATGTCCACTTTGAAGCAGCCCTCTGCAGCTGCTTCGACACGAAATCTAGAGTAAGGGTGATAGAGCATCCCTTGCCTTAACGAACCAGTGCCGGCCTAACAATTCGGTTGTGAGACTAGCTTACATCCGTTTTGTCCTTGAAGGATCGCGCAAGGGTACATGGACAGTGAATTACGATTCAATTAGCAACCTCCGGGTCGCGAAAAGACATACACATCTCATACCATGCGTCTTTCCCAAATACAATTTCTGCCTTTCCTACGGTCGTGAACCCTAAACGTTCGTATACTGGCAGCATATTTTCCTTGGCCATCATCACCATTCTATCATATATCCCTCGTCGCTTACACATGTCGACGAACTCCACAAAGAGTTTGAGGCCAATGGAAGCACCTCGAAATTCCCTGTCCAAACAGAGAGTGTGGCCGCATACCGTTGTGCCGCCAGGGGTATGAGTTGTTAAGGACTCCTGGGTATAGCGTGGTATAGATGAAAGGGTTGCATACGTGTATGCAATCAAGCGCCGATGTCTCGTAGATGATGGGAGATAAGCACCGAGAAACAGCTCCGGTGCCGCCCGTTGGTGGAACCTGAGTGAATTCCGTGTTTGAGTCCACTATCTTTGAGCGAAAACGCAAGCTGTAGGCATACCTCAATGTCTCCAAATTATCAGCTTCTTCTGGGGGAAATCCTGGGCGGAACTGATAAGCAAAGGTTGACCGATTAGAAGTGCATGTATGACGTTGACGTACCTTGTTTCTCGATCTCCCAAGCATCTTCGACTTCTCCCGCCCGCACAAAATCATAGAAAACCATATTGACTGTGCTTTGGCGTTCTGTTGTGTTTGAACGAGGGCTCATTGAAGGGAGCGCCCCCGGTCGGGTTTCATAACTAGCCGGGTTCGTTATCGGTGATCTCAGGCGAACACAAGCGATCAATGGGGATTTAGAATTCAAAGCTCTGCTCCCTATTTCCCTCCTAGCCCCGCGAGGGAACACCCAACATCCTGAAGGGTCATGCTCAGTGATCAGGGAAACAAACCGCACGGATGTTGGTGACCTTGAACACAATGACGAGTGAAGTGAGTCAGAGTTCTGGGCCGAACACCCGAAAGCATACTGTCAAGAGCAAAGGGAACGGCGCTATAAAGTGCGAGTAGCCATGCTGTAGAGATTCCGCCAAGGTCCTTCTTCGAATTAATGTGAGAGACTCCGAAATCAAGGACCCCGTGACTGTGAGCGATGTTATTTATGTCTCCGTCGCTGTCAATGTTGGACAGCCTGTAAGAATCACTAACTCTCAGTCGCTCGTTATACGCATGAGAACTGAGGGAACAACTACTACGAAGCTGTCATATTTAAGCAGAGAGGAATAAGGATCATACGCCCAGTAAAAGAAATTTCAGTATATCTAAAACCACGCGGCGTGTCCAGCAGGACACGCCGCCCATTGTCCTTACATTCCCTCATTGTTCCGTTGTCCTTACGTCCACCCGTTGTGGGTCCGCCTTCGGCCTCGGACCGTGTTTGCAAACCCAACACAGCCCCTTTTGTATGTTCGCAGTTATCGGGAGTCCGTGCTTTAAGCTTTAAGTCGTAGCATGTTATGTTCGAAGATCGATTTCTTTCCAGTCTGAGTCTTGCACAATTCCTAGACATCACGTGACATATCGGTTAACATCATCTTCACAATTATCCTGATCCATTCGGCCGCCAATCTTATTGTTTATTCTGGGGGCGAATTCATACTCGCGGATATTCCCCCCAATCTAAATTTCCCCATTCAACTATTTGACCAAACTCACGCGACCCCACATAACCTGAATCAGGGAAGCAACATCTAGACGGACATTATTTAGAGACTGCGAGGTCCGTCTCGTGGGATTCCACTAAAGGGGTTCAGACCGGCAGGCGGGTTATCGCACGGCAACCTAATTAATTAACATCAACACTTTGTTGCAAGCGCTAATCAGCACCAAGCTGCTCTTGTTCTGGATTGGGCATTCTCCGACGAGAGAAGTCACAGCTTTGAATGGACCTTGTGAGTTTGCCGGCGAGGAATAAGGGCATTGGGTAACCTCGTCGTCACTTCCAACTACTTTCAGTCAAATTCCCCAACTTGTGTTGGAGGCAAATACGTTTCAAGAATCCTTGGCGCTCGCAGCTCTACTTCTTGCATTTTGCATTCCTTCCTGGTACAGGGAAGGTGCAAAAACAATCCATGTATTAGGTGTCAAAAGCAAGGCCACGTATCGGAACTTGCACCCTCAATTGTGGCTATTCCTGTATATAGTGACCATCCACGCAGAAAAGAAAACGAGGCTTGCGACACCAGTCCATATACAAAGTATGACCAAGGCTTGACATAATTTTCAACTCGGTGCCATCACCAGGTTTCACAATACTTACTGGCTTTGACAGTATCAGGTTGAAGTGTACGAATGGCAGCTTCTCCCCAATCCCTCGGCGGATAAGTTGTAGGCGGGGGTACATTCGAGTTAGGATTGCTAGCTGACAGTTAATTATGTCCTTTTGTGGAGTCAAGCAGCACAACTTGGTAGTGGCAGTTGCCGGTAGGTCCGACATTCAGGATAGCGTCTAGAGTACAATTTTAGTGGCCAACGTGAAATAAATGGCTTCTGGCTGTACCAAAGGCAGAAAGCGGGGACAATACGACCGTAAAAAAACGAGTGTGAGTAGTGAGAGGATAGGGGTATATGGTAGAGAAAACCGGACAATAACTGCCTCGCCGCGCAGCAAGAGAGCCCGTTAAATGGTTGAAACCATACCCCTATTGGTACCCAAGGCTCTGGCTGAGACCAGCGAGGCTGCAACGGAGATATAAGTTCATTCGGCCACTGATTCCTCTACGAAGGGTAGCACAAGTCCCTGGATTTTGGGGTCTCGAATGCTGTTATCCAAGTCGAGCAAAATACGGAATGGGAATCATTCCCTCTCATCTTCTGATGGGGATGTTGTAAAGGGGACGCAGTCGATCCATCGAGTTGTCCCAACGAATCCATAATGTTCGGGCAGGGGGGACGTAGATGTTGACCAGTTCCGGTAGCTCTTCAAGATGGCAGTGTGCTGTCGTTAACTCCCCCATACTGGATCAAAAATTCAGCTGCTTCCGACCCTGAAACATTTCTAATTTTGTCTTTCGGGGTTTTAAGCAATGTGATCGGGCTACAAAGAAGCCTCAAGTGTTCTGCATGCCTAGATGATCCTATGGAGCTCGGTGAAGAGCCTGCTTTGGGTACCGTCAAGATGGCAGTGCATATCAAGCGTCCTAGTTAGGAGTGGAGGAAACCCGTGGATAGTGCGCCGAGGCCATTGTCGGGAACTTCCACAAACCAGAGTCCCTCCCGACCAAGACCAACCTGTATGCATAGCCCTTGAACTGCCATTCCCCTTGTCCACGACTGCCTTCCTATAGAGCCGGTATATCCCCCTTGCGACACAATGTGGGTAGTCATCTGCCAGACGTCGCTCAGCGTCACGTCAGGACGAGTTTTACCTCCGGATATATTGATGTGAGTACATGATTTATGAATGATAGATTATCTTTTGATTGTAATATATCCCCACACATCATCAATTATTCTAGTCTTGGTGGAAAGTTGCCTCTGCGTTTCTGGTTGGGACTAAAAATAGCAGTGATGCGCTTATTTTAAGCGCCTAGCAACGCGAACGATTCGAAATTTCAATCCACGAGCAACACAATGCCAAGTAACGGGCGACGTTGTTGGGTCCCAACTGTCCAGCAACATACAGATCCATGTCATGGACAACTGTTTGGCTGATTGACTGTATACGCATTATATGGAGGGGACCCTGCTAGAAAAGTATTTGAGGAAGAGGTCCACTCGAACAGAAGCTACCAAGCCCTTTGCCTCCTCCAATCTTCCTTCGTCTCGATTTATTTCTTTCATTTCCTCTTGACGAGGCCTCTATTAATTCAAAACTTGGTTCATTCGGCATAAACGTACTCAATTCAATATGAAGCCTGTCTCTCTTTTATCCTTCCTCCTTCTCTCTCTTTCTGTAGCCCATGCGGCACCAGTTCCCAGCAATGTTAACCGCTCTTGTTCACCCGCGATCGGTAAGCCAGAGCTTGCTCTCCAGCGAATTTCGCTTTGTTCATCGAGTTGTTCGCAGGAAATTGCCAATCGTTGGGTCGCAGACAGTTTGATGACTTTGGTGGTGACTTTGGTGGCGACTCTAGCGACTCCGGCTTCGATGACTCCAGCTTTGGCGGTGATAGCGGTTTTGATGATTCAAGTTCCGGGGGCGGCGACACAGGGTTTGATGATTCCACTGGCGTGGATACATCCGATGGCTTTGATGATCCAAGCCTCGATACAACCGACCCAACGGCTGACTCCAGCTTCAGCGATCCCATCGCAGATCCCTTTGTCGACACCGCCGACACAGACCTCCCAGACGACCAAAGCGGTTTAGATGATACAACAGGCGATCCCACTACAGATGATCCCTCAACTGCCGACGATACCACAGATGATACTTCGACAGATGACCCCACTGCTACGGATTCCGCCACCGCTGATGACGCTACGGCAACTGACTCTGCTACCCCAGACGATGCGTCTGCCACTGATTCTGCGACCACGGATGATGCTAGTACCACGGATTCGGCTAGCGCAGATACTGCTACTGCTACCGAATCCTCTGCCGCTGCGAAAGCAACCCCTCCTCCTGCGAAAGCCCCGCCAAAGGCTACCACACCTCCTCCTAAGGCTGCCGTAACTCCTCCTAAGGCTACACCTCCACCTGCTAAAGCCGCCACCGCTCCCCCAGCTGCAGCCGCAGGAACCTGTCCTCCTGCGATCAACGCCGCCACTGTCAATCTAATCAAACAATCCGAAGGCTTCGTACCTAGCCCCGCTCCAGACCCAGTCAACCTCCCTACGGTTGGCTTCGGTCACAAATGCCAAAAGGCGGGCTGCTTAGAGGTCCCCTTCTCCTTCCCCCTTTCCCAAGATACCGCGGCCCAGCTTCTCCAGAGTGATGTGAAGACGTTCACTAAATGCATCAACGACTTCGTGAGCCCGAACGTTCAGTTGAACGATAACCAGTTCGGTGCTTTGACCTCGTTCACTTTCAACCTCGGTTGTGGTACCCTCAAATCGTCTACATTGTTGAAGAGGTTGAATGCTGGAGAGGATCCTAACACCGTTGCCGAGCAGGAGATTCCTAAATTCAACAAGGCCGGAGGAAAGGTGTTGGCTGGTTTGACCAAGAGGAGGACCGCGGAGGTGGCATTGTTCAAGACGGCTTCGAGTACTATTGCACACCCATGCCAGTGAACTAGGTGGACATTCGTTTGATACACTTGTTTTTTGGCGGAGAGTTTCAAAATCATCTTTGTATTAACTTACATTTCGAATACATCTTTGTTTGGGTTTTTGGGAACAGGGGATTGCATTGTCAGGAAAGGGACCCGCGTTCATTATTGTATGATTAGCGACCGCGGCCTAAGTTGAAGATCTGTTTGCGGGAGACACCCGTACGGAATGCGCCGAGCATGTTTCATAATCACGGATACTTGATCCAAATAATCGGACATGCACGAGTCTAATTAAGATTTTGGTCCCAAGCCGCGGCGTCGTCGTTCTCGAGTGTGTGAAGTGATGAAAAATACTCCCAGCCGAACCGTCACTAAGCATGGGAACGTTGAGAATGAGCACACAGTTCCAAGGGCAGATTCCACCTTGGAAAAAGAGGTACCTTCACAAACGGTCCGTGTTTGACCTTAGACTGGCACGCAGAAACCTAGATGTATCGTCACAAGAAGGCCGAGGTAGCGTGATACAGGTGAGGAGCCAATAACGGTAATATCTATTTTCAGGGTAAGGCGTAGATGATGATCTAGGCTATGTTTGTCTGCTCCCCTGGTTCCCAGAAACAAGTTCGAGAACATTCATCAAAAGCCACAATCAGGGGCCCATCGCACAACCACAAAATTAAAAAGCTCACCCGAGATTAAGTGGCGGATTACCTCTAATCCAATCACGGACTGCCCCACTAAGCGTAAAGCTTACCGGCGGGCTCGGACTACGAGCCACGGGGCTGCGACTGGGCCTGAACCTCTGCTATGATCTCCCGTCGCCGTTTAGCACGTTCGACCCGGGCTTCTGCCTCAAGCTCCCTCAGCGCCACTTGCGCCCACAGAGTAAATCCCCCCTGCTCGTATGCCCGCTTCATTCTCTTCTCAGCTTCCTCCGACGACCATTCTTCTCTGTCTGTCTCAACTCCAATATCAAACGGTGCAACCGCATGAGATGCCTTTCGCTCTTCCTCAGTTTCCGGTCCACGATGTATCCTGTCGGTAA
Source organism: Calvatia gigantea (assembly GCA_025093985.1). Lineage (NCBI taxonomy): Eukaryota > Fungi > Basidiomycota > Agaricomycetes > Agaricales > Lycoperdaceae > Calvatia > Calvatia gigantea. The sequence goes on from JACAAK010000017.1 coordinate 57,757, forward strand.
TGGGGTATAAATATTGGTTTGTCCAGTACCGCATGCGACGGGCAAAGTCTGGTACAGTGTATGTTCCCGTGAGGTACTGAACAGAGTAGACGAGACCACAGGCGCCGACGCCAACGAGGGTTGTTGCGAGGAGGAAGGCTTTTCCGGCAAGCATTGCATTAGAAAGATTGGCATTTGAGAGGGCTGTAAGGAGGGAGGGAGAGGAATCCCAATGCTCGGAGGAGGGTCTAGATTCACTGGCGTTTGGTGACGCGGTTGCAGAAATGGGAGGGACTCGGCGGACGGGCCGGGTAGTTCGAGTACCGGTTTTTGATGTTATGGAGTGTGAAGGGGCGACGCGACGAGGAGGGGCTGCCGAACGATTTTCAAGAGACGCTTTGAGAGCTGTTGCTCGTGCTTGGCGGAACATGAGAATGGGGATCCCGATTGCAAGGGATGTTCCTACGAACTTGCGAAGAGTAAGTAGACGGTGACCCAGGAAAATGTAAGCGTACCACTGATATTGGTAGCCATGCCAGCGTTGACTGTTTTGTTCCTGGCCTTCGAGGTTTTTCATCGTTGGCGGTTGTCTGGTCAGACATTGGTCTGTTCACCTGAACCAGAAGGACGAAGTGGACGCAAAGCTGTATTAGGTAAGCTCGCCTATTTATGTAGGACCTTTGAAATTGACGCTCCTCCGGCTCAAATTCAACATTCAAATATTCAAACCTGATGGTCTCCCAACTAGAACCCTCGTCCAGGTCCTCATAATATCGCGCTTGGGTCAACTCATAGAACGCGGGAACAAACGGGGTTGAAATTTAAGCTTGAGGTGCCCCATGCTCACCTATTCCCATTCATCTGCCTCGCCCACATTTTCACATCGGCCGTAATCGGACAGGCGGAAGTTCGGGTAACACACTCATCTCAGGATTCTCAGCAGACTCCTACCCAGTCACATGGGATGCTCTTAGATAAGCGGACGTTGATCCGAAATTATACCGAAACTTCGTCAACTGCTCCCGGGTATCAGATATGATCAGATGTGGGTAACACAGATTATCGGATAAAGCGCTTGGGTTGCCAAGCTAGCATCCCGGATTCTCCAGTAGCCCCTTCCGGACTGAGAACTCACTTCCTCACGCATTTTAAACTGTCCAGCGACCCAAACTTCTGGTAGGTCTTCGTTTTCCCCCTCTTCCGTTCGCCATGTCCACTTTCGAAGAAAAGGGTATTGAGGCTACTCCTCCCCAGCTGTCTGAAGACGTCGCACACCTTGGAGTCCGAACCGTCGAGGCCACTCACAAAGTCTACGGGAAATATTCCAAGTGGTTTCTCTTTCTTGGGTAAGTGCCCCCGTCGTTGTATACCCCTACAACCTGACAACGCACATAGCTTGGGCCTTGCTGCGTATATTTACTCTCTCGATGGCACAACGACTTTCACCTACCTCGCATTTGCTACATCAAGCTTCGGACATCATAGCCTTATTGGCACCATTCAAGTTGCCCAGTCTATAATCAGTACGTTCAAAAACCGAGTCATCCAACACGTCGCCTTCTTTGCCTTACATGAATTTAGTTGCTGTTGGGAAGCCTGTCATTGCAAAGATTGCCGACGTTCGTTCCCGTGGCTCGGCTTATGTTATAGTTCGTGAGTATCGTAGTTTTCTCTTCCACGGCGTGGGTTGAAACATTCTCCATTCAGTGATCTTCTATGTCGTGGGTAATTGACGTTTCCTCCATCTCAGCTTCTCGACTTAACGTCATACAGGATACATTGTAATTGCTTCTGCTGGGAACACACAAGCTATTGCGGGTGGTATCGTCGTTTACGCTGTGTAGGTCCCTTCGAATGTCTTATTGGAACAGAATAATGACATCTGTATTATAATGTAGGGGATACACGTACGTCTCGGCCCCTTAATCTTTGCTCAATTGCTCACTGTGACTAGTGGATTGCAACTCCTAACACAAATTATCATCGCCGATATTACCACTCTCAAATGGCGAGGACTGGTATCAAGCCTTATATCCCTCCCTTTTATCATCAATGCATTCGTCGGGTCCAACATTTCCATTAACGTTCTGACCCATGCAGGCTGGCGTTGGGGGTGTCAGTTCAATACCACTATATCTCTCCAGGATGGATATTGATCAGTTTGACTTCCAGATGGCATGTTCGCCATTCTAGTTCCTGCAGCCCTCGCACCCCTGATCATCACCCTCCTCTGGGCTGAACGGAAAGCAAAGAAGCTGGGACTTGTTAAGACGGAAACCCACGCGGACCGGCACATCCCCGTTACCCATCGCATTCTTGACACCGCTAGTAAACTTGACGTCTTTGGGCTTTTGTTACTTGGGATATCAGTTGCCCTTATCCTCCTCCCGCTTACTCTCACACAGGGTGCCAAAGGCCATTGGAAAAACTGGTAAGTAACAGATTCTTGCCGAAGTTCCCGGATGTACCAACATGCTGATTGCACGCTAGCTTCGATGATTGCTATGCTCATAGTTGGCATCGTTCTCATTCCCGTATATGGTTTGTGGGACTTCAAGTTCGCGAAGTACCCCGTTATTCCGATACGATTCGTATACAACCGGACCGTCGCCATTGCCGCCCTCATTGGCGCATTTGACTTTGTAGGTTCTCCCGTTTCATTGTCCCTTATATATCTCATAACCGGGTAACAGATCTCGTTCTATATCTCGTATACATACCTCTTCTCCTTCGTCCTCGTTGTCAAGCCATGGTAAGACCCTTCTATATATACATATGACTTGTCCTCTCACATTCATATCTAGGTCTCCCGTCAATTCGGCCTACTTTGCACAAACCCAGTCCGTGGCTTTGACAGTATTCGGCATCTTAGCCGGTCTCTCAATGTGCTTCCTCCGTCGTTACAAGGTGAGTGAATCTTCCCTGTCCACCTCCTCTACCAGTCACACTCAACCTTCCTTTCTTTCCCCCCCGTTAGTATGTCCTCATAGTCGGGCTCGCTATCCGACTTCTTGGCTGCGGTCTTATGATCCATTCTCGTGGTGCCAACGCCTCTGACGCCGAGATCGTCTGGTCTCAACTTCTTCAAGGCATCGGAGGTGGATTCGCCGCCGTTGCTTCGCAAGTTGGCGCACAGGCTTCAGTGCCGCACATGGACGTTGCAATGGCCACCGCTGTTGTATTATTGATTACCGAGATTGGGGGTGCAATCGGCAGTGCTATTGGTGGGTACACGATTCAATCTATACATACCCCATGAAGCTTACTTTACGCCGGACTGTAGCCGGGGCAGTGTGGACGAACACCATGCCTGGGAAGCTTGCAAAATATCTCCCGTTCCTCACGGAAGCAGAACGACAAGAATTGTTTGGGTCTATTACTTCCGCTGCGAGTTCCCCGCGCGGAGATCCGGTCCGTGAGGGTGTCATCCGAGGTGCGTTCACGTAAGTCGAAATTGCCCCCGACCCAATGACCCAGTTTTTGTGGAGCAGCGTACGACGATGTTATGAGGACTATGACAATCGTGGCGACCGCTATTGCTGTCGTGCCGCTCCTACTCGCATTCTTGATGCCAGATTGGTATCTCGGTGACTCGCAGAATGCTGTTGAGAAGGTTGATCTTGTAGGATCCAAACTAAATGACGAGGAAAAGGATCAGCGGCGGTAATGAGAGTGGTTTTGTTGTGTTTGTTGTATTTACGGCTCGTGCTCTGGGCCAAGTAGTTACGAGGCACCCGCTTAACAATATATGGGCTCCAGCTGTGGCCGTACGCCGCCGTAGCCAGTAATCCTCATTAGAGAACAATAAGTGCCTGTATCACATACGATAAACTATCCACGAAAGAACCCGTCGACTTTACAATGCAAACGGAAAAAGAAAGCAAGAACGGGAAAATATATACACCTCAGCACTTACGGTTGGAAACAACGTTTAGAGAAAGGTGTTGACAAGAGTACAAGCGATAGTAATAACACCATCTGTTGATCTATCCCATCCTCAGTGGAACACGAGGTAACAAAGGTATAGTTCGAACTTACCGAAGCTGTTGCCCTCGCAGGTGCGTGGGTTTTAATGAGTTTCGTAATGTCGATGTCTTGGCGCGAATAACAAAGGCATCTCCAAGCTCCCGGTCAAAACACAACCGGCCTTCTGGTAAGTATGAAGGGGAGGCCCAAAAGCTGCTTTTATAAGCCTTGATCCCCCACCGAAGACGAAAGGCGGACCTTACCCCTTATTTTACGAGCGCGGTACGGCGCCGTTATAATGGAGGTGGTGGGTATTGAAGCAGTCGGAGGGGGGGACAAAGGACTGTATTGCAGGTAGTGGACTAACTCGGGGATGCGTGATTAGCAAGACGGGACGACGAACGGTTCGAAGTAAACAAAAACCTGCAGTGGGCGATGACAAATGCCTCAAGAAAGTCCGCTCAAGTTAAGATCGCTGTTGTATGGCCAACCAATCCCAAGGACCTCGTAGTAATGTAGTTCCCACAAGGTTGTCAAGAATACCCAAGCATTACCTTGGCAGGAGGCATACAACGTCTCGCAGTTACAACAGAGAATAACTTATCTAGGGATAGGAAACCCAAAATCACACAAAAAATCCGCTACTACAAGCGTCGAACGAGCTTAAATATTGACATTGACTGGGGTGCAACCAAGAGCGACAACGCCATCTAAGAGAACAACCGATCAACAAACCGAACCACAAACCCAGATACAAAAAGGAATACGTACTGAACGAATTATCCTCGCAGCAGACAGGGTTGGCATTGCTACGGGGAGCAGTCAGCACTCACCGAGCACTCAGTCAAAAGGTATAATGAATCACCAGTTCGAGCCAGTGGCGAAAGCCCCGAGGACGCTAATGGGGTTGCATTGAAGGCCAACGAACCCATCGATTGCACTAGCTACCAAGTTCAAGAGTCCAAGTTGATCTTGCGCAGCCGCACTCTGGGGGGCTTGGATGGACTGGCCTATAGCAAGTAGGTGTCAGCCCAAACACGCCGACACGAAGGGTGACAACAACGAGACATACAGCACTGCAAGGTACCAACGTTGCACTGGTTGGTGGGAGTTGCAGCGGGCATCGCAGAGGCGACGGCAGCGGCAGAGATGAAGAAAACAGCGAGCTTGGAGAACATTGTGAGTTGAAAGTAGTTAAGTCGAGAGAACAACTGAAGATGTGTCTGGTAGACTGAGGAAACTGGGACGAAATTTCCTCCTTTTTATATTGAGGATCCCAACCTTGCCTAGGTTGAGTGGGCGAGGTAAAATTCGGAAGCGAAGAGAACAAAGACTCTGCGTGTCCAAAACATTGTTGGAACTCCTTCAGCCTCGTACGAACGACATGTTGTGTAACCACACTGTTTTTTTTTGTTTTTTTTTTTAGTATATTTCATGGAACCTTCTTGCGCTAATTTTGAGTGCTAGTAAACCACGAGTTTACGAAACCACCTCCGACGGGGTTTGAGATGTATAGATGCCAACACCGATGCAGCGACCACCGGACTGTTGAGAATGTCACTACGCTCCACAATTTCGGAGGGTACCCGTATTGTACAAATATAGGCTTGAATACAGAACCAGCATAAGTGGTGGAGCAGTCTAGGGCACTCAGAAATACTCGAGTGATCATTCACGCTCGGGCTGAAAGTTTTCAGCAGGATCAGGCACATCACCGGGGTTCGATAGCGAGCGATTTCTGTAAAATTGACAACTTCGCTCTCCCCCTTGGGTCTAGAACGTTCAATGCAATTTTTCTCCTCCTCGGCTTGGTTGGTATCCGATCACGAATTGTGCTTTGTTGATCCGCACAGAGTTACTGGCGATTGAAGGGCACGTTCCGATTAATGCACCTCGGGTTGGTCTTTTCGCCAGATTGCAGCCAGTGAGCGCTTGAGCATTGGCACTCGTGTGATTGAAGCTCCCCAAACAATTTACACTAATGTCGTTGTTTACAGCAACAAATACCGATCGAGGGGCGAAATTCTAGAGTTGAAGTTTGTCGAAGGATGGAGTCTCCGCGTGCCGTCATTGGTGGATGGGACAGGACAGTAAGCTTTTCTTTGTGATCAAAAATTGTAGTAAGACAGTTGGTTACTCGACTTCTACACTACGAGTACCAGCCACGCACACCTACATTACGCAATAGACAAGTCAAATTCGTCAAGCTCGTTGTCACCTTGGAGGGATTGGAGAACCTGAGAATCAGCCCAACCCACAGTCTTTTGAGGGACAGCGCAGGCGACTTCGCGTTCAATTTGACTAAAATTCTCTGTAATCCAGCCACGTCCTCCGAAAAGCGAAAGCTGAATAATTGGGATGTTGGCGACCCGAGGAATAGATACGAGTTCAGGGACTTGGCCACGCCATCTACGACCCATAACCATGGAAATTTTGAGAAATCTTGGAAGACGGGACATATTCGATAGGGTTTCCATGTAAGGTCCCCATGGCTCCTCTCGACCCGCCGGCTTGTTCAAGCAAGAGAGAGAACTTCCATTCCCGACAATTGGAAAGAACGAAGAAGTGAGCCAATGACCATTGTTTTGGCAGGCAGATGAAGGGCGCGGAGCTTTGACAAGTGTAAGAGAGGAAATAAACGTGGTTTGGCGAGGGGATCAAAGATTTCCACTCTTAAAGTGACGACTGAGATGCATTGAGAGAGAAAAAACGATAGATCCTCCAGAGCCAAACAGTAGGACAGTAAATCGAAATGCCGCAGTCTATGCCACGGAAAGGAAGTGGGCGATGATCCCGATGGGAAGCCCATGCCGAAACTCCACTGTACCTTCTGCAGAGCTGGCGTAGATCCAATTATCAACTAAATTTTCTCGTCGTCCCGCCCTCCGCCTCCAGGTGTGAACAATCTGGCTTGCTCTAACGCTGTCGCCTTTGCCGAAAGGAATAGTTGAGATCGTCTGCAGAACGAAGGCAGGTACTTGATGGGCTTGCATATGGGTGAAAACCTGCCACCGGTGGACATGGGGGAGGAGGACGACCAGAACACTTTGCAAATATTCTTTCCGTGAAAGCTCAGGCGAGCTGTAGATCCGCCCAAAGGAGATGTGCAGCAATCTGCTGGAGGAGCGCTCTATGTAGAGTTCGAGTAGCGATGGAGCGGGGTACGTGAGTGAACCTGTGATGTGTAGTCGGCACCACAGGCTGCTATCGGAGGCTGCAATGTTCCTCCACCGACGACAGATGGAGCATATTATGGCCAATCCTGATAGAGTTGATTCAGGGGACCGGAATCCTTGTAAAACTGAAAGATTTTCCCAAGGAGCTCTGCGGACAGCATGTCATTCATAGGAGTCCTATGAAATCAAATCGAGGGCATTGCATGAAAGAATCAATGGTTTACTTTCCCCTTCATCTCTCTTATTTGGGCGTAAATTTATCAAAGGCCAACGAAGCAAGGATCACCAAGGTGGAAGCCCTGATTGCCACGCGATCTCACGTCCAGTCCACTTTTTCGTTCCTGGCCCTTTCGAGATTCGACTCCTTCCAAACCTTAATGAAAGTACTCTTCTTTATTTGAGATGTAAGTGCTGCATAGTCCCCCCTGTCGTCACCAATCACCCAGGAACCGAAACCCAAATTTTGTTGAGTGGCCCCCGACATCCTACCCGCTCCCCGCGCACTCTAAAACGAGATATGATAAAGTGAACGCAGTATTGTCTCAGCGCAGATTCCGCTCCATCCGTCAAAAAAAAGGGTGGACTGCTCCGGTGGGTTTCAAAGGTGAAATTTCTCCGTCACTTACATACTTCCCTGGCTTTATCGTCTTGAGCCCTCTACTTTTACGAGGGATTACGGGCATCGACTCGTCATAAGTAAGTGGCTTCGAGGGGATTCACGGTCCTAGGGCATTTGAACTACCCTACCCATTACGCGGCCTCTTTCCCAAAATAAGTACCGCGCATCGGTGATTTAGTATATGAAGTCATAATTGGAGTTCAACGATCCACCAAAGGTCTCAAAAGGCCACTCGCAACAAGAATGCCTAACGTGAAATCATGTCCCTTCCCCGAACCTCCCACATAGCTTCGAGCTTGAGCAGACCCTTCCTCTGCCGGTCATTCGCCACCAGCCATACTCCACGTTCCAAACTCCCCGATTTTAAGTTCCTACCGAGCAACACCCTCGCTCCCAAACCCCGCAAGACTGGGTTGACGGAGATTAGGGGCCCGTATTATGCGCCTGTCACTCAGACGTATCTGGACGAATTGCTGAAGGACTGGGGAGAGTTTGTGGATGGTGTCAAGTTTGCGGGCGGGTCATTCAGTTTGATGCCTCCTCAGAGGCTGAAAGGGTTGATTGATGTTGCACATAAGCATGGTGGGTGATGGTGTGGATGACGTCACTGTGCGAACAATTGATGATCTGACTTGACACTTGCCAGGATGTTATGTTAGCACTGGTGGATTTATTGAACGAGTGCTGTCAGTGTCTGCAGGAAATCAGGGAGTCATCGAGAGCTATCTGAGGGCTTGCCATGAGATTGGGTGTCTACTATTATTCCCAATCCAAGCCCGGACGTTCATTGACATTCCCTCGTAGTTTTGATGTCCTGGAGCTTTCGTCCGGGTTCTTATCACTACCGACAGACGATTGGGCAGCACTAGTCGAACTGACGGCGTCGTATGGATTAAAACCAAAACCGGAGATCGGGATCCAGTATGTTGGAGGCTTCCCCGTCCTCAACATCTCATCTTGCCAACCGACTGACGAATTTTATTTTAACAGGTGGGGCGCCGGGGGTGATGCTTCTATCGCCGAACTTGAAGCAGCCGGAACGAGAGACCCGAAATGGCTCATCGACAGGGCAAACAAGTTTCTTGACGCCGGTGCTTATGTGAGCAGCATTTCGTTGCGTCAGACCTCTGTTGAGTAATGGCGCGGACTATACTTAGATGATTATGATCGAGAGTGAAGGCATAACGGAGAATGTGAAAGCGTGGAGGACGGACGTAATCTCTGCAATTACCTCCTCACTCCCAAAGGATAAAATAATGTCAGGTCCCATTCGGTCGTATCCAGCTTATCACTAACCGACATTCCACCCAGGTTTGAAGCAGCTGATCCAGAAGGTGGGTACTATTAAGGTCGCTGGTTATTCTAGTAGCTGACATCTACTTTCAGCCTTCGCCTACCACATTCAAAACCAAGGCGCTGACGCCAACTTATTCGTCGATCATAGCCAAATTGTTCAGTTGGCGTGTTTGAGGAAAGGAATTTGGGGCACCGGAGGTACATTCTCGCGCATTGTGACTTTTGAGGGGTATCAAGGTGCGAAGAAGGATTGAGTGCAGTGCCGCTAAGCCCAGCCTGCGATTGACAAGACTAGGACTATGTATATTCTAATAAATGTCTATGTTCTCAACGATAGCTTATGGACAGAAGGTTAAAGTGTAATCCGCCTTGAGTCCGGAATCGCAGGTCCACAATGCCGATCCGCTTGATTCATCATAGGCATAGGCATAGGCATCTTTACACGCGCCCTCTGAGAAAGCTGTATTAGATGACTGAACACAACACAGGAAATTGCACATACTAAAGTAGTCATAAAATTGGACACCAGATGGTGGACAAGTCTCCGGTTTATTGTGACTGCCGCTACAGCAATTCGCCGAGTCACTTTGATTACCATCGAGATTTGCGAAGCAGGCGCTTTTGCAGCCCCCGGGTTTACCGGAGGGGTCTTTTGGACCTGCGAGCTCGGGAGGACAGTTTGGATTAAGGTCCACTGGACACGATGCGGGATGACAATCTACACTGGGCTTTATTTCCATCGGAAGGTTGAAGCCGTCGACCAGGGACACTGAAGGAGACATCATTATGGTTCTTATTGTTGAAAACCTAGGTGCACTTACCGTCGTAGAAATCCCGATTTCCATCACCGACGAGCGTCCATTCTGCTAACGTAACTGGAGGAACGCCCTGGGAGCGCCGTCGAGTTAATTGTCAGTGAGGTGAAGGATGTAGAAGAGGAGGAATGGTCATACGGTTCCAGTCTGGGGATCACACTCAAGCCCACCATTACATCCGCCCGTAAGGCAAGCGTTCGGACCTGTGACATCAGGGCGGAGAGAAATCACAATTTATTCTTCCCTATCAATTTGGACCTTCGCTTAGAAAGGTGTTCGGTCAAGAAGTAATGACATACCCAAATGCGTCCAGCTTTCCAGTCGTCGGGGACGGTGAAGGTAGTCACATCTCCCGGTTTTGCCTCCCAACTGTACAAGAACATTGAGAGAGGCAGGGTTAAAGTGCGTTGTGGGTGTTATGGGAGGAAGGACGTACCCTCGAGCTTGACTTGGAACTGTTGGGGATACGTTTTTATCTGTAAACATCGCGGGCCTGTACACATGAGTAGGTGTGACGAAGACAAGTTGGTGTCGCTGACCAGACAGTGAAAGCGCAATTATTCTTGACTGTGAAGGTGCGCCCCAGGGAGATCGGCAAGCTAGCGGCTGCCGCTGCGAAAGTGAAGGAGATGATTCTCATTTCGAATGTAGATCAACTGCTCAGAATAAAACAGGGGACTTGATGGTGGACCACACTTAAGGACAAAGGATATCACTTAAATACCTTCCTGAGTGTCCTAATGTTTGTGTTTCGGGGTGGCCGAGGATCCGCGGCATGGCACCGCCCTGAGGCTAGTGATTTAGGAGCAACATATATTCTTGCAACGCACTCTAGTTGCCGGTTTATAAGTTGTGGGCCCAAGTTTGAGAGTAGGAATCGTGCACAGCCCTCGCTGCGGATGCAGACTAAGCCAAGCGGGGGTAGCAGTCCCAATAAATGTCACACGCACGGGGATAGAAGAGAACAAGTTATAATAGGAAATACTAGTCGGTTGGAGCAACGAGTTTCCAGCTGAGACACTGATCATTTTGGTTGCGGCGGAAGACGCAAGTTGTCACCTTGAGTGATTGATTGCAGCAGGTGATGCAAGCGGTGTGATGTTTGGCAACGAACCACGATGACATCAAATGGTATCTCCAGGATTCAGAATATTCAGGGTTTGTGTAACGGGCCAAATTCAAATAAGAAGTGCATTTGTACGTGCCGCTGGTGGGCAATCCATTCAAACCTAGTAAAAAGTCGTAGAGTTGCGTGAAACATCTTGCGACCCAGGAGGTAACGGAAAGCTTTGGGACTGTCAGAGTCGATGTGTTCGCTGTGTGCTAGGAACTGGAGGCAGCTTGCGAGGAACAGCTAAAAAAGTCTGGCCATGGGCGTTAAATGTATTTAAACGTAAAGCCCCCAATAAGCGCTAGCGCTGGAGGTCGAAGGATTCACGTGAATGATGGGGCTGTACCTCCTACTGGACCGGATACATACTTGCTACTAAGTTCCGGTATCTATTTCTATACTGAACAGTGCTACTTAAGCGCTGAATAAGAATGTTGAACGTTGACGTTGAACCACAAGTATCCATAATGGAGTACAGTCCACCAGCACCACCCCGCTTTCCTCCTACCGTTTAACACGGCTGGTCGACTTTCCGCACTTCCCACTTGTTTTCGGCTATTTCGGAAAAGTTCAGACCACGAGGAACCCACTGAGGGGGAACGCGTATTAATACAATCTCACTCACGCTTAACGCCTTTTTGCTGGCGCCCTTCTTCTTGATTTATTACTGTGCGAAACCAATGGGTGGCTCAGCCACGAGGACGAGAACGGTGACGTAGTTGACCCTCTTACCCTTGACTCCGAGCGGCTCCACTTTTCTAGTTTTCCATGAGCTTCGACCTAAGGCTTGACGCCCGTATCCGAAATACCCTCCACCACGCAGCCCATATAATCACCCGCAACCATCGAAATGTGAGCTCCAAAACGAATTTTCTGTCTATCTGGAATTTACAGGGAAAACAGCCCAAGACGATAGAAGGAGATGCGATAAGTCTCCAAACTAGGGGCCAGTCGCAGAACACAAAGCAAGACGGTGCGATGCAAAACGGGGGGCCAGCGGAGGACGGAGGGGAAGCAGCTTATTATCAACCACTGTAAGCCCTTACCCTTCTCCATCAAAGCCAGAGAGACATAATCTGTCCAATAGATTATGGTGGTTTGCTTCAATTGCATTCCCCCTCATTGCAGGTACATTTGGACCCATAGCCAACTTGTTTTCTGTTTGTGCGCTCGTTCAGACCTGGCGGGTAGCGAAACCAGATAATACCCGAATTGGAGATCCAGCATGGTACGCCCTTGTCATATTATTTTTCCAGACGTTCGGTTAATTCAATCCTGAAGGGTGCTTACGTTGAATATAGCGTCGCTGGTCTGTGCGCTAATCGCTAACCTCCTACTTCTCTTCAACTTCGCCAAAAGAATACCCTACAGAATTGCCCAACCCCTCACCATTCTCCCATGGTGCGTTCCACCCAACACTCGCCCGCGAATTGATGAGTAACTTTTGCCCAGGTACATTTCTTGCGTACTTCTGGCTATCCCAGTCGCAATCACCCGCCGCGCCCTTCTGCATAAGGATCCATCCTATACACTTTCTGAATCCTACTATTATGGTCTCATTGCCGCTATCATATACTTCATTCTTTCCACCCTCCTCCTCCTCAACCTCTCCGGTACCTACATATTTCATGCATACCCACCCACTTTCGCCTCTCTCACGATACCTCAACGCACACTGATGCTCCAAACTATCTCCTTTTCATGTTACCTTGCACTTGGTGCAGGTGTATTCGCGGGCATCGAGGGATGGCAGTTTGTGGATGGTCTTTACTGGGCGGACTATACGTTGCTCACAATCGGCATTGGTTCCGATTTCCCACTCAAAAAAACAGCGGCGAGGATGCTGTTGATCCCATATGCGGCTGTTGGTGTCACGTCTGTTGGTCTTATCATTAGCAGCGTTCGGGGTCTTGTGCTTGAACGTGGGAAGGCGCGGATAACGAAAAGGATGTTGGAGGAGGAGAGGAAGAGGTGTGAAGCGATGATGGAAGGTGGTGCGTCCCAACGCGGTTTTGGTATGTTCCCAAAATCCGGCGGTGACAAAGGCAAAAGGGTTCCTGGGGACCAAGGTGGACGGGAGGGACGGCGATCATCATTTGTGGGGGAGGAAAGAGTTTGAGTTGATGAGACACGTCGAGAAGCGAGCTAAGCGGTTTCAAGAGTACGTCGCCCTTTTGTTCTCAGCTTTCGTATTCGTGACCGTGTGGGTGGGGGGGAGCATCGTATTTTGGGCTCTTGAACACGGTGTATGTGCATTCCACCGTTTTACCATTGCTTTTCTTTTTCCTGAATCTTTCATCGTCGAATAGTCTGCCTCTTGGACATACCCCGAGTCTTTGTACTTCGCCTATACATCTATCTTCACGATAGGCTACGGGGACTTTTACCCAAGTACAAGCGCTTCACGGCCATTCTTCGTCATATGGAGTCTGGTAGCCATACCGGCCGTGACAGTCCTCATATCGAACATGGGGGAAACGGTCTTCCGTGCAATTGATCGGGGGACTGTAGTGGGTTGGGCAACGGTCAATTTTACCCGAACGTAAAGAAGGTATCAAGAAAATTGGTCGCGTTCGACCACGACTGGGAACTGGAAAGGAGAGGGATTCGGAGAAGGGAAAGGCGAAGAAAAGAAACACCAGGGCCAACGATGGCGACCGCAGTCAAAATGGCAGCCCTACTACTCCACCACCAACTTCAAGTTCCTCTTCCCAGCAGAGTCGGGGTCACGAACAAGTACGTGCACGGCGACAAAGCATAGCCCAAGCAGAGGAACGGGAAACCGAAGAGGAAACCGAAAACGAAACGGCGGAAATACTAGGACAGCAAGACAGTGAGCTGACTCTCACCGTCAGACTCGCGAGAGAGATTAGGCGAGTCGCAAAAGACTGCCGTGCAGAGACCATCTTACGAGTACAGATGGGGTGAGTGGGCAAGATGGTTGAGACTGATGGATGAGGCTGAGAAGATTTTGGAGACGCCGCTGAGGACGAATAGCAGTGAAACAGGCGGCGAGCCCAATGGCGGCCTTCGGGACGAGCAAGCTGGATCGCAGGAGTGAGAAAAGTGTGGTCGAATTGTGGAAATGGACATGGCTGGGGGACCGCGGTCCGTTATTTAGCTCGGAGTCAGAGACACAGTGGGTGCTGAATAGGCTTTGTTTGCTGCTCGAAAAAGTGACGCAGAGAGAGTTGAGGCAGATGAGAAAATGATCAGTGTTGACCCGGGGAAGGCATTGGATGGAGGAAAAGGACACTTTTAACAGTCAGGCTTCCGACCCCTTTCCTGAGGAGGATACGAAATGCGTGTATTCGTTTCCGTGTCAGCTACTTTACAAACACCGAAATAAATTTACTAAGAACCCTAGAGAAACGACAAAAGGCAAAAGCCATAACAAAGCATTGTTCACGAGTTCAAAGCGGCGGGTATCAAATGTCCGACGAAGAGACGAGAAATAGGAATGGACCGAATATATAACGAGGATTCTGAAATAAAATGTTTTTTCAGTGGTCCCGTGGGGAAAAAAGAAAATGGGTTGCGGGAGATTAGAGCGGGAGAATTAGGCAAAAGTGAGAAATTATTCGCGTCCGTTTATCGTATCATCCAAATTGTTTTGCGTTGTCTTTTTTCTTTTGGGGAAATCGACGCCGAGGACAGAAGGGGTGCAGGGTAGGGAAGTGGGTAGTACCTGACGATGACGTCACGTTCAGTCAGGGGTTCAGGGGGTTGCATCTGGTTGCATGAGAAAGTGAGGAGAGAAAAAAAGCTACAGCAAGCCACAAAATGGGGACGCCCCAGGATAAGCATGCGCTCGCACTGCGCCCTTGTGGTCCAGTGAAACGAGAACCCCGGAAAATGATGTGAGACCTTGGGGTGGGAAAAGGTTCATGGTCGCGGTGAGAAAAGGGAATGAGTAAAAAGTGGAGAATCAAGTGGCACATTCAGGAGTAAGCCGTAAGCCGCATAAAGGTAAAGCGAAGGAAACCGGCGGCGCGGCCAGGTCTCCCCGGCAGAAATATACAGAAAGTGGAGTCGGAAACTGCAAAATGAGATTAGGCTCACCAAGAAGACGGTTCAGGCCATGGTTTGCAAATAATGTGGTACGATCTGGATGCATGGTCGACGTCAAGTGGTAAAGCGACGGGCCATCGATGGACGCCGGGAGGCGACTTCCCACTCTTGGAGTGCCTGGACAAAGGCTGAGTTGGGTTTGATGCAGGCGCGCTTACGCCTAAGGTAGGCGTGCGCACTGTCGTAGGTCATTCCACGATTGCGGATGAGGTACGCGAGGACGACAGCTGCACTGCGCGAGACACCCTGAAGCGAAATCCATGAGTGATGGGTGTTCTCAAGAGGCCCTGAAGATGGGACATACCTGCTGACAGTGGACCAAAACGTTCCTGCCAGAGCGCAAAGAACCGTCAATATAGTTGCACGCGGCCTCCAGATGTGGGCGGATGTCAACCGTGACTGCATCATCGATGCTGATACGATGGGTACTGAACCCGTCCTTCTCTGAAACAGGAAGCCACGGAACATCAAGAACCTGGACGAGGTGCGTAATGCGATGTTCAGCGAAGCATCTCCCGGTCCTGAACTGCAGCAAAAGAGCCAATGTACAATGACCCGGTGGAAGGATGGCCCGGAATGGGAGTAGATGCGAGGACTTCGTGCATGGGGGTGCACATTGCCTGCATAACCTCGGGTGGAAGATCGTCGAAGCGAATCATGCTGGGCAGGTGAAACCACGAAGGAGCCGGGAGAGGAGGCAGATCAGAGACCTCCGAGTCGAGGTATTTAGAGCTGAGGACTGGGGCAGGAAGGCTAGCCTGCTTGCAAGCCTGGAATGGAATGGATGGGGGATTTATAGCTTTTTACGACAAGGTGGAGAGGATTGGATAATCGCATTTGAAGATGCTAGCTTGTAAACAAGGCTCAAGAATTGTGACAAATGGGAAAAGCAACTCAATGTTACAGGTGGAGTTTGGGCGCTTCGGTGTTCCAGCTGCCATCGAACCAATTGTAAAATGAGGTTGATCTGGGAGCTGCAGGAATCCATCATAATCCTGCAGGAACGCATAAGGAACACAGGGGAGAGAAGACATGTCACCGGGACTCATCAAGACAGGTCTGGCCAGCTGGACCCTGATCTCCTCGCGTGTCCACGATGCCGATCTGGTTAAATCGACCATCATTAATCTTTCCTGGCCTTCGTCGAATATTGTTGGACCTCTTCACTGTTCGAAAACGACAATCAAACCATTATCCTCCAAGAACAAGACATCATCCACATTAACATTCCGCCCTCTTTGGCCAATGGGCGTTTGCTTCAATGGTTGTATAACAAAGCACCGTTTAAATTCGGACAATTCAAAACTCAGCCGACATCAGTACCTATTTGGTTGGAGGAATCTCCCCTTCATCTTGTCAGTCAGGACCTTCGCCCACTTCACAAAGGCACTGCGGAAGGGGATGGGAACTAGCTCGTCTGTGAGCCCGAAGGCAAGCTGGGTTCGGATGATTGGATCTCTCAATCTTAGCCCCGCTTGATGAACTGATGCTTCTCAGCCCTTCGAATTCGCGCTCACCCAATTAGAACGACGCCGATGCGTCTCAATAGGTCTCAGTCCTTCGATTTACCCAGTTCATGTCCTTTTTGTGCCGCATTAAACCACGCGTTGTATTTCACAACTCCACAGATGCGCTACTGCATTGGGTAGAAGAAACCTCTCTCCACCTTCAAGTTTTTGGGTTCTTGTGACAGGATAACATGGTCAACGGTGGAGCGCCTAAACATCTGATAAACGGCTGCAAGTCGCGCCAACGTCCAGCTGCGGTGCCTTGGGGCGCCATCTGATATGTCAACCTCAACTTCTGTATTCGCTGTCGAGCATCTGAGAGAGGCTGACTGAGGGGTCCTTCCACTTCACACGTAAAATGAATTGGGTCATGAGTTCCCGAAATATTTCACTGGCAATTTTCTTGCCGGATTGATATTTGAACAGAAGGAAGCAGTCTCTGTATGACGTGGTGCTTGAAAAATTTTATGACACTTCTCCTCGGTTAAGCTAAGGCGGCCGTACATGACAAGCGTATGTCAAATCCTCGAGTCGGAACGGTGAAATGAGGCCTTCCCCCACCCATCTTTCCCATCAACGCGTTTTGAAGGCCTGAAGGATGACAGACAGAAGTTACACATTTCTGAAAGTGCCAGTAAAGCCTAGGCCATCTGTCATGATCGAATGCCCAACTTTCAACATCATAGTCTACTCTCAGAGAACAACACAGTGTTTCCAGTGTTTCGGATGCACCTTACGGTGATAGAAGCGTTATAATATCACCGCCTGTCCTGCTCGAGAGCGTCACGAAATCAAATCTGTCCTGGGCTCCACAGTTTGACAAATGACACGTCCAATCTTGTGCCCCACTCTCATCAGCGCCAGCTCGAGCATCGGCTTTATGAGTGGTCGTGAGCTGAGGCCAGAGAGTCATCTATTATAACGATATTTCAACCCCAAATGTCATCAATCTGTCGGAAAAAATGATCTGCGGGGGACAGAAAGGGACGGTCAGGATCAAAGTGTTCATCTAAGGCACCAGTACCTGGATGAAGACCTGAACATTGATGTCATATGCTGTTATTCGTTGACTTGAAAGCTGGTGTGGGCTTATGGCACGACGCTGGACGTAAAGTTTCTGGGCAAGTTCAATATCCCAGTCACGAGCCGGAGGGGGGAAGGCAGAAATCGCAGATAAATATTTCACTCTTCTACCCTGTGTCAAAGAGTACCAGGTCCAGCCGAACCAATAGAACGTGATATATTACCGTATACGGTCCTGAAAAGTTCTCCCCAGGCTAACCGACTGAACAGTGATGGTTAATGTATAAATGGTCCAGCGACGCGCCTGCTCTCACACGGTGTGCCGGTGGGATCCACTCAGGTTGGGAGTAAGGATGGGTAGCAAGAAGGTCGAGACATTCATTTGCGTCCCTGAGCGTTGTATTTGATTACAGAGCGGAAAGCGCGGAAGTCACCTTCCACGGAGGCAGGGTTCCGATATCGGCAGAATGTGGAGCGCAAGGCTCACTGGATGTCGAGATATTTGGTGTTTATCTCTTATGGGCCCCAGAGGCCAAAACTGAGAAGTGAAAACCTCTTAGCTCCCATTGGTTCCGGGCGTATTATTCTTTGATAGGTCTTTCTTGTTGTAAACAAGCACCAGATCATGATAGTGTATGTGACATGATTAACGAGTTCTTTGAATTCCATGTCGCGTGGCAGCACATTATCGTGGCTTTTTTTTTCGTTGTCACATATTTTTCGGAAACTGTTTCTCTGCCAAGTTGCCGAGACAGGCATGGAAAGAGATGTGGACAGACCGACTGCATCACACATTGTCATGTTCTTCTTTGAATCTTCTTGTTAACGGCATTTGTTAACAGATTGGCTGGGAAAGGCTGTCACCTAATAAGGGAAAGTTTTCATGCCAGGGCCCCTTTGAACCACTGATAGGCAATCGGGGGTGAGCTTGTGAAATTTCCTGTCAGGACTTGGGGTGTCGATGTTCACGGGATGTATCTTTCGCTCAGCCTTTGCCGCTCCACCGGCTGATGTAGTGATTCACCTGTTGAATTACAAGATGCTTGAGCAGTGAGCGTGCAACCAACCCAATCATATCCAATCGTTTGAATCACAAAGTAAACTTGGCTCCCACTTCTTGTTATGTGCTTTTTCGAGATGTCAATTACGCTTCTCGGGAGTCGATGCCCGCTTCTCTTGGTAAAGTGCTTGAGCGCAATCATCCACGGTCAATAAATCCAGGCGCACCTTACATTCTGAAGCATTATCACCGCTCCAAAAAAGCACCTACCTCTCCGAGAGACTGGGCCTGGAATGCAACAATGACGGCCTAGAGGTACGGCATGGTGTTCATTGTTCCAACTGGGGCGGTAGACCTTTCTACTCCACAGGCCTCGAACGTCTGATGGAGGGGACCGGAATACCCGACCATCGCAGACGATGCCATTTTATGGTGATTGAAATGATTGGACAGTACATTGTGTATGGATGGGTATTCACATTTAATGCCGAGGGTGCGGCAGCACGAAAACACTATTAATAGGACACTTTGAACTGTCATTGGAGGGCAAATTCTCGACAGGCCTCCGAAGGGTACCAAATGTGGTATAAACCAATATTTAGGGGGCAGTTGACTCGAAGTAGGATTGGTCTTGGCTTAGATGACGGATCTTCTCAATACTGCTTTCGGTTGGGAAAGACATATCATAGTTTGGGTGGAGCTTCGAACATTGTTGATGGGATTTTCTGGAACACGGTCGCCTATTGGCCGGAGGTCTCTGTGTGGCTTTATCAAAACAACGGTTGAAGAATGAGAGATCCCAAATACTGAGATGTACCTTCCCATTAACATAACTGGAGTATTGGACTCACTTCAAACTTCATTATTTATAGGTCAATCAACAGTAGAGCGTGAGCCACGCTCACGAGGTCTTGAAGAACTTGAATTTGGCATGATACCACCCCACGAGTGAGCGGAGGATCTTAGTGAGTCAGAGAGCGCCGACATCGGAACAAGAAGTGTGCGAATCCTGAATATTGGGCTTCTCGGACACACTGTGATCTACTGACAAGCTTGAGTTGAGACAAGCACTTCTGTGATGTTGATGGAGAAGACTGAGCAGTCTCAAGGTTATTATGTGGGAGTGGCAGACTTTTTTGAATGCTTCACATAGGGTATCTGGGAGGCGTTTTCAAGAAATCATTTGTCGGTTCGTGCACGGTCCGAACGACTTCCCTCAAGTGGAATAAGGTTGAGAGCAGAAGGTTGAGAAGGCTTGAGTGGTACTCAAGGGGTATATCTGTTTGCCAGGTACTGCAACATGTTAAGCTCTATGGGTTGGCTTACCGAAACCAAACTTCCTTCCTGGATTACTGAGCAGGACATTGTTCAGGTATTCTGTTGCACTGCAGGAGAGATTTCGTCGAAGGGCGTGGGACCCAAAGATCAATTACAGTACGTCGAATGGATTAGTAAACAGTAACAAATACATGGTCCGCAAAACCCCGCTGCTCTGTCATCTTCCAGCACAACGAGCACGATGTTCAGGTCGTCGTTCACGACGACAAAGGCGGTGCTCAAGGCATCGTCTTCAGCGTCACGTAGGCCTCCGCACAACATTGCGTTGACGATGCAAGTAACATTTTTTTTCGTTTTTAGGCATCACGCGGAATGGCCGCGCGAAACCTCGATCCCAATGTTCTTTCGCCACAGTTGCGGACACACCCGTCCGTAGATATGGTGGTTTGAAGGACCAAGATCGCATTTTTACAAACGCGTACTGTAGGCATGACCACGGAATGAAGGGAGCTATGGTGCGTATGCTGGGGCTGCATCCGCGTAACTCTTCGAACCCCTCACAAATTCTTAGTCGAGAGGCGACTGGCACCGGACAAAGGATATCCTACTTAAAGGCGATGCCTGGATCATTCAAACTATCAAAGACTCTGGCTTGCGTGGTCGTGGTGGAGCCGGTTTCCCTAGTGGTTTAAAATGGAGTTTTATGAATAAGCCTGGATGGGAAAAAGACCCTCGGTAAGCAAAATTTCTCGGTGTGTTACTCGTGTCAAAGCAGAGTTACATGCTGATGTTCATGGTAGACCTCGCTACCTTGTTGTTAACGCCGATGAAGGTGAACCAGGCACCTGCAAAGATCGTGAAATTCTCCGCGGTGATCCGCACAAACTCATCGAAGGCTGTCTTGTCGCTGGGCGCGGCATGAACGCCAGCGCTGCTTATATATACATTCGTGGTGAATTCTATCAGGAAGCTTCACACATCCAGCAAGCCATAAACGAAGCCTACGCCGCCGGTTTCTTGGGCAAGAACGCCTGCGGTTCAGGTTTTAATTTTGATGTTTACGTTCATCGGGGTGCCGGTGCCTATATCTGTGGGGAGGAAACCGCCTTGATTGAGTCTCTGGAGGGAAAGCAAGGAAAGCCGCGTCTGAAGCCTCCCTTCCCTGCCGATGTTGGCCTCTTTGGTTGCCCTTCGACTGTGGCTAACGTCGAGACTGTTGCCGTTGCTCCCACCATTTGTCGCCGTGGTAGTAATTGGTTTGCAAGCTTTGGCCGAGAAAGGAATCAAGGTACCAAGCTATACTGCATCAGCGGACACGTCAACAATCCTTGTGTAATCGAAGAGGAAATGAGCATTCCATTGAAGGACCTCATTGAGAAGCATTGCGGCGGTGTTATAGGCGGCTGGGACAACCTCCTAGGTATCATTCCTGGAGGTTCCAGTGTTCCGGTTTTGCCTATCAACTTGTGCTCCGAGGTTTTGTGAGTATCCCACTACACGGTGCCAGAATGTTACTTATTCTATGACAGGATGGACTATGATTCGTTACGAGATGCTCAATCTGGTCTCGGTACCGGTGCCGTCATCGTTATGAATAAGAGCACAGATATTATCTCTGCCATCGCTCGCCTCTCACAGGTATGCTAACCACGCTCACGTTTTAGAACATCAGTCTCACCTCAGCCTAGTTCTACAAGCACGAGTCCTGTGGTCAGTGTACACCTTGTCGTGAGGGTACGACTTGGATGGCCAAGATGATGGACCGCCTCGTTGAGGGTCGTGGTCACCAGCGGGAAATTGACATGCTCCTCGAGCTCACGTATGCTTACCTCCCGCCTCTTCCCGTCTCTCTTCTGACAGTAATTCTAGTAAACAAGTTGAGGGTCGAACGATTTGTGCCCTAGGTGATGCTGCCGCATGGCCCATCCAAGGCCTAATGAGACACTTCCGCCCCGAGGTGGAGCGCCGCATCGCTGAGTTCCAGGCTAAGCACGGTCACGTCGGTTTTGGTGGACATCTGGCGAGTGCTATGGATGAAACTTTGGCTGTACCGGATAATTTGGGGCTACGTGCACCTGAGCCTCAGCCCAGATCGTAATCTATCTCCTATCATGCCGTACATGGCACAATTGTTGCTGGTTGTAGAAACCTAAAAGTAGAGGCTCAGTGGAAGATCATTCCTTGAACTGTTGAATAGCTGTTCAGAATGCATGTTTCAGTGCTGCGCAATGACGGAAGATGTATACCAGCATACAGAACTTTGGGTATGAAACCCTGTCGCCACCCTATCCTCGAATTGGGCAAGCGCTTTGCGTCATCGCCAGCCCGTCTGGACAGATTAAAGGGCATATTCTGGTAACGTTTCAGGTATGCCAAACTACCGAGCGTAGCTCCCAGCCGCGTAAGGCTGGCGTTGAGCTCCAAGCTATGATTCCCCGACGCCAGCGGCATAGGATGAAAGTTCTCGTTGCCACAACTTGACCGATGGACACAGGTGGAAATTTTGATGCCGGAGTGCTTATGAATACAAATTGAGATTCAGTCTGTAGACTAACACGTTTCTAGAGGTCATGAGTCATACAAGACGCAGTTCTTGAAACACAGGGTTGGCGGGTAATGACCGAATATTAAGCATATTGAATATGCATACTAAATCTGGGCCGCGTTTTTTAATCACATGGAGATCGGAGCTTGTCAAAACCCTTTTTGATCCGCAAGGAAAGGCTGCCCCATTAGCAAGTCGGAGGATGGTTAGCAATTCATTATTCATTCTTCAAGCTTCAAAGCTTCAACCCTTGATGCATATTGTGGGGCTCAACTCCGGTGCTCATGGCCTAACCTTTGATCATTCATCAACTTCTGTCGTCCGCTTTCTGTAGTTTTACGAGTCATATAGTTTGCATGAGCTTGTCACGTAACTTGCCAAAGGGCCAAGATGACGAGAGGTACGGTAGCCACCCAAAACCCCCAAAAGTATGGAACATAAAATAGTGTACTCATGAAATTTAGGAAGTTGCATTAGCGAGAAAGCGTAAATTCGGTTTCCAAAGTGGTTTACAATAGGGAGATGATAAGTGTACATCTGCTGAAAGTACACCTAGGCCACGGATTAGCGAAATTACAAGCAGTTGTTCAGGGAATAAATAAGGCGTAGGTCTATCGCCATAGATCGTCATGAGCGATGTTGATATGTTATACGAAGAAGTAGCTAGAATCAAAATTGAACGAGTCACTCAAGCCCGTCATCGGGGCTTCATCAAGTTGCGTTCCACTGGAAAAGGCATCTTGGTTTTTTGGTAGCAATATCCTCGATGGCAGTGTGTGCGTGTGAAGGAACTGTACGGGCATAGCCTGCTCAACAGTTTGAGCTGGTGTTAGAGGCGTAATTGGAGTTACAGGGGGGTCTCTGCCCATTGCGTGGGCATGCGATGCTGTTTGAAGAGTTCCTTGCGAGGCATCTGTCTGTACGCAAACTGAAGTTAGGATGGAGGTAACAGGGGGAAGCGAACACTCAAAGCTTACAAATATCCTCTTTACGAATTCCTCGAAACGAACACTGTCACCCGAAGCCATTTGTTTAACATCCTTCGAGCCTGGTCACCTCAGCAACTGTCAGGGTGGGTTAATGAAGGCAGGCTAGTGTGAGATATCAATGTCCTACATAGCAGGTTTTCCAAGATGCAACCAGTGTTGAGTGCGATTGGCGTAGTTTCAGGAAGCATGGGCCTAGACGGTGATCAGCTAAATTACGGCGATAACACCCAATATTCGATATTACCTGAATAGGTGCAGTAGATTTTGGACTTCTTTCCTCCGTGCTTCAATTTCAGCATCCGTACCGTTATGACGCAGATAATATAAATCTGTGAAGAGCACAACAGCCTATTAAGAAAGACCGTCATGTCACTGGGTTAGCTGAGTAAATAAATGGAGACTTACTGCTGAAATGCTACAGAGCACCCCGGTTGACCAACGGAGTAGCTCTTTGGCTTGGCTATCAGTACACAGAAGCTGGAGGATAAGCTGAGCAGCCTTGATGCATTGATCCCGGGAGCGTGCCTAAAGTGGGATGGCTGAGAATTGGATTTACTTGCGTCACCGAGTTACCTACATAACGGGGGTCGCGATACCCTTGAACTAAAAATGGACGGTGAAGTCGGAGGAGCCATGTCTGTCCCATTATCTGACAAAGGGTTTTCTCCATAGACATCGCATCACCTGGCCGGCTAATTTGTTTGCGGGCGCTGGTGGTAACTTGGAAATAGTCCTCGATATCCCCTATCACGTCGGTAATTTTGATTTCCATCTCAAGCACGAAATCAGCCCCAGTAACCACCGCTACAGTTAACTTCGTCTACCACCTGTCTGCAGAGCTCGACAAGGCGCAAACGACACAGAAAAGAGGACATTTCCTGCGTGACGTTTCAAATGAGGTGTGATGTGGAGCCGGGTGTTACTCACGGTATGAACATTGAGGGGTTTCGATTGAACGGTGTCGGTATCTACCAGATCGATATCATCTATATTCACCGGAAATGAAGTATGGTTTTGTGATGGATGGATGGAATATGTTCCCTGGTATGCCATTGCGTGAGACCAGTCATCGAAAATCTGAACAGCAAGTCAGCGTTCAATCACGTTGATGAGAACCAAAAAGAGCTACCAAACACCACCACACGCGACGGGCAACTTCTCTCCGAATAGGAGACCTCCATTCAAGTGGGTATTGTCGGGCACCCGTTTCACTTCCAAGGCGTGACATGCCAAGATTTTGAGCTATCTATTGAATGAAACGATCGGTATGAGGGTGTGCCAAAGCCTGTCTGTTCCCACCTTGATAGCATTCCCGATTGATGCCCAATACGAACTGTGGGGCGAGAGGTAGTGAGTTTGATTTGGCATAAGTTGTATAAACGGACTACACACTCAGACTCTCCGTGATTTTGCTGGTACACGCCCATCAAGCTAACAAGCAATTAGAAAGTGCCAACCTATCCCGTGGTGATACCTTACATGACTGTTTGCAGATGTTCGAGGGTGTGAGTCCCGACGAAGTTCGTATATTGCAGGCAGGCCTAAAGGGGAAATTTAGGCTTGTGATGAGACCATAGAACTTTACTTACTTGTGCGCCAGCATAGAGATGTCGTGCGTAGTGGACACAAGCCGTGTGATCAAGGAAGAGGTTCTCACAGAGGGCTGCATCGGCGAAGTGAAACGAAAGACACAACACCATGATCAAAAGCCCGAGGAAATCCATATTGATCACGTCGTAGCGATGACCAGATACGTGCGATAGAACCACATTCACCTAATTACATTCATTAGTCTTCCATTCATCTAAATGCGCCTGATTGACTCACCTCTCCCAAGAAGGTTGGTCCGTGAATCACCTGGAAATAGAACTCAATAGCTAGTCGAAGGTTATTTGAATTCCTGCTTACTTTAGCATACCAATCTACTCGTTGAACCTGGACTAGAGTCAGTCACTTTGTAATGTAATACGAGGAAGATCTTACGTAGAATTGCAGCAGAAGTTGAATCTGTGCCTGCGCGGGGAGGAGGCAGAGGAGCCGGTGAGCGACCTCCTGGGGTGAATCTACGAAAAACGACCAAGGGTGGTTTGTCGCTACTCTGTTGATGGAAAGACTTTCGTTGGCATATGATGGCGATCCGAAGGAGCTGGCCCAAAAGCCACTAGTCACGCGGGCCTTGTTTATTTTGCGCCCCATTGCGAAATCCTAAAATGGTGTGACTCGTTGCACATCAAAACACGAGGTAGCACATACCTCGAGCATCCTGGCAGCTTCTTCCGCCGGTGTACTAAGGCAAGGAAGGGAAGGCCCCGGAGTGTCGATGGTGCGGCTGCAAGGGCGTTTCGGAGTGGGACTAGGACTCTTAGAGTACGGGGAAAGTTCGCGCCTTCGTACCGACCGAGGGGACACATTCGTGCTCGCAGAACCTCTCGTTGAAAGGACAGAGATACTGTTCTCCAGTTTCTGGACACGATCAACGAGTTCCTCCAGTCTATCAAAGCTTTTTTTGTGTCCGCTGGCCGGATAGTCAGCTCAGAATCCATAAACCGGCGAAAATTCAGCACATACTTCACCAGGCTCTTGTCAACTTCACGGCATGCTTCACCCTCTCCTCGCAAAATACAAGGCGTGCACGGGTACGATTTACTGCCTGTAGGGCATATCAGAAAGTCCGTTGTAGAGTGGTCAAAGACCCTGCCTACATTTGATCTTCCTCTTGCGGCCTAACAATGTGAAACTTATTAGATTCATACCCTACGGATGTTACTGGACAGGTACGTACACTGGAAACAGCTTTGGATTGGCCTTGAAGATACGCGCGGTTCAGCCATGGGGACAAAGGAAAGGGGGGCTCGAAGACTTCACCAGTTTTTCGTTTGTCCTGGATTGCTGGTATATAAATGAAAGGACATTGTATGCAAATCTCATCTTACACAGAAGCGGGACCGGGTGTATCACCGGAGTGGTTGACGGGGTTCCAGCGCCAAGCTTGCTGCGCAACCCCCTTCAGACGAATCGCCGTACCGGAGGGTCAGGAAGATTCTTAATATAACCAGATTGATAGATAGGCGTGATCCCTACTACGCCTTTAAAGGAACGCTCAGTTTTTTTCGGCGACCAATGGAGCCTTCAAACTTTGGTTGAGTGAGGGGTGGACTGCTGAAGTTCGCCAGGCAGCGGGCTGGCCAACTGTATGCTGTAGTTGGGGGCGTTTGACCTCATTGCGAGAGTATGTCGTATAATATGGATGCTGGCTCATTGAATAAAACGGGGACTTACTGGCTACGACTCGGTAGGGTCCTGCGAAGGGTGGGAACAAGTAATATTAGTTAGCACCAGTGGAGAATAGTAGTCGATCAAACAAGGATCGCCACCTCGGGATCTTCTTCAAATTTCTATGTTCCCTTCCCCCATCTGCACGCCAAGATACCACTAACAAGGATGCTTGGAAAATTCGTTCGCCCTTACACCCGACGTATGGCTAGGCGCACCCACCCAGAGCATCGCTGCCGCCATTGGTCCCTAGTATGTGGAGCACAGATAATCCGAGAACTTGAGAATCAAATCAAATATAGAGATGGTACACCCCCTGGTGTGGCATGCACAAAACATCTTTGTCACCGCCGCGAAAGGGCTGGTGTACGTTCGTGGTAAAGCAGTGATAGATATCGTGATCAATGGTGGGACCTTAGATGGTAAGCATTGAGCTAGTATCAAGTAAAGCACATAGAGTGGAGTCGAAGCGAGCTGTAGCCTTTGAGGGAGAGAGGTATTGCATATGAGAGCACAGCCACGAAAGATTCCTATCCTCCGCAGCCAAATCTCAAACAAAATTTCCCGATAGCACTCGAGGAGCTTTTTTTAGGGGGAAATACTGAGGAAAGACGCTATCATAAAGAGCACAAGTTAGGCCAACCGAGGTTTGATCAATTTGATCGAGAATCGGGGTTATCGGTGTGATCCTTCCCACAAACTTCCCGGAAATACTAGGTCAACATTTTTAGAACAACCTGGTGTCTGCAA
This sequence comes from Calvatia gigantea, assembly GCA_025093985.1. NCBI lineage: Eukaryota > Fungi > Basidiomycota > Agaricomycetes > Agaricales > Lycoperdaceae > Calvatia > Calvatia gigantea. The sequence continues at coordinate 85,156 of JACAAK010000017.1, forward strand.
GGGGGGCAATAGCAACATCAACCCGATGTCATCTGGTGCGGTGTAAGCTAACGATAAATTACAGGAGATGACAAGAGCAGCGAGCAGGTGGACCCAAGGGTGTGTCACTAGTCACATTTCTGACATGAAAAGCCAGAAGGCAGCCAAAATTGGCAATTGATTCAAGTCATATCAATCCATGTTGGTCACAATACCCAATGCAGAGCGCGAAGGCATGCAACTGATTTGGGCTAGATTCAAACGGGATCGCTGACTTTCGATACTGCAGAACGGAGGGTCGGAAAGCGTTCGATGCGGATAACAATCTTATGTATGAGAGAGACAGCTGCCGTATTTCTATTATGTAGGCTGTATTGTATTTTATTGCAATGTGCGGTTACACGTGTAGAATAGGGGAGCACAGGTTCTAGTCGCTATGTGACTGAGTCAGTAATTTAATTGACAGTAGTTGACTGGAGGCGCCTCGCCCGCCGTTCCTCGCTAAGGGACGCGATCTCTTTCAAGTCAATTATTTTGAAGGGCCAGGTCAGCCAGTTTCCACCGCTACGGTGAATAGGGAGATGCATATCTTCAAGGAGATCATCGACAGCTTGCGGCCAACTGGCGGAATGCCCCGGTAAGGATTATGATCATCAGATAAGCGATTAATGCTCACGTCCAAAAATCCAGGCTACAGCTATAGCTTTCATTTACCCATGAAAGCATATCCGGGAAACGTTTTCGCATCCAGGCAGCCCCTCGCTCTGCCTCTGCTACTGCCTCTTCAGAAGAGTTGGGCAAGCACATAGGATCACTTTGGAAGTACGATGAGATCCAGTGAGCAGCGACTTCAGTTGTATAACCGATATTGGAAGTGAACTGAGATCAGATGAAGGGCGTTAATACAGGCCCGGATGGATGTGGAGCATAAATTTGTGTCGTACCAGAGCACCAGCTATAGCAAAATCACGACGGAGAATATTTTTCGCGGGGACAAGGCCCCTGTATATTGAGGTGACCCACTTCTCGCTGTCTGGGTGAGGTTCCGGGGCTCCAGCCAAGGAAGGATAGTCCCAAGTGTCAGCAACTTTAGTCATCGGCGCATGTCTGTTGATCCCTATTTCCTCAGCTGTTTTATCTAGGTGGAAATTAGGACCCCAACAGAGTAAAAATGAGGTGCAATGGATGGTTTACCTGAAAATATCTTTGTCCAAGACGACTCGTAACCCGTCGCAAGGATGACGGCGTTTGCGACAATAGACCTTCCGTCGTCGAGAAGGATGGAGCGGCCATCCGGGCCGAAACCAGCTGCTCGTGCTGGGGCGACGACTTCGATTTTCCCGGAAATGGCGAGGGCGTGGTAACTATCCGGCGTTGCAACACCTTCGTCACTAGTGCGAATACCCCAGAACAAAGAATGAGTCCTCCGAAGTGGTGAGTCCCTCGGAATATCGAAAGCATCGAACTAATTTTAGTCTCAGTTGCGGAAAAAGCGAAACCACGAGATCACGCACGGAACTCTCCCCAATTTTATCCCAGAGAAAATGAATCATTTTCCCTCCCAAAACCGTTCCGTGTAGGAAGCGCCTGTGATGAGGTCAGCAGGTCTATAACAAAGTGGAACCAACAGACGTACTCAAGGCGGGTTCTTAGATGAACGTGGGGTGACAGAATGCCAAGGAATCTATCACATGGGACTGGAGATTAATTTAGGGGAAACAAGGAGTTGGCAACTATTACGGACCTGCTCTTTCGGATGAATGGGGGCAAGGGGGCTTTGGCCGCAAGGAAGACATCGGTCTTGTCGAAAATAATAGAAACCTTCCGGCCCTCTGCTGTAAGCTTGGCGCAAATGCTGGAGTAACCTATCAGTTCCAACTCCATAGGCAAGATCCAATTGGGAACCTACTCTTGTGCAGACTTGCCTCCGCCAATCACTACTATAGAACCTTCCTGCCCCTCTGAGTGAGGTTGTACGCTCCTCAGAATGTCACCAATGCGGGCGCCAAATTGTGACGAGTGGATTACTATTCCTCGGTATTGTGACCTCTCCGCTGCGGCTGCAGAAAGGTATTTTGGGATCTTAGGCTCGCTGCAACCCTTTGTAGTAAGTCAGTTCCCAGGTCCTCCAATAATGGCAACCAATCAATCGACTTACACCTGTGGAGAGAATTATCCGAGAGTATCTTAGGGTATTCATGGAGCCAGTCTTCATGTCTTCTGTTCGCACAACCCACGTTCCGGATTCGTCACGAGAAATGTCCAGTACCTCTGTGCTGAATTTGAACATAACATTGTCCTTGAGGAACGTCTCGTAGTATCTCTGCACATAGTTGCACATGTCGAGGCCAGATAAACGTCCCCCTGTGACGGCTGATTCTGCAGGAGGGGGCATTTCTAGGGCTGAGAAACGGTATTCCCCATGCACGCTAGTTCATTGTAATCAGTCACGTCGCAAGCGCGGTTAAACTGAGAAGTTAGCATACTTGTTGATGTGTAAACCAGGATACACCCGTTCCCTCGACCAAACGCCCCCTACAGTCTGGTCGCGCGTGATCACTTGAACGTTGGTGAAACCATCTTGTAACAACACATGGGCACTGATCAAGCCAGCGGCCCCTGCACCGATGATGCCAACGGGATCGGACAGGATTGTAGCTTGAGTGATCATCGTAGGTGCGAGTAACGAGAGCAGATGGAAGGGATAGCCCAGCCAGATAGGGCTTTTATTCCTGACAGGATGATGTGGCACCGTGAGGTACGACCATACGTATTAGGCGTGGAATCTCCTAAAGGATAGGTGATTGGTTTTCAACCACCAGCATTCACTGGTTCCAAATGTGCAAATTGACATACGATTGGATCCCTGATGTTCGTCCTAGAAGGCTTCTAAAGGAGGACAAAGCTCCTAAGACAGCGTCTGCGCACGAATAGCTTGAGAGCTTGGCTCCTTTTACCTTCAAAGTCAGCTGGAAATCATTAATCAAGGTCGACTGTGGTGACTCGTTCTGGATTAGCTGATTCGGGACGTTGTCAATTTTTGAGCCACTGTCAGCTTCAGCATGAAGTGGCGTGCAATGCATCTTGATGTCGAATCTGCAGGAGGGGTTCCAGAAACCAGACGCTACTTTCGAAAGAATTTGTGGTTTACAAGTTTGATGGTAACGATAACTTTGCGATTAGAAGTTTAAGATGGCAGTTGTAGCTGGGTCAGAAGTTTTCGCTGTCTGAAGCGCCTTCACACTAGTGAGGGCCATTGAGTCACTCGTGCCGGAAATAGAATGATCACTTCCGGCAATCTCCGATTTTAGCGTACGGTCAGCGATTCACGCTCAATCTGGTACGAGGGGGTTATCACCATCTGACAATTTTACACCTTGTAACGACCGTGGAACCATGATACTTATGCAGCGTCTTGTGGATCCTGCCCTAGCATCCCCAGCCAGCGGGCCTACCTGAAGGAGAGAGATGAAAATGCTCTGACGACATTACAGGCACCATGACCACTTTATCTCCCACAATTTTTGGGGTAACAACCACATGGAACCGAAGGTTTGGTCACGAATGCGTAAGCGGCAGTGGAAACCGAACGCTGGCACAGTAGCGAGTGCCCGAGGGCAGCGTATTCCTCAAAGTTCATAGTGCTGAAACTTGATCTGTATGTGTTTTTGGACTACGTCCATAGGTATTAAACCTCTCGGTGGCAAATGGGCTCGTACATAATTCCGACCAGAACCCTTTCAGCACAAGACCTGTGCCGTGACAAGTACAGGTAAGATGAACCTAGAAGGATCGAAGTGATATCTGGGGCTTTGTGGTCGTCTGAGTGGTTGTGGTCGCAGGACCGACAGCCTTGCGAACAGATGCTTCAAGCAATTCTTTTGTAGCCGGGTCAAGTTTATCCGCCGCAACTTTGAAAGCTGATGGGGATGCGGAGGCGTAGCTTAATATTTGAGTAACAGTCTGTGAACTGATTGATGGTGGCGTTCCGCTGGTTCTAGAAAGAAGCAGTGACAAAGCCGGAAGGAGGACAGCAAGTAGTTGAGGGCCTGCAGGGCCAATCAGCAACGGAGATCAAAGCGGGGAAACGCCTTACGCATGCCATCTGGTACCGAGGAGAATAACGCGGAGAAGGCTTTCCAGACTTCCACAATGGCGAGGCCTTGTGACTCGGCTACATTTCCGTCATGTACCGATGGGGCTACTTTGGCTACGAATTCTACAAGGCCAGGCATCAAGAACCTCGCACACTGTCGAAGCATAGTATTTCCGGCTGACGAAGCAACGACAAGTGTTTTGGCACATTGCGCCGCCGGTAGGGAGGTCTAAAATAGTGAGTGTCGTGAGCGTGTGAAGGAGTCAAACGAACATACTTCGCCTCCTTCGAGTAATTTTTGCGTTATTAGGAAACATGCGTGCTCGACAACAGCTAGACCGGCTCGGACAGTAATTGGAATCACCGTCAGTATCAACACTGCAGCTAGCATATTGGTCTTGATCTTCCTTATGGAGATGACGCCCTCTCTTCCCCTGTAACCAAATAAGGAGCATGAAGCGAAGGTAAGGGGTTGGGCATACCTCATTTCATCAATGTTCAGGAGACATGAAGACAGCAAGGCGTGAATAATGCGCTGGTACCGTTCTTCTGAGTCCCCCTCTTTCAGGACGGGTACACATAGGATGGCCTTGAGCGAGGCAAAGGTAGGTGAGACAAGATCAATATCAGAAGACTCGTCTTTGAGAAGGTCTAAAGAATGTGTGAACAAAGGGATGATTGATATACGGTCAATATTTTACCATTGTAAAGTAGCGCAGCGACGGAGCGGATGTCTTCCCGCTGGGGTGTTTCAGTTGAAGCAACGATAGTAGCCAGAGTAGCAAAGGAGGAGTTAATCAAAGCGATACGATCTGCTGGTGGTCCCTCTGCCCCCCCTCACTGTAAGTAACGCTAGGTTGAACGGACCACAGTGTTCTACTCACGGACAATAGGACCACGGGAAGATCCAGTTGAGTGCTTCAGGATGTGCGAGCAGACCTTCAGGCAGTGTGTTCGGGGATTCGTCAGGCTGAGTATGTCGGCGTGCCTAGAATTGCGGATAAGAAATTCAACTCTGTCAACTGCGCCGGGTCCGCGCACCTTGATCCCTGGGAAGCGGCCAACACTCCCAATACCTCCACCAGATGCACTTGTATGGAAGCTGGTTCTGTCATAGCCATCCGATATAATAGGCTTATGAACTCGTCAAAAATGTTTGGCTCTGCAATTGCCTTGCCAGCATATTCGGGCCTAACTAACACTTTGAGTGCATCTAAACACGCAATAACCAGTGTTTGACGGTCCGAGTTTACAGAGCCAGAATCCGGAGAAGACGTGGATAGGGCCTCGTACACAAGGCCAAACAGAATGTAGAAGAACGCTGTGGGATCTTCTCGGGGTTTAACTTTGGCTTGTCCGTTCTGGGCTTGATGTGGTTCTTGACCATCCATTGCTGCAAGGACTGCCGTGTCGCCGGATTGCATCACAGTGGCGACAGCGCGGAGAATGATCGGCCATGACTGGGTGTAGTACTAAAACATTTCCAGAAGTCATTCGAAGTCGGAAGGACAGGCGACCCACAGGTAATAAGACTTCTCTGCCTAAGCTTGAATAGGACGAATCGAGAGCCACGGAGGTGGAATCATGGAGAAATTCGGAATCAATCCTAATGCTGGCATAGTCCCGTAACGATGCGATCCACAAAGACGATAATGTTGACCTGTATGGTCGGATGACTTTTTCAAGGTAGTTCTGTTTCAGACTGGAAATTTGCAGTTGCGCCCAGGCTGAAAGCACGGATATTCTCAGCATAGCCGAGGCGTTCGGACTGAGTTCTCCGGTGTCTCCGATGGAGAGCATCCCAGATTCTGCAAATGCACGCATCAACAAACTTTGGAGAGAAGGTATTGAGAAGTAGCGAACCCTTGGATTGTTCAAGCGCTGTCGTCAATAGCTTCAGAATCCTTCCCATCCGACCAACATCCTTTACAACACCGCAACCAACAAATACTGCACACGCATGCACAGCCGACGCTAATATCTCGGGGGTCGAGTCTGACGAGAATGCGGGTGTAAGAGCCGCTGTTATTGGCGCTTGATGCTGCTCAAGCAGCAGTGCGTCGTCATATGCAGGGTCGGGTGACAACGCAAAATTCTAGGGGGATTTGTACTTCTAGATCCAAGAACAAGAGTTAGAGGTAACACACCTCAATGACGTCTCTCAAGACAACCAACCCTTCCAACCTGATTTCTGTAACGTACGCTGTCGATGCCGTGAAAGCCATCTTGATCAAGTCCGATACACGGGTAAAGAGCAAACCCTTAACTTGGATCCCTTGCGTCCTCGCAAAGATTGTGTTCAGGTGCTCCTTTCTTCCACTCCCGGCGACGATCGTACAGATGTTATGCAAACACTGCAGCGCAAACAACTGTGTCCTCCAGCGGGACGTCGTCAGGGTCCTTCCACCTCCGCCTGCACCGCCGTTGCCGTCTGAAGCACCAACGTTCAGTGATTCCCCTTCATCATCCCTCAAGTCCCCCACGATTTGCTGCATCGACGACTTGTTGCGATGCTGTGGTTCTTGACATGATCCTCTGACAAAGGTCAATCCACGCCGAGGGGTTATACACCACTGTTTGCTTCAACCAGCTTGAAATCACATTCCGCACACCCTGCACCGACGAATAATCATCATCCAACATCCCAAATAGCTCCTCTACCAGGCGATCTCCGCCGATTTTCGACATTGCTAGAGCATCTTTTTGCACGAGTTGGTACAATGCGTTTATGGATGCTAGTTTAAGTGGTCTGCGCGGAGAAGTGAGGTGGGTCCGGAAGAGTTTAACTGTCTGCGGGATGTTGATATGTTCCGGTGCGAACATGAGGAAGTGTTGAACGCATTTGATAGCTTCGACACAGATACCCTCGTCTTCTTCTTCCATGAACTCTCGTACGAGACTCAAAACTAACTCTCTGGTCCGGCTCGATTCTCTAACGTCTGGCCCGAGGACATTGATAACCGCGTCGATAATTTGGCATGCAACAGGGTACGCAGGACACTCTCCACCGAGATTTGCGTTGTTCACCTGTGGCCCCACCTTCGCGTTCATGTGAATCCATTAGGTAGATCTTCAGTAGCATGCCCAAGGTCCCAGAAACGAACGGAGCATAGGACAAACTCGCGGCATTGATCACACGGGCTAATGCATTGAGTGCCCAGAAGTGGACGACTGGGATGTGGATCATTGGATAGTGACATGAGGACATTGACCGTGGTCTTTAGTAAGGGGCCTGCGGCGAGTCCACCGACGTGAGTGTAGATCGCGCCGAATGCCAGTGCGCACCCCGCGCGGGAATGTGGATCACGATTGTTCACAACTTGGTCAACCAAGTCTTTGATCTGACTTGTTAAGTGATTCGTTCCGGAGAGACTTGCGAGACGACCGATGCATTCACTTCCAGCTGAGCGCAAGACCAAGTCTCCATCGATGAGCGCATCCTATTCCCCAGATGGTTAATTTCAGCGCCGCTGCTTCTAAGGGGGTATAAACTCACCCTCAGGAATGGAGAAAGGAGACTCGTAACTTGAGGAGCCCCGAATGTATCCCTGGCATGCCTAAACTGACTCGTCGTAGCATGTCGCAACGCCAAAACAAGCGCAACGGTCGCATTGACAAAAACTGCGGACTTGCGGCCGACATTCTTCTCTAACTTGGGAGACTTGGCAAACTCGAGCAACTGCTGGACGAATTTAACAGTCGAAGAGAGATCTTGCAAGGGCAGCAACCGCGCAAACAAGTCAATCGCTGTATCAACAACTGATGTGGCAGGTGGAGACGATTCCACGAGTTGGTATTCGTTGACTGAGAACTTGGCTTGGCAGAGTGAGAGGGGATCGTGTTCACAGGCGCCCAGAATCGGTTTTCGTAGCTAGAAAGCATTTACTCACGTTAATATTCACCAGAGTTCAGAACACAGTTGTGTACGCACCAGGGTATCAATAGAAACCTCTACAGCATCCCTGTTCAAATAATCCCTCTGTCCATCTGCGGCACCCCTTTCTGCATCTTCAACTCCAACCCCCCCAAAATCAACGACCTCATTACTTGTCACACCATACGCATATCCATCCACACTTGTCCAAACCGAAGTAAACGTTCCCGCGGAGCTCGCAATCGCAGCCTGCACCGCTGATCCACCAACCCCATACACCCACGCATCCGGGCTAGCAAAAACAGAAATGGTCGACTGGAGTAAAGATGCTTGCGTCGATTCCGGGATGCTCCCAAACCCTAACTCGGAGAAACATTGATATACACGTCGACGGAGAAGAGCCTCGCGTTCACGGAGGGTAAGTTCGCGTTCGCGTTTAACTCCAGGAGGAAGTTGATTTTGCTGTAGCTCCGTTGGGTCTTCGACATTTTGGGATATAAATCCATTAGCGAAGGAGAGGGCGTTGCTAAGGAGAGAGGCGATGCGACGTGCGACGTCAAGTGTGACAAGAGTTGATGCATTACGTTGGAGAAAACACATTATCGCTCCTAGAGCACTCTCTCGGACGTGTAATAGGAAACTCCATTCTGCGATTGGTCGACCACTGTTGTTTTGTGAATCTTTCGATGTGGGTTTGGGGAGGGCGTTACGCCATAGAACAAGGAGTTGGGGAAGGTGCGGTCGGACAAAGTTGGGACCGAGGGACATGAGGGATGCGATGAGCGTCCATGCTACTTCTACTTCGATACCCGCGACTTTGAGGTCGTGGTCACTTGCGCGTTTAAGTAATTGCGTGGCCATGTCTAATACTTTCGCGCTAACATCGTACGACACATACAATGGCCGCTCTGGAATGACAGAAACAAGCGCTGCGAGACCATATGCGTGCCCCAAAGCCCTCAACGATGCATCACGCGACGAAGATGGAGTATTGATAATCGTAAGGTCCCTCTGCAATTTATCCATCAGGACTAAAATTGTTTTAGGTAGACGGAGCGGGGTGGAGTAGCAGAAGCAACGAAGAGCCCAAGATGCAGTGATGCGAACAGTATGGCTCGGATGAGCCAGAATCATAACAAGCGGTTCAGAAAGCGCGTCCTGCACCGGCGGAGGTGCGTTGCCGAGTTGTTGTAAGAGACCTGCGACTTCGCGGAGTACCATCACGAGTACAGTTGACGAAGGAGCAATTTGACCTGGCATCATGGCGGGCCACCGCTTGAGATAGCTGCTTGCCAATTCCTGGATGGCGCTAATTTGGCCTTGCTCGCTTAACATCCGAACGCCGATAAGATCTCGTAGGAGTATCCCAACGAGTGTCCGCACGGAGAGCGTTTCGTAGCGGGTGGAAGAATTCCGATTGAGTGTCACGATCTCGTTCATCAAATGCCCAACTACAAGCGCAAAATTCGCCTCGACCCATCCAGCACCCAACCGGGTAAACAATGCTGCGTAAAAGTCGAACATCCCAACACGAATTTTACGTGACTGGTGAGGTTTGTTGAAGTGATTAGAGAGATGGAGGAGCATCTCCGTTGGGGTCATAAGTGCCTTTTTCACTTCGGCGGCAGCGTGTGGAGGAGATATCGCGTCGTCGTCAGCAGCCTCCTGATCTTTCTTTGGTTTCTGCGCAGGTTCTGGTACGGGTACCGCTCTTTCAACTTGGGTGGATGATAGGAGATGCCCAATGAGCTGAGCGAGGGTATGGCGTGTGAGCTGGTCTGCTGTCTCGAGGCTCTTGACGCATAAGGCCAAGATAGCTTCTACATCACTGGCTGTGGGGTGTGTGCCGTCATCGGAGGAGTACATGGCAATGATGACCTAGAAAATCATAGGTTAAATGTTTATGGATACATAATATCGAACTCACTTCAGCAGATGCACGCTGGATAGGAAGTGCCTTGTCCGTGAGGTAGTTCCGGGTTTGCTTGAAGATATCCTTCGCTGCAGCATCTGTGATAGCTCGTTTGGCAGTCGTAATCGACTTCCTGAGTGTAACAAGGGCTTGGTACCGAAGCAATGTTGACTAAAACCCAAAAACTGAGCAATTGTGCACCAAGTAGAAAAAGGCTATATCAACCCACACTCGACGACTTAGCAATCCTTAGAGTGACGACCGCAATCTCAGCCATGAACGACATGACCTATATGCACCAGCCCCCCTAAGTCCTCGACACCAGCCACGAAACTTTAAGGTGAACGCACATTGGCACCGAAAGCTTCCATAATGTCGCCCACGCACGTCAATGCCGCTCTAAACAAAACCTCTGAATTAGCCAATCCACGATTTCAAGCCAAAGCCTCGCACAACACTCACATCTTACTCCCATCCCGATCCACAGGTGCTTTGAAATCTCCGGCGATTTTCATAAAGGCTTGCAACACATCAAACATCGTCCGAGTCTCCCCTCGCGTGTACAGCCCAACCAAACATTTCCCCACCAAATTCCGAATTGCGCGTCCAGGTGTCGGGTAGGGAGAGGGTGAGGCTACAATTTGGATGAGAGCTTCCTCAATGTCTGCTTGCTTGGCTTTGATGTCACTCTAGAATCTCGTAAGTTGGCCCTAATCACGAGCGTGGAACATAGCTAAGACGCGTACAATCTGGGCCTCCTTGATGTATTTGAGAGTGTTAGCGAGCCATTGGAAGAGATACACCTCTTTGTTATCCCCAGTGAGCTCCGACTTCGTAGAGGTCAGTCACCAGGCTAGCTTAATGCGATATCAGGCTGACCTCGACAATTTCATCATATTCCACCGACATAACAAGTTACAAGCAAAGAAGAAGTCAAGTCGCAGCACAAGAAATGATTGTAGCTATTACCTCACTTGGCAGGCGGCAGACGCCGATCAAGAGTTGCAGTTGTTTATGCCTTCATTAAGGACCCCTAGCTCAGTGGTAGAGCGTGAGATTCCAGTTCGGGATTCCTCAAGGTCATCCGTTCAATCCGGGTGGGGTTCATTCCCAATCTATCAGGATCCCTTTTTTTTTTCACCCGTCACTTGCAATACAACCTTCCTTCATCCCCACGTCGCAGCAGCAGAGTACTAATGATTGTAGTCTGGTATTATATTCACCTCTATCGCAAGACCGTTGAACCGAAATCGTAACCTAAGAGAATCCCGCTCTCGTATATCATCCCATCCTTACGGCATTCCCTTGTCCAACGTCCTCGAAAGATTATAAGCTGCAGATATCAATGTAACATGCCTAAGAAGTCGCTCGTTAGCACACCAGATAACTACTCCTAAAATACGACGACACGTACGTGAACCCTTGAACAGCATTCCCCAGTCTTCAGAAATCCATCAGCACCAAACATCAAAAAAGATAATTGACGAAGAATTGTGACGTACGACTCTCCGGAGTCCGAAATCTCCTCACTGCACAAACCTACATGATTCAAATAAAGTAAGAAGTCCTAACCGCGTGCACACTTAGCCCTGAACTACCACGCCGATATCGGGGGAAATAGAAGAAACGCACCTCGAACATCGAAATGGCCCTACGCAAGAATGCCCGATCCGTCTGCCCAGCCCTTGTAAGTGCTTCAACGCACCATAACGTGCATAAGCAGAACGTTCCCTCCTCGCCTCCAACTCCATCTTCCGATTTGCGAGTATCATACCGGTATACAAGGTTCTGTATAAGGTAAAATAGTTGAGTCAGACGAAGGAAGGGCGAACTGGGGGGGAGGAGGGTTACGGAACGTACGTTGGAAGTCAGCCCGCCTTTATCAGGAGTCCTCAAAATCTGCTTCAAAGTCGAGACAAACCTCGGGTCCGACTATACTACCATCACAAAAAGAGAACCAGCTACAGCATTTCTCACGACAAGGGGGTGAGGGAGAGAACGCACAGCTTGCATAAAGAAAACCAAAGGCATAATCAACACCGCCGAATCCAACACATGCGTTTCCTCAGTAGCTCTGTCCAAAGCGCTTGCCTTCCTTGTCCCACGCGAGGTTCATAACTTCTTCGTACAATTCATCACGGGCGGCTAGCCACTTGTATCGGTTTGGACAGGGTAGAGAACGTTTGTCTGCGAGGCGGAGACCTGTTGGTCGAGGGGGTGTGTGAGAATGAAAAACTGAAGGCAGTGTAGCGTGAGGAGCGGACGCACCTCGGTCGATGGCTACCCAGAGCATGATCTGGAGGTGGGCAAGGTGGGCAGTTTGTATATCACAACAGGCATGAAATACCCCCGATAACATACCTTGGAATACTGAAGAAGAGTATTAGAGGATGATCAACCGAAGCAAGTCTGTGCACGCACTGTAAAGTTCCTCTCGCGATTCCTTACTTCCCTAGAAGGATATCAGACATCTACGGTCCATCACAACCGGAAAGGTGCAGCACAAACCATATGGATCTAAGGAAGAAAGGGTTCAGAGGGCGACTTTGACAACTGTAAAAAAAGGATCCTCACAAATCAGGATCTTTATAGTGTTCACAAACGACTATGATCAAACGCCATCAGTAAGCAATACTCCTCGAGGGGGAGTACAAAACACTCACAATCGACTCTAAAATACAGAGTTCGCAGTCAATTATGAGTATATCGGTACTTAGCGATTGCTACTTACACGCTTCGAACGGAGACCCTGCAATTGTAATCAATAACCACAAGTCAAATAAAGGATTTTCATAGACGGACCAATCATCATAGCTCTTACAACAAAACAGCGATTAAACATGGCAAACATCTTCTTAACCGGGTGATGGACGTACGAGGGGTTTCCCGAACTACAATGAAGCTGGGTCAGAACCTGTAACAAGTACACCCCGAGGCACATTAGCGCACCTTCTGACCGAGATAAACACAATCCATCCTAATGTCTTTTAATAACGCGGTTCCACGAACTTCCACCAGGGCCCACTTACAATTCTCCATAGATATCCTAAACAAAAGTGAACCCCCGATATCACACTCCATAAAACGAGACACTCACCAACTGGACGTGGTGTGCGGCACCATTCCCGATGCGAACGGGCTTAGAACCTTTGTGGCCGTCTAGATGGGTCAACTCAAGCTCCGGAATCTCCTTTTCGCCTGGACGTAATCATCCACCAAAAGCAAGTCAGCTATACGATACGACGGGAAGGGAAAGAGAGAAGATAAAAAAAAAGAAAGAAAACGCACCGTGAATGGTATACATGATCTGCAAACTCCCATCCACATTCTTATGCCTCAACCGTTCAAAAATGAATTCCAGATACGCTATAAAAAAAAGAGTTAGCACGCAATCTTCCAAACCATAGCAACAAATCACAAACGACGAAGTGTAAAGGTAAAAACTCACCATTAGCCTCTTCAGTGAAACCCAGACGAATCAATGCGTAAAGCGTAAACGATGAATCTCGAATCCACGAGTACCGATAATCCCTGGATCCCCTTAGGTATCAATGTAGCACGAAGATCCGTACTATAGGTGCGTACCAGTTCCTTGTTCCACCAATGTATTCGGGTAAACTGAAAGTTGGACTGGCGACTACGGCGCCTGGAGGGGTCAAATAATGCCAGAAAGTCAGTCAATTGCAACACTAAGAGTCTTGTATAGAAGAGGATCGGGATCGGGAGTGGATAGGGGAGGAGTTGTGTAGGACGGAATGTACGGACCGGTTGGTTCGAAGATGAGGAGCTTGAGCGCTAGAGCGCTGCGTAGGACGGCTTCTTTCCAAGAGCCCGTGTAAGTGGACTGGCGGATCCAGTCGTACCAGTACCTGTTCGTCGTCTAGACAGCAGCCATTTTAAGCACCGCACACGAACTAGAATTACATCAGAAAGATGAGACTTGCATGGAGCAAAGAGTGGATGAGTTGCTACAAGGTGCAAAATCAGAATCAGGAGTGCTGTTGAGGGGTGGAGAATATGCGCACCCTGGTAAGGAAAGGATCATCCTGCGCCCTTCCCCTCGGCACCAAGGTGGCAAGTGCACCGTCACGTTCCGTCTTGATCGTAGCATCGATATTAGTACCCTGGATAATCTGTGGGATACTGGGGGTAGACAATCCAATTTGAGCCTGAGCCTCCGCCTGAGGATGCGCATAGGCATTCACAGTCCCTGGAGGGTTTCGAAGAATAAACGTAACAGCCTGCCCTTCCACGAGGTGTATGAAAGCTTGAACCGCAAGTCCCTTGTGCCCCTTTGCGGAAAGATCGAGTGTAGTCAGATGGACGATGGGCTCGTCAACGTCTTCCACCGTTTTCTCAACAACGTAGCGCAGGTCAAGCGCAAGATCGGAAGATTCGAACAAAGCCTTCTTCTGTCTCTGAGGGCCAATGTTGAGGGGAACACTGTCATCAGTCTACGATGCTAGCGACGTGTGGGTTACGTGCGTAGTTGAACGCGGGTGCACATTCGACATTGACGGTCAATGAACCACGAATGCATTCCACCCGGCGGATGAGCCACGGGAGGAGAGGTTTAGAAGGAGTGCCAGTAGCGCCCGGCTGAAGCGGGCGAGGAAGGAAATCTACACGGTAGCAGAGGGTTAGAACGGGGAGGAAGCGAACCGAAGAGATGACCAGCACCGGTGACGCTAACGACACCGAGGTCGTTCATAAACTTGGTCTGAAGAACATTAGAACTTGGCAGATAATTCTGCTTTGAGGTGTAAGGTATGGTGGGCTGGATGGAAAAATGGCCGCCCTTGTCCTTGTCGAGGATGCGGGCAAAGACGGATGGCGAATCGAAGTGCGGGATACAATAGCTCTCAACTATCGAAAAAAAATCAGGGGACGCGATTGAAAGTAGGAAGGGAAATGCACATACTGGAACCGTCGAGGCTGACAAGAGCCGCTGTTCTGAGGTTGCCTATGCTTGAAGATATGTCGATATGTTGGCACCTGACGTCATTAGGAACAGACACTCACAGGCCATGGTCAGCAATGGGGAGGTACCCGCGCTCTTGGGCGGGTTGGTAGTAGCTCATGACAGTGCGGCGTTGGTAGTTGGGGCGGAGAGCAATTGAGCGAGATCGATAGATACAGAGTGATCTATCAACTCCTTGAAATGCTATCCGCATCTCTGCATGTCATCGCATTGGTCATTCTTAGACACACATCTGAGAACTCCTTCTGCTGACTAACCTTTCTCACGCACTCAGGTCCAAGCTACCGAGAGTCTCAAATTATCTTTCTTTATTAATTCATTAATCATTGCCTTCTTGCATTCTACGGTCGTATTACAATATCTGGATCCTCAAGTAATTACTTCGCTAAAATCTTGCCACTCTCATGAATGCTCCTCTTCCTTAACAACAGGTGTGCTTTGACGTCCGGCATACACGCATGCGCCACCCACTGATTATCTGGTCTTCTTTCTCCTTCCAGCTTAATATCATAAGCCAATAGGATGTACGCAATCGTCGCCCGAATTTCGTGCGCGGAAAAAAACCTGAAAACATACTCAGCCAAAACGTGTCTCTGGGTAAAAAAATCATAACACCTACCTGCCTGGACACGCATGTTTGCCTAATCCCCAGAGTACCCAGTTCGTAGACAACGAAGCAAATGCGTGTTTCACGTGGAATTCCGCCCCATTTCCTCCTTCCAAATAGCTTTTACCGAGCTTGTAAAACCGGTATCCGTCAAAAGGCATGCGGATCGGCATAGAATGTACCATCGTGGTGCATGGCATCACTAATCACCGACACGGAAGTTCCATACGGAAGTGTAATGCCATTGGAAAACTTGAAGCCCTTTGGATCCATCACCTTGCGCATCATTGAAACTAAGAAAAATGGTCCGTCATCGAAGAGAATAAAAGGAACTTCAGTGCTTACTTCCGCTTAGACTTGAGTATCTCACGGATTCGTGCACGAAACTGTCCATTTTGTACAGTTTTCGAAATTAGCACTTTTAGACCATCCCTCTGACTCTATAATTTCTTGCGCCTCGGCTCTTAGGGGCTCTATGTATTCCGGTCGGGCTGCAAGATCGAATAACACATGTGCCATGATCTGGGTTAATGCTATCAGGTCTTTTCCCCCCAAACGCCCGCCATGAAATTACTCACCATGGAAGTCGTATGAATGGCCGCAAAATTAATGAACAAGATCCTCATGCCCAGGTTGTCCACTTTCGTATCTTCACCCTGCGCTTCATCGACCAACCACGATACCATGTCATCCTACGCAGACTTATTAACACTCAGGAAGGGTTTGCCATCAAAAAATACGCACAGGTTTCCCTTCATAATTATCTCCATGTTCTTCTTTCATCCTAATTCTCTCCTGAATGACGGGTCCAAGATACTTCAAACACAACTCCCGATGTTTCTTGTAAGGCGACAACAACGGTCCGACAATCCTATATCATCCTCTCAGTCCACTTGAATCCTTTCAAACTGAACGGCAAAATCTTGGAACTCACGGGTGCAAGAATTTGGGCACCAAGTTAATC
Organism: Calvatia gigantea; assembly: GCA_025093985.1. NCBI lineage: Eukaryota > Fungi > Basidiomycota > Agaricomycetes > Agaricales > Lycoperdaceae > Calvatia > Calvatia gigantea. The sequence goes on from JACAAK010000017.1 coordinate 101,569, forward strand.
AACGCTGCGGCACTCATAACGTTCCCCGCGAATCCGATACACAAGTCTAAATATCCCGGATTGCGACATAATGGCAGTCCTACGAAGACCCGGTTGCTCATGCGAGCCACGAGTCTCTCGAGTGTATTCCATAATGGTACCTTCGTCCATTCTGTCATGATATACTGGAATTACGGGGAGTTCAGGAGCTGGAGGGGGGGAAAACCTACGATTTCCTGTAGTTGGGATTAAATCTTGTAATGCGGCGACGCATTCGTCGTGCATATCGTCACTGACAATTCCATCAACAAAAGGAGCTGACCAATCAGTGGTGGCTAAGTACTCACCAGTACGGGGCGAAGGATACCAACTTGGTCCTCATAATCTTCAAATGATACACGCTATTCTCAATATTGGACTTGATCGTGTAATCGAATCTCACACTCTACACATGCAGCGAAACCCCATTCAGTCCCTCACCCAGCTCTCAAAAAAAAAAGTGAATAAGGAAACATGAAACTTACCTCAACCCCTCCCTGATGAAAACTAATCTCCTCCCCCGCCCTCCTCATATCCTCAACCAACTCTCCACCGCCCACCACAAACTCCCACCGACTTATAGTAGGTACTTTGAATAATTGGGCTGGGTATTTATCGTATCCTTGCTGGAAGATTTGTCGACCTTGCTTGAAGAATTTGAGTGCGGAGATGTACGAGGTTAAGCGCCCCGAGTAACCGATCGTTGGGATGTGGTCGAACTGCAGAGTCGGAAATAGGAAGTGAGTTTTTTTTAAAGCTCTGTGGGGACGTTCAAACGCACTGTCGGATGGTAGGTATCAAGGTATGCCTTGCCCTAAGGTGATGAGGACAACAGCACCCGTGAGGATGTGTATGTTTTGTAATAGTGTAGTGATGAGGGGCTCTATCTCGGCCAGCATGTTGGACGTTAGACACTGTTGCTGCGGTCTTCATTATTGGGGGCGTTCTTATGTTGGTACGCGACCATTCTCCGCTACCCAGCACTCAGCCCCCAATCACCTCCATTGTCACATATCTGCACCACTAACTTTATATGTCCGACTCCCGCTGGGGGTATGTTGTAGAAGCGGCTCCCGACCCCTTGCATGATATTCCCAACAGGAGTGGTACAAGAACGGAACGCAAATATTCTTGACTACGACGGTCCATTTCAACTCCACCACTCGCATTTCCCAAGTCCACAACCAGCTCCCCGCCACGGACAACAAACTCCCACAAGTCCATTGTCGGCGCCTTGAACATATCCGTTAGATATCTGCCATACCCCCTCCGTTCTGAGGGATTCGCCGGCCTTCTTTAAGTTACTTGCTTGCGGAAATGTAGTAATGTGAAGTAAGTGTGTTGGCTGTTGGGTTGCGACCGGACTCTGAGCCAGAGGGTATGGGTATATAGGTTCCCGGCCCATTCATGTGGATGGGGAAATTGGGAGGGGGGTGTGTAGGTTGAGGTGGGCTTCAGGTGGACCCGCGAAAGGTCGGGCGAAGACACATACGTTTCGTGAGAACGAGGTGACGAAAGGTAGTATTCCGGCGCAGAAGTTGCAAACTCCTTGTCCCCTCATAATAACCATAGGGGAACCACAAGCGACAACGCCCGAAACACTCCCTTCAAATTACCTAGCCATGGTCGAAAGGGAAAAAAATGCAATTCTCCAAGGCGGCTCTAACAACGCATTGGAACTAAACTCAGAATGCAGTGTGCTCGACCGGGGACTGAGAAAGGTTAGTATCCATTTTGTAAGTGCTCATGCGGCTTGTCGAGTCGGCCAATCCACAGAAGAATATCACCTTCATGTTTGGAGTTTGGGTTAAACGATTTGGGCCTACCATTTCTTTTCCTCCATATTTTCTATATTTAAGTAAGCTGGAAATGGAGGACAGCAGCACGTACCTTACGGATTGTATAGAGAGATGAGTGCCTGAGAATGTGGGCCATAAATGGTTTTGTTGGCCAGTAGTGGTCCTGGCGGTTGACAACCCAGTGGAATCTTGACGTCGGGGACGATAGATGAATTTGTAAGACATCGTTGTTATTTTGCTTTACGCTGTCTGCGGTGTGTACCAACTCATGGCTCTACTACAAAACCTACACTAAATCCAAAGCCAGTTCGTTAATCATGCTAGGTCGTTCGGGGCGTTAAAATGAGGCCTGTCTGGTTTCAACTGAACATAGTCAACCCTCTCAAGCCTTCCAGTTCTAATGACCGCTCCTCTGTCGAAATAACAAGTGAGCCTCAGGGTCTGGCCGAGATGCGCGCGGACCCCATTGGCTGTCGAGCTCTCTTCCTCCCCCCAGCCTAATATCATAGTTCAGTAGAACATATGCAACAGTCGCTCGTATTTGGTGCGCAGCGAAAAATCTGATAATTCTCAGCCAATTGCATTGTTGATAGAATATGGTATACTCACCGGCCCGGACATGCATGTCTGCCCAACCCCCAGAGTAGCCAATTAGGCGACATCGAGGTAAACGCGTGCTTCACGTTAAATTCCGTTTCGTTCCCTTCGTCTAGGACAGCCCTTTCCGAGTTTGTAAAACCGATATCCGTCAAATGTGTAGGGATCAGGGTAGAATGCTGGGTCATGGTGCATGGCATCGCTGATCACAGACACGAAATTTCCACATGGTAAAGTAATGCCATTGGAAAATTTGAAGCCTTTCGGATCCACTACCTTGCGCACCATGGCGACTAAAACTTGGTTAGTCCAATACCGAATCAAGTTGAAGTGTAACCGACCTGTATTGAGGCTCGAATATCTAATGCACTCGCGTATAAAACTGTCCAGCTTGTAGAGTTTTGCAACGGCACTTTTTGACCATCCCCCCGATTCTGTTATCTCTTGCGCTTCCGCCCGCAGTGGTTCTATGTACTCTGTCCGGGCGGCAAGGTTAAATAACACATGGGTCATCGCCTTGCAAGCGTAGTCAGTTTCATGGGCGGAGGACCATCATGAACGGAGTACCATTGAAGTTATGTGAATAGAGGCCAAATTGACGAATAGGATTCTCATTGCCAAGTTTTCAATTTTGGCATCTTCACCCTGGGCCTCATCGACCAGCCACGATACCAAGTCATCCTACGAACGCTTGTTAACACGAGGAAACAACCCCACCACGAGGGAAATACATACGGGCTTCCCTTCCCAATCATCCCCGTGTTCCTCTTTCATCCTAATTCGCTCCTGGATAAGCGGGCCAAGATACCTCAAGCCCAACTTCTGGTGTTTCTCATAAGGTGATAATAGCGGTCCGACAATCCTGTAGTATCTTTAAGCTCAGCCACTCTCTCAGAATCCCAAACACAGAACTCACGGGTGCAAGAACTTGGGCGCCATATTAATTAACGCAGCTGCCTTCATAATATTTATTGCGAATCCAATGCACAGGTCCAGATACCCCAGATCTCGGCATAGAGGCACCCCAACGAATACGCGATTTCCCATTCGCGCCGCGAGCATCTGACATGCACTCCATAGCTTTATCCTCGTCCATTCTGTTACCCAAGTCAGAACAGGGGTTGGAGGAGTTGGGAGGGCGGGTGCCTACGAAGATTGGTGGCTGGGATCAGGTCTTGGAGTGCGACGATGCACTCGTCAGTGCATGTCATCGCTGTAGGTATGTCAATAAAGGCCCAGTTTCTGGTTGACATTTCGGTGCTAGCACTTACCAAAGCGGTGCAAACGGTACGAACTTCGTTCCGATCACCTTCAAATGGTACGTGCTTTTCATGATGTTGGACTTGACCGTATAATCAAGCCTCACGTTCTATACCGCCACAAGCAGAGCTGATTTGATCCCCCAAACCAAATACCAAGACCAAGTAACTCACATCAACGATGCCTTGGTGAAAACTGAGCTCCTCTGATCCAGCCCTCCTCAAATCCTCAACCAGCTCCCCTCCGCCAATGATGAACTCCCATTTATTCAAGGTTGGCACCTTGAATATTCCTTTTGGATATTTGCTTATACCCTTCTTGAAAAATCTGCCGTCCTTGGGTAAACACCTTGAATGCAGAAATGTACGAAGTGAGGCGACCTGAGTGGCCGATTGTTGGGATGTGGTCGAGCTGGGATTTGCTTTTAGTCTTTACTTTTCGGGGAAGGGGGGAGGAGACGTACAGTTGGTCGGTGAGTGTCAAGGTACAATTTGCTGATAATAAGGAAGAAGATGCAGCCAACGATAAGCTGGACGTTCAATCGTGGTGAGACGTGAATGGCGTCTACTCCCGATAGTACGCCGTTGTGCAGGAATGAAGTCGTCAGATCCATCCACAGTAACATGGTGCGTATCCAACAGCGCTTGCCATCTCTCCATTCAAGTCCTTCTTATGTTGCTGGTCATCCATTCCACGAGCACTTGGGTTTAGGGATGACCTTGCGCCCGACGGCTGTTTAGGTCATCATCGGGACTAGGCATGACTTAGGCCGTTATGGCAAGTCGTGGCATGGACAAGACGCTATGCGGCTGATTCAGACAGGGATCCAATGATAGGAACAGGTGCAGTAGGAGAACGGAGCAAACATTCTAGTTAGTAGCTTCCTATGGTTGGCTCTCCCAACGTCCTCGCCTTCTCAGCTCCCTAGATACGCATACTGTATCATTCTCTGCCCCAGTCCCCTCACAACTACCTCTTGTGGATCTCCTGGAACGACATCCAAGTTATTGTCACTCCAAAATACCTCCCAGTCTCTCTCATCCGCGCTGACAACCGAAAAGAATAAGCTCTTCACAGGCCGGTTGACCTCAATCTTGAGCACCGTCTCCTTCTCACTCTCCTTCTCCATCCTAATCCTCAACCCCGGATCTGGGAGCTCCAAGTACTTAAACGGCTGTGGCCAATCCACATATCTCGCTAACACGTCCCCAGTTTCCGGATGCAGCAATCTCGCACAAACAACAACGGTACAACTGGTGTTATTGATCGTAGATTCGTCTGCCGGAGGTTCAGGGCACTTGAAGCTTAGCAACTCCACGGCCTGGTTGGTGGGTATAAGTCCAGGGTATTCTTCGCCCTTACACCATCCAGATGTAGGTCGGAGATCGAAGTAGCTTAGTGAGAGCGTTGCGTGCGTCGGCTGAAGAAGGGTTGACACAGCACAAATTGTGAGGGTGGCCCCTGTACTTTGGAATGCACCGAATTCGTAGAACTGTTTTTCATTTGAGTTTTAGTCTGATATAGGGACTCGGGAACATACAGAATCAGGTCGGTCATTTGCCCTATTTTTCGCCACCTGAACATGTAAGGTTAGGTGAGTCCGAAGCAGAAAATGGAACAAGATGTACCTTGCGGACGATATGGAGAGATAATGGTCTCAGAATGCGGGAAATGGTATAGTATGCCGGCTTGGGCCTCATCTAACGTAAACCTCATTGTCCAACTGAGGCTGATGTGAATAGGCGCTGTGACTCACAAAATAGTCGATAATTGCCCACGAGACGACAGGCCAGCAATCATTCAATTGCCAAATGAGCACGCCTGAGCACTACACAGGGAGGTCAGCTTGCGTCTTTTGAAACGATTGAAAGCGGATCGTGTTGCAGGCATTGCTCACATATTCCTTGCCCCTTCCTGCCCAAGCCTGCTTCCAGGACCGATAAGCAAACCCGACGCCTTCCGCTTGCATCACCTGAGTACGAAAGGCATATCTGGGTGGATGTCATATTATCAGAAGCGAACCTATAATTAAAGGTGGAAGGTATACGTTTCGAGGTCCTCCGTGACCCTGAAATTCTCGTTCATGACAATTGCAAAACGACGTTCAAAGCTCCCAGCACGGATGTGCTGAGCCATAAGTGGGGACTGCGCGTGCCATTGTTCCTGGCTTGTGGCTCCCATCCAAAATTGCATGGTGTGCATGGATGGGAATGAGGGAAGACCAAATTCGCTACGAATTTTTGTGAGCCGTGTTAGCTGTACCAGATCGTTATTCATTACCTAACAAGCCGACCATACATCTTGTCGTAATTCTGGTATGGCAACTCTTTCCCTCCCCATACATCCCAAATGTGGACATCTCCGATTGTCTGGTCGGCGGTGTTCCAGCCCTCACCCCCGTAGGGTGAGCCGCGATGATACGGAAGAGGAGGATCTGTAAGCTTCCTGACAATCTGCGGAAATACCTCTTCGTAAAGCTTACGGGCGGGTAAGTTAGAAGTGCTCTATGGTTTGCAGTGAGTTGAAAATGGCACGCAGTGTCATGGATGCCCGATTTTACCTCCCCACTGCAGAATCTGCTGGTAATCTTCGTTATTCCCGCAAAAAAGGGCAAGGCAGGGGTGGTGTCTTAAACGTTTGACATTCTGTTCGGCCTCAAGGGCCACATTCGCGACGAACTCGTCGTGAGCAGGGTATATACCACACGCAAACTGGAAGTCCTGCCAAATTAAAATGCCAAGCTCTTCTTTTCTTCAGAATCGTCACCTTGAGTAGCCTGGTTGATGAACTTACCATCACATATGTCATAGAAAATATCGGGTTCATAAATCCCCCCACCCCAAACCCGGACCATGGTTTGGTTTCCGTCCCGAGCCAATGTTAATAAATGTCGATATTTATCGTGTGCGATTCTGGTCAGGAAGTTATCGGCGGGAATCCAATTCGATCCTAATATGAAGAAGTTCAGGGCATTGCGCAGTTTAAGTTTGAATTTTGTACGGCACCTCCAGCAAACATCGTGACTTTGTTGACCTCAAACACGAAGGACGTTCCGGCACCATGTTGATCTGGTTCTAAAAGTCTTTCCTGGATCAACGCCACTGACCGAAAACCAATTCGCCTCGTGGAACTGTCTATGACTGCGCCGTTCTAAAGGAATGGATCAAGGGAAGCCAGACCAAGCAACGGCAGATGCTTACTGCGCATAAGATGGATACCTCGACATCATACAACGCTTGATTTCCATAGGCAAACGGCCACCATAGCTCGATACCTTTCTCTTGTAGGTCATCCCAGCTCACGATATTGTCCAGTTTCACGAAACGAGAATGAGTCTGGAGGTTGCAAACGGACGTCTCGCTTCGAACTACCTCGCCGTCGGTTGACTTGAGAGTAACAAGGAACGCCTTGACATCCGCTGAAGGGTTGCCGTCCAATTCTACGTCGACTTTCAAGGCGATGAAGGGGTTGGCATAAGTGCGTGGATAGAAGTCCTGAATGCGGGTAGAATATGTCGTCAGCGTGATAGGGCGGTATGGTCCACATGTCATGAGTTCTGGGCCCTATTTCACATATCGTCAATAATGAAATTGGGCGTGAAAGCAGGATCAACTATACCCAGTCCCATCTGGTAGTTCATCAGGGTGGTTTCACAAAGAGTATAGCTCAACGCACCTCCAGTCGTACTGCGCTTTACGCAGGTACAGGCGGCTAGGGTTACCAAGGTTGACGGAGCCCGCTCTGTGATAACCTCCACGATCAGCCTCCTCAAGTGCACGTTTCTTCGCTGATTTGAAATGGAGAAGTAGCGTATTCTCGTCTTCGAGCAACAAATTCAGATTATTTTCTTTGTGGGATATTTCGTACGTGTATATTCTGAACATGTTAGCGCACTCCAAGATACGGGAGCCATTCTAAACAAAAGTAAGTACAAAATGTCCGTCTGGCAAAACGGGCGGGGAAACCAACGAGGAACACGTCACAGAGGGTGTCGAGCCCTTCAAACTCGAGCAACAAGTGTTCGCCTACTGCAGGTGGCTTAACCTGGAACATGGTTCTGTATAGCCATTCGACTTCGCCAATCCCTGGCGTATATTCAATGCGACTTTCGTTGCCTGAGTAAATCGGACTACTCACATTGAACCTTATGTTCATTGAAACCAGTAAACGGGTCCGGAATAAAGCTGTTGTGCAATAGATCGATATGGACTTCTGAAGGAAATTGGGATACCGGAATCCAATCCCGGTTGTAGTCTTGGCCTACGGGACGCTCAAGCTCGTGTTCAAGGGCCACGTACACGTCATAATTCCGCTTCTTCCAGTACCAAGTTTGGGATATCTGTCGAGTAGTGGCCAGCATCATCCCAATGTGAGATAAGAAAGGTGGCCGATTCAAAGGAATACCGAATTCCATCACAAAACCGTCCACCAACCCTCCACTGGCTGAGTAATCTCTTGCTTCGATTGGGTCATGTTATCACAACCAATTTCAGTAGTCAGCTGCCTTGGCTTTGCCCTGCCTCGGCGAGTTGATAACGCGCAACAAAGCAACACCGGATGCATTAAGGCCGCCGGGCGGTGGTGGTGAAAGCAATTATGAAAGGGAAGTCATGTGAATTCAGTCAAAGCGAAATTAGGGGAATGAGGTCACTCAAGAGCAACGTCAGCAGATGAAAATCAAGTGTAGAGTTGACCCTGAAGACCTCACCCCCACAGATTTCCTTTCGTGTAATCCAGAATAATCATTCTCTGCTTCCTCCCGATAGGGAAGGCATTGAATCCAGCGACCCTTGTTCTCTCTCGACGTTGGCACCGACTCTCTTGCGTGTTTTGCCGGCACTCCAGCACACTTTCAACGAAGGATTGCTTGTCCACGCGCTGACAGGCCGTCAAGCGTTTGTGGTCAGATTCCTTGTGGCTGTGAGTCATAGGCTTATCTAAAGCACAATCTTAGAGGCCGCTGATATCGCAACAGTTCCTTGCTGGCGGTTTTAACAAACCATATTCACCATCTCTACCTTCACTCAATTGCATCATAGAGGTGCTGCATCCTCAAGGAGACTAACATTCTTAGACCCACGCTATGTCTCCGGAGGATCCAGGTGTAGTAGGTAAGAGCAAGTTCGAATTTCGCTTGCGAGATCTGAAGTATTGTTGTTTTAGACACAAACAAGTTTCATGTGAGTTGTCGGCGCATCGAGGTCAAGGATACCTTGCCCCTTCGACATGCAATCCTCTGGCCCACAAAGGATATTTCTCATGTACAGCTTCCTGAGGATGATACCGGAATTCATCTCGGAGCGTTCCTGGTAGACGCCGAGAGAGAGGAACCAGTTGCGGTCACATCTCTCTTCATAGAGGATATACCTCAACTTCCTGGATTACTGCCGCTTTCCGCCCATGCAACGCGTGTTATACGTTTTTGAAAATTCGCCTGCCACATTGCGTACCAGCAGAAAGTAATCGGCAGTCGCCTTCTCGACTATGCGGTCTCCTTTGCTGAATCTGAGATGAATGGTGCCGTGCTGTGGTGTGATGCACGCCTGACAGCTTTGGGATGGTATCAAAAACGAGGTTTGGAACAGTTTGGAGACACTTTTTACAAAGGACCTGTAGAATACGTTCGGATGAAACGGGAGCTCCATAATTAGGGGGAGCGTTTCGAAGATCTTTCTGCGGTGGCGTAACACAATTCAGCATATGTAGCTATGGGAGGGACAAAATTTCAATGCGCCAGTTTTCATCCGACAGGTGGAATTCCCTCAACATTCATTAAGGCAACCGACTCATGATCCAGGGATTATGGAATTGTAACGCCACGGTATAGGTCTTTGGCTAGAACGTGAGTGCACTCTAGCCTCCTCGGAACACCACGAACTCCCCATTTTCACACCAATCTTCCGTATGCCAGACTGATCTGATTTTAGTCTCCGACAGGATATTGGACTGAGAGGGGCGCATAATTGGCAATTTGTATCCCAAATGACCCGCACCAACCTTTTGGCACTCTTTATCAGGTGTTTCAGAGTATGTTTTCGGTCACCGGGCGAACGACGGAAAACAGCTATCTAAACTCCAAACCTCTTGCTTGAAATCATCAGGGGACCCCCGAAAGTGGTTAGCGGTTTCCAATGACGACCTCACCAGTACCGGGGAAGTCAAAAACAGCCGATCAGGTGCCTGGCATGGTACTTGGAGATATTGAATGTATTTCGCGTCTCGCAAATACCCTCCTTGTGAAACACCTTCTTGGAAAACGAATTTTGTCAATTTGGGAATTCTCAGGATGGTGGGGACAACCAAGATCCGGCCAGGTAGGCCTTGTGACATTAAAGGATGCGAATCTGCAAAATATATCTAATCCCTCTTCATTTCATATAAGACCGAATTTCGTCGGTACCCTTCACAGCCGGAAGAGTGGCAGTGATCTAGCCGAATAAGATCGGTCGTACGTTGGCCGTGACGCTTCTTGAGTGCGTGATAAGGGTGTTTGAATACCACATTGGCAAGAATATAAATTGAGTACATTTGCGAGGAGGGCTTGCAATCCACTCCCCCACATCCTCTTCTCTCAAAACCTAGAATGCGTGGAACTGCTGGTGCAGACGCTGCATTGCTTCTTCCCCTAACATTTGGGTTATGATACAGATTTTTCCGAGAGCACTGGCGTTCGTCAACCTGCACTGCGACTATCTGTTCATAGCCCAAGTAGTAGGTGGAAGTGGCTCTCGGGCTATCTCATTTCTTGCATTCCAGATAACGCGTTCTGAATTTGCTCCTCAAGTTTTTTCTTTAGTTATAGGACCGGCCATAGTACTGTAGTTAACCTGTAATATAGTTGTACAGGCGGTTTAATACCGTCTCGAGCGGTGGTTGCACGGTAATGGAAGTAACAAATCGGGTCATATTTCACGGTAAGAATCTGAGATGTTCCACTACGCTTCAGTGTTCATTTGCCGTATGTGCTCGGTTCCAATGTATGAAATACGTCGGTGCATCCACCGATTTTTTAAAGCCCAATTTGCTGGCCAATTGTTCAAGCACTCGACGCGTCATGATTTCACCATCTCTGGTGCTGACCGACTCCCTGGATGCCACACTACTTCCTGGAAGGCTTTCAGTGTGACCAATCCGGTGTTTGCAATATCCTAGTCGCAACGGCCAAGGCTAATCCGGTAGGATGGCGAATAAATTAGAGGCTCTCAACTTAAATGCAAGGCGTCTATAGCTACCTATCAGAATATTAACACAGGCGGGCTCTAAAGTTAGAACAAACAACTTTTTGGCGGTGTTGATTACATAACTGTTTGCCTAATTGTATCGAGGGTGATTTGAGGTCTTGACCAAGACCACCATCTTCCAAGTCCTCAATTGTCTTGAAATTGTCCTGCAATCATAGTACCACGCCCAAGGGAAAGAAATGGATGCTCGTTTGCGACGCCTCAATAAAGAAATCGCAGGTGAGTCTGAGTGGGCCGCCCTTGTCATCGATAATCACCACAAGCCTCATGTCCCGTTCTTGCGAAGATTGCAAGAGCGACAAGACCTCCAACGTCAGGATTGAACTTGTTGGGGATTCACCATTCCATCTCAAGGGTTCATTTCCTGGCCCTCAGGAGACACCGTATGAAGGGGGGACTTTTGACGTCGTGAGTACAGGGTTTTGACCTGACGTTAGATCATTGACAACTTGTGATGCGAAAAAGGACATAGTGATACCTGACTCGTATCCTTTCCAACCTGTCAAGATGAAGTTCATTACCAAAGTATACCATCCGAACATATCATCAGCTTCTGGCGCCATTTGTCTCGACATTCTCAAAGACGCTTGGTCACCCGTTCTTACCCTCAAGTCCACCATGATCTCTCTTCAAAGTCTGCTATGCTCCCCTGAACCCAACGACCCACAAGATGCTGAGGTCGCAAAGCACTATATGACAAGTCGGTCCAGCTTTGAGGAAACCGCTCGGTATTGGACGGAAATCTATGCAGGTGGACCTGGTTCGAAGGGGAACAAAGCATCCTCGGATGCACGGGATGACATAGCAATTGCAGGCTTAGACACTCAACACGTCAACCGCTTTGAAGCTCTGGGGTTCCCCAGAAGTCAGGTGGTGAGTTCGTGAACACCAGGGAATAGCCGAATTATTGACATTTTTCTATAGATTGACGTTCTTAGACGGTTGAATTACCGAGGGGGCAACATCTCGAAGATTACGGACGATAGGGTGGTCGAAGAACTTCTGAAGTGAAGGCTTGAAGGTTCTATGGGCATCCCCTCAATCCAATTGGGGTTTGGGCATGACGTCTCCGCATTATCTTTCTACTCCAAATTCACCATCGCATTGCTTTCTTTGGTTTGTACCCTTCATGTTGTATTCAGTTATTTTCGATGGCGATATGCCCATGATGTATACGTCCATTGTGATTTCTCCTTTTGAGGGATTTTTGACTGTCCACGGATCATCATGACAAGCTCGTTTCCCCGGATTGTCGCATTGTACTTTTTCATTCTGATTCCGGCTTGGATCACCAGAGCCGTGAAGGGGCGCGGGGTTACACTGCATTCTTTCGAGCTAAATAACCCATCCTTGATTAATGATTAATCGATTACTCGGACCACAACACACCTATGTGACGACCAACCTCGATGATGTCATACATCGAATAATCGTGCACGAAATATAGTGTGATTCTCTCTCTTGTGTTGTGGCACATATCTATAATGTGACTGTAAGCCATACCTTTACCAATGACCCGTACACAAATGATGGGCATAAGGTGGTAATATGGCATTCAAGTGACTGCTCGGCGGGCTCTGTCACATCAATTTAATTCATAACAAAGCAAATTCTTTTGCTTGCCATTGGCATGATGTCAATGCGTTGAACTGTTGTCCCATTATGGTGTTAATTGTAGGTTGTCGTGTTCAAGTCCTAGCCATAGAACTCCGGCGGCGATAGTCAAATATATCCAATGAGCTGCCTCTTTGATGGTATGGTTTCGAAGACCTTCGAGCCATTCCCCCTTTTATTTCTTCCTGATGTCCCACGGAACTATTCCCCGGGTTGGAGGGACAGAGTTTATCTACGGTACACAAAGGGGTAAATATGGGTCCGGTATTATCACGGTCCGGTCGCCGTCATCAGATCCGCGGTGCAGCTACAATCGTAATGCACAGACAGTATACATGTACACCGCCTCAGAGTAGCTTCAAGTTAGTCTTTTCCAGTATCAGGGGTTCCTTCCTGGACTTTACTCGCGTGCTGTTGAGGCAATCGCGTTGTTTGGCGATTCGTCTTGAAGCCAGGTTTGTGTGGGTCAGCCCGGTCGTCGGACTTTTTGATGCTAAATATTCCCTCCCGCCTCGCCCTAAAACCACCCTCGTAACCAAACCATGTGTGCCTGCGGCAGTGAGGTCCTCGCAAAAGGAGAACGAAAGCCTGCCAAGCGGCCCATCCTAATCCCAAAGCGGCGCCAGCCCTCCAGCCGAAATTGACGAACACGTGGGTCCCAACAGAAGTACCGAGGACTTGTCCTATGAAAATCTGCATGCACAGGGATATGACCGTTGGCCATTGGGTACGTATAACTGCGGGCAAGGAACATACCGATAGAATACTGACTGCGTTCAAGCGTGCACGCGCCGCAGGTTCTATGCTAACCCGTGAAACACCGTAATTAATGAGTAATCCATATTATTTGCTTTCAACTTGAAGGGAAAGGATGTGCTCACCTGAATACTGCGGTTGAAAGTGAGACTTGGAGGGTCTGACGAAACACGTCAAGACCAAATGTAGCTATGATTACAGCGGCAACGTGGATGCCACCAGCCGCAGTTTGGACGGCTTGGAACACAAGGAGCATAGAGATGGAAACCAAGGAGGCATACCATGGGACTAATTTGTCGATAAGACGTCCACCAATCGGCCCCATTGTTACCCCGGCAATCCCGATGACCCCGAACAGGCCGATCACAAGACTAACGACGATTTGTGAGTGGGTCGTTCTTGGACCATCTAGAATGCCACTTACGTGGAATAGTTGTATGGTGGGCCACCCAAAAGGAAAGTTAGAGTTACCCAAAAGTTACTGAAGGAAGCGCTCGAGCTCAGATTAATTAGACATGCTTGTATGAGGACCGGCTCTGTAACAGCAAATTTGGCCATTGTCCATAAAATGTTCCAGTACGTCAGGTGTTTGTTTTTTGACGGGTAGTCTGGCAGCATAAGGTAGCTTCCGAGTAATACTATCCCTTGTACACTAATGGCGAAGTAATAAACCACACGCCACGAGACAAATTGTGCAATGATACCGGCTAGCACACGAGCGATGAGAATGCCGAATAGAAGACCAGAAAGGACAATAGAGATAGCTGAGGCCCTGCGGTTATCCGGGGCGAGGTCTGCGACCAAGGGTATAAGGATCTGAGGAGTGACGGAAACAGCTCCCACGATGAAGGAGAGTGCTTCAAAGACGACGAGTTGTCTTGTCACAGCCAACCCAATTGTGAGTGTGGTAGACAGGATGAGAGTTGCAAGGATGAGTGGCCTCCGGCGAACGAGGTCTCCTAGGGGTGAGATCAATAAGAGACCTCCCGCATATCTGAAGTTGTGGAAAACGTCGTGAGCGTTTGAGGTGGTCCCGCCGTCATCATCAAGGTTGATTCCTACCCTGCTTGTACCAACGTTGGAACTCTGGAGGGCAATTTAGCATCTATTTGACATTTTATGAACGGGAGCACTGACTTGGATACTTCGGAATACGTCACTCCAAAGTCTTTGGAAATCTCAACTAACAATTGTCGGTCTTCTTAAGAGCAACCGAGTGTGAAAGCATAAAGAAGCCTACTTAGAAGGGGTTGACAATAGTATAAATTGGCAACGGCTGTGAAGTGCCGGTTAGTCGGTCATAACAAGGATTGGGGAAGACCCACTGAATGTGCTGACGAATCCAAAAGTAATGTTCAGTACCATGCCGAAATGAAATGGTTTGGCTGGATCATAACGTAGGTGAGTGGGTATTGGGATTATACCGAAGTCGTGGCTGCGTTGATGCTGGGTGTCTTGCATATCATCTTTTTCCGAGACATCTTGGTCAGTGCCCGGTTGGACTGGGGATTCTTGAGTGCTGGAAACTTTCTCTGCCCGACTAGGTCCATCGGCAACTGTCTCTTCAGTCAGAGAGCTTGTCCCTGTCATGGTGGAAGGGGAGTAGAGGCCCCAGGATTCTCATTCCATGGCTCATGCCACGCCGGCTAAATAACCAGCGGGTATCGTGATGTTCAATCATGGAAGGAGCGATTCCAGGTCAGCACCTAAAAATAGCGTCCGCGACCGTCGTCGCTGTTGGCCGGCATTCGGCCCTCAAGGTCCCTTCACTGTCGGCAGGTTCTGGGCTTCAAAATTAAATACCCGTCAGCTGGCTCCGGGGGTTCCCGCAAGTGGGGTGGAACCAAGAACAAAGGCAACGCTCCTTTTTTTCAAGCCGATGATATAGTAGTGATCCGAAGTTTCCAGCTCCAAAAAGGTGGGTGTGACTTTCGTTTGTGTGAGACGAAATTTCCTTTACGTAACGTAACACCGGGCCAATTGCCGGGAGACCGATTCTGACTACTTCATCACTACGGAATACAAGTCGAGTTCTGCCTGCCGCAGTAGGTTCGCGCCTGACTCAATATTGCTGGACGTCCATCCGTGATTTTTGTTGAAAAACGGTGAAGCCAGGACATCCACTCTAATGTCCGTCGAGGGTTCCCAGAGATGTCGGCTAAATTTCCCCCTTGAGATGCTTCGATTGTAGATCAACTACGACAAGATGTTCTCACAAACAAAAACCCACAGACCCGCGAAGCTTGAGGCTATGGTATTGCCATCTACACTCCAACTGATCCTTAGAGATGGCTATATCGATGGTCGCCTTCGTGATCTTGACGGTTTTGCTTTGGAGTGGATATGTGACTGGTTCGGATACCGTCTTTGCAAAGGATTTCAATGTGCTTGAACCTAGGAGGACACATGCATCTTACTTGGAAACACTATCTCCACCTCAACGCTCGCTCTTTGATGAAGTCATGGAGGCACTGGATACCAATTTCGCGCCTCCATTCATAGTGCGTTAGTTTCAAGCCGAAGTTTTCGATGCCAATTCACAACGCGTGGTAGTTCAACTCGCCAAGGTACTCTGCATGGTACTCTGTCGGACTATTGGCCAGGAACAAAGGAAATGACGTGAAGATTGCGTCCACCATGATACGGAATGCGTATATCACGATGCCAAAGTATGGTGAAGAGATATAGTGACTCGTTCTCGTTTAGGATCCATTTCCAGTTCAAGAACCCAACCGATCTTTGGTATGGAACCTTCAAAAATGATCCAAATGCCCCAGATCCTGGGCCGCTATACCCACCGAAGGTGTATTTTGGACCCAATTTCTTGAGTTAGGAATGTTCATTTATCCTCATTACGGTAGATTTACCACTCATACGACCCAAACGTCGGGCTGTTTGTCTGTACATCATGGATCATCGTCATGGGAGAATTCCGGCACCTATTAGATGCTAATCTCGTGGAGCTGATGAAAGAAAGCATGTACAATGCAACTGTGGGAGACGGATATCGGGTCGGGGGCGTCGATATGGATAACCGTATGCCATTTTCTTCTGATGAAAGTGGATCGGGAATCTCATGTTTTTGCCTTAGTCTTTCCTGTTTATAGTAACCCATGGTATGGACCATTCATGGCCTTGAAAATTAATACTTAACAGGTGCAGGTACATGCGCGTTATGGCAGCAACATACGTAGGGAATATGATGGGAGATAAGAATATGACTATGTGGGGAGACATGTGGGCTCAACAAGCTATCCAGGAGTTCGAACGGTTTGATACAGTGAGCGAGGTAAGATATTTGTTTCACAGCTCTATGATCGCACTTTACCGATCTTTATTAGTTCAATTCGGGAACGTATGCCGGAGTAACGCTTTATGCACTGTCGCTCTGCGGATATATGCCCAGGAATTCTACCATAGCAAAGAAGGCACCAGAGCTGATCTCAAAGATCTGGAAGGTTATCGGACAGTTCTACAACCCGAGCCTCCACACGCTTGGTGGCCCCTGGGACAGAGCGTATGGGTTTGACATGGTGAGGATCAAACGTTTCTTTACGCTCCATGATCTGATCATTCAACCGCACAGCAAAAATACTTTGCAATCTTGGGTGCTCAAATAACAGGTCTGGTCCGAGGCTCAGGTGTATCTGAACCGATCCCTTCACCTCTTATTGGGAGTGAGCATTTCGCAGATGTCGCTGCGGCAGTCCTGTGAGCCATAGTTCCGGGGCCCATCTTTACGGAGTGCTAAGGGTTCTCTTCACGGAAAGCACCACTGTGGTTTCCAGGTTTCATGACCCCCATGTTCCACCTGCTGTTCGCTCTCGCCTGGTGGAGAGGAATGAAACTCCGCATTTGACCAAGGCCCAGGCAGTGTCTCCGCCCTTTGACAGTACAATGTTTCCGAGAAACTATACGTCTTGGAATATGGAAGGCATAAGCGTTGGTGGAATGGAAATTGATGGACGTTTTATTGGAGGGGCAGCTATTAATCCCACACAAAATGCGCCAGGTGTTATCTTGTGGAAGACTCCTGCTGGGCAAACGGCTTGGTTGTCGGTAAGTACATCAGGTTTCGTGGCCAATGTGCTTTGCTCATAAAGGACAGCATTATGTCACGTCGAGCAGCATATCCGCTCGAGCAAACGAAAAAAACTTGACCATCGCCTATCCGCCATCGAGGGCATTCCCTGATACTTGGTCGCCTTCGAATGTGCTTATACTGCTCATGTCTGGTATTCCTGGGCATCCTTTGAGTTCCGATTTTGGGTCAGAAGGGACTACCGACCTCCCGGGAGTTCGGTTGTCGTTCTCTGGGAATGTGGCTAGCCATGCTACCCGCTCCTTACTCTATGGAGAAGCGACGCTGAATGATTTGGCGTATTACAATCTCACCTACACGATTCCGAACGAATTCAACCAGGTTCCAGAACTTGTTGTGTCATTTGAAAAGTTGTGAGCTTTAACTTGTAGTTGTAATATACCATGGTTCCGTTCCGCTGAGAGGACTGTTTCTCAATCCGTGTTGTCGGTGCTCACAAAACCGGAAAGAGCGTAGCTTGATCCGGAAGAGATTTACTTGCAAGGAGAACCCCTGTGAAACCCCCGCAAATCTCCGCAGAATGCGGGCTGTTAGATCTTATCCCATTTTTCACCTCCATGTCGCACCAACGCCGCTACTATTTCCTCGTCCACCACAGAAACATGGAATATGATTTACTGGCAATGCATCCAGGAACTGCGGACAGCTACACTCTGCCGATGTCGGGTCGTTAGCTGTCGTTGGTGACATCAATCTCGCGATGATCATGGTGATTCGTTGCCAAGATCTCAAATTTAAGCGCCGAATGTTGGCATTTTCCCGCAGTTGTTGGTGCGGCCCCGGTGGCTGTGGTCTTCGTTCTGTGGGAGTGGAATAAAATACTTTTTTTTACTCAAGAAAGTCCTCGAGGTATGCGAGGCGCGAGATAGTAGATACACGTAGGCGGCAGCTAACGCTGTGGGGCCCAAAATAGTTCGAAGCGGTGGGTGTCAGTGCTCTTTGATCAAGCGCTCAAGCTCAAGGTACAGGCTGACGTAACAAATGCATTCTTTTGGTGTCTGCGGACAGAACAGCCACGGCCCACAACACCCTTTCCGTCGTGAACTGCCTCGAGCCACCTCGTCAAAACCGCAGGCAACGGTTTCCTCTTCACTCTCCCATCATGTCCCACTATCCAGAAGTATGTTATGCCCTGCACTCTGAATTGGATAGAACTGACTCCTGGCGCATATAGGCAGACGAGGCGCAGCGGCGTCACTACAATGACGGTTATCCTCCGTATACAACCGCACCGAACCCATATGAACAATACGATCACCAACAATCTTATTCCAACCCGCTGTCTGGGCCATTTGCGGATCCTCCTCATCACAACCCGTATTCATCACCTCCACCAGCTCACTATCCTGATCCCTACGCCGCACCGATGCACGCACCTCCTCCACCTGTTCTTCAGCACTCACCTCCACCACCTCCAGGATCTATCTTGGCTGTCCCTTTCCAGCCCCCTGGACCACCACCTTCTATAAGCCCTGTATCCTATGCTCATAATCGATATGAACTGCACGATGATGGGGAACATGACAACGATACCGGTGATATGCCCCTCCTACGACGTGATCCTTCTCGTGGTTCAGTTGGTACGCCCATGCCCGGGAATTATGGCAACGGCGACAATGAGGAAGACGTCAATATTAGGTATGGTCGGATTCCGCAACGTGTTCCTCGGCGCTACAAGACAATTAAGAGGGTAGAGTGAGTCTATTTCACACAAAATATTGCTCAGGATGGCATTCAATAGTATACAGGCTGTTCCATGGGAACTTTGTACTTGACAATCCAGTACCACCAAAGCTGCTGGAGATGTGCGCCAACAAAACAGAACGTGAATTCACGCACATGCGGTACTCTGCTGCTACCTGTGACCCCAATGATTTCAAGGACGCAGGGTTCACCCTACGCCAGGTGCTCCACGACCCTCCTCGGCGAACGGAGTTATTTATTGTCATGACAATGTACAACGAAGATGAAGAACTGTTCTGTCGTACATTCCACGGTGTCGTCAAGAATGTCGCCCACCTCTGTAAAAGAGATCGAAGTAAGACCTGGGGAAAGGAGGGATGGAAGAAGGTTGTGGTTTGCATTGTCAGCGATGGTCGTCAGAAGATTAATGCAAGGACGCTGAGCGTTATTGCGGCAATGGGTGCCTACCAGGAGGGTGTTGCGAAAGTGCGTTCTTGTTCTTATGTTTCTTCTACCACTGAATTTCGAAAATCATCTCATAGAACAAAATTGATGATAAAGACGTGACCGCCCACATCTATGAGTATACAACACAAAGCAAGTGTCTCTTTTTGCTTTGCGCTCACCAGAAACTGACGGTGTGCTTAGTTTCCGTAACACCATCAATGAAGATCGAGGGTGCCGAAAGAGGAGTTGTGCCCCTACAAGTCATTTTCTGCCTGAAAGAGAAGAACCAAAAGAAGATTAACTCACATCGATGGTTCTTTAATGCCTTTGGACCCATTCTCCAACCCAACGTTTGCGTACTTCTTGATGTTGGAACCATGCCCGGACCCACCAGCATTTACCACTTATGGAAGGCCTTTGACATCAACTCCAACGTTGGCGGTGCTTGTGGTGAAATCGTGGCGTTAAAGGGCAAATACGGCCTAAATTTGATTAATCCTTTGGTCGCAGCTCAGAACTTTGAGTACAAGATGTCGAACATCCTGGATAAGCCTCTGTATGTCATTGTCAGGTTGCCCGGCCTTGTTGTATCTGACCTCTTCTTATAGAGAATCTGTTTTCGGTTATATCACCGTCTTGCCTGGTGCTTTCAGTGCCTATCGTTATATCGCACTGCAAAACGATTCCGTGGGAGAAGGTCCCCTCCAGAAGTATTTCCTTGGTGAAAAAATGGTGCGTTATGGAGACCGGAGATGGGATACAACAGTGACGAAATTGATTTCAGCATGGCTCTGGCGCCGATATTTTCACAGCGAACATGTACCTCGCTGAGGATCGAGTGAGTGGACTCCCCAGTATATCATGTGCCCACACTCACGATTGGCTAGATTCTCTGTTGGGAATTGGTGTCGAAACGCGGTGGTTCGTGGATCCTCCACTATGTGAAATCCGCATATGCCGTCACCGATGTACCTGACCAAGTAAGCTCTCTTGTGTCATCATCCAATAATTATTGACTCGACTCTATCTAGGTTCCGGAACTGATATCCCAACGTCGCCGTTGGCTCAACGGTTCCTTCTTCGCGGCAGTTCACAGTACCTTCCATTTCTATTATATCTACCGATCCTCGCACAGCTTCCTTCGCAAGTTCTGGATTCACGTAGAAATGTTTTATCAGCTTTTCAATCTGATTTTTTCCTGGTTTTCTTTGGTAAGTGACGACGTTTTCAATTCCTTATTACTTTTTCCGATAGCTTTTCTGCAGGCAAATTATTACATCGCATTTGCAATTCTATCATCAGCCATGGAAACCCTTTTAGGTACTCCTGACAAACCGAACAAGCTCATAACCATTTTCAATGCGGTTATGAACTATGCCTACCTCGGGCTTTTGATAATGTGTTTCATTCTTTCTCTGGGTAATCGGCCACAGGGAGCGAAATGGGGCTATACTACAGCGTTTATTGGATTTGCTTTAGTCACAATCTACATGACAGTGTGTAGGAGACCAGATCCCAGTGGGAAAGTTACTGATTTTCATTGTTCAAGGTTGCTGCTTTCCTCCTTGCATTCAAAGGCATTGAGAATGTCACACAGGCAGATGGACCGCTCTCTGTCGGGGATATCTTCACGAATTCTATATTCAGGAATATTGTCCTCTCCCTATTGGCGACTCTTGGATTATATGTCCTCGCATCTCTTATTTTCGTAAGTGCTTTCGCTTGATTTTCAGGCTGGTCATACTCATTACCCATCAGTTTGAACCATGGCATATGATTACGTCGTTCATCCAATATCTTCTTATGGCTCCTTCATATATCGCCGTGCTTAACGTATATGCGGTACGTCCCTCACTTCCTATTTGCCAGACTGCTATTGAGAGGCGCTCGGCCAGTTCGCCAATGTGCATGATGTTTCATGGGGTACGAAAGGTGATAACAAGCTCAGCACTGATTTGGGAGTGGTCAAGACATCGGGTGACAAGAAAGAAGTTGAAGTCAACGTGCCGACTAACGAGAAGGATATCAGCGCTTTATATGAGGATGCGATTCACGTTCTTCAAACGAAACCTCCCAAGGTGGAAAGTGCGCCTGATGCTGGCACACGACAGGAGGACTATTACCGAACCTTCAGGACCAAGTGAGCTCCGTTCCGTACTCCTGTCACACCATTTTGCTTCACTTCTGACCTAACACTTTTTTCAGCGTCTTGTTGGCCTGGACTTTGACTAACGCACTGCTCGCTGCTGTTATCACTGCTACCAACGATAACCAGACTGCAAACAAAGCTGTTAACGGCTATATGGCATTCTTGCTTTACTCTGTTGCCGGCCTTGCATGTAAGTGTCATTTCTTGAACTTGAATTATTGGACTGATTAGTTGACGCATACTACTTTAGTTGTGAGGTTTGTAGGGTCATCGACATACATGATTGTCAGACTGTTTGCTGGAGAGTAAACAAGCTGGACTTTGCGCCCGTAACGATCTTTCTTCTTTCTTTTTTTTTCTCTCAGCGATTTACTTTCTTTTTTTTTTTGAATTCTTACTGAACGCTTGACGCACGTATATATATATGTATCCGAACCTAAGATCTTTTATCCCTGACGTATTTAGCAAATTAGAAAAGAATATGTTGTATTTGGTTGTGGGGTCGGCGGGCATGCGCTAGTGGGGCACTATGTCAGCAGCGTGAAGCGGAACGGTATAACTCCGGTGGCATTTGACAGTCTCATAAAAACTTCTCCCGAAAAACAGGCTTCACGCTCTGCTCAATACGGAAGCCCATACGAACCAGGTCTAAAGTTTGCATGTAGCGAGCTGTATATGGCTTGTGGCCGGGGTCCTGGAACCACGTAACTCTTTGAATGTGACTAAATGCCTCTTTTTCTTTTTGTTTCCTCGCCTAATTTCTAGTTAGCTGTGTACTTTCGGCTTACTCAGCCGGGGATGACCGCCTGGGAGATGGAATTCTGGCGCCAACCCACCAGTGCTCGAAGTGTACCCCCGTTGGAGAAATCCCACCTGTAAATTAGAGGCAATTGTGCTCATAGTGTAATCGTAGCAGTGACATTTTAAAAACACCCAGTTTTGTCTATGTACTTAGCGCCCGGCGTCAGATGAACCATTTATCAGTACTAGACCGGCGAACATTGAGATTACAGCGCCGCATGCATGCCCGGTGAAGGACTACGAAAATAACAACAAATTGGGTGTGTGACAGCGGATGACACTCAAAATTACGAGAGCAGGACCAGATCAGTGATTCCGGCATGAATTTTCATAAAACTTAGACCTGGTCCGTATGGGCTTCCGTACCTCAAAGGTTTTCCCCAGGCAGCGATGGCGTAAGGAAACCCATGGGGACCAGCCGACCTGACGCTCGAGACGGCCCTAATGAAGGGTGGTGGAGAATCAATTTACGAGGGTGAAAGAGATACAATCTGTGGCCCTGGACTTGGAGTTTCAGTGACCCGTCATTCACATAGAACGTTTCAACCGGTACTCAGGAAGTCAGACAGGGAGATGTCGGAGGAGATAAACTAGTGTGAGTTGGTGCATGTTGGCGAGCAATACTGTAGTTGGATGACGTTTGACGTTCGGAACAGTCGAGGTTCAAACCTTGACTAATGCTGCTAGTAGCTTTCCGTTCAATTGTTTTTTGTATTGCAATCAGGGGCGTTTTGAGGGCTGGATGGTTTAAGCCGGGTGGGACGATACATGAAAAGGCCTATTGATGCTGTAAGGTTAGGTGTTTGCCGAGTGCTCAAGTCTCTATGCCTTGGTCTACATAGACCAAGAACCCTCCGAAACAAAAGTTCCGGGCATACCGGGGCGACCGTGGGCGGCGGCGGTCCGAAAGATCTACTCGCTCCCCATCAAGGATGTTCAACGAATCCAAGGTATCCATTAGTTTTTGGTTGTTGAGGGTGATTCGTTCAATTGGCCACAGAAATCTTCTCCGACCTCCTATGGTGTATGGCCTGTTCGCGCTCATCGGTTCCGCTAGTCATTGTATTAAATTATGGGCGATTATCGAAACCCCAAGAACACATCAAGCAGAGTTTGGGTCCTGGTTGAATATGTTTGATGTAAAGGGTTACAGGACCCTGGCATAAAGGGTTCAGGATTTCGGATCTTGTACTTACGTTGGACGTTGAACATGCTGGGGAAAAGGAGTGGGTTCTGGGCATGGAGAAGACTGTTTGGTTTTAAAGGCTTCGCCAAATAAAGGTCATGTCAGTGCTTGTCTTTCCGTCATCCTTGACTGCGATGATCAGGTTCATCTTGGTACAGGTGAGCAGCTTTGGATGAGTATGTATGGGTTGTTATGACGCCATTTAAAGAATAGGCAAGGGAAAACGAGGCTATCTAAGTGGTATGTTCCTTACGACGACGACGAGAAGGTCAGCCCCCCGTTACCATCTCTCAGGGTTCTCAGCTAACCACGCCCTTCAGGTGAGACTGCGTGGTGAGGTCCACCGGTTAGTGGCACCACGAGACCAGAAATATCAATCGAATTTTGTTGAAGTATGCCCTTCCGGACCCATGCACCGACTCTTGTTAATATATAGTGAATACAGTTCCGCAACTACAAGGTCGTCTACCGACGCTACGCAGGACTATTTTTTTGTGTTTGTGTAGATGCAAACGATAACGAACTGGCTTACTTGGAAGCAATACACTTGTTTGTTGAGGTCCTAGGTGCGTTCCTATCGGCGTACTTAGAGCAAGGCCGGATACTGAATACTGAAATGGATTAGATTCGTTTTTCGATAACGTTTGCGAACTCGACCTTGTTTTCAATTTTTATAAAGTGAGCCAATTAGGTTAATGGTGGCAGAAAGGTCTTATGGTGGTTCAGGTCTATGCCATTTTGGACGAGATTTTCCTCGCTGGAGAGATTGAGGAGACAAGTAAGGATGTGGTATTGGGGCGCCTGGATGAACTCGAGAAACTCGAATAGAGTTAACGACCTGGTGAGTATGGGATCTTCAAGTGGCATGGCAGCAACCTTACCACGATTGTTAGGGTACTCGTCTCGCTTAATCCCGTCGCGTTATTGTAGCTTCTACCAATGACATACTATCCTCAAATTCATCGGCAAAAATGCATGACCGCAGTTCACCCGGCTCACACATCAACGTCTCTCTGACATCTGATCTTGCTTCGACTGTCATTATTTCTTGACCTGGACCCATCGGATTCCTCCAATCACCTAATTCACCTGTTCTGTGGGGGGGGCCAATCCGAAGCTGACCCGCGAGTTCGTTCACGTTTTTGATCAAAAAGCCTCAGTGTTATCTACAGCTTCAAGCGCCTTCTAGCACCTCGAGGTAATCAGTTAGAACAATTGCTGCTCATCGTTCCTTGCCTGCAAGGATGTACTGTACTCTGCACAAGATCCTAAGACAACAGAGCCTTTGGACTTTACGTTCCCCTCGCCTGGGAAAAGGAGCGTGTAGGACTGGAAACCGGATTTAGGGTGCCTACCATTGTTATGGCGGTATATCATAAACTGGACTTTTGTTCCCAACACCGGGCACACCGCCCGTGAATAATTGCCTTGAGCACACCAGAATCCCTCAGATATGTTTCCCAGATTTAGTATCTTCGAGAGTCTCACACCTTTACAGATATATTTTTGGCTTTGGAATACCTGAGAATGTGTGGTGTTCGGGGTAAATGTCGGAACAACTATATTTTGGGCCTGGGGAACCGATTGTGAGGGGCGAGGAAGGACTGGATACAAGGGTACGTGCAAAGTGCAAACGCGGGTGGCCTTTCCCCATCGAGAGACACGAAATTATTGAAGTCCACAGGTGAGTAATGATATATCAACAAATGATTGAGGCTTCATAGTTTCTTGTTCCATTCCCCAAGGGAACAGCTCTTCATTAAATTACTTGCTTCTGGAGTCAGCAGCACAACTTGGGATAATCCATTCGCCCTCGACCGATACAACCAAATCTGTTTGATCGACCATGGAAGGTCGAATCCCCAGGAAACTTATTTTTAGATACGATAATATAGGGCCGGATTTTGTGAAGAAAATCTCGTGAAGGTACCCCATTTCGGTAAATGTGAGAAGCCACAGGGAACTACCCATCCTCAATCCTTTTCATCTCAATCATATACGCTAATTTGGCGACCGCGCCGTGTTCCCTTCCGATGATCCCGAAGAGGACGAACCACGCGAGCCGCGAACCCTGCGCGTGGCGGCCACGTGGGATATCGAGTAACGAGGGTGGGATTGCGATATCCCCAGGGCAGAAATTAGCGCGATGGCGGTCTCTGGCGGGTGGGACGAACTAAGAGCCCCTCGCAAACACTGGGAAATATTTCAGTGTTGATCTGACCCGGAGATCACCCCTTGATCCCGAAAATGCCCCCGCCAAGATTTCCACGATACAATCCTCTACATAAATAGCTCCTCCCATAGAAGCGGGTCACCAATTTCACCTCAGTCCTTTTCGGCCCCTCTCATCCAGCCGTGCGGCTCGCCATAGGCCTGTGATATTATCCGGAAATTTCTGTCTACTTTTAAAATCGCCGCTTCAGGTATTTCGATGTCCGATGTCCAGTTTTTGTTTGTTGATTTTTAGTTCCGTATTCTGTCAGGCCGCGCTCACGACGGCGTCCAATAACGCGTCAGCAGCTGGAGCTCCAGAAAGGAGGAGGCAAGCCTCTTCTCCCCTGCATGATGAACTTATCAACCTTATATTCAGTGTAGGGTATGCTCGGGTGTCTACGGCTTTGACCTTGGAGATATGCCGCAGTATTGTGAGCGACATCCGGGGTCGTAGTGACCTTGCAACCTTATGTCGGGTCAGCAAAGGGTTTCGCACCTTTGCGGAACGCGCCTTGTACAACACACTCTACATGCGGAACGTCCATGAAACACTCCTCCTTTGCCGCACCCTTTCGAGCACCGCACGCATCGCATCATTTGTGGAAGCCCTTACGATTTATGCCACCGGTGAGGAAGACGCAGCTACGGAAGATAGTGACAGCGATCAGGAGGAAGAGTCCGCTCATGAGTTGCCCGATGGCTACTGGAGCACGATCGCGACTGCATTGGAGCAGACCACAAACCTCCAATATCTCAATGTGCACGTCACAAATAGTGCTAATGCGAGCGCGGCGTGGACTCTGGAGAATTGCACATTCCAGCTCAGAGGCTTCCATTGTGACCTTAACTGGGATCACCACCTGGTTTCATTCCTGAACAAGCAGGCGAGGTTGAACGACCTATACCTTTTAGACTACGCTGTCAGCGGTAACCCTGCTGCGCCGACTGTTGAAGCACCCGGGCCCCCAGCCTCAGACCCTCCTACATCACTCGCCACCTCAGCGCTTCCTGATCTTTCTACTTTGGAATGCACTTTCTCAGAAGCTGCCGTGGTTATCGTGCCCCACAGGCCGATCAAGCGCCTTAAGACTTGCTTCTCTTGCACCCACACGCCTGAGAAACGAGCGGAAATGAGCCTTCTCATGTCAAAAATACGCCAGTCGACAAGCCCGTTGCGCTCACTGGACATCGGGGACTCGGAGTATACGGTGGCTTTCTCAATGGAACTTTTATCTTCCATTGTAAGAGCCAGGACTACATCATTTGAACTGAAATACCTTGGCACACTTGTTTTGCCTATTTCCGGAAGGGAGGTGAGTCCAGTCTCATTGTTGCAACCTCATTCTCTGAACCCTGTTGATAACCCTCCCCCTCTTCTTTAACAGCGCCTCCAGTTCTATGGGCTTTTGATGCGACTTCCACGGATCCAATGTGTTGAAGTTGAGGTTTCGGATTGGGTTCCACCGCCTTCAACTCCACCCGCGTTTCGCGCACTTGCTAGCGAAATGAGGTTGTACACTCCTTCGGTCACTCGCGTGGTTTTCGTGCACAATTTCGAGAGGACCATTGTGACAGTCGTGAATGGCGTATGCCGGATGGACAATGACGCAAACTGCGATTTGTTGTGGAGAGAAATGTAATATCTTCCTAATGGTAAGGATTACTTCTGGCTCCCTCAAATCGGTTAAATGATAAGGTATCGGGGACAGCCGTTGTTTCGCACTCTTTATGTCACGTTGCACTGCCCGTCCATGCTTTCTTTCGGCTTTCTTCCCGTTGTAATGACGACCCTTTGTAGCCTAGGTGCTTCGCCGCCCAATGTAACATATCTGCTTTGCCTTTTTCATGATTTTTGTTTGTACCTTCTCGCAATCTCAGCAGGTAGTAATACTGTTATTTGTCCAATGGCTCCCCATCGGCACCAAATTTCCTAATTCGTCCTTATGTGAGCCTATTTTTGCTCCCTGTTTCGGGGGGGCACATGGACGACCGCAATGTTACTGTTCTAAATTAGCAATTATATCTCTTTGTTCGACCACTTAAAACCCAATGTTGTTGACAGATCCTTCCGTTTATCCATTTTTCGTTGATTCACAGGTGACCAGGCACTTTTCTACACCCCAGCGCCCATGCGGCTAACATGTTGGAACTTAGATATGGCCAGATAGAAAATCCAGCCCAGGTTACCTTATTACCATCCCTAGGGCAGAACCTTGTAATTTCCGCAGACCTTTCATTCGTACTTCCGTCTTTCACGATGCGGAAACAATGTACAACACGCCACGCCTTCTCGTAACCAAGACGCTTACAGGTGCCGGACAAAAGTGCTTGCCAATATTCAGTCCCCCGATCAAGTATCACCACCCTGGCTGTACCCTGAGGACTAAAGTTTGTTCCCTCACCTTCCGACTTGGTATACAACTCCAAGACACACGCTTAGCTGTTGGGTTTAGACTTCAATCCGATGACCAGATCAGTTGCTATTTTCGTCGACCTTCTGACTAAAAACAAGATCGAATTCTCCCGTGACGTCACATGGCACATGGCGGAGTATGTCCACGATCTTATTAAACGTTACAGTATACACTATTCAATTTAAGGTTACGTTGTTGACACTTGTAAAGCGCCCACCCAGCGACAACCGGGGCCAGAACATGATGTCAATGCTTTTCAGGCTCATTGACAAAAGTCTTCATGGCCTAACTACAGGTTCAAATTTTCATGAGCCCTTGCAACTTTGCACCCAGGGAGTTGGATCTCGTTCGATTCTCTAATCATGCTCAAACACGGAAAATTGCCCTAATACCTCGCACGAAAATGACGGTTGATTTGCTAGTGAGCTGTATGACCGTGGCGCATAGGTGGGTGCGGTTCAATGAATCAGCTCTGTCCGGAAGCCGAAGAGGTTCGTGTGACCAAGTGGCCAGAGCACTGGTCTTCTCGCCTCCGACGCTTCCAGGCCACTGGGTTTGGGAGGACATCATCAAACCTATCTAGAAGGGTAAAAAAATGGCGAGGGCTGCGGGCCAGGGAACCCGTTCCGATTAGTCGTTTTACACTTCGTACTGAGTTAGGGGATCCCGAGAACATAAGGGTGGCATCATTCATTCTCTCCAAATAAAAGCAACTGAGCCACTGTACCACCACTTAAAGAGTGACAACTACCCAACTTGATTTCCTGACATGCTGCGAACTGGTGTCTAAAAGGTCGTTTACCGACAGTGCATGAATGCAACTTGATTTCGTTTATCCTATTTTCCGACCCTGACATTTTCGTCACACCCCGAATAAATTGTTGATTAAAAAGAAAGACATCTTCGTTAGATCTGGAACCCAAGGCCACCACAACATCGCATTTCCGGCATGGTTGATCTGTGACGACATAGCTTCTTGTCCTAGTGGCTATAGTGGTCCAAGCCCCGAGATGCCGCTCCTAGACCATTGTCATTGTTCCACGTCATTTACGATATATTGAGCCAACCTGAATCCATAATTGATCCTATACATACTTGTGGGAAACCTGGGAGGATCTCGAGTCATCTTAATGTTGCTTCAATCGTGCGGGGGCCGTGCCTCAGAGCCGGTTTTCCGTCTATTAACCAACTGTCGTGCAAAGTGTGACTTCCATGGCCCGAGTAGCCGAACTAACAACGAACCAGATTCAGTTTCTCGTTTTCGTACAGCCGAGCCAAAACCCTGATGCTAGCTTGTAGTTTATACCCCTCCCTGTCGTTCATCGGTGGCGTCGTATGGTCGTACTGACATTTGGGTAGTCCTAACCTACCCTACCAATATCTACGACGATGCGTTCCTTTAGATGAGTCTCCTAATTGGAATCGGTCTCCCCGCTTATGAAGCAAATAAATAGCGGGGACTGGTGCGGCAGGATCGTGTTCAGGACTGTCCACTATTGTTAACTTCATACACCGTCCCCGAGTTCGCACGGGAGTTTGGTTCGGATGTGGAGTTTGTGGTTCGGGCTGAGAAAAAGTCCTCAGAGCAACAAGACTTTCATTTTCTGTAATTAACTCGAAGACACGAAAACTTTGGGGATAAATTATGGAACTAGAGGCAGTCCATTACATTATAATAGGACGAGAATGGTGTCCTACAGTCCTGTAATTTGATTGCGAGGAGGTGATATGACCTCGTACTGCAAGAAGAGGTCGATCTTGCCTTGAGGAGGAACAGAACATATCCAGTCGAACTTGCCATCTTTGCCAAGCAGCTCAACGTTTACATTATGTTCATCGGCACCATTCCATTGAGCAAAAACCCCAGAAGAAACCTTGACTTTCTCAGGAATGTGAATTTCGCCGGAGGTAGACGCTGTGAGAACATCCACAAGTGCGGGGCTAACTTGCTTAACCGTGATGATGGAATCGTCTGATACAGGGAATTGATCTGTGACCTTCAGGTCGTCAACCGTAGTGACCTTCGTGTTGAAGATTGTGACGCGCTGGGTGTAAACTTGAGTGGTAGTTCTGCCGTAAAAGCCAGTACGTGTGGTCTTCTTGGTGCGAGGATGGTATGTGACTCTGACCTGAAGGATCCAGTCTGGAGTGCAAAATTAGTGGCAGATTTTAGGAACAAGAACTACTAACCCAAGGGGACAGTCGAAACTTTCCTCAGGACTGACTGGAGGTATACCCGTGCGCGCGATAAAACTTCCATCCACATAAATGCTTGCTTGACCACTGAGTAGGGTGTATTCAGACGCATTCCTTGATCTTTGCCTGTGAAACAAGTAAGGACCCTAAATTAGACGATCAAGTCATACCGACAAACTCACACTCAAGTGAGTCTTAGCCTCTCTTTTGGGAACAGTAATCCACCGCATCTTTGCTTCCAAGTTCAGCTTGACAATGGTGACACTATGCGTGGCACCGTCGGAGGGGATAGAGATTTTCCCGGGTACGGCGAACGTGGCAGTAATGTTCCCTTTCGAGCTGACGCTAGCCTCCTGATGCTGTATGCTTGCAGCTTCCTCCTCTAATGGGGGTTGGAAGGCCGCGTAACTAACCGCACCGGGGATGGCATCTAACATCATGGCGGATCTCGCACGCACTGACTTCCTCATCCCTGGCAGTGGTCTTGTTCACTTTCGTGGCTGGGCGATAAACAGATATAGTCCAAGGAGAGAGATATGGAATATCAACACCAAATGTTGGTTCGGCGGTTTCGAGCGTCAGGTTCACATCCGTCCAATCCTGCGAAACAGGCGTCGGATTCAGCAACAGGAAATGTTAGGAATCGGCTCACCTCGCCAGTACTCTGCGTGATTGATGCCTTATATGTCAATTCAACGGGCTTCTCTTTGGCTTGCATTTCGACCCGGACGTCGTAGAGGGCATTCCAAGAAGCTCTATAGACGGCTGCACAATGATGTGAGTAGAATGTAGTAGCTCCTGGGGGGTTACGTACCATAGATGAGCTTGAATTCCACCTCTCCTTCGACACCCGCAAAAACTCCAATCGCTGCTTTCATCCGAAGGTCTTGATTCTCCTGCGGGACCGGCAAGGTTTTTTTGTTCAGCGGCGATTCTCGCGTCGAGTTTTTCTAATTCGTCACGAAGCGCAGTCAGTTGATTATCTAGCTCCTCTCCTGTCGTTTGGTAGGTCTTGACGATATTCGCGACTTCAGAAACGCCAACATCCTTCACATTGAGCGTTCTAAGATAAGTCTCCAATGACCCACTAGCGAGGGTACACCGTGTTATCGCTTGTTCCGTTTTGACCTTGTTGCGCACTAGCTCCTCCAGTTGGGCGGATGTGGTGGGCTTTGTAGGGGGTGGGACGAAGGAAATAGTTACGTCATGTATAGTTGCACGGCCAGTCCCCTCAACTCTGTTCAAAGGGTAAACAAGCAATACTTTAGAGATATATTAACATACTTCAAGGAGTCCCTGTCGAGAACATTGGGCAATCCAGTGATATTGACCTGGTTAAGCCCGACGCGCACATTGAGCCTGAAGACGCGTGTGATCTCTGCGCGTGACGAGTAGAGGCTGACTTTCGTGATTTTACTATTCTCGACGGAAACCAAATTTATACAGTGAGGTTCAAAGGAAGGGGGAGTGTCAGTGCTGGTGGACATGCCGTCAATTCCTGCGTTGGAGTCGTCGTTCAAGGGGGTATGGAAACCAGTGCCGGTTTCTTACACGGGCTTTTTCAGGGCCATCTAAAATCCATGACGCAAGTGGACCTGGTGCGGCCTGCGGGCTCCTGCGGGGCTGTGTAATAGCAACAGATTCAATAGAATAAGTACTTACTTAAATAGAAAGGAAAAGAGATGTGCGCAGGACCCCCAGAACCTGATCCAATTTTTGATCTTTTTCCGCACGAAATGCTGGGGGCTTTTGCAAAATTTTATCTGAGTTTTTCCCTGCCCAGGAAATTTTTCTGTACCAAACCAGAATTGATCGGGGATCCTCCCACAATTAGGGGGTCCTGAGATCTCCTGAGGGTGCAGTCAACATTCGAATTGCTCTAAGTTAACAACCAGTGTATAGGGAGGGATTCCAGAAGTCGGGATTGGCTCAACGAAGCAAACTGAGTCAAATCTCCCGGGTTCTCAAGCTCTCAAGAGTTGTGTAACGATAAATCAACTCTGCACATTTCTTTTACGGCGAGCCCTCTGCCACAAAAGCTGTGGGTATTGAGTCTGTACCTGCCAATCATGTCAAGAACACCTAACAACCATTTGACAACTTCTCATGCCGAGTCAAGTACGCAGTCCAACACCGCGCACCGCTTTTCTTCTAGAACAACACCTGATGGCCTTCTGCCAGGCTTTTCTCCAGTGCCTTCTTACCAGCGTATTCCCAATCCCCACCTTTCGTCCCCAAGCCCAACCCGACGAAGCAGGCGACCGCTATTTGTGAATAATCTGGACAGTCGGGTCCGAAACCGGTGGTCAGTTGCTCAATTGAGACCTTGCTCCCATGCCCTGTGGGATGAACGCCAAGCATTGAGAGCTTAGGCGCCTGGAGTGCAGGGTCAATAACAAACACATAAACCAGCAAGGGAAATACTCACTGTCCAGCCTCCGTTGTTCAACACGATAGTCAAGAAAGGCTGCGTGGAAAGCCAATGAGTTGTGTGAGGTTCCGAAGAGAGATAGGAACATACTGTCTGATATTTCCTCGCTATCCAGAAAGCAGAGCTTGGGACGCCGAACATATAGGATCCGTCTCCCACAATGACCACAATAAGCTCACAAGCCTTCTTGCTGACTTCTGCGCCCAGATAAGCACCCACAGCGGCGCCCAACGACCAACCCAATGACGAGCCCCCGGAGGTTATGAGGCTCCCTGGCATCTCCGGTTGCATGTGATGCCAAACGGGTTGGAAATTGGTGACACTCTCGTTGAGGATAAGCGTCTTCTTGCCCTTGCTTGGGGTTAATGTATGGATAGCGTTTCGAAGAGCTCCAAGGAGATTCGGGAGGGTAAATGACGCAGCGCCAGGTTTGTCGGCGGGAGCAATGGGATATGCAGCCTCTTGTGCATTCCAATTCTCTTTCCGTTTATTATGCTCGTCTGTCAACTTCCTCGCTCGGGCTTGTATCGCTTGACCTCCAAGGACCCGTTCGCCCACAGTTGTCGCTCTTGCGTCTTCTTCTCGCACAGCTTCGACAAGCTGGGTGAGAGCGAGCTCTGCGCCTGCCCTGCAGATCAATTCCGCAGGCACATGGATATAACCGATGCTTGGCTGAAGAGGGTCAACACCATCAACGACAAATACTCGGGCAGATGGCGATGGTGCCTCATTCTGTGGGATCCAAGGGACATCAGAGTCGATAACGAGAATGACATCTGCTGAGGCGAGATAAGGGGTATGTGTTCCTGGCGTCATATATGTAACTCCGAGGTTGAAAGGGTGGGAGAAAGGACAATTGATGATTTGAGGGAGTGTGGAGATGATGGGGATTGCAAGTAGGGTAGACAAAGCCAGAAGGGCGGGTATTGCGTCCGGATTTCGTCCAAGGTGAGAGGTGATAATCAGGGGCTGTTGGGCTGTGAGGAGGGCGGACGCTATGGCGCGAGCGGCTGAAAGGTTGATCGAGAAAATGAGCTATGGCCCTTTTCAACGTTTCAGCTCTGTTTTACCACTCACCAGCTGGAGATAATGCGCCTGGCTCAACGGGTGGCCATTTGGTGAGACTAGTGTCGAGCCTCTGGAAGGAAGATTCGTCAACCTCTTGCTCCATAACTTCACGACGAGCCCAAAGATAGACAGGGCCTCTCGGCTCACTCGTTGCACTTCATAATATGTCAGAAGGAGTTGAACCAAGATTATGAATTCACTGACAACTGGAGACCCCGGCGAACGGCATTTGGTATCGTCGTAGGGCTATTAAGTTGGGTAGTGTGACGCATGTATTGACGAACAATTGCTGCTTGATCCGGGATGTCTGCTTCACATTTAGCCACATATCAACGGAATGAAAGAGGCATTTTCATACCCTGCAACCACATAATCCACTCATTTCGGGTACCCTTATGTTCCTTCCCGTAAGCGATAGGTGAGGCGCCAGCATATATGAGGACAGGAGTGCGACTGCGATCTGCGTTGTGCACAGCGCCAGCTAGAGCCTGTTGGAGCGAACGATGTTACCCTTTGCTAAGGGAAGTGAGGAGTGTCTTGCCTGGGTACCGACATCCACATGGACGATGACTGCTGCCGGTTTTCCAACGACTTGCCCGTACCCTTGCGCAGCGGTCAACGCAACCATTTCATTGGGACATGTCACGATCTTCAATGCGGTTGCGCCGTTTTCGACCCGTTGACGCTCCAAATCCTCCAATAGTCCAGGGTGGTCAGAACCCCAATTTACAAAGGCATGCGTAATTCCAGCATCCGTTAGGGCTTTGAGAAAGACAGAAGAGCCAGTGTACATGGTTAAGCGCACCGACAGCCCCGATGGTGCTAGGGGGGCTTTATATCAGAAACGGTCCGACCACAAGACCTTTGTTCGCATGGGTATATTTTGAGCGGTTATGGTCGGGACGGACATGGGGAAATTGTCCCATCTTATCGGTTTGCTAATGCTCCAAAATTCCCTGTCATTCCGTTAACTGAGAATACTGTCAGCCCTAGCTTCGCCGAACAAAGAAAGAGGACTGCAGTGGCACTAAAAAAGCAGGAATTTTTGGTGAAAGCTCAGTGTTAGAATGCTTAATGAACCACAGCCGGGCGAAGCAGAAAAACGATTTTCAATGGGATGAAATTGATGTTGGTTGAACTTTATTCCCACAGATTCCAAATAGCATCAACCCCTATTCGCTCGCCCTCAGTACCGTACTTAAGTGGAGGAGAGGGACTGGTTCCTCATAATTTGTGTGAACATCTGCGCAGCGGCTTCCCCGACTCCGAGCGTACCCCACTGCAGAAACCAGAACATTTAGAGGCCGGGGAAGCGTGTAGTTTTATGAACTTGCCTTGTAGGCAGGGACTTCATGTCCCGCGCCGGAGAAGCGAAGATAGGAGAAGGTACCGGCATTTTTGTATAAACCGGCGGCTTGGCCACGGACGTTGAAGTTCGAGAAACTTTGGGCCTTGTATATCGAGCTGAACTTGGTGTTCAAGACGTCGTTCATGGCCTCAATACCAGGGTAGTTCAAAATGTAGTCCTGACATCGGGGCACGAGGATATTGTAAATTCAATCGTTCCGTACAGCCAAAAAAGGACTCACAGCATCACCAACATAGACGATCGTTCTAACCTATGATCATGAAGGAACAACGTTTGTCAATGAAAATCTATATCATGAGTATGTCAGGCTCACACCAGCATTGATGACAGTCTCAAGATTTGGTCGAGAATTGTGCATCCAGTCACCTGCAGGGTCATGTGAACCCATTAAATTCCAACAACAGCCAAAACTTACCAGTGGCTGCAAAATTGTTATAGACGTTTCTGTTGGTCATTTGCCAAGTGGATTCGGCTCCAATCCTTGAAGCTACAGAAGCCAAGTAACTATCGATTGCTGGAGGATAAGGGTCAGGATTTTGTGTCGGAACGTAGTAGACCTGACACGGAGAAGTCAATGAACAAAGGCCAAAAGCACGCCTTGACAAGCTTGGATGCTTACGTCCCAATTTCCTGCTAATGGCGATAAAATACGGTTATTGCACCAGTTCTGAGCCGCTGAGCAGACAGAGTTAGATCCACCGTTGTAGCAGCTTGTAATCTACCATGAAATCCAAGTCAATATTTATACAATGGCCGACAAAAGTCAGTTGCTTACCTGGTCTCGGCAACCACCAGAAGATGCCCAATTAACGTTTGCTTGGGTGATAAAATTGGACGAAACAAGAGGATGGTATGGGTTGTTCGCTGCATATGTGATATAACCAGGGTATTGAGTAAGGGGATCCTGGTAGCGTCCGGTACATCAGTTTATGCGGAAGGAGTATCCGATGCAAACGTACAGTGAGACCATCGCCAACACCGAGAACTTTGAGGTTCAACTTGGTGCCATGGACGGTGCCCTTATCAATAGCAGCATTTTGGGACAAGAAATATCTGGGTGGATTTCATCAGAAAAGTTTTTTTCCTTGCAAGCTCACTCACGCAGCAAACGTTGGTCCATAGTGTCCGCCATACCTATTGTCGTTGAGTTTATAGCGTATCTAGTAGGTTTTACACATACGATTCCGTCCAAATGGCCAAGTTATTCGGCTGATACTTCGCGAAGCGTGGATCAGCGAAGAATATTTGCATGAAGGTCCAGATATCAGCTGCCGCTTGCTGAGAAGTTCCAACTTTGAGGTCTCCGTGCGAGAAACCCACCCCGACGGGTTGATCAATGAATAGCAGGTTGGCTTCGTTGTTCCATGAGAAGGGATTGAGCGTCACGGAACTACTATCGTTGGTGATGCGACAGGGACCCAGTTCCTGAAGCAAGCCAATCATACTAGAGCTTCCGGGCTAGTGAAGATATTATAGTTATAGTCAGAACTGCATTCTGAAAAGATGAAAGCCCGAGTACTCCGCCATTGAACCAGAGGGCGAGAGGAGCATTGTCTGGATCCTTTCGCGATTCAAAGAACCAAAACCTGGATAGATCGTGAACAAGAGAGGCTATCGGGGGGACGGGGGGGGGCTGTATACCAGATACTCTGTGTCGAAGTCAAATCACCGTATCCAGATACTTGGTTAATGCCAGGTGTGGTTTCTTCTTCATGTCAGGGAAATCCTCGGCTCATGAAAACGCCAAGGCCTACCACAGACACCAGAGTTCTCCTTGTAGCGGAGCTTGCCAGGAGTTGTCGCCGCAGCATTCAAGGTAGATGGTTTAACTGTGTCCGTCGCAGTGCCAACCCCTCCAATAACTCCGTCTACCACAGGGATCTGTCCCTGACCGTGGACGATAGCAGGAAGGAAGGATAAGAAAGATAGCCAAAGGGACCTCATATTCAGCCTGTTAGACGAAGCGGGTGGTAATGAGGCTTATATATTGTTGAATACATACAGAACGGGACAGGGCCCGTTGGCAAAGCTGGTGATATTGGTAGCATTAATCCAAGTGCATCGATCGAACAAGCCGTGTTGGACCAATAATATCGCAGTATAAAAATCCAGCGGGTGTCGAAGTTCAAGAAGGACATCGCCCATGCGGTTATGCATTTCGCTTCTATTGTTGGGACACCTGGTCAGTTACATGACAAGTGCCGGGCATGGAGGAGCGATAGTACCAACTGGGAATCTGAATTTGGACGAACACGTGAAGACTCACACCAGCACTTAGCCTGGTATTTACCCGAGGTAAGAACCACAGCTGCATGGGTGTTCTGCATTCGGAGATGAGAGAGCATGCCTGGCTCTAGAAATAACCAGCGGCGATTCCTTTAATGTGGGGTCCTGCTCTTATGATAAGAGGTGAGGTCGGTGACAATATGAGATAATACCGTATGGAAGGCGCTTCGAAACCAGTTCATATGCGTTGGGTCAGTGACGGAAACGCTGGCATGTGGAACAGAAAATAGTGGCCAGTAGGGAATGAAACTTTGAAGGAGCATGGATAAGGACCATACAAGCGGATTGGTCTTGGTTTTTTTTACTGGTATTCAGTCAACGGACTCTCCGGTCGATCGCTAACATAATGGAGGCTTACTGCTCAAACGCTTTCCCGAGATCTGCCTCCCTTGTTATTTCCTTGAACACTTGTTGGAAGGGGAGGTAAAGGTGCGTAAAAGCCGAACACCTCGAGTAAAGTTATTCCCAACAAAAAATCAAATTGACAACTTAGCTTATGGCGGGTGACTGGTACCGAGCCTGATTGGTTTCTTTGTGTGAGTACCTCTGTTTGTCTCTAATATTGTCTATGAGTACTGGCAAGCAAATGCAAATAGATTTCACTGCAGGGAAACTTTTTGAATTTTCATTTGATATCCCGAGATGTAGATTTCCGAGATATCACCCATTCTATCTCATAATACCACACCGAGCCATGCCACATAAAAAGGCAAAGCACTCTGTGCGGGATGAACAACGCCGGCAGCAGTGAGTACCCAATCCCATCAAAGGGGTGACTCTCACCCAGAGATATCAGAGACTCGAATCTTGCACCCGGGAAGGAGTCAATCGCAAACGAAGCAATACCAAAATCTGCAGTCCGGGTTTTGAATGCATTGAAGATACGAGAGGATCACAGAAGGAAGCGCAAGTTGAAGCAGGGGGATGGAAGCCAGTCTACGAATGTACAGAAACGCAGGAAAACAGAGGAATCTGAGCTCAAGATTAAGTCGGGGGAGTCAATACAACATTTCTATAGGTAAGAATGTCAATGGGAAATTGAACTGCTCATGGTCATTATGTCAACGCAGGAGGGTAGAAGACGACATGCGGCCTCTGGTCCGGTCCGCAGTCCAGGCGTCTAAAGCCGTGGAACGGAAGGCGCGCAATGATAAACTCGAAGCTCAGAAGCAAAAGAAGGAAGCTCAAGCTGCGGAGTCGCGGATATCCAAACCAAAAACAAAAGATTCTCGCGGACAATCGCCGCCGCCACTTCCTCTAGACGCGGCACGACTTGACCTAAATAGAGCCGAGAAGAGCGAACGACCAAAGGAATTTGAAAAATTCTCTACGTCTGCTCCGCGGCGACTCAACGATGTCGCTCAGGCTCCGCCCGAGATAAAGAAACTTCCTCGAGGTGCCGCTAAGGCGGGCGACAAACGGGAAGGGGTCCTCTCGATGGCGCAAAAATCAATGATGGAACAAGAACGGGAGAAAGCAATTGCAAGGTATCGACTCCTCAAGGCTTCACGCCTGCGTTCTACCGAGCCATGAACATGTCAATGATCGCTCAAACGGTTCCGGTCTCTTCGAATTTCGATCCCAATCTAACTGCATGTATCATCGCTACATCAATTTCATACACTCTCATGTATAGGACTAAACCTTGTGCCAAGGAAATGTCTGGGGTCTCGTAATTGATGACGAGGAATGCCTCGAGCCCACACGACGCACACGTTGACGGGTATACCGCATCGTGTGCATTTATGCCTTCCGATGCTTGACACTACATTCAATCCAAGGGTCTCAAATAGTCGCTTCTCGCATCTCGCCTCCCATTTTTCGGCCGCAAGAGTTGTGAGCGGCTTTGGTTCTTTAAGAACGAAGAACGGGTGGAAGTCTATCTGATATTTGCAAGAGGTTGATTTATTTCGCTACCCCGCACCTCATGAAATCAGAGCTAGCGAACTAAAAGTCCCTGAAATTTCTGTTCTTCCCATTGAGTTCTCCCATGCAGTTGCCAAAATACTCATAAGCGAATCCCACATAGGCTTCCGGTGGTTTAAGTAGTCGTCAAAGACATCCAAACCATGGCATCTGCTTAGCATACTCTAACTCTAATGGGCTAATACCATACTTTTTCGTCCATTCCCAGGATTACTAATATCCTCGATTATCGCGACCAACTTGGTTCCTAGTTGGTGACTCAACAACAAACACATCCTGAGCCCTACCTCTGACAAAAAATTATGACCGCAAATCCCGAAAAAATAACAACGCCAAGTGGTGGGTGTGCTAGGGAGACTTCCGAAACACTACAACCAGTCTGACTCTCTGATGTTGCCTGGAGTTAAATATAGTGCACACAGCACTTGTCTTCACACGGCACGTCCCCTTTTCTTGTGATTGACTGCCATCACTAGTTCGTCACTCAGGATCGCTCCACATATCGTGCTTCAGGGTGATCTGACAACAAATCTACCCTCAGATGTCTGCAATCATTCCTATGCCGTGGACGTGCACAGCTCACAACTGGATTATGCCGTATAGGTACGAGGCTCGCGGTGGCTACATGTCAACATCTTGAATCTGTAGGTGCTTACGCGGCAGTTGGGGGCGACCTACAGTTCCGGGGACTTCGGTATGCTAACGTCTCCAGTGTTGTGTTTGCAGAAATACAATAAGAATCGCAATGCCCATCTCGAGCAGAGGCCACCAAGTTATCCCACGTTTATTCCATTTTCATTATGGTCGCATCTACGGACTATCTGGGAGCTGCTGAAGCGGCAACCACGGAGACACGGAAGAAATGCAGATAGTTACGTCACACTTCCTTCAATCCCGCCTTTTGCGAAATGATTTGATTGCACGAGTCTCGCGTCGGGGTGCTGTCCAGCGGCTAAATCCGTGATCAAAGCTTTCACCTGGGAATCATATATGAGCCTCGAAAACATATCGAGATTGATACCTGTCATCCTTATAAGAGCCCCTCCAATGGCTACGGTGACTCGTTTACCCCCGCGACGCCCCCCCTAAATTGCCCGTGGTTTTCTTGCCTCTGGTCGCGCTCATGTCCGACCACGAGAAATGCAATCCGGCCCCTGGTTCTACTGTTTCTCTTTCGGTAACTACAATTGGTCACACGGTCTCGGATTCCGAAGTGGGATTGCAAGGTGGTTGGAAACAAGAGATTTCGAACGACGAAGAACGTGCTGGGCTGAGAGGATACCTTACTGTCTTTGGAGCCTTCATGGCACTTTTGGTCACTTTCGGCCAAATGAACGCTTTTGGTACATTCCAAGCCTGGTATACCAAGCACCAGTTGCAGCACTTGTCGCAGTCGACCATATCTTGGATAGGTTCATTACAACTTCTCATTTTCTTCCTTGCGGTGAGGGCTCTTCCTGAAACTTCCTGACCTTGAGTCTGATAAGCTTCCAGGGCGCACCCATTGGGCGCTGTTTCGACGCATATGGGCCCACTGGACTCTTGATCGCTGGAAGCGTGCTGTTCACACTAAGTCTTGTCTTGACGAGCATATCGGTGCTGTATTGGCAATATATCCTTGTTCAAGGCCTCCTTTTTGGTCTTGGTGTGGCTCTAATGTGAGCTTTTAACGTCGTCCAGTCCCAGCAGACGGAAAGTCTGATCGTGGGCGAATAGGTTCTACCCCTCGCTTGCGAGTATCACTACCTATTTCTCAAACTACCGCGCAACAGCATTAGGGATCGCAGCAGCGGGTTCGAGCGTAGGTAAGCAAGAAACCACCGTTATTGTCGCTCAACGGGTAAACGTGACGCATGCAGGTGGCGTCGTGTATCCGATCATGCTGCAACATCTGTTTGAGAAACTTGGATTCGCATGGGGTGTCAGGGCGTCCGCCCTCGTCAGCGGAACATGCTGCACCTTGGCGACCTTAACAGTGTCAATTAATCCCAAGGCCACCAGTGCCACCTGCATGCAAGCAAAAAAGGCAGCCCCGTACATCGACTTGACAGCATTCAAAGATCCTCGATTTTCGCTATTGGCCCTT
This sequence comes from Calvatia gigantea, assembly GCA_025093985.1. Taxonomy (NCBI): domain Eukaryota; kingdom Fungi; phylum Basidiomycota; class Agaricomycetes; order Agaricales; family Lycoperdaceae; genus Calvatia; species Calvatia gigantea. The sequence continues at coordinate 143,212 of JACAAK010000017.1, forward strand.
GGGAGCAGCTTTGTGGCACTCGGTATGTGATTGTGTTAATGGGGCTATCAGCCTTTCAGCGAAACTAAGCCCGCCCTAAAAACAGGCCTGTTCATCCCGTTCTTTTACGTCGTAGAGTATGCTGAGCACCTCAATATATCACGGCAGCTCGCGTTCTACGTGCTCTCGGTCATGAATGCAGGTGGAATTTTTGGGCGCATTGCACCAGCGTACATCTCCGACACCATCGGGCATTTCAACCTCCTCACCCCCGCCGCGTTCCTTTCTGGTCTTTCTGTTCTAGCCCTATGGTTTAACGCGAAGCACTTGGCTGTTTTGATGGTATTCGCGGCTGTTTACGGGTTCTTGTCAGGGGCCTTTGTGTCCGTACTCACACCTTCGATTGCATGCATTTCCGAGCGGGGACAAGTGGGAACGAGGATGGGAATGTTGTACAGCGTAATTTCCGTTCCGTGAGTGTCTCATTTAACCCTGTCACCTCTCGTCTGCTAGTCATCACGATGGGGAGTTGGGGCGGGCGGTTGTAAAAATAGCCGTGCTGCATCGCTATCAGTGATTTTGAGCTTGGTTCCATTTCCAACTATCTTGGCCTTGTTGTTTTGGGCCTTCTAGCCTAACAACCGCCTTCTAGCCTATCTATCCGTCTCCACCCCCTATCTTTTACCCCCCATCACGAGCCGAAGAACTGATTTCATATTCTTTTAAATGGCAGAGCCCTCCTAGGAAATCCGGCAGCCGGCGCACTCCTGGCACATGGTAGGGGCCCGCATGCTTTTGAGGGTATGGCTATCTTCTCTGGATGCACTGTTATTCTTGGTTCGTTTGGGATCTGGGGAGCCCGAATGACCATCGACAAAAGGCTCTTTGCGAAGGTGTGAAGCCCTTCAGGGGGAACTCTAAGTCGACCAGACTGGGAATTCCGAATTTACACTATACCCACCACGCCATCTCTCCCTACCAACCCGGCCGAACGAAACTTATGGTGCAATGACGCTGCGATGATAGCAACCTATCAAGATGGCGTTACTCACGAAACCGACCGACGGCACACCACGAATCTTGTTTATTTTTTTTTATTTCGGCCTTTCGGACCTGTCTTGGTTTCCCGATGGCAGTTGCATTTTTTGGGAATGTCTCCGATGACATCGAAGTGGGAGAGTCAAGTGTTGTTGTATTTAGCGCGGGCGTCCAGGCCATATATCAAAAAACCAACAATAGCGCCCGCTCTAACACCCGCATAATTCGGAATTGGGCGCGCCGTCGGAGAGGTTCGACTCCTGAGAAGTGACGGACCAACATTTTGGAACAGGCTCACTCCCTTATGAATCTCTAACATTCTAATTCAACTTAGATCCCTACTCATAGCCTCGAAATCCATGTAATTTAATGCACTGCAGTGGCTCACCTAAATATGTATTCTATAGTTATATTTACGAGTGTACTTTTTATATGATAGAACCGTAGGTATCTTTATAAACCGCTCGCCTGGAACGACGGAACACCGTCGGGTTACCATAGCACTCCATACCCATCCAGAGCCCGGCCTCGCTTTGACACTATGAATCCTCGGCAATTGAGGGTTTTCCTCGCTTGTAAATTCAGACATCTCCGGATCAGCGCTCACCTAAGCAAATACTTGACAATGTTGACGCCGGGGGTAGGGGCAAGTAGTCCGAAGATCTTCATACCCGAGCTCAGATTCTGACTCAAATCTCGTGTTCCGTCATCGGTGATGGGGATCTGTCTCAGATGTCGAACAATCCTATCGCTTTCGTATCCGGTTGTGCTCAAACTAAACTGATAATCATTTTACCCCTGAGTTTGTATCCTAGGGCGTGGGTTGCGATACTTAAATGATGCGGAAAACAATTTCTGTTTAAGTCACTATGTACAGGCTCACCATTTCTCCATTCGTGAGTAATGCGAAGTCTCCATGGGTCGAAGCACCTCCCTGAATGATCCCGTATGGTATCCGACATCCTCAGCTTCTAATTACCATCCCGACACGCTTGACGCGTGACGTCATACACGTAGAATCACGTTTCAACTAGGGCAAAGGGTGAGGGCAATTTATTGAATTAAGGTTGTTGCACCTTTAAATGACCCCTACACTTTGCCTCTTCGTTCACTTGCCCAAGCTCGAGTACCAATCTCTTCATACTGATTGTTATCACAATCGTTAGAGTAAAATCTGAGAAATGCACTAAGTCTTAGTTAGAGTCGAATGCGCACGAGTACTTAAGTATATTTGAACGTAATTGAATGGTATCAGATTATACCCCAAATGTGTACATAACCAACGTGGACCCCTAGCAAATGTCCCTCTCGAGTGTCGGCCCGGCCGTATTTGCGCACCCCACAATAAAAACAGGAGACAAGATAATAGGATTGCGCCCTTTATTAACATGCGCACCAGAGGTTACTATACCCAGGCCACTCAGCAACCTCCACACGAAAATGCCAATTCCCAGGTATGGCGGAATTCTTAATCCTTGGTGAAACGGGTTCAACACCGTTGGCGCTTCTTATGATTCCCCTACTGGCAGCAGCAATAGGGGCGTCCTCCATATTACGCTCATGCAAATCATAACCTCTACCAGCCCGTACAGCCGACCCTTCCTCATCTTCAACAAAAACCCATCTAAACCTCGTTTGACGGTACCAAAACACGATAGTGCGCAACGTCGGGCAGAAAGTCGCCATCTCCGCGATGAGGGCTCTCTGGGGCCCTTGGGAAGAGTGAAGTTGGGTGTTAAACCCATTATCATCCACCGCAGGAATAGGGATATAAGTTTTCACTTCCTTCGCGGAGAAAAGAGGAGAGGAGGTAAGAGGGGCACCAGAGGAAATCCTAGTGATGGGGGGTAATAAATCCACGTCCCAAGCGTCGAGGGATACTTCGAGAGATCGTAAACGACGAAATGCCGAAAGGGAAGCGAGGAAGGAGGAACGCTCAGCTGAACGAGCGGGATAAGGTTCTGGAAGGTGAAAATGGGAGAGGTGGAGGAGGTTGTGTGTGAATGAGGGTGGAGAAGAAGATACGAGGTGGGCGAGGGTGCGTGTTGAGAGGTGCGCTGGGAGGTCGACGATGCTTAGGCTGCGAAGGAGGGGAGGAACCGGGAATGTTGGGAAGATATGTGTGATGTCCGCACTGTCTGTGACGGCGGTGGAGTAATCGAAGATGAATTGGAGGTGAATTAAGGAGGGAGCTTGGATGTAGGGTATGAGCGAGAGCGAGGTATCAAGTAGGTCCACTGTGGGAAGTATGATTCCCTTGTCTTTGTCTTTATCTGAAAGAGCGGGTGTGCCACTCGGGTAGAATTGGACAACGTGTAAACGCCCCGCGTGCGCCTGGGTATTGACAAATTTCATGATATGGTCATCTACGACGAGTTGTAGCTCAACTTGTCGTAGTTTGAAAGGCCATTCCGTGTCAGCCAGAAAGGAAGGTGAAAGACGGGCCGGGGAGGCGAACAAATATCAAACTTTCGAGTGCGCTCATTCGTTTCATTGCGCTTGTTACGCCTTCCCAGAAGTCCGCATCCTCAGCCGATTTGTCGCTGCGGCTCCCGAGGGCGATCCCAAAGGTACGCACATAGCCTGCAAGGTGTGGCCCGACATGGTTGATGGTATAGGTAAACTTGGATGTCCGGGCTATGTCTGGGAAGATAAGCTTGGAGTAGACCCTAGGCAGGACAGCGTCATGGAAAGTTTTGTTTGTATAGAGAAGGGCGTGGAGATCTGTGTGTCTGTGGGAAGGAATATGTGCAACGATTTGAGAACAGAGGTGGGTGGTGAGAAGCATGGTTATGTAATTTAGACCATTAACGCAGGCTTTACGGAGCAGAATTGAATACGCATGTATGTATGCATGAGGCTAGAACGTCTCCTCGTCAAACCATCAACCACCCGGGCAGAAAGAGATCTCATCACGTTCCACAGCGATGGGTCTCGCCGTCTCGGCATAAAATGTATCTCAGGAGTCGGAACCAACGGTTCCATATGGGCTTTGATCTGACTTAGGCAATACCCTGAGTGCAACAAAGATGTGCTGTACGGATGGGTTCTCCAATACAAGATGATATTTGGCGTTCCCAACATATGTGAGGACACTGATGGGCTGATATTGTAACAAGGGTCGACGACGGCGATTTAGGACAGTCAAAACAGCGTGTCGGGGAGGCAATCCTGTTCACTCTTTCTAGTGAGCCCTCTCCCTTCTTTTCTTACTCCTTAGTTTTCGTTGGTGTGACGGACTGAAGAGTCAGTCCCCGGTCATGTCAGCTTTTCACGAGAGGTCGTCTCGTCCAGGGTACAATCCATCGACGTCCAATTCCAAAACCGGCAATCGATCTAGGAAGGAAAAAAGTGTCGGACCTCCTGAGTGTATACCCCAGACCCCTTCGCCAACATTCCAGAATCCAGTGAGTGGTTGTTCTTTCCCATGTCATGTCATCTGAAACTCACCTGTAACTCCCACGTATTAGAGGCAGAGAACACATCGTATCCACCTCTAGTGCGAAGGTAGTAAGCTGTGTGGTCCTCCCGCGATAGGCGGATGGTTGGGCCTATTGCGCTCCCCTGATCTCGCGTTTGTTATCCCTGAGATTCCCTTCCTCTTCCTATCTCCCTATCACACGAGCAATAATCTTGCCTATCTATTAATATCACGCTCCCTCGCACAGGGAACCATCACCCCAAAGGATTCTGCGCAGCTACGTTTCGCGGACACAAAATGGCGAGCGGGAGACCAATAACTACTACGATTTCCGTTGATATCTTGGATCGATACTCGGATATCCCAGCTTGACAAAGAAATGCGCTTGCCTTTGGCTCTCACCGCTTTACTCACTACAGTACCAACCTTGGCTACCGTGATTCCCTCCCCCCGAATTGGGACAGTCATCCCGCTCAACAAGCGCGCAAATATACTTGTGGACGAACAAGGTGTTGTCAAACCTGAAGTACTGAAAAAGCAGGTCAACCAAGTCATAAGGTGAGGATATGCAAGTCGAGTTTGTCGTGGAGCCAGGTTATGCTGACTCCTAGTATCAATAGCAAACTCAACCGCGGGTTTCAAGCTTATCAAAGGAACACTGGGCAACGCCATCCCGGGTATACAGAGACATTACAAGCAAGAGCTACAGGCGCTGATCCCCTTGTGGATAATAATCAACTTGGAGAGCTGTGGCACGGAGCGATTTCAGTTGGCACACCGCCAAGGCAATTTACAGGCCAGTAGTTCATTGTTCTATAGAACGCAAAAACTGAACAATCTCGAATATAGTCATTTTTGATACTGGTTCGTATGAGCGCTTAGTTGAGATGGCTCGAGGCACCGCTGCAATAATCATGCGTCTCGCTTATAGGGGCCAGCGATACATTCTTGCCTGCCGTGAACTGCGGGCTTACCTGCCAAGGGCATCAGCTCTACGACCCTGCGAAAAGCTTCACTGGCAGTGATCAACACCGCACGTTCAGTATTGCTTTCTTAAGTGGTGCCATTGCGCAAGGCGAAATATTCCGAGAAACGGTTACTGTCAGCGGATTGACGGTAATGGTCCCATTTCGCTCGAGATTTATAAAAGTATCCTCACCCTAGTTTTATTCCACAAGGCAGTTGGCCAGGCTTTTGGAGCTGCGACGCAGTATTCTGCTCAATTCCAATCTGACCAGTTCCCTGCCGATGGTCTTCTGGGGATGGCGTTCCCGCAAATCTCGGCGTTCCGGGAAGAACCATTCTTCCACAGTCTGATTTTTCAGGGAAGAGTCACCGCTGCAGAGTTTGGCTTCAAGTTGACGGTTGCAGGACCTTCTGAACTGTTCTTGGGCGGCGTCAATCCTAACTTGTTCACAGGGAATTTCACAAACGTTGGCGTCACACAACAGGTTGCATATCACACCCTATATTGACACTATGGGACGACAACTGATAGTGCACTTACAGGGTTTTTGGCAAGTAAATTTGGATGCCGTCAATACCAATGGCAAGGCTGCGGTCTCGGGAAAACAGGCGATTCTTGATACGGGAACGGCTTTCATCATTGCGCCAGAAGATCAGGTTGCTCAGTTCTACGCTGCTATCCCTGGGTCACGGCCCGCGTCGACTTTGGGAGATGGATTCTTCACCTGTGAGTTATTCCACTGCAGAATCCGCGTTTCTGAGTGCCGAATGTCTATCCTTAGTCCCCTGTAACACAAATCCTAACGTCAGCCTAACTTTTGGAGGAAAGCAATTCGCCATTCCCCTGAACTCTTTCAACCTTGGCCAGCCTTCTACTGGATCTCCAGATTGTATTGGCGGCATTATTGGAGTCTCTATCGGGCTCAGTTGTGAGTTATATATATATATATATATTAGCTGGATGTGATGGCTTATGATTATGGTAGCCTGGGTAATTGGAAATAATTTCTTGACCAACGTCTACACCAGTGTGTAATTTCTCATGGTAGACAGGAATGAGACGCTGACACTCTGCTGCTCAGAATTTGATGTTGGTAACAGCCAAGTTGGCTTTGCGCGACTTGCTTGAATCGGGGATATAAGGTCTTGTGTTCATCTTAGCTACCTACGTAATTTCGCGCTCGTTCAATCATGTGTCCATTTTATGTAATTTCCAACCATTAACGCGGGATTTATGCAACGGAATGGAGTACGCATGTGTGTACGTATGAGGCTAAAACATCTCCTCGTCAAATCACCAACCACTTGGGCAGAAAGAGATCACATCACGTTCGACGATGATGGGTCTCGGCATAAAAGTATGAACCGACGGTTCCATAAGGGCTTTGATCCGACTTCGGCGTATCCTGAGTGTATCAAAGATGCGCTATAAGTACGAATGGGTTCTTTAATATGGCAGTCGATGTTCCCAACACACACAGGAGGACATTGATGAGGTGATATTGTAACAAGGGTCAACGATGGCGATCAAGAACAATCATAAACAGTGCCTTGGGGGGGGGCATTGAGTCCAATCCCTTCTTTTTTTACTCTTTAGTTTTGGTGATGCGGTGGACTGGGAAGTCTGTCCCTGGCTATGTCAACTTTTCACAAGACTCGGTCGCCTGGTCCAGGGAACAATACATCTTCTTTAGGGTCCTATTCCGAAGCCGGAAATCAATCTAGGAGCTACCGCCGAGGAGGAAACTGCCGGACCTCAGATGCCCTTCTTCACCAATATTCTAGTGTCCAGTGGGTACTTGTTCCTTCTCATGTCATGTCATCTGAAATTCACCCGTAGCTCCCACGTAGGCCCTTTCCGTGGCTGTGAATAACAAACATTAAACGAGGAGGCAACACACCGTATAGTTCCGCCGTGGTACACAGATGGCCGAACCAAGTTTTGCATTCCTTTGATTTTGCGTTTTGTTCTCCTAGAAAACCCTCTTCCTCCCCGCTCCATCGCACAAACAGGAACATTGCCTATTTATTAATATCACACTCCCTCGCACGAGGAACCATCATCATCCCGAAGGATCCTGCGTTGATGCCGGTTCGCAGACACAGATTAGGGAGCGAGGGCTAATTACCATACCATGTCCTCTGTTCTCATCTTTTTGATCGATACTCGGATCTTCCAGTCCGATCAGGAGATGCGCTTGTTCCTGGTTTTTATTGCTTTATTTACTGCAGTATCAATTTTGGCGGCTGTGATTCCTTTCCCTGGATCGGGATAGTCACACCACTCAACAAGCGTGCTGAAAGGCGGGTCGACAAGTGATAATGTGAGCTCGGCAGGCCGAATAGTAAATAGTTGCGGGACCGGGTATACTCGTTCCTTGCCTCGATAGCAAACCTGACTGCGCGGCTTCTGAAGCTTATTGAAGAAACACCGGGAAACGCCATCCAGGGCCATACGAAGCTGTTACAGGCAAAAGTCTATGGGTGCTATTACACTTGTGGATGATCAGGAAGTGTTAGGGTCTGGACCAACTTTAGTTGGCACTGCCGAGTCGGAGTCAAGTGGTTCATCATATCATTGGACATAAAGCTGACGGTCGGAAATTTGTATGGTTGATTTCGATACTGGTTCGTATGAGTACGCAATCGAAATGACTCGACGCACGGTTGTGTTTGAGGAGCCTGGGACTTGTTCTTGCCTGACGCGAACTACGGTTTTGCTTGCCAAGGACATCACCTTTTGACCCTGCTATGTAAAAGTTTCACCGCTCGTGATCAACGACGCAGATATTCCAGGATACTGGTTATTTGAGCGGATTGACAGTATGTCCTACGTTTCTCGAGATTTCTGGGAATATCCACACCTTAATCCCTGAAGATTGTTGTGCAAGGCACCTTGGCCAAATTGTTTGAGCAGCAGCGCAATATTCTGGATGGCTTGTTCTGGCCCTGGCTCGACGTTGGTAACAGCCAAGTTGACTTCACACGACTGGCTTGGATTGCCCCCCACACTCATCTTACAGCCTTACCTCTGTAATCTGATTTAGCGTTCGACTGACTACTGGAAACCATATATGGGTGACGTCACGCGTTCGTCACGTGCAGACTAATTTATTTCTGTTTTCTTTTTTTTCCGTGTTTGTGACTCGGAACGGGCGTTATCGATTATCATACTTTATTCGTTTTAAATCCGTCAAACTGGCGTCCTTTCTTTTCCAAATCCGATCACTCTCCCGTTTCCGGCCTCTATTTCATTCACAACCACATCAACGACAAATTCAACTAACAACTCATCACTTCACATTTCGTAGATTTCCTCTTTCACGACAATACACTATGTCGTCCGCGGCTGTGAATACCACTACTAGGACACCCTTACCAACTGTACCGGAGACAGATCCCTCTCGATGCGTACTTGACTCATACCGGATAGCCATAGCCCAAGTCGTTGGAGAAGCATTGGGGCTAAGTGTCGAGCAAGTGTATCCTGGAGTCCAATATGGAAAAAAGGGCATCGACTTTACAGTGGCGTTGCCCAGGTTCAGGCTTCCAGGCCCCGTTAACGACTTGGCCAAAAAAGTGATCGAAAAAGTGCGGCGCCTTCCTCTTCAGAATTCTCGCTCGCCATTAACGAACTGATACACTGCGTGTATATGGGTGTATAGTTCCAACCAAACGACTATCTCGAATCCATCCAACACGATAAAGCCTTCCTGCACTTCATGCTAAACTCAAAAAACCTCGCGAGGGACGTCCTCACGCAGGTGCACGATCTCAACGACCAATACGGCACGAACGAGACTGGTAAAGGCAAAAAAGTCCTCATCGAGTATTCTTCTCCGAACATCGCAAAGTCTTTCCATGTCGGACATTTGAGGAGTACGATTATCGGCGCTTTCGTTACGAATTTGTATCGGACGTGTGGATGGGAAGCTATTGGACTTAATTATTTGGGCGATTGGGGTACACAGGTACGTTTTTGCTTGTGTGTTGTTAACCCGGGCCCACACCACAGAAAGGACTGACACATTCTTTTTTTTTTTTTAAAAAAAAAAAAGTTCGGCCTAATCGCAGTCGGTTTCGAAAAATACGGCAACAAAGAACTCCTCCGAAAAGACACAATCAAACACCTCTTCGATATCTACGTCCAAATCAACAAAGACGCCGAAGCAGATCCGCAAGTCAAAGCAGACGCAGCGGCATGGTTCAGGCGTATGGAGAACCAAGAACCCGAAGCATTAGAAAATTGGAAAGAGTGGCGAGAGTTGAGTGTGAAGAAGTACGAAAGTGAATATGATAGGTTGAATGTGCATTTTGAGGTGTATATGGGGGAGAGTGAGGTTCCGCAGGCGCAGATGGATAAAGCGTTGGAGAGGTTGACGGAGATGGGGTTGATTGAGGAGAATGAAGGGGCTAAGTTGATTAATTTGGAGAAGTGGAATTTGGGGAAGGCTGTTGTGCGGAAACGAGGTACGTGTTTGTGTTGGCATAAATTTTGCGGCGATGATAATGGGAGAGTGTAGATGGGACCTCGATTTACTTGACTCGTGATATTGGTGGCGCGATCGAACGATACGAGAAATATAAACCGGACAAGTTGATCTACGTCGTCTCGTCTCAACAAGATCTTCACCTCGCGCAGTTTTTTAAAGTACTCCAACTTATGGAGTTCCCTTGGGCTAAAGACCTCTTACACATTAACTACGGCCTCGTCGGTGGAATGAGCACGCGAAAAGGCACCGTTGTGTTTTTGGAACAGATTATCCAGGAAGCAACTCAGGTCATGCACGAACAAATGCAGAAGAATGAAGAAAAATACGCTGCGATCGAAGATCCTGAAACAATAAGTCGGGAAATTGGGATTACAGGTATCAAAATTCAAGACATGGCTGCGAAGCGGTGCGTTTTTATTAGCTTATCCCTCCACACCCCTAACATGGCACGACACTGGTTAGAATCAACAACTACACCTTCAACTGGGACCGCATGCTCTCCTTCGAAGGCGACACAGGCCCCTACCTCCAATACGCACACGTCCGGCTCGCATCCATCGGTCGTAAAAACCCACACCTCCTCCCCCTCCCACCACCTTCCTCCATCAACACCTCCCACCTCACATCATACCCCCAAGCCCGTGAAATCATATTCCTCCTTGGTACCTACCCAGATGTTATCTTAACAGCACTCAAAACACACGAACCGAGTGGGGTAGTGACGTTTTTGTTTAGACTTGCACATGCGATTTCGAGTGCGTGGGATGTGGTGATTGTGATGGGGGAGAAGGATGAGGAGAAGGCGACGGCGAAGATGTTTTTGTTTGAGATGGCTAGGGTGGTTATTGCTGCTGGGATGAGGTTGTTGAGTATTAGGCCGCTGGAGAGGATGTGAGGAATGTGTTTACCTTAATACCCGTAGCATCTGGTGGATAGATGTAGATGCGGCGATGGAATAATTAATGTTTCTGTTTATGCACCACCCCTTGTGTGTATCCCTTCGTTGAAGTGCCGTCAATCCTTCTTTTTACGTTGGCACCGATGGTCATGGAAACGCAACACGGAACATGTCTTCGTTCATCTCGGAGGCCTATGTGAGGAGCGAGTTCAGTTCGCACTCAGTAGGAGGCTTTTTGAGCTCCATTGATACAGATGCATGGGGATCCCTCTGGCAACGGAGTATATATCATGCTGTTCCCTTGGCTGAGAGGTTGGCAACTAGTATCCAAGATTGTTGTACTGGCAACAATTGGCTGTCGGTATCATTCTATCTCAGCTCAAACGAGGGGTTGGCGACGACACTGCGGTGTGAACAAGACGATACACAAAACAGGAAGTGCGTTACGATTGTTCATCGTGTCCATTGGGCTCTCAACCACATCATGAAGGGCATCTGGGTATCCAGCCGACAATCAATTACCCCCGTTGACCTGTTGATTCCGAATGCCTGATACTCCTGAGTTATATTTCTACAATTTTATCGGGCAGATCACGTTTTCATCGTTCAACGTTCACAATATGTTATATTTCTAACACGAAGAATCATTTTATTATTTAGCATAAGGATACGCCCAGAGGCTTCATCACATCCCACCAAATCCAAGAATCCCCGGCTTGAAAATTTTCGCACACTTGCATGAGAATCTACCCGAATTTTGCTTCCCTCGTGGGTTGAAGGTAATAATGCCCATGGAATGGTCCTTTTGCAGTATAAACATGACCGAAAGCCCTGAGACCTGAACGTAATCTTGAACGACATCAAGAGGAATTCTCCTCACGCTTGGTGGCAAGCCAACTTCATGGGGTACTTGGAGTACATCAATGCTACCTTGGCACGTCGTAACGATGTAAGCGCGGCAGGTGGTCGGTGTACAACTGAGACATCCACAATGTTGGGACTAGGGTGCAATGGAAGGCGGAACAGGGTTTCCAGAGCCAAGGACTGCTGAGTCGGTTGGTATATGGATGCTGAAAATCTCAGCGTGTGCTTCCGAGTCCTGTGATCACTACCAATCGGTTGCCCGGCAGAGGAATTATCTAGACCGGGCGCAGTCGTCAGGTATGGATCCGTGACTGCATGCAGGTATACTCACTGTCCGCAGCCGTTGAATACTCCCACACAAACAGTCTTGATCCAGGCTCCGAGTACCGAAAAATATGGATCCTTCCAAGTTTCGACTGCACCTTTTTTGTACCAACACCGTTCGACAACATAGTCGCTTCCAAGCTTGCAGTCGACTTTTCGTACAAGGACCGGGACACATCAGAGTAACCGAGTGGTTTCGCGACCCAGGTACTGTCGGCGGTTTGCCCTTGGAAGTCTAATTGATAGATACATATGCGGCTGGAGTCTTGTATTCAAATCATGAATGAGGCGGGGAGGGCGGGTTGAAATCAAGGACTCACCGAGATGCTCTGTATTGTTATGAAGTGCCATTCGAAGGGAAAGCCATGGTTTTGACGAGTCGATCCATATTGCATGATCAGTTCAAAGGGTCCACATAGTGACCATAGGTAGGTGCGGTGGACCTCCTCAAAGAGCACCTGTGGCTCTGAATCAGGTTTGTCCAGGTCGATCACGTAGACAGTGGCCATCAACATTATCGAGAAACCACCTTCCTCCGGGAAGAAGCTGGAAACGACCGTTTGTATGGAATTCGACATTGATTTTCCGCGAGCGGAATGTGGATGGATTTGGGTTACGCCATTTTTCTTGAATTTGTAGCCGTTTTATGACCCTTCGCTCGAGCTCCTCCACCGAGTAATTTTCAGTGGGACATTCAAGGACCGGTGCACCGAATCTGAGCAACAGCTCAGGAGATTTGGAAATTCCTACGAGGTGTGTTCTTGTGATTGCGCGCAAGTGTTTGCATGTCTGAGTAGACGGTTGATCAAATTCGAGCATGAAATCTCATGGAAAGAGATAACCCACCGATTTAATTGCAAGTAGACTTTTGCAATCCAAAAGGTTAAGTATTTCATCTAGAAGTTCATCAGGAAGAGCGAGCAAGGTCGGTGCAAAGTTGGGTATTTTGCTCATGAGGATAATCCTAAGATTCAAGTGAGAATGTTGAAACACAAGCAGACAAAGGCTGAAGTCAACCTCATTCAACTGAAAGGGAACTAGATGTGTTAATTAAAGTGTGCTGGATGAACGTGTGAGGATCCCCTGCTTTCAAGGCAGGGGGGGCGGTAGTGCCTTAGGACTGATGAGAGGGTTTCTTAGTTGTAGCCTACCTCGAGGGACTGCGATCGGGCCCGCGTTGCATTCCGGAGATGCGCAATAGGACTCTGAAGTGAATTTAAAAAAAAAAAAGTTAATTAAAGTGTAGTGAAATTCCAGAGCCAAGACGAAAAATGTGACGACGTGACAAGATATGCAATGCAATTTATGTCAATTAAAACGCGGAGGACAAATATTATGTATTAGAGCTGCTAAAATGTTTCCTCCTCGTCAACTGCCTGCTCCGCCCTCGGGTACTTCGAAACCCTCCCTGGTGTGTTAGGTATACGGGAATGAATAAACAACAGTTTTGGGGGTGCTCACCTCGGTCGAATACAGAATTTTCTGAATCTCACGCAGTGTGTTATCGTCTTTACCCTCTGCCTCGAGCGTCTCCAGTTGTGCCCGTGCCAAAATTTCAATGTCGCGAAGCTAGTGAGAAATACCAAAAAAAATTCAGCATAGGAGTTCCCTATAGGCAGCCGAGTAGTAAGATCACCTTTGCAAAGTAGAAACCTCGTTCCTTCTCAAGGACCCTCCAAGTGCGAACTGAGCTCTTTAACCTGTGCCTGCAAGTGATTCACAGTCTCACTGGACTGAGCACTCCCAGACCTAAACCCACCCACAGGAATCCTACCTCCCACACGTCCCGCACCACCACTCCCCGCACTCAACCCAGTCGCACTCCTCCCTCCACCAACAGGCCCAATCGTCGCCGGAGCACCCTCCACCGCAACCCCCTTCCTCCTCGCAACAGGATCATACCCCTGTCCACCAAAATTCCCATCCCATAGATTTAATTTAACCCAATGAACAACGCCAGTGACCGAAAGGCATGCGGCTGGGGCGACCCGTCCCGCGTTCCCCCTTCGGATCACACACCTGGTCGTCGGGAACATTTCCAAGGTCCCGATTCTCCACTCCCAACACTCGCAGCACTACGTTCTGTTTGCTTATAGTGCACAACATGATATTCATTTCACGACTACCTTAGCCTACTCGTTGCTACTCAGTGCAAGATACTCTTTCCACTGTCAGGAGCACAGAGCGAGTTGAAAATGGGATAGTCAGCCACACATCCTCAAACAATGATTTTTGCCACCCTTATCCATATCTAGCACCATATACAGGTTTGCTGGAGCAGGACTATGTATCCTCTAGCTCACCAAGAATGATCAGGCCCATTGAAGCTACGAGGTTCTCCAATCAGTGCATTAGTTGTCATCCCTCCTGGATATCCCGTTGGCAAGTCAGAAGTGCTCCTGATGAGCACGCCAATGTTCTTGATACACGAGGCGCAAGGGTCATTGGACATGTGTATTACCGGGACTCGGAAGATCAGGGAGGCAGGTATTGAGGGCACCAATAACCATGAAAGTGGTTATCAATTGAGGTAACAAACTCTTTAGGAGAGAACCATTGTATGCGAAGCGAAGATCAAATCGCTTCACCTACCAAGACTGACGTAACCCCCGCTCACGATAATCCCTTGTTCCACCTGCAACTGAGATGGGCACAAGCGGCAGTGATGGTTTCGGTGATGTCATTCGTGGCAAGTAATGGTCCGATAAGCAACATGTCTTTCGCAAGGCTCACGTTTCCTGGTAAGGTCCACCAATTTCGGAAGGGGAAACCTCGAGTTGGGCACGACAACAGCATTTTTAGGGGGCGTTATCAACGTGCAATCATACAGCCCTTCACACAGAAACACGAGAAAGCATCCGAATGATTTCTGCGGAAGGGAAAGCACGCTGTTTGCAACCAGGCTACCCAGAAAAATGGCAGGAAAAGGTCTTGAGCTGGCAAAAAGCACGCAGACCCTTTTTTCTGGACGCAATCTTTATCGTTCAGCTCGTTTGGTTGCGGCTGTATAAAGGGGTGAGGTGGGAGAGTGGCGAAAACCGCCGAACACCTTCAGTATCCAATTTAAACGTCCTCTACTGTAATGCCACTCATCCAAAAATCTTCCAATCGTCAGAACCAAATTTCGGGTTAGCGCCCACTCCCCTTTACCGGATGTGTAACTGCGCTCAGCTTGTTGCCCTCCCAGGAAAGCCCGACCTTGGTGAAAAGTCTCCTCAGAATCAGACCCACCATCATGGTGAGAACGAAGGTACCTTCTCTCTCACCACTTGGTAAGGGCCGCCACTCATCTCTTTTTAGCCGAACTTAGTCTCACCGATCAAGTCAGAACATTTTGGGACAAGGATTGGAAGGCCCCGAGCATCGCTAAGAACTTACCTGTTGGAGGGACTGGTCCGACTGGAACGGCTGCGAAGCTTCGCACCGACGCCCTCCAGAAACTCATGAAAGCGATTGGGGCACATGTACCTTTGTCTCCAACAGGGCTTAAGACAGGGAAAGACCGCGAGGATTGTCTGAACGCAATCAGATCTTACATTGACCACGAAAACAACGATGTCTTGGGTTTTATAGAACTCGTTCAAGATCAAAGATTTGAACGAACTTCACCTCAGAGTGTGTTATATCTATTTCCGCTAAAATCGGTGTTTGATTGACTCGCTCTTTTCAGTTACGCAGCTTCAGCAAGATCACAAGTGAAGATGTGATACTGTCCCAAACCGCTCTATTTATTAGGAACCCCCTCGAAGTCGCCCTTCTTCTCCTTTGGTTGGGGCGGAACCCCCAGGTGCTTTCGCTCGCCATGCCGACATCTGATCAGGTACAGATATTCAAGGCACTAATTCTGTGTTTTACAGGATTTTTCCATCAGTCGGTGAGAGTCCCCCCCCCTCAATCAATCCTTTTAAGATGCTCATTACACCAAAGTCCGAACAGGTAGCCGTCATGAAGGTCGCTGGCTATAACCTTCTCCTTCGATACGCAAACCAGAACTTGTGTGCGAAGTATTACCCCGAGCTTCCTCTCTTCGGTCTCTCCTCAGAAGAATCACCCGCAGAGGTCGTGGCTTGGACCAAAGAGCAGAAGTACAAATATCTTCTGACTGGCAGGGCGGATGGATTTATTGTGACTTTGATGAGTAAAGAGGGCAAGACGAGAGAGCGGAAGGCCTTGGTAGGGTCGGATTATGAGGATATATTGTCTGGAATCTGTGAGTATCCCTCAAAGCTAAGAACCTAGAAGTTGTTGAGCATACGACAGATAAGTCTGATGAGGCTCCAAAATATGAGACTCTGCTGAAGAACCTGGGTAGTATCGTTGAGGAAGGGAACGACGAGCTATCCTACGAAATCGTTCTCCTCGAGGCAAAGAGACTCCAGTTACCCTGTGAGTGGCGCAATGTTTGATCGGATAATCTGGTGATTTGACTCGTTTCCCTTAGACAAATCAATTGAGAAGTTGATAGACTCCCGACTTACCTTACACCTCAAGCAAATAATCTCTGAGTGTGCAGCCATGTAAGTTGTTCTTTTTTCGATGGTGAGCTTGGGCCTGACGATTTGCATAGCAAAGAATATGGCCCAGAAAAATGCCAGATCTTGAAATTTATCCTCTCTGATGGCGATTGTTGGGTTTTTGGTTTACTTCAGGACCCAGATTCCGCCACAAGCGAGCGAGGTGCTCAACGTGAATGCTTTTTCACTATCCTCAATAACGCGGGACATAGGGAGGTAGAAAGTGTGGTGAGGACTTCTCGCAACGTGGGTATGTGAGACGGCGGCTGTCATTTTGGCCTCATTTGACTTTTCTAGATGGTCGTTCCGGGCTGACGTTTTGCTCAAGCTCTTCCAATCCTTCAGTGACGGCGAGGACTCTATGTGAAGCTAGTGATTGCCTTGCAGAGACTCGGATGTAACAACAACGCTGCGGACTGCGAACACATCCCCTCTCTGTTTGTGCCTGCCTTCCAGAGCAATGCTTTGACTACAATCAAAACTTTAAATCAAACTGTGGTCAAATCTAGTGCGGTCCATACTTGTATTAGCAGAGGATTTTGTTACAGCAGAAAGAACCGTCTAGCGGACAAATCACATTTTCTTCGTTCAACGTTCAAAATATGTTATATTTCTAACACGAAGATTTTATTACTTAGCATGAGGATACGTCCAGAGGCTTCATCACATCCCAACAAATCCAAGAACCCCTGGCTTGAAAATTTTCGCACACTTGCATGAGACTCTACCCGAATTTTGCTTCCCCCGTGGGTTGAAGGTGACAATGCTCATGGAATAATCCTTTTGCAGTATAAACATGACCGAAAGTCCTGAGACCTGAACATAATCCTGAACGATATCGAGAGGAATTCTCCTCACGCTTGGTGGCAAGCCAACTTCATGGGGTACTTGGAGTACATCAATGCTACCTTGGCACGTCGTAATGATGTAAGGCGCAGCGGTGGTCGGTGTACAACTGAGACATCCACAACGTTGGACTAGGGTGCAATGGAATGTGGAACAGGGATTTCCTAGAGCCAAGGACTGTGAATCGGTTGGTATACGGATGTTGAAAATCTCAGCGTGTGCTTCCGAGTCTGTGATCACTACCAATCGGTTGCTCGGCAGAGGAATTATCTAGATCAGGCGCATCGTCAGGTATGGATGGTGACTGCATGCAGGTATACTCACTGTCGCAGCCGTTGAATACTCCCACACAAACAGTCTTGGTCCAGGCTCCGAGTACCGAAAAATGTGCACCTTCCAAGTTTCGACGGCATCTTTTTTATACCAACACCGTTCGACAACATAATCGCTCCCAAGTTGCAATCGACTTTTCATACAAGGACCGGGACACATCAGAGTAACGAGTGGTTTCGCGACCCAGGTGCTGTCGGCGGTTTGCCCTCGGAAGTCTAATTGATAGATACATATGCGGCTGGAGTCTTGTATTCAAATTACGAATGAGGCGGGGAGGGCGGGTTGAAATCAAGGGCTCACCGAGACGCTCTGTATTGTTATGAAGTGCCATTCGAAGGGAAAGCCATGGTTTCGACGAGTCAATCCATATTGCATGACCGTTTAAAGAGTCCACATAGTGACCATGGTAGGTGCGGTGGACCTCCTCAAAGAGCACCTGTGGCTCTGAATCGGGTTTATCCAGGTCGATCACGTAGACATAGCCATGGATATTATCAAGAAACCATCTTCCTCCGGGAAGAAGCTGGAAACAACAGCGTGTATCGAACTTGACATTGATTTTCCGCGAGCGGAATGTGGATGGATTTGGGTTACGCCATTTTTCTTGAATATTCAGCCGCCTTATGACCTTTCGCTCGAGCTCCTCCACTGAGCAGTTTTCAGCCGGGCCTTCAAGGACTGGTGCACCGAATCTGAACAACAGCTCAGGAGAGTTGGAAATTCCTGACGAGGTGTGTTCTTGTGATTGCGCGCATGTGTTTACATGTCTGGGTAAATGGTTGATCAAATTCGAGGCAAAAATCTCGTGGAAAGAGATGGCCCCACCGATTTTATTGCAAGCAGACTTTTGCAATCCAGAAGGCCAAGTATCTCATATAGAATTTCATCCGGAAGCGTGAGCAAGGTCGGTCGTGAAGTAAGGTGTTTTGTCCATGAGGATAGTCCTAGGATTCGAGTGAGAACGTAGAAACACAAGCGGATCAAGGCTGAAGCCAACATCATGAACGCGAAAGAGAGCCGAATGTATTTAAACGTGACCAAACATTGGTGTCACGTACATATATCCGCACAACAAACAACTCACCACAATTCACAATGAGATCTGCCGAAACTTTTCACACCACCGGACTCCTTCACGCAGAGCTACCGTTAGTCGTAGAATATTTACAACACGGTACTTTCAGTGGGGAAGAAATTTACCATCACCATCATCAATGTCACGTGGTCACTAGCAATTGTTCATCGCCAAAAACATTTGTCATTTCTATCGTCCAAAAGAATGCAGTTCCGACATTTGAGATTGAGTTGCTCGAAACGTCTACACTCCTATTTGTACGTCAGACTCCACCAGGATTTATGCAAGTCCAAGCCAAGGCGAAACCGTGATATGGCGAATAGCCAGATACATACATACGTCTTTCCTCATCCCGGAGGCTCTGGGAGAAGTGAGTTCAGTTTGCACTAGGGGGCAGGTATATGAGATCCAGATATAGGTGCATATGGATTCCTCTGGCAACGGAGCACATATTCTTTTGTTTCCTTGGCTGAGATGTTGGACAACATAGTATCCATAATTGTTGTCCCTGCAACAGCTGCTATCGACATCACTTCGTTCTAGACCAGGTGGGGGGTTGGCGACTATACTGCGGTGTGAACGTGATACGCGAAGCATAATTGCATCAAGGCTGTTCATTACGAATTCATTGTCCATTCGACATTCAACTAAATCATGAAGGGTATTTAGCTACCCTGCCGATAGTAATCAGTTCTCCCCCTCTTTTGGGCTCAAAGAGCCTCACCTATTGGCCCATTTCCCCGTAGATCTTTACGTTCTTTGGTGTTTTCGAATTATCGAACCACGGGAACTTTGCTTTTCAATTAATTGTAAGGTGGGTGGCAGTATGAATTGGAGCGGAAAACAAAAAAAGCACTCATAGGTAGATGACAACATTTTTTATGCTTCTCCCACAAACCGACATAAAACTTTATCCGTTTGTTATCCAGCGCAGCCCAAGCTCCGCAATCTAAACACTAAATACTCATTGGTTTGATCTCTCCGATAAATTCATCACTTTCTAGTATCTTCAGCCGTTCTGACTTGGACATGTTTGCATCGCCCTTTCGGCGTTGGGAGGAGCTAGGGTAAATCCTTTGAGGTTTGTGGTTCTCCATGTAGGACCGTCACTGCTTTCGTGGCAGGACCACGAACATTTCCTTTTTGACGGCTTTCTGATTTTCCTTCAAAGCTGTGGTTTTGAGTACCCCCGGGCCGGTTGAGTACCCCAGTCCTTCGAACACGAAGAAACGAAAATACAAGACATAGATGAGGGCGCAGGGGTTTCCCTGGAGGAGGCGTAACTGCTGCAACCTCGGTGAACTTTATGGCAGCCGGGCAGATGCACGAAGTAACGGTAGAAGGGGGGATGACTTATTCCCCTCCCCGCGTATGGTTGGTGTGGAAGATAGAAAGAGCTCGGCTTCCTCGAGGGTCGCTCGGTCAGTTGGTCCCTGACCCGGTATGGCGCAGTCAGTTTGAACTTGAAACATCTCTCCACAAGGTAGCAAGAAATCCGGGATGTAAAATAAGAGAGGAAAAGCGGTGAAAGCGGTGGAGGTTTCGACGAGCTGCGTTATATGTCGTGCTTCCCTGAATGTGGCGGTTAGTGCACTGAACGTCCGTGCGTCCAAGCACGGCGGCCTTTTTGTGTTCTTGTTCATCGGTATATGTGCACACCGTGTTGGGTGGTCAGTTACTTACTAGAATGAGACATCGCTTCTGGTGGGGTGCTGGTAACAGGCAAAACGCTGGACTGGCTGTCGGCAGTTATTCTAGTGGAACACTGTGGTCAACGCCAGACCACAGATTAGTGAATTGAAGCGTGGCCGAGGCCGTGCTGTTTCCAAAAGGGGGGGATTGGCAACAAGTATCCACGATTACCAACAATAGCTGGGATTGATACAGGTAGGTCTCCGGGTTCTGACCCGCAGTTTCGCCCATGCCTGAGCTTATTCCCAGGATCGTCGGGGTTGGTGGGCTTTTTGCTCTTTAGTAGTCTGTAATGATGGACTGTTTACAACAACGTACTGACCAACGCGAACTGTCACATGATCTCCTAGAAAGGACTGCACGTTTCGACAGAAGTCCCCAAAAGTCTCTTCTTATCCATGAACTCCCATCATCCGCTTGCTTTGATAATTTATGTCAATTAAAATGTGGGGGACAAGAACTATGTATTAAGGCTGCTAGAATGTTTCCTCCACGTCGACGAGTGAAAGCCATGTAAATTGAGGGCAGTCCTGAATGACGTCCAGAGGAATGCTCTTCATGCTCAGCGGCAACCAACTTTGGTCATTGCGGCCTCATTTGACTTTTCTAGATGGTCGTTCCGGGTGACGTTCTCCTCAAGTTCTTCCAATCCCACAGTGACAGCGAGGACACTACATAAAGCTAGTGATTGCTTTTGTATAGACTCGGATGTAACAACGGCTCTGCAAACTGCGAACTCTCTCCCTCTCTTTTTGTGCCCGCCTCCTAGGGCAATGGTTCCACTACAAGCACAATTTCGAATCAAACTGTGGTTAAATCAAGTGTGGTCCATAACTGTCTTAGCAGGGGATGTTGTTACAACAGGAGGCACGGTCTAACGGACAGATCACATTTTCACCGTTCAACGTTCACGATATGTTATATCTCTAACACGAAGATCATTTTATCATTTAGCATAAGGATACGCCCAGAGGCTTCATCACACGACACCAAATCCAAATATCCCCGGCTTGAAAAATTTCGCACACTTGCATGAGACTCTACCCAATTTTGCTTCCCCCGTGGGTTGAAGGTAATAATGCCCATGGAATGGTCCTTTTGCAGTATAAACATGACCGAAAGCCCTGAGACCTGAACATAATCCTGAACGACATCAAGAGGAATTCTCCGCACGCTTGGTGGCGAGCCAACTTCATGGGGTACTTGGAGTATATCAATGCTGCCTTGGCACGTCGTAATGATGTAGGCGCAGCGGTGGTCGGTGTACAATCGAGACGTCCATAGCGTTGGGGTAGGGTGCAATGGAAGGCGGAACAGGGTTTCCAGAGCCAAGGACTGTGAATCGGTTGGTATACGGATGTTGAAAATCTCAGCGTGTGCTTTCGAGTCCGTAATCGCGACCAGTCGGTTGCCCGGCAGAGGAAGTATCTGGACCAGGCATGTCGTCAGGTATGGATCGTGGCTGCATGCGGGTATACTCACTGTCGCAGCCGTTGAATACTCCCACACAAACAGTCTTGGTCCAGGCTCCGAGTACCGAAAAATGTGGATCTTCCAAGTTTCGACTGCACTTTTTTTGTACCAACACCGTTCGACAACATAATCACTTCCAAGTTGAAGCCGGCTTTTCGTACAAGGGCCGGGACACATCAGAGTAACAAGTGGTTTCACGACCCAGGTGCTGTCGGCGGTTTGCCCTCGGAAGTCTAATTGATAGATACATATGCGGCTGGAGTCTTGTATTCAAATTACGAATGAGACAGGGAGGGCGGGTTGAAATCAGGGGCTCACCGAGACGCTCTGTATTGTTATGAAGTGCCATTCGAAGGGAAAGCCATGGTTTCGACGAGTCAATCCATATTGCATGACCGTTTAAAGGGTCCACATAGTGACCATAATAGGTGAGGTGGGCTTCCTCAAAGAGCACCTGTGGCTTTGAATCGGGTTTGTCCAGATCGATCACGTAGACATGGCCATCAACATTATCGAGAAACCATCTTCCTCCAGGAAGAAGCTGGAAACGACCGTTTGTATGGAATTCGACATTGATTTACCGCGAGCGGAATGTGGATGGATCTGGGTTACGCCATTTTTCTTGAATTTGTAGCCACCTTATGACCTTTCGCTCGAGCTCCTCCACCGAGTAATCCTCGGCGGGACGTTCGAGGACCGGTGCACCAAATTTGAACAACAGCTCAGGGGATTTGGAGATCCCTACGAGGTATGTTCTTGTGATCGTGTGCATGTGTTTGCATGTCTGAGTAGACGGTTGATCAAATTCGAGGCAAAATCTCATGGGAAGAGATAACCCACTGATTTAATTGCGAGCAGACTTTTGCAATTCAAAAGGCTAAGTATTTCATATAGAAGATCATCCGGAAGCGTGGGCAAGGTCGGTCGTGAAGTAGGTATTTTGTCCATGAGGATAGTCCCAGGATTCGAGTGAGGACGTAGAAACACAAGTGGACAAACGCTGAAGCGCCGAAGCCAACATCACGAATGCAAGGGAGAGTGCACTTGAATGTCACCAAACATTGGTGTCACGCATCCCCACACAGCAAACAAAACACCACAATTCACATTGAGACCCGCAGAAACTTTCCACACCGCCGGACTCCTTCACACAGGACTGCCAGTAGCCGTAGAACATTTCCGACATAGTACTTTCAGTGGCGAAGAAATTCCATCATCACTATTTGGTGTCACGTAGTCACTAGTGGTTGTTCAAGCGTTCAAATGATCCAAAAGAACGCGGTTCTGACAATCGAATTTTAGTTGCTTGAATCCCTACCTGTACATCAGACTCCACCTGGATATATGGGATTCAAAGCCAATACAAAACCCTGACGTGACAGATAGTCAGATACGCAGGCATAGAAACGCAACATGGAATGTTTCTGCCAACGTCTTCCCTCATCCCGGAGGCTATGTGCGGAGTGAGTTCAGTTCGCAGATCCAGATGCATATGTACTCCTCTGGCAACAGGGCATATCAGTATTGTGTTGCTTCGATGTTGGAAGCATAGTATCCATAATTGTTGTCCCGACAACGATTGGCTGTCGATATCATTCTATTTGAGACCAGGTTTGGGGTTAACGACTATACTGCCGTGTGAATAGGGTGATACATGAAACAGACCGTTCATTATTAATTCATTGTCCACCGGGCATTCAACTAAATCATGAAGGGTATTTAGGTGTTCGGCTGGTGATCACTTCCCCACGTCTCTTCGGCTCGAGGAGCTTCACTCATTGGCCCGTTGTCTCGTAGACTTTCCGGGCCAATTTACACCGCCGCCCACCCTACGGTTAATTGAAAGGACCAAATTCCCGCGATTCAACAATTCGAAAACATCAAAGAAAGTAAAATCAAAGAACGCACTCACAGGTAGATGATAACATTTTTTATGCTTCTTCCACAAGCCGACATAAAGACGGTGGAGGGGGGAGACGATTCATCCCCCTCCTCGTGTAAGGTAAGTGTGGAGGATAGAAAGAGTCCGACTTTCCCGGCGGTCGTTCCGTTACCTGGTCCCAGACCCGGTGTAGCGCAGTCAGTTTGAACTTGAAACATCTCTCCACAAGGTAGCGAGAAATCCGGGGTGAAAAATAAGAAAGGACAAGCGGCGGAGGCGTTTTTCGACGATCTGGGTTTATGCCGTGCTTCCCTGAAGATGGCGGTTAGTGCAATGTTTCCACTACAAACACGGTTTTAAATAAAACTGTAGTCAAATCTAATGCGGTTCATATTTGTCTTAGCAGGGGATTTGTTACAGCAGAAAGCACAGTCTAACGGACAGATTACGTTCGTTCAACGTTCACAATGTTATATTTCTAACACAAAGAACATATTATTTAGCATGAGGATACGCCCAGAGGCTTCATCACATGCCAACAAATCCAAGAACCCCCGGCTTGAAAAATTTCGCACACTTGCATGAGACTCTACCGAGCTTTGCTCCCCCCGCGGGTTGAAGGTGATAATGCTCATGGAATAATCCTTTTGCAGTATAAACATGACCGAAAGTCCTGAGACCTGAACATAATCCTGAACGACATCGAGAGGAATTCTCCGCACGCTTAATGGCAGGTTTCCAGAGTTAAGGATTGCGAATCGTTTGGCATATGGATGTTGAAAATCTCAGCGCGTGCTTTCCAGTCCGTGATTGCGACTAATCGGTTGCCCGGCAGAGGAAGTATCTGGACCAGGCATGTCGTCAGGTATGGATGGTGACTGCATGCAGGTATACTCACTGTCGCAGCCTTTGAATACTCCCACACAAACAGTCTTGGTCCAGGCTCCGAGTACCGAAAAATGTGGATCTTCCAAGTTTCGACTCCACCTTTTTTGTACCAACACCGTTCGACAACATAATCACTTCCAAGTTGCAATCGACTTTTCATACAAGGACCGGGACACATCAGAGTAACCAGTGGTTTCGCGACCCAGGTGCTGTCGGCGGTTTGCCCTCGGAAGTCTAATTGATAGATATATATGCGGCTGGAGTCTTGTATCCAAAATACGAATGAGACAAGGAAAGCGGGTTGAAATTAAAGCTCACCGAGATATTCTGTATTGTTATGAAGTGCCATCCGAAGGGAAAGCCATGGTTTCGACGAGTCAATCCATGTTGCATGACCATTTAAAGGGTCCACATAGTAATTATAGAAGTTGCGGTGGACCTCCTCAAGAGTACCTGTGGCTCCTGAATCAGGTTTGTCGAGGTCGATTACGTAGACATAGCCATATATGTTATCAAGAAACCACCTCCCTCCGGGAAGAAGCTGGAAACAACCGCGGGTATTGAATTCGACATTGATTTTCCGCGAGCGGAATGTGGATGGATTTGGGTTACGCCATTTTTCTTGAACTTGTAGCCACCTTATGACCTTTCGCTCGAGCTCCTCCATTGAGTAGTTTTCAGCGGGGCCTTCAAGGACTGGTGCACCGAATCTGAACAACAGCTCATGGAGAGTTGGAAATTCCTACGAGGTGTATTCTTGTGATTGCGCGCATGTGTTTGCCTGTCTGAGTAAGTGATTGATCAAATTCGAGGCAAAATCTCGTGGAAAGAGATGGCCCCACCGATTTTATTGCAAGTAGACTTTTGCAATCCAAAAGGTTAAGTATTTCATCTAGAAGTTCATCAGGAAGAGCGAGCAAGGTCGGTGTAAAGTTGGGTGTTTTACTCATGAGGATGTCCTAGGATTCGAGTGAGAACCTAGAAACACAAGCAGACCAGGGCTGGTGTCAACGTTATTGAACTGAAGGGGAACTGAATGCGTTTGAACGTAACCAAATATTGGTGTGACGTAAATCGGCACAACACACCTCGCATGTGTTGATGCCACAATTCACATAAATACCTGCAGAAACTTTTCGCGCTGCCGGATGCCTTCATGTAGCACTAATAGTAGTCATAGATTATTTCCAATGCGCCAACTCTTACCTGGATTGTGTTGCTGGAAGCGGGTACATTGATATTCCTCTTACGTGAGCTTTTCAACTGCGTTGTGACTATAGGACGGCCAGGAGCTCGATTCATAACCTTGTCGTTCTATGGGCATCGTTTACTCGGTGGCCCTATAGGTCACTCAATGATCAATATTTACTCAGAGATTCTCGTGGACTTGCTGGAAGAAAAATCAAACATTTCAATTAAAGTGTGTGAAATTCCGGGGCCAAGACGAAAATGTGACGACGTGACAAGATACGCAATGTAATTTATGTCAATTAAAATGCGGGGAGGCAAGAATTATGTATTAAGGCTGTTTCCTCCTCGTCAACTGCCGCTCCGCCCTCGGGTACTTCGAAACCCTCCTGGTGTGTGTTAGGCATACGGGAATGAATGAAAACAGTTTTTTTAAGGGTGCTCACCTCGGTCGAGTACAGGATTTTCTGAATCTCACGCAGTGTGTTATCGTCTTTACCCTCCGCCTCGAGCGTCTCCAGTTGTGCCTGTGCCAAAATTTCAATGTCGCGAAGCTATGGCAGGTACCAAAAAAATTAGAACAGGGTTCCTCATAAACAAAGGAGTAAGATCACCTTTGCAAAGTAGAGATCTCGTTCCTTCTCAAGACCCTCCAAGTGCGAGCTGAGCTCTTTAACCTGTGCCTTGCAAGTGATTCACAGTCTCATTGGACTGAGCACTCCCAGACCTAAAACCACCCACAGGAGTCCTACCTCCCACACGTCCCGCACCACCACTCCCCGCACTCAACCCAGTCGCACTCCTCCCTCCACCAACAGGCCCAATCGTCGCCGGAGCACCCTCCACCGCAACCCCCTTCCTCCTCGCAACAGGATCATACCCCTGTCCACCAAAATTCCCATCCCATAGATTTAATTTAACCCAATGAACAATGCCAGTGACCGAAAGGCATGCGGCTGGGGCGACCCGTCCCGCGTTCCCCCTTCGGATCACACACCTGGTCGTCGGGAACATTTCCAAGGTCCCGATTCTCCACTCCCAAAACTCGCGCACTACGTTCTGTTTGCTTATAGTGCACAACATGATATTCATTTCACGACTACCTTAGCCTACTCGTCGCTACTCAGTGCAAGATACTCTTTCCACTGTCAGGAGCACAGAGCGAGTTGAAAACGGGATAGTCAGCCACACATCCTCAAACAATGATTTTTGCCACCCTTATCCGTATCTAGCACCATATACAGGTTTGCTGGAGCAGGACTATGTATCCTCTAGCTCACCAAGAATGATCAGGCCCATTGAAGCCACGAGGTTCTCCAATCAGTGCATTAATTGTCATCTCTCCTTGGATATCCCGTTGACAGGTCAGAAGTGCTCCTGATGAGCACACCAATGTTCTTGATACACGAGGCGCAAGGGTCATTGGACATGTGTATTACCGGGACTCGGAAGATCAGGGAGGCAGGTATTGAGGGCACCAATAACCATGAAAGTGGTTATCAATTGAGGTAACAAACTCTTTAGGAGAGAACCATTGTATGCGAAGCGAAGATGTAACCCCCGCCCACGATATCCCTTGTTCCACCTGCAACTGAGATGGGCACAAGCGGCAGTGATGGTTTCGGTGATGTCATTCGTGGCAAGTAATGGTCCGATAAGCAACATGTCTTTCGCAAGGCTCACGTTTCCTGGTAGGTCCACCAATTTCGGAAGGGGAAACCTCGAATTGGGCACGACAACAGCATTTTTAGGGGGCGTTATCAACGTGCAATCATACAGCCCTTCACACAGAAACACGAGAAAGCATCCGAATGATCTCTGCAGAAGGGAAGGCACGCTGTTTGCAACCAGGCTACCCAGAAAAATGGCAGGAAAAGTTCTTGAGCTGGCAAAAAGCACGCAGGCCCTTTTTTCTGGACGCAATCTTTATCGTTCAGCTCGTTTGGTTGTATAAAGGGGTGAGGTGAGAGAGTGGCGAAAACCGCCGAACACCTTCAGTATCCAATTTAAACGTCCTCTACTGTAATGCCACTCATCCAAAAATCTTCCAATCGTCAGAACCAAATTTCGGGTTAGCGCCCACTCCCCTTTACCGGATGTGTAACTGCGCTCAACTTGTTGCCCTCCCAGGAAAGCCCGACCTTGGTAAAGAGTCTCCTCAGAATCAGACCCACCATCATGGTGAGAACGAAGGTACCTTCTCTCTCACCACTTGGTAAGGGCCGCCACTCATCTCTTTTTAGCCGAACTTAGTCTCACCGATCAAGTCAGAACATTTTGGGACAAGGATTGGAAGGCCCCGAGCATCGCTAAGAACTTACCTGTTGGAGGGACTAGTATGACTGGCCCGGCTGCGAAGCTTCGTACCGACGCCCTCCAGAAACTCATGAAAGCGATTGGGGCGCATGTACCTTTGTCTCCAACAGGGTTTAAGACAGGGAAAGACCGCGAGGATTGTCTGAACGCAATCAGATCTTACGTTGACCACAAAAACAGCGATGTCTTGGGATTTATAGAACTCGTTCAAGATCGAAGATTTGACGAACTTCACCTCAGAGTGTGTGATAATTATTTCCGCTAAAATCGGTGCTTGGTTAACTTGCTCTTTTCAGTTGCGCAGCTTTAGCAAGATCACCAATGAAGATGTGATACTGTCTCAAACCGCTCTATTTATTAGGAACCCCCTAGAAGTTACCGTTCTTCTCCGTTGGTCGGGGCGGAACCCCCAGGTGCTTTCGCTCGCTATGCCGACACCTCACCAAGTGGGGGCGTTTAAGGCACTAATTCAGTGTTTTACAGGATTTTTCCATCAGTCGGTGAGAGCCTCCCCCCTCAATCAATCCCTTTAAGATGTTCATTCCACCAAAGTCTGAACAGGTAGCCGTCATGAAGATCGCTGGCTATAACCTTCTCCTTCGATATGCAAACCAGCATTTGTGTGCGAAGTATTACCCAGAGCTTCCTCTCTTCGGTCTCTCCTCAGAAGAATCACCCGCAGAGGTCGTGGCTTGGACCAAAGAGCAGAAGTACAAATATCTTCTGACTGGCAGGGCGGATGGATTTATTGTGACTCTGATGAGCAACGGAGGTATGGCACGGGAGCGGACGGCCTTGGTTGGGTCGGATTATGAGGATATATTGTCTGGAATCTGTGAGTATCCCTCAAAGCTAAGAATCTAGAGGTTGTTAAGCATACAACAGACAAGCCCGGTGAGGCTCCAAAGTATGAGACTCTGCTGAAGAACCTGGGTGGTATCGTTGAGGGAGGGAACGGCGAACTATCCTACGAAATCGCCCTCCTTGAGGTGAAGAGACTGCAGCTTCCCTGTGAGTGACGCAATTTTTGATCGGATAAGCTAGTGGTTTGACTCGTTTCCCTTCCTCAGACAGAACAACGGAGAAGTCGATAGACTCCCGGCTTACGTTATACCTCAAGCAAATAATCTCTGAATGTGCAGCCGTGTGAGTTGTCCTTTCTCTCGATGGTGAGCTCGGGCTTTAACAACTTGAATAGCAAGGAATATGGCCCTGAAAAGTGCCGGATCCTGAAATTTATCCTCTCTGATGGCAACTGTTGGGTTTTTGGTTTACTTTTGAACCCCGATATCACCACAAGCCAGCAAGGTGCTCAACGCGAATGCTTTTTCTCTATCCTTGATAACGAGGGACTTCGTGATATAGAAGGTGTCGTGAAATTACTCGCAGCGTGGGTATGTGAAGCGCGTGCTATTGGCGATTGTCATTTTGACCTCATTTGACATTTCTAGATGGTTGTTCCGGGCGACGTTCTGTTCAAGTTCTTCCGATCCAAGATTGATAGCGGGGACTCTACGTGAAGCTCGTGATTGTGCTTGTACGGGCTCGGGTGTAACAGCGGCCCTGGGTACTGCGAATTCCCCCCCCCTCTCTGTTTGTGCCTGTCTTCATGGGTAACGTTTCACTACAAGCATAGTTCAAATTAAACTCTAGCCAAATCTAGTACGATCCATACTTGTCTTAACAAAGTTTCGTTACAGCAGAAGGCAAGATTTAGCGGTCAAATCACGTTTTCATCGTTCGACGTTCACAATGTTATATTTCTAACACGAAGAACTTATTAGTTAGCATAAGAATACGCCCCGAGGCTTCATCACATGCCAACAAATCCAAGAATCCATGGCTTGGAAATTTTCGCACACGTGCATAAGATTCTACCGAATTTTGCTTCCCTCGTGGGTTGAAGGTGACAATGCCCATGGAATGGTCCTTTTGCAGTATAAACATGACCGAAAGTCCTGAGACCTGAACGTAATCCTGAACGACATCAAGAGGAATTCTCCTCACGCTTGGTGGCAAGCCAACTTCATGGGGTACTTGGAGTATACCAATGCTGCCTTGGCACGTCGTGACGATGTAGGCGCAGCGGTGGTCGGTATACAATTGAGACACCCACAATGTTGGACTTGGGTGCAATGGAAGGCGGAAAAGGGTTTCCAGAGTTAGGGATTGTGAATCGTTTGGCATATGGATGCTGAAAATCTCAACGTGGGCCTCCGAGTCTGTGATCGCTACCAATCGGTTGCCCGGCAGAGGAAATATCTGGACCGGGCATGTCGTCAGGTATTGATCATGGCTGCATGCGGGTATACTCACTGTCGCAGCCGTTGAATACTCCCACACAAATAGTCTTGGTCCAGGCTCCGAGTACCGAAAAATGTGGACCTTCCAAGTTTCGACAGCACCTTTTTTGTACCAACCCCGTTCGACAACATAATCGCTCCCAAGTTGAAGTCGACTTTTCACGCAAGGACCGGGACACATCAGAGTAACCAGTGGTTTCACGACCCAGGTACTGTCGGCGGTTTGCCCTCGGAAGTCTAATTGATAGATACAAATGCGGCTGGAGTCTTGTATCCAAAATACGAATGAGACAAGGAAAACGGGTTGAAATTAAAGCTCACAGAGATATTCTGTATTGTTATGAAGTGCAATTCGAAGGGAAAGCCATGGTTTCGACGAGTCGACCCATATTGCATAACCATTTAAAGGGTCCACATCATTATTATGGAAGTTGCGGTGGACCTCCTCAAAGAGCACCTGTGGCTCTGAATCAGGTTTGTCGAGGTCGATTACGTAGACATAGCCATATATGTTATCAAGAAACCACCTCCCTCCGGGAAGAAGCTGGAAACAACAGCGTGTATCGAACTTGACATTGATTTTCCGCGAGCGGAATGTGGATGGATTTGGGTTACGCCATTTTTCTTGAATATTCAGCCGCCTTAGGACCTTTCGCTCGAGCTCCTCCACTGAGTAGTTTTCAGCCGGGCCTTCAAGGACTGGTGCACCGAATCTGAACAACAGCTCAGGAGAGTTGGAAATCCCGACGAGGTGTGTTCTTGTGATTGCGCGCATGTGTTTGCATGTCTGAGTAAATGGTCGATCAAATTCGAGGCAAAATCTCGTGGAAAGAGATGGCCCCACCGATTTTATTGCAAGCAGACTTTTGCAATCCAGAAGACCAAGTATTTCATATAGAATTTCATCCGGAAGCGTGAGCAAGGTCGGTCGTGAAGTAAGGTGTTTTGTCCATGAGGATAGTCCTAGAATTCGAGTGAGGACGTAGAAACACAAGCGGATCAAGGCTGAAGCCAGCATCATGAACGCGAAAGAGAGCGGAATGTACTTAAACGTAACCAAACATTGGTGTCATGTAATATATCCGCACAACAAACAACTCACCACAATTCACGACACTTTCCACACCACCGGGACTCCTTCACGCAGAGCTACTGTTAGTCGCAGAATATTTACAACATGGTACTTTCAGTGGGGAAGAAATTCACCCATCACCGCTCCTCAGAGTCACGTGGTCACTAGCAATTGTTCATCGCCAAAAACATTTGTCATTTCTACCATCCCAAAGGATGCAGTTCCGACATTTGAGATTGAGTTGCTCGAAACGTCTACACTCCTATTTGTACCTCAGGCTCCACCAGGATTTATGTAATTCCAAGCCAAGATGAAACCGTGATATGACAGATAGTCAGATACAGACATACGTCTTCCCTCATCCCGGAGGCTCTGGGAGAAGTGAGTTCAGTTCGCACCTAGGAGGCGGGTATATATGAGGTCCAGATACAGATGCAGAGGGATTCTTCTGGCAACGGAGCACATATTATTTTGTTTTCTTGACTGAGTTGTTGGCAACATAGTATCCATAATTGTTGTCCCTGCAACAGCTGCTATCGACATCACTTCCGTTCTAGACCAGGTGGGGGGTTGGCGACTATACTGCGGTGTGAACATGATACGCGAAGCATAATTGCGTCAAGGCTGTTCATTATGAATTCATTGTCCATTCGACATTCAACTGAATCATGAAGGGTATTTAGCTACCCTGCCGATAGTAATCAGTTCTCCCCTCTTTTGGGCTCAAAGGGCCTCACCCATTGGCCCATTTTCCTCGTAGATCTTTACGTTCTTTGGTGTTTTCGGATTATCGAACCACGGGAACTTGGTTTTTCAATTGATTGTAAGGTGGGTGGCGGTATGAATTGGAGCGGAAAACAAAAAAAGCACTCATAGGTAGATGACAACATTTTTTATGCTTCTCCCACAAACCAACATAAAACTTTATCTGTTTGTTATCCAGCGCAGCCCACGCTCCGCAATCTAAACACTAAATACTCATTGGTTTGATCTCTCCGACAAGTTCATCACTTTCTAGTATCTTCAGCCGTTCTGATTTGGACATGTTTGTATCGTCCTTGCGGAGTCGGTAGGAGCTAGGGTAAATCCTTTGAGGTTTGTGGTTCTCCATGTAGGACCGTCACTGCTTTCGTGGCAGGACCACGAACATTTCCTTTTTGACGGCTTTCTGATTTTCCTTCAAAGCTGTGGTTTTGAGTACCCCAGTCCTTTCGAACACGAAGAAACGAAAATACAGGACATAGATGAGGGCGCAGAGGTTTCCCTGGAGGATACGTAATTCTGCAACCTCAGTGAACTCTATGGCAGCAGGGCAGATGCACGAAGTAACGGTAGAAGGGGGGGATGACTTACCCCCCTCCTCATATATGGTGGGTGTGGAAGATAGAAAGAATCCGGTTTCCCCGAGGGTCGCTCGGTCAGTTGGTCCCTGACCCGGTATGGCGCAGTCAGTTTGAACTTGAAACATCTCTCCACAAGGTAGCAAAAACTCCGGGATGTAAAATAAGAGAGGAAAAGCGGTGAAAATGGTGGAGGTTTCGACGAGCTGCGTTTTATGTCGTGCTTCCCTGAAGATGTGACGCGACATATTTTCGTAAGTGCGGTGTAGGCGACAACGGTACTTGCAGGCTTCACAGTGGATTGAGGTCCACAGAAAAGAACTGGGTTAGAAGAAACTAACTACAAGTACAGCTCAGTATGAACCTGAGGTCCACAAAAAGAACTGGACCTCGAGAATACCGGAGACTACGTATAAGTGAGGAAACAGTAATGTACACTTATTTACGAGACAATACAAACAAGACCTTTTACGACAGAATCGGAACTGAAACAACGGAATGGAACAAAAATGGAAACCCGAAAATTCTTCATGACATTAGCACATGACGCCGAGCCGCCGTTTTTCGACAAGATGGCGGTTAGTTCACTGAACGTCTGTGTGTCCAAGCGCAGGGGCCTTTGTGTGTTTTTGTTCACCGGTATATGCGCACACCGTATTACTGGTCGGTTACTCACTTAGGATGAGGCACTGCTTCTAATTGGGTGCTGGGAACAGGCAAAACGCTGGACTGGCTGTCGGCAGTTATTCTAATGGAACACTGTGCACTGTGGTCAACGCCGGACCACAGATTAATGAATTGAAGCGTGGCCGAGGCCGTGCTGTTTACATGGCGGGGGGATTGGCAACAAGTATCCACGATTACCAACAATAGCTGGGATTGATACAAGAAGGTCTTCCGGGTTCTGACCCGCAGTTTCGCCCATGCCTGAGCTTATTCCCAGGATCGTCGGGGTTGGTGGGCTTTTTGCTCTTTAGTAGTTTGTAAATATGGACTGTTTAAAACAACGTACTGACCAACGCGCACTGTCACATGATCTCCTAGAAAGGACTTCACGTTTCGACAGAAGTCCCCAAAAATCTCTTCTTATCCATGAACTCCCATCATCCCCTTGCTTTCCCCTGTTATATTCTACTACGCACGTATATTTCAATCACGAGAGACTTTGAGTCTGTTCATTTTCTTGGTGTGACAAGTAAGCATTTCTCGTATTGTAGTGAAGCCCTGTAGTCGGGACTGCAGGCTTACATAGTTTCAGAACCTGAGGTGCCAAGATGAACGCATCCTCCATGGTGAGTATCATGTTAGGATACTTACGTGATACCACGGAAAGTGGGTTTACATAAAAATAACTGGAGGGGTCGACCAAGAGGTCAGTTCAAGATCGGTAGACCAGCCCATCTTGTCGGTGGTTCGATGCTCGATGCTTGCAAGACGTGCTGGGCGAAAGACGAAATATTTCAATTAAAGTGTGTGAAAGTCCAAAGCCAAGACGAAATATGACGACGTGACAAGATAGTTTATGTCAATTAAAATGTGGGGGACAAGAGCTATGTATTAATGCTGCTAGAACGTTTCCTCCACGTCGACGAGTGAAAGCCATGTAAATTGAAGATAATCCTGAATGACGTCCAGAGGAATGCTCTTCAAGTTTGGAGGCAAACCAACTTTGGTCATTCCGGCCTCATTTGACTTTCCAGATGGTCGTTCCGGTTGACGTTCTCCTCAAGTTCTTCCAATCCCACAGTGACAGCAAGAACACTACATAAAGCTAGTGACTGCTTTTGTATAGATTTGGATGTAACAACGGCGCTGCAAACTGCGAACTCTCTCCTCTCTTTTTGTGCCCGCCTCCTAGGGCAAATGGTTCCACTACAAGCACAATTTTGAATCAAACTGTAGTTAAATCAAGTGCGGTCCATAACTGTCTTAGCAGAGGATGTTGTTACAACAGGGGGCACGGTCTGACGGACAGATCACATTTTCACCGTTCAACGTTCACGATATGTTATATTTCTAACACGAAGATCATTTTATCATTTAGCATAAGGATGCGCCCAGAGGCCTCATCACACGACACCAAATCCAAGTATCCCCGGCTTGAAAAATTTCGCACACTTGCACGAGACTCTATCGAATTTTGCTTCCCCCGTGGGTTGAAGGTGACAATGTCCATGGAATGGTCCTTTCGCAGTATAAACATGACCGAAAGCCCTGAGACCTGAACGTAATCCTGAACGACATCAAGAGGAATTCTCCTCACGCTTGGTGGCAGGCCAACTTCATGGGGTACTTGGAGTATACCAATGCTGCCTTGGCACGTCGTGACGATGTAGGCGCAGCGGTGGTCGGTGTACAATTGAGACACCCACAACGTTGGACTCGGGTGCAATGGAAGGCGGAATAGGGTTTCCGGGGCCAAGGATTGCGAATCGGTTGGTATATGGATGTTGAAAATCTCAGCGTGTGGTTCCGAGTCCGTGATCGCTACCAATCGGTTGCCCGGCAGAGGAATTATCTGGACCAGGCATGTCGTCAGGTATGGGTCGTGACTGCATGCGGGTATAGCCACTGTCGCAGCCGTTGAATACTCCCACACAAACAGTCTTGGTCCAGGCTCCGAGTACCGAAAAATGTGGACCTTCCAAATTTCGACGGCATCTTTTTTATACCAACACCGTTCGACAACATAATCGCTCCCAAGTTGAAGTCGACTTTTCACGCACCTTTTCACGCAAGGACCGGGACACATCAGAGTAACAAGTGGTTTCACGACCCAGGTGCTGTCGGCGGTTTGCCCTCGGAAGTCTAATTGATAGATACATATGCGGCTGGAGTCTTGTATTCAAATTACGAATGAGGCGGGGAGGGCGGGTTGACAGGGGCTCACCGAGATGTTCTGTATTGTTATGAAGTGCAATTCGAAGGGAAAGCCATGGTTTCGACGAGTCAATCCATATTGCATGACCGTTCAAAGGGTCCACATAGTGACCATAGTAGGTGAGGTGGGCCTCCTCAAAGAGCACCTGTGGCTCCGAATCGGGTTTGTCCAGGTCGATCACGTAGACATGGCCATCAACATTATCGAGAAACCATCTTCCTCCAGGAAGAAGCCGAAAACGACCGTTTGTATGGAATTCGACATTGATTTTCCGCGAGCGGAATGTGGATGGATCTGGGTTACGCCATTTTTCTTGAATTTGTAGCCGCCTTAGAACCTTTCGCTCGAGCTCCTCCACCGAGTAATCCTCGGCGGGACCTTCGAGGACCGGTGCATCAAACCTGAACAACAGCTCAGGGGATTTGGAGATCCTTACGAGGTAAATTTCTTGTGATCGTGTGCATGTGTTTGCATGTCTGAGTAGACGGTTGACCAGATTCGAGGCAAAATTTCATGGGAAGAGGCAACCCACTGATTTAATTGCGAGCAGACTCCTGCAACTCAAAAAGCTAAGTATTTCATATAGAAGATCATCCGGAAGCGTGGGCAAGGTCGGTCGTGAAGTAGGTATTTTGTCCATGAGGATAGTCCCAGGACACGAGTGAGGACGTAGAAACACAAGTGGACAAACGCTGAAGCGCTGAAGCCAACATCACGAATGCAAGGGAGTGCACTTGAATGTCACCAAACATTGGTGTCACGCATCCCCACACAGCAAACAAAACACCACAATTCATATTGAGACCTGCAGAAACTTTCCACACCGCCGGGCTCCTTCACACAGGACTGCCAGTAGCCGTAAAATATTTCCAACATAGTACTTTCAGTGGCGAAGAAATTCATCATCACTATTTGGTGTCACGTGTTCATTAGCGGTCCTTCAAGCGTTCAAATCATTCAAAAGAACGTGGTTCTGACAATCGAATTTTGGTTGCTTGAATCCCTACCTGTATATCAAACTCCACCTGGATTTATGGGATTCAAAGCCAATACAAAAACTTGACGTGACAGATAGTCAGATACGCAGGCATAGAAACGCAACATGGAATGTTTCTGCCAACGTCTCCCCTCATCCCGGAGGCTATGTGAGGAGTGAGTTCAGTCCGCAGATCCAGATGCATATGTACTCCTCTGGCAACAGGGCATATCAGTATTGTGTTGCTTCTATGTTGGAAGCATAGTATCCATAATTGTTGTCCCGACAACGATTGGCTGTCGATATCATTCTATTTGAGACCAGGTTTGGGGTTAACGACTATACTGCCGTGTGAGTAGGGTGATACATTAAGCAGACCGTTCATTATTAATTCATTGTCCACCGGGCGTTCAACTAAATCATGAAGGGTATTTAGGTGTCCGGCTGGTGATCACTTCCCCCCGTCTCTTTGGCTTGAGGAGCTTCACTCATTGGCCCGTTTTCTCGTTGACTTTCCGGGCCAATTTACACCGATGCCTACCCTACAGTTAATTGAAAGGACCAAATTCCCGCGATTCAACAATTCGAAAACATCAAAGAAAGTAAAAACAAAGAACGCACTCACAGGTAGATGATAACATTTTTTATACTTCTCCCACAAGCCGACATAAGGGCGGTGGAGGGGGGAGGCGATTCTTCCCCCTCCTCGTGTAAGGTAAGTGTGGAGGATAAAAAGAGTCGGTCTTTTCCGGCGGTCGTTCTGTTACCTGGCCCAGACCCAGTGTAGCGCAGTCAGTTTGAACATGAAACATCTCTCCACAAGGTAGCGAGAAATCTGGGGTGAAAAATAAGAGAGGAAAAGCGGCGGAGGCGCTTTTCAACAATCTGTTTTTGATGCCGTGCTTCCCTGAAGGTGGCAGTACGTGCGTTGAGCGTCTGTGTGTCCAAGCGCAGGCACATCTTATATTTTTGTTCACCGGTATATGCGCACACCATGCAAGGCGGTCCAGTTACTTACTAGAATACGACACCCCTTTTGGCGGGATCCTGGGAATAGGGGAAAACGCTGGACTGGCTGGCTACAGTTATTCTAGCGGAACACTGTGGTTAACGCCGAACCTTAGATTAATGAATTGAAGCGTGGCCGAGGCCGTGCTGTTTCCCTGACAGGGGGATTGACTCCAACAAGTATCTATGATTACCGACAACAGTTGTGGGATTGATACGGGTGGGTCTCCGGGATTCTGACCTGCAGTTTCGTCCATACCTGAACCTTATTCCCGGGGTCGTCGGGTGTTTGTGAGCTTTTTTGCTCTTTAGCAGTTTCAGAACCTGAGGTGTCTAGATGAAAGCATCCCCCATGGTGAGTATCATGTTAGGATAAGTACTCACGTGACACCACGGCAAGTGGGTTTTACATAAAAATCAAGAGGTCAGTTTAAGGTTCTTTCGTCCTGTAGACTGGCCCATCTTGTCGGTGGGTGATGTTCGATGCTCAAAAGTACGTGCTCACGAACCCCACAGCGAAGAAAATGTGACGACGTGACAAGATACGCAATGTAATATATATCAGTTAAAACGCAGGACACGATTTATGTTTGCACTAGGACTGTTAGAATGCTTCCTCTTCGTCAACTGCCGCTCCGCCCTTGGGCACTTCGGACCCTCCTGGTGTGTGTTGGCTGAGAATGAATGAAAAACAATTTTTTTTTGGGGGGGGGGGGGGGGGTCGCCTCAGTCGAGTATAGAGTTTTCGGAGTCTCATGCAGTGTGTTATCGTCTTTACCCTCTGCCTCGAGCGCTCTCCAGCTGTGCCTGTGCCAAGATTTCAATGTCGCGAAGCTATGATAGGTATTAAAAAGATTAGTACTGGGCTCCTTGTTAGCAGAGGAATGAGATTACCTTTGCGAACTCTCCCCTTCTCTTTTGTGCTTGTCTTCTAGGGCAATGTTTCCACTACCAGCACATTTTAAATAAAACTGTAGTCAAATCTAATGCGGCTTATATTTGTCTTAGCAGGGGATTTGTTACAGCAGAAAGCACAGTCTAACGGACAGATCACGTTCGTTCAACGTTCACAATGTTATATTTCTAACACAGAGAACCCTTTATTTAGCATAAGGATACGCCCAGAGGCTTCATCACATGCCAACAAATCCAAGAACCCCCGGCTTGAAAAATTTCGCACACTTGCATGGGACTCTACCCAATTTTGCTTCCCCCGTGGGTTGAAGGTGATAAGGCTCATGGAATAATCCTTTTGCAGTATAAACATGACCGAAAGCCCTGAGACCTGAACATAATCCTGAACGACATCAAGAGGAATTCTCCTCACGCTTGGTGGCAAGCCAACTTCATGGGGTACTTGGAGTATACCAATGCTGCCTTGGCACGTCGTGACGATGTAGGCGCAGCGGTGGTCGGTGTACAATTGAGACACCCACAACGTTGGACTCGGGTGCAGTGGAAGGCGGAAAAGGGTTTCCAGAGTTAAGGACTGTGAATCGGTTGGTATACGGATGTTGAAAATCTCAGCGTGTGCCCCCGAGTCTGTGATTGCGACTAATCGGTTGCCCGGCAGAGGAAATATCTAGATCAGGCATGTCGTCAGGTATTGATCGTGACTACATGCGGGTATACTCACTGTCGCAGCCGTTGAATACTCCCACACAAACAGTCTTGGTCCAGGCTCCGAGTACCGAAAAATGTGGACCTTCCAAGTTTCGACGGCATCTTTTTTGTACCAACACCGTTCGACAACATAGTCGCTTCCAAGTCGCAATCGACTTTTCACACAAGGACCGGGACACATCAGAGTAACCAGTGGTTTTGCGACCCAGGTGCTGTCGGCGGTTTGCCCTCGGAAGTCTAATTGATAGATACATATGCGGCTGGAGTCTTGTATTCAAATTACGAATGGGGCGGGGAGGGCGGGTTGAAATCAGGGACTCACCGAGACGCTCTGTATTGTTATGAAGTGCCATTCGAAGGGAAAGCCATGGTTTCGACGAGTCAATCCATATTGCATGACCGTTTAAAGAGTCCACATAGTGACCATGGTAGGTGCGGTGGACCTCCTCAAAGAGCACCTGTGGCTCTGAATCGGGTTTATCCAGGTCGATCACGTAGACATAGCCATGGATATTATCAAGAAACCACCTTCCTCCGGGAAGAAGCTGGAAACAACCGCGTGTATCGAACTTGACATTGATTTTCCGCGAGCGGAATGTGGATGGATTTGGCTTACGCCATTTTTCTTGAATATTCAGCCGCCTT
The DNA here is from genome assembly GCA_025093985.1 of Calvatia gigantea. Taxonomy (NCBI): domain Eukaryota; kingdom Fungi; phylum Basidiomycota; class Agaricomycetes; order Agaricales; family Lycoperdaceae; genus Calvatia; species Calvatia gigantea. The sequence continues at coordinate 183,250 of JACAAK010000017.1, forward strand.
AGGACCTTTCGCTCGAGCTCCTCTACTGAGTAGTTTTCAACCGGGCCTTCGAGGACTGGTGCACCGAATCTGAACAATAGCTCTGGAGAGTTGGAAATTCCGACGAGGTGTGTTCTTGTGATTGCGCGCATGTGTTGGCATGTCTGAGTGAATGGTTGGTCAAATTCGAGGCAAGATCTCGTGGAAAGAGATGGCCCCACCGATTTTATTGCAAGCAGACTTTTGCAATCCAAAAGGTTAAGAATTTCATCTAGAAGTTCATCAGGAAGAGCGAGCAAGGTCGGTGTAAAGTTGGGTATTTTGCTCATGAGGATGTCCTAGCCAAGGCTGATGTCAACGCCATTGAATTGAAAGGGAATGCGTTTGAACGTAACCAAATATTGGTGTCACGTAAATCGGCACAACACACCTCCAGTGTGTTCACTGTTGATGCCACAGTTCACATAAATACCCGCTGAAACTTTTCGCGCTGGCGGACGCCTTCACATAGCGCTCATGGTAGCCATAGATTATTTTTTACTCAGAGGTTCTCGTGGACTTGCAGGAAGAAAAATCAAACATTTCAATTAAAGCGTGTGAAATTCCAGAGCCAAGACGAAAATGCGACAACGTGACAAGATACGGCAATGTAAATTATGTCAATTAAAGCGTGGGGGGGACAAGAATTATGTATTAGGGCCGTTAGAATGTTTCTTCCTCGTCAACTGCCGCTCCGCCCTCGGGTACTTCAAAACCCTCCTGGTGTGTGTTAGGCATACGGGAATGAATGAAAAACAGTTTTTTTAAGGGTGCTCACCTCGGTCGAGTACAGGATTTTCTGAATCTCACGCAGTGTGTTATCGTCTTTACCCTCTGCCTCGAGCGTCTCCAGTTGTGCCTGTGCCAAAATTTCAATGTCGCGAAGCTATGGCAGGTATTAAATAGAAAAAATTAGTACAGGGTTCCTCATAAACAAAGGGAGTAAGATCACCTTTGCAAAGTAGAAATCTCGTTCCTTCTCAAGACCCTCCAAGTGCGAACTAAGCTCTTTAACCTGTGCCTGCAAGTGATTCACAGTCTCATTGGACTGAGCACTCCCAGACCTAAAACCACCCACAGGAGTCCTACCCCCCACACGCCCGGCACCCCCACTCCCCGCACTCAACCCAGTCGCACTCCTCCCCCCACCAACAGGCCCAATCGTCGCCGGAGCACCCTCCACCGCAACCCCCTTCCTCCTCGCAACAGGATCATACCCCTGTCCACCAAAATTCCCATCCCAAAACCTCTTCATCCACTGCAAAAACTCCAAATTATCCTGCATCTTACATTTCACCAATTTCTCTACAGGGATGGGTTTATCGATTTTTTTGGCTTTGAAGACGTTTTGCATGACTTTGAAGTTGGCGAGGTATTCGTATTCGTGTTTGGCGTTGAATTTGACGCGGGTCATGGGGATGTCGAGGTAGATGGAGTCGAGGATTTGGCAGTAGGCTGCGCCGGTGCCGCATTGTTCGATTTTGGTGTAGTTGATTTGGAGGAGGTCGTTGAGCCAGGCGAGGAGGTCTGTTCGTGAGCCTGACATGGTGTGCGTTGGTGACAGTAATAGTAAAAAGTAAGAGGTAAGAGGTTGGTACGTAGGCGTATGGTATGTAAGTAGAAGAACGAGCCGAACAGGAAAGGGTCAAAGGGTTTGACGTTTATTGATGCATGATAATCAAACCTTAACCCTACCCAAAAGACTAAATGCACGATTATCTATCCATATTCATCGACGCAAGGTAATCACTCAATTTCAACGCCCCAGCTCGAATACTCTCACCCACATTCTGCACATCAGGATTCGCAAGTAATCGCGACACAGCATCCTTCGCGGCACTCTCCAACCCTGCCAAACTCCCATCACCCAACGCCCCTCCTGCCATCCCCCCACCATCCCTATCTAAACCTCCCTCTTCATCTTCATCACGGCCAAAGTATTGGTTGGAGGAGATACTAGTTGCGCCTTGGAAAGATTGGAGGCGAGTTTGAGCTTCGCTGACGGTTGTGGGGTCGTACGTATTGCGTTCGAAGTACATATCGGATGATATGGCTTTTTGGTTGCCGAAGCGGTCACGGGCGACTGTAGGCGCATCGTCTGTGACCGCCTTACTCGTTGTGGTAGTAACTGCTGCAGCAGCAGCCACAGTGGCGGCCGCACCCGCGCCTGGTATAGCACCAAATCCAAGTCTAGGGAACGCAGCATTCGCCTTAACATTACTCGTAGCCGTAGTTGATTTCGCAGTCGAGGTCGTAGTAGAAGTGTTGGCAGTGGTGATAGAAGCCATCTTGCCAATCTCCTGCGACCTTTTCAAAGCTTCAGCTTCTTTTCTGGCTTTTTCTTCGGCTTCTTCACGTTCACGATCATACCCGAGTTGACGGATCCTCTCTTCTTCTTCACGGGCTTTACGTTCTGCAGCGGCGAAATCGATGCCTTTGGCTGCTTTTTGTGCGCCTAAGCCTCCTAGTTTGCTTTTTCTTGGTGCGGAGGAGGTGCCACCGCTGCTAGTGGTTGTAGTGGTGGTAGAAGATTTGGTGCCGAGGCGGGATGGACGAGTTGATGATGCTGAGGAGGTTATTGTACGTGGGGTACTTGTAGTACTTGTAGTACTGGTGGTAGAAGTGGTAGTGGTGGTGGTAGATGACGCGGATGCTGCACGACCAAGCACGGGTGGTGTGGCTATGCGTGCTGGTGTGCTACCCGTAGAAGCTGGTTTAGGTGTCGAGGGTTTCGACCACGATTCGAAGAAATCGTCTTCTGCTGCTTCGGGTTGTTTTGCTGTTGATGTGTCCACTCCGTCTACGTGGATGCCTTTTGGGAATCTAACAGTCTATGAGTATCAATTCAAGTAAGCGTTTGTAATGAATAATACGAACCTTGCAATATCTTCCTTAACCCTCCTGGCCAACTCATCTTTATACAATTCCGCAACTCTCGAGGTATATTTCTTCTTCACATCCGACTCGTTCAACCAACTCGCTCCTCCATGTTTAGTGAAAAACTCTGTACAAGAAGCGTTCCCGCCAACTTTCATCGTGCGTAATTGGTTGAGTTGCCAAGAATCAAGATTAGTGGATCGGACGAAGGAGATGTGAACGCCCATGTTACGGTGGGTTGAGGAACAGTCGAGGCAGATGTATACGCCGAATGTGACGCTTGACCAGGTTGGGTTTCGGGCGTTGCAGTCGAAGCATGACTGATACATGATTTGAGTGTTGGGAATGTGAGTAGTAGTGTGGGTGTAGTAGCTTACTTTGTTTCCTTTGTGTGCTTTGAGAACTTTGAATACTTGTTCTGTCTCTTGTTTAGTAGGATCAGCCATGGATGTCAAGTAAGTACTGTTGAGGAGGACAGCAAGCGGTGTCGTGGCCAAATGGGTGTGTCACGGGACTACTTGACGAGATAACTAGCTTGGAATTGGCTTACGTAATGCGATCCACCAGCGTGCTAACCTTAACAGTTCCACAACTCACATCCACTTTCGCACACTTTCTCTCTTTTACCTTTTCAGCCGTATACGTCGGCTCCATCCCAACTACCTCTCCTCAGAAACTCTTCTTCTTTCAATAACAACAATAGTACTAACCACACATCATCGAATAATAGGTAGAGTCGCGACGATACAGTGGACATCACATGACAAAAGCGTGATAAAAGCGTGACAAAAAATGCTGGAAAACAAAAGATATTCGGGGCAGCTTCGCCCTGAGGTTTTATAAAAAATCTGCCCGTAGCGAGATGTAGTAGGAGGCATTCCGCAACTTTCGCTACAAATAGAACTTTGAAAAATGGCCTTGTGAGAATGCCCCGCTGACTTTACGATGGGCGCCTCAGTTGAGCCCATCACCTACCTCCCCCAATTCTCCTCCGCCCGCAAGGTGGTCATTGGTCAAGGAGGCGGTGTCACACCTCGTCACAGGTCATATGATGTCCACCAGACCGTCCCTCACTCTGCCTTAGCAATGGAAGAATCAGCCCAAGGGGAAAAATTAAAGGACGAACAGTGGACGGACGATCCAGACGTCATCAAAGCTCGTATCGTCGTGTAACTATGACGGTCAATACTATTCGGAACCAAGGCCGGCGTAACCGACTTCCTTCCACTCATTTCAGACTGCACTGCAGTCTAGTTGGGGAACATGTAAGGGTGCCATCGGACTTCGGACATTATCGTTGCTATGTCTCAGAAAATATACAGCTCTTGATGCCGTAGATATGGCTACAACGGTTGAGTTCTCAACTCAGTTGTTATTCTTGTGTTACTACGTTGGCCCAATAAGCGGGTCAAGCGTATTTCGTGTGAACCTGAGAATTTACAGTTCGTAAAGCACCAGCTTAACACTTTCTTTACCTCCCAAACTTTGAGAAGATCAATACAATGTGCCGTTATAGGAGGTAACCAACAACTTCTATTCCCCAGAAGCGTTTATTCATCCTTTATAGGGTTAGCAAGCATTACAGTGCTTGCAACCATGTCGTCACCTTGGTGCGTTATCAATTACCTCGTTGGTCACGCCGCTCTTTCCTGATAGGCCCTACTCGCTAGCCGGATGAAATAGTGGGTAACACTTTCTTGTGGTAAATATGCCCACTTTTGATAAGGGGTCTCTTAGCTCGTTTGTTACTCCTTCAGCTGCAAATTCAGCCCGGGCCACCCCCCTGATTGCAACCCCGCCACATGTAGCCAAACCTGTGTTACGTGAATAATCCGTGTAGCCCCCGCCATATAAAACCTGCAGCTGACACTCGTTCCATCATAGCCATGTGATACCTGAGCAATATAGTGAGTCTCTTGTTCCGAGTACCCAGTCAAAGCACTCAAGTGACCCCATTAGCGGTTTACATCGACGGGGCTTGCCCTGCTTGCAGCGGCCAGTAATAACGCGTGTGTCGAATACTAGGGCGCTCTACTCCATGTTTCAACAGCCACGTCCATGTAGTTACCAACGATGTGAATCCTTCTAGCTCTGTAATACCATTTCATTGTTGTAGATCGAAGAAATTCCGACAGCAGTACCGTGCGGGTGGTGGGACACAAAAGCAAGTCATCAGGCAACTTTGCACGAGGGAACCCTCCGGGGTCTAAGGGACTGCCAACCTTGGCGGCGGACCCACTGGCCCAGTACATCTGCTCACTCAGAACACTCCTCTCTAATTTCAACCTACAACAGTCCAAGTTGAGGCCCAGTGAGAAACCCGTGGAATCTAGCCGGGCTCAAACGAGGCGGACTCTGGAAAACGAGGTCGGACGAGCCGGGTGGAAGTCGACGCGAACGACACGCCTGAATAAATGAACTTCATGGAGCTCAGTGGATTTCGCACGAGCCATAAAACTTTGTAAGCGACTGCTGTTGTGCATCACGCCGTTTGTGGTAGCCAAAGTAATCCTATGGATGTACCAACACAAGTCCCATCCGCTACTCGAAGTCTTCCATCCGATTCCGGCTCGTATATATACCCCGCTGATTCCAAGCGTGGGACGGAGGATATCTCCTACTCAAACTCTCACATCCTCGTCTGCCATTGCTATATACAATCCATCCAAGGTCATCAACATCGTTTGGTAAATGGTCGAAATTGGTGCCCATCCAAACTTGCGAAAGGCGAGAAATCCCTAAACCACACTACGGTGTACTTCAAGCACGAAAAGTGAGAGAGGCAGCAGCAGCAGAATAACATTCTTACAGCTCATTCTAAGCCTATACGTGAACCTTGCGAGGGGCCAGCCTCAACGTACTTAGCAGTTTCCACTGGGTAAGTTATACCGTCCCCCGTTGGAGGCTATCTCTGACGTTCCTTGCACACTTGGGTCCCTGTATGCGGTGAAACTCCTTGCCACGGAACCCTACAACAAATCCTACTACTCACCCCACTGCGAGGGCCATTAGCTTGGGTGTGTTATATTTTTTCCCCCTTTCAATCATCAACGATTGTCAATCCAATACCAGCTATTCTGGCCCTTGGTTAACGACACTCGGGCCTTACTTCCGCATCAATTCTTCCTAGTAAGTTTAAGGCCTCTCGTTTCTTCTTATAATTGATGAATCTCGTGCAGCATATAGTCATGCGTGGGACCACTGTTGAGTTTCTCGCTTGTCCGTTTCACTATGACCTTATAATCCTGTAGCTAACTGACAATTTTCCACTCAGAGTGATCTTAAAGTTTTCACTGCTTCCCTTACGCTGCTGTATCCCATTCTTCCCGGTGAGTCGCGTCACTTGGCTTGGTATTCAGAATGTGGATCAGTATGTCATTTCCCCGTAACCCCTCTAAATGGTTACATTATAGCTGAAAACGCGCCTTTTGTCTGGTACGTGGTTTACTATTGTCGATATGAAGATCGCGATGGAGGCACATCACGCTTATGAGCAAGTGTGGTGCCATGCCCATACCCTTGTCGGGAATCAATGAAGGAGTGATTTTAATGATCGTGTCAATCCCGATTACTTCGAATAGGGCGGTGAATTAGGACTCGCTCCAGGAGCTGGGAGCGTCTCAAACAGACATTGAACCGAACGACGTCGACACGTCCGAGGGTCAAGGCACCTTCGAAGTATCATGTACTTGCATCAAACCGTTGGGTGGTGATTAAACGTATTCGCTGATTGCACCTATGATTTGCATGCACCGCATGCAATCAGGTGTCATTTACTCAATGTGATGTACTCATATTTCTCTTCCCTACCCACGTTGTTTTGCTTTCTTCTTGTCAGCTTGGGGGTGGGTGTCATTAGCAGAGAAAAGGAAACTTGAGTGTGGGGTGCTTGAACCAACAGAACCCCCAAATAAGTACTTAACCACTGCCAGCTTTGAATATAGTTACGTAATATAATTGATTGAGCGGACTAGCCGCTCTAAATGGCCCATGACATAGACAGTATACCCCATGCTAACCTTCCCAGTACCGCAACTCACACCGGCTTTCGCACATTTTCTCTCTTTTACATTTTCGTCCATATACGTCGGCTCCATCTACGTCTCCTCAAAAACTCGCCTTTCTTTTAATAACAACAATAATACTAACCACACATCATCGAATAATAGCAATGGAAGAATCAGTCCAAGAGAGAAGCTGAAAGACGAACGGTGGAGGGACGATCCAGATGTCATCAAAGCTCGTCTTGTCGCTGTATTCATCGCGAGTCTCGTATGCTGTACGACTGTCCACCTCGTCCTGCGCAGCCTACTCCCCGACCACGAAAGCACCACTGGCGCTGGCTTCTTTGATACCCTCACCCGACTCGGATTTGACATTGCATTCTTTCCGCTCTCCGGATGGACTTGGAAAACATTCTGGGAAGTCACCAGACCGCATTTGATTACCCCGGTACTGTTCTTTGGACCTTTGTACGCGACGTGGTTAGGACGTACGTTACCTGGACAGATGTATTGGAGTTGGGAGGAGCATGTTAGGCAGAATATGTGGACGTGGCAGGGGATTCGGAATGTTCTCGTCGTGCGTTATATACCCATCCCCCATTCAGCCTGCATAGTTGATCTTGAAGTGTATGGTTAGGCTCCGCCTACGGAGGAAATCGTATTTAGGGGGTGTATACTCTCCATTCTCCATCTCGCTGGCGTGTCGAAGGTACAACTCTTATTTCTATCTCCGCTCTCTTTCGGTCTTGGTACGTTCTTGTTCTACTGCGGGGGGTGGGGAGAAAATAATCTAATGATATGTACTGCCGGATTTTAGCCCACGCACACCACGCATGGGATACCTTCAATCGCTACGGACGTACTCCACGGGCTGCCCTCCGCGCATTCACTACCACACGTACGTACACACTCCTCTCTTCCGCAGCTCCCACCAGCTGATCCAGCACGGCAGTCTTTCAATTAACCTATACAACCCTCTTTGGATGTTACACCTCCTACCTCTTCCTCCGCACATCATCCATCTACCCACCCATATCCGCCCATATGTTTTGTAATTTTATGGGATTTCCGAGGATGGGGTATGAGCTCCAATTATTCCCCCATCAGAGAAGATGTGCGTTCTCTGATTGATGACTTCTGTTCGGGGTTTCGAGTATACTGATAATGCGTGGTATAAAGGGATTGTGATGACGTATGTGATGGGTATGTTCGCGTTCATGTTCGTCCTCCCCAGGTGGACGCGGACGCCAGATTCGTTTTATTGGAAAAATTATGTGGAGGGGGATATTGGGAGTGTTTACTAGTTAATAGACATCTCTTTGTTGTTTCACTTATAGAACAGCACACTCCTTTACTTTTTTTAATGATTGTTCAAGAGTGCGAATTCCCGACAAGCAGACTAAATTGATCCTTGCAAACTAAACACTTTCGTGCTCGTACCCCTCCCCTTTCCCCTCTCCCCACACATTGAGAAGACTATCAGAGTCGACCTACAAGTCGTAAAGCCCTACGCTCTTCGGTAAGGTTTTCGATCTCTTTGAGGTCTATAACCTTGAGTATCCAGTTGAACCACCAACCGCCGCTACGTCCACTCGGGAGGTACATATCTTCCAATAGTTCGTCTGCTGCCTGTGGCCATCTACATACACACATTATTTTTCCTGTTTATTCATCAGGCAGGGAGGTACGCACGACCACAAATGCAACGCCGCAGCTGTACTCTCGTTTAAAGTACCCAACATCCCTGGAAACCTCTTCTGACACCACGCACTATGTCTCTCAGCTTCCTCTAGAGCTACTTCGGGTGTGGGAGGTAATTTGAGGTTATCACCGAGGAAGTAAGACGAGATCCAGTGCGCGATGACTTCGAACATGTAGCCGTTGTTTCCTGAGAGCTATAACACGGGTAATAAATGTTAGTGTCACTCAGTATGTTCTACAAGGCTGAAGGAAAGGGGATACGCCCGTACGTACAATGGCACCATTGATGGCAAAATCCCTCCGGTGGATGTTTTTCGCTGGTACGATTCCGCGGTAGATCGGGGATGCTACAATAGGCGTTGAGTTTTGAGGTGGGGGTGGATCGCGGAGGGTGTGGTAGGACGCCCATTCGTCGTTTGCGAGTGTTGGTTGGGGGAGGGTGTGTCTGAATATTCCGAGTTCTTCAGCGGTTTCATCTATAGTCCATAAATGATATATCGATGAAAGGGTAAAGAGAGGGAGATATACCATCGAAGAGGGTCTCCCAGGAAGATCGATATCCTGTAGCGAGAATCACGACGTCCGCGGCTATTTTACGCCCATCGTTGAGTAGAACCGAACGTCCATCCGCACCGTAGCCTATTGCACGCGCGGGAGTGTATAGGTCTATCTGGCCGTTGGTTGCGAGAGCGTAGAAGGACGTAGGACGTGCGACTCCTTCGTCGTTTATCCGTGTGCCCCAGAAGAAGGAATCGACGTTGCGGAGTGGCGAGTTTTGGGGGATGTTGTATGCATGGAACTGGGGGGTAGTTAGGTGAGGGTGTTTATGATACTTGGGGGAGTACGTACGCCGTCCTCGCCAATTGTTTTGAACATGAAGTGAATGAATTTCGAGCCGAGCCATGTGGTATGGAATAGTCGCCTAGGACGGAATTAGAGCTCCGGACCCCATAATATTGCCTAACACTTACTCAAGGCGGGATCGCAGAGCACTATAAGGAGAAAGCGTAGAAAAAGCTCTGGATTCGCATACAGTCAGAATGAAATACACAAGAAATTGACGACACCCGACGCACCTGCTTTTGCGTAAGATCGCAGGAAGTGGACGTGGCGTCGCGAGGTATGGCTCGAGGTGTTCAAATACCACTGCGACTTTTCTTCCCTGATTGGCGAGGTACGCGGACATGCTGTAGCGAGTGAATATCAGATCTCAGTGTAACGCGTTGCGACGTACTCTTGAGCGGATTTTCCACAGCCAATGATAACAACTCGACCCGTCTCCACGTCCGAGCCTGGCTGGGTTGGCTTAACAGCGGCAAGAATATTTGGAAGTTCCTGGTTGAACCGGCTGGCATGGAGAACGAGGCCGCGGAATCGAGAAGCTTCCACCTGCGTGAAGGGAGAGATACGAAGGGACGCTGGGATTACTGCAACCCTGATTATAAAATGAATCCTCCGTCTACTCGAGAGAAAAAGTGTGTGCACCACTTACGCCGGTACACAGGACAATCTTGGAGAAATGGAGGTCTGAGATCTCGCCTTTTGTTAGATCTTCAACTTTGATAACCCAACCATTGTTATTCTCTCCACGGCTAATGTTGAGAACCTCGGTTTTGTACAAGATTCGATTTTGGAGAAATTTGTTGTAGAAAGATTCCATGTAATCGGACATCACTTCTCCAGTTAGGCGACCACCTGTTTTCGCAGCGTCGGGTGGGGTATCCATTTCCAGAGACGAGAAACGGAGTTCGCCATGAACACTAGAATGCAATGTTGGTTGCTGTCCCTCCTTGATGGAATGTTACGGGTAGGAGCGACACACGTACTTGTTGAGCGATAGTCCTGGGTACACCCGTTCTTTTGCCCAAATTCCGCCAACGCTGCCTGTCGCGAGTGATTAGCTGCACATTGGATGAAGCCGTCTTTAATCAGTGTGTGGGCTGTGACGAGGGCCGCGGGGCCTGAGCCAACGATTCCAATGGTTTGCTTATTAACGGCCATGTCAGTTGGGACACAGAGAAGATAGAAGGCAACTGTACTGCGGAGCGCTCGAATGAAAGCGCTTTATAGAGCTGCTTGGGAAGGAGTGTTGCGTGTCAGGGAACGCTCAATGGCTAGAATATTGATGTGCGTTGAAATAGGGTCCCCTGGCTAAAAGGTTGGAGGTATCCCCGGAACGAACAATTATGCCACGACTTGTTAGAATGAAGGAGACTTGCCTTGCGAAGGACAGTCCTCGTGTCGGAAATTCCTTGCTTCCCTGAGGCATTTGGAAGTATCGGTCCTTTGGCCCGCCTGGGGATTGAGAATTTGTCCAAGAATTTACAGCGGTGAAAGCGTGCGACCGCCGGCAGGAATTCGCATGAGCTGGGCATCCTGCAAAAGCTAAGATTCGAAAGGGCAGGGTCAGTGCAGCTTTTCTCATCGCAACCAGCAGCGCCCCCCGCTGCCAACCTCCCGTTCAAGGTTTTGCATCACCATGTACCTGACCATGAGTGGTGGAGTTTTTTGCTACGACCCCGAAAATTGTCTTTGGTACGGACATGGTCTCGTCCTATCTCGTAGAAGTTTTGATTCCAGGCAGAGTTTGTAGCTCCATGTCAAAAGAAGCTCACGTTGAGGTTCTTTGTTTGTTATGTAAGCATGACAACCTCCAGGGTCTTTCAGGGGTATTGTTAGAGCAATGGAAACTGCTCACGCCGAAACTCCCTGAGCGTGGACAACAAACTCTCCAAGTTTACTTTTCAAGTGTTATTCACCCACCGACAATGGTCATCACCAATAATCCATGTTCCTCAACAGCCGACTCGGACACAGGGACTGGGATTTTGGCATAGTGTTGACAGTCGTAGAGGCCTCAAACTCAGGTCGCAAGTTTTTGTTCTACATTATTCCAGCTATGCATGGTTAAGACGGGAGGGTTTACCGTAAGGCTCAGGTGTGTCGGGATAGGAAAAACAACATCCAAAGAACAAAAAAGGATGTGAGGGAAATGGAGAAAGAGACATGCCAGCGATCGGGCTGTAGCGATGGGCTACACAACCCCCTAGTTGGTAGTCCCCCCCTCCAACGTCAAGCACGGGCGTGTCGCGGTTGTAATCTTTCTTTGAGCTCACGACCATCATAATGGTCACAGCTATCAGCGAAGCCCTCCTCACTCCGTTGTGAGTACCTTGTTTACTCTTCGTGCAACAGTTCTCGCGCTTCTTGGGTTCACGGACGCAATGGCAACCGACCCCAGCGACTCAAGAAAAAATGAAGGATTGAGTTGAGTTGCAGTTTGACTAGATCTGTGCCTGCAGGAAGATCGCGTTGGCTGCAATTTGGCCAAAGGCGATTCTTCATTTTCCCCTGTTTACGTACCCCACGGACTTTCATCCCCTCTGATCGCAAACACCGGCGAGTTAAAGAGCAATATGACACCCGAATCCAAAGGCTTGCCAATAACTCGGGTTTAGGTTTACGGAAAAGTAACAGCTTCAGGGGATGCGTCAGGGATGACGTTTATGGACAGGCAACTTTGAAGCTCTATCTCAGAAATATTAAGCATCATTCAACACTCTCAATGGACCCCTTTATTGCTCACCCCTTGAAGGGCCGGTTCATCTGTATATTTCGCCAAGCCTTTACGACATTGGTTACGAGTATGAGAGAGGAAGGAAGGGCCCCCGGACTTTAGCCAAGAAGCTTAGAAAAGATAGATCGTCGTAGAAGGATTGTTGCCGAAATTACCCCATAAGCTAGTTACCTCCCCCCTTTCCCGAGATCTCTCTTCAAAATCTGACTTCAGGAATTTGAACGTTCGTTACACCAGAAATAGTCGAGAGTGACTCACTAGAAAAAACAGGCGGTTGTCTGGTTAATGATTTGTGAGGCCTCGCTAACAGCCTGCTTCATACTTGATTGTCAATGGAAATACAAAACCCCATCCAACATCAAACCACGTGCGGACCCAAGGCGAAATCGATGATCCACCTTGCAGTCGCACTAAATCGGGCTTCGTAAAAAGCGATCAAATTCACGAAAATTGTGGATTGGAAGTTCCGCAGTTACTTTTGTCTTTACCACCGGGTGAATCCGCGGATTAACGATCTGCTTTTAGAACGAAAAACTTCGGCACCATGGTCCTCTCAGCTGACTTCATGGTATCATAACATGCTCCTCGAGCTCATGGGCCACACACCCCACGTCATCTGTGACCCCGTAGTAATCTCATTTGGGATAGCGAACTTCGCGAGGGCTTCCCATGGAAGGAAATCCCGATTGGCCTCTGTCAACATGCATATAATGTTTTCTTCCCACTCGGAAACCACCATCTATTTATAGTTTTCCCTAACAAAGTCTCGTTGAATTCTGGGCATCACACGATTATCCATGGAGCAGAAAATTATTTTTCGTCCAGCCGTCATGTCACTGGGGAGCTGATCGCTCTAATACTCGCGTTTCGTCATTTTCTTAACCACCAGAACCCGGCCCCACCCCGCATCCTCAAATCTCATCTGAGTTTCTCATCACATGGGGATATCCATTTAGCAAAGCTTTCGGCCCCGCCTACATCCACTCAAAATCGGGTGAGAGCGATATTCAGCCATTACCCCCACACGATTCTGCGCCCAAATTTCATGAAACTTCTGATTCGCGGAGATGTCACAGGAAGGCGGGAAGTATCACCACCAGTGGAGAAGCCAGCCCCTTTTAACTAACAAGCTTCCCTTTCTACGAAGGTTTGTGACATTGTCTATTCCGCTTCAGGTCAAGTCGGCTTTATTATACGTGACCTTTAGGAGAGCGGACTGAATACTTTATAACTGGGGACATGTTTACCCTGACGTCGACTACGTCTCGACAACATGCCCAGCGTCGAACTTCTGTAAGAGCAACACCTTACTATTCATCTATGACGCTTCCGACACGTATTTATTATAGGCTCGGTCCTATGCTCATCGGCGTATTCGCCAATACCATTCTTTTCGGCGTGAGTAACCATAAAAAATCTCAGCGAGCCCACCATAACCTCGAACAATGGACGATCAGGTTTTGATCGTGCAGGTGAACCACCGTAATCAGAAAGGGGTCTTACTTACCTTGCTAATCTTCCCGGAGTCATTCATTTACTACCAGACTTACAAGAAGTATTAATTTCTCTTTATTTTCTTTTTGAGCGGTGCTTACTCGACCTGGTTGGTAGAGACCCCTCATGGATTCGTTATTTTGTGGGTCTTTGAGATGTGACCCGAAGCCCGGACTGCTCAAGACGTTTTTTTAAGATTCTCTACTTATTCATCTTGGAAACCTTGAACACGGGATTTAACATCGGAATGATGTACGAGCCACTTATCAAGCGGTTTGGTACGTTACCCAGAATCCTTATGAGGAACCTTTTCTAATTAGTACCAAATGGCAGGGACTGAACGGGCTGTCACGATTGCTCCGATCAGTGAGTCTATTTCTTGGATGTTTTTGTTACCACATATTATCTCACGGCACGACCACTTCCTCAATTAGTGCTAGACGCCGGTAAGCATAACACGTTCTACCCCCCCTTCTCCCCCCGCTTATCACCCTAAATGCCGCGTTTCCCCTATAGACCCTATTGTCACAGTAAGCAGCATTTTTTCTTTTGACATCGCCCCCTTTGAACCTCTTCATATTGACGGCACGACTAAATGATTTAATTTTAGGTCATGATTTCGACGCCTGTGCAGCTATTCATGGCATGGAGAATCCAAGTTATTAACAAATCACCACTGATAACCGCTTCGATTGTATTTTTCGCTGTCTGTGCATTTGGTGAGTGAACACCACTTTATAGTTTCAGAAGGGCGAATTTAACCCCTCTCAGTCGGTGGGATCGCCACGACGGTTTCCGTAACGCTTATTCCCCAATACGCAAGGCTTCAAGAATTTCACGGCGCCGTAATCACTTGGTTAGCATCCTCAGCCGCTGGGGATGTGGTGATTACGGCTTCGCTGGTCTGGTCACTAGTGAGATATACGCACGTTCGGGTCTATTAAAGAAGTTAATAACCCCTCACAGTACAGACGCAGGACAGGGTTCAAGGGAACAGATGACCAGATTAGCAGGATTATGAGACGTACGTTTGGATATTTCTGTCGGTGAGCGGCGATATTAACCATCCGTCAGTGACAATTCAGACGGGTGCCATTACCGCAATATCAGCTGCAGCAGACGTCCTCATCTTTCTCCTACTTCCGGTATGTCGTTAATTTGAAATATATGACGAGAAGTTTAATAATCCAAATAGAAAACCACTCTGTGAGTGTGGATCCCTCAATCTTGGCCCCACTCCTGTCTTTTCTAATTGCCGAATATCCAGCAATTTTATTTGGGACTTCGCTCTGTCGAAATTATACTACCAACTCGCTTCTAAGCACGTAAGCCTGACTGAGGTGCAAACCAGAGTTTTTTTTAGTGCTCAACTCCCAAAGGTTAAACGCTCGTGCGGGATGGGGCAACCTAAACGGGGGTCAAAATGATCTCCATAACGTCCTCTTTGGAGACCAACAGAGGGTGTCTGGTTCTCAGCGACAGGTCACTATCAACGGAAAGGTAAGAGGTCCCTAGTGGTCCAGAAAGCAAAGTCTGAACTGGCGCGATATCGTCGTGTGTGCAGCTTTCCCACCAGCTCCAGCCGAGCCGTCACGCTGTACGTTTTACCTCCATCCTACCATAACGACCGATTAGAGCTCGCGCTCATATCCTCCTAGAACACGGCGGTTTATGAGCTAGATACATACATTTCATACAACCTCGATTCAGAGAGAAAATCCGCCGGGATGGGTTCCGATCAGGTCGATTTGGAGCGAGGGATTGCGGTCACCAAAGTTGTCGAACGAATGGTTGACGATCCCTCACCTGAACCAAACACGGGGAATCGTGAACGAAAGTCTTGCCCAGTGCCGATTGAGTCAGCCCAAACCGCGCAATGAAGTACCCTTGTGGTAAGGGAGGGCCGAGGCTCTGTGTAAACGTAAAATACCAACTTGGTCTTTTGTCCCCCATAATTTTATGTTCAGTAACATTACAACGTGGAGACAAGGGAAACAGCGATTCCTTTTCTGAGTACGTATGGATTGTAATGCGTAGGGTATGCATCGAATGGTGGACTTATAGTTACGTGCATTTCACCGGGGGCCCGCAAGTTTGAATGTTTGAGGACGGGGCATTTCCGGGGTAATTCAAGGCGCTGATGACGCAAAGGGTTGAGTGTCTGGGAGACCTGGCATTATACTCCTGTTAATAACCAACATACTTTTGCGCTCCATCTACGAGAAACATTCGCTGGTGTCGCACGGCCACTCGAGCCGGCGATAGTTCGGTGTTCTCACCACCGAGAGACGTCACCGAAGACAAGGATGGTCTAGCTTCTCGGATCAATGAACACATGGACCGTGTGGATGCTAGGTGAAAATTGACGGTGCAAAACCGCAGTGAAGTCGAAGTTGCAAAGTAGTCCAAGAGATTCAGGTGGTCCCGAAAAGAACAGATCCAGTGGTGTGATAATAACGAATTCCACGGTAAGTCGCAAAGAAGACGATCCGATCGTCACCCGCTTACCCGAGTAGCTGGCGACAGAAGCTGGAGTGGGAAAAGATACCCATGAATCAGTACGTACGATCCCCTCAGTGGCTTGGCCTTGTACACACAGGTTCCATCCGTCAGATGAAGAGGGCACAATCGTACTCTTCAGGTTGTCCATCATCGGATACCTAGCAGACCAAATGGCCGAGTCCAGCCTTTGAACGTAATGGAGGACACCAGTTCCTTGGCCTATCAATGGAGTAGAAGCCACACAAGCGTTCTAAGCAAGCAGTCGCTTCAATCAATAACGAGGTGAAATGAGCAAGAACAATGCAAGCTGTCTGTCTCTGCTGTGCCAAACCAGGGTTCTGGTTCCAAGAAGCCGACAAAGTCACGGGCAACTGTGAATTCTTAGGCCGACCAAGCACCACATGTCAATTACAGAATATAGAGATCTTCGGCACTCTAATGTTCGTGTTGGGACATTGAAGTTCATTTTACACCCAGCCCTCTGCCATAATAGCCACCCTCAAACCAGAGCACACAACCGCAATCAAGTGAATGTAGTCTTCGACATTCTTGAAGAAGTTTGTAATGGTCACTTGATGTATGACTGATGGATTAATAGGTGTTTAATAACATTAAATGAAGGACCAAAGTTTGGTGAAGTCAAACCGGCAAGAGACGAAACTCGCCGTCGCAATCAAAAATGTAGGTGGTTGCGAAAACGCTGCTGAGGACCGCGAGGGGCACGCTAAATTTCTTATCATTGAAGAAGCCGTCTTCCTTGCCATAAAGTTCGGCTTTTTACAACTTTGAACACGATTCAACGAGATGACCAGGACCAGTAGCGCGTGAGCCTCCGGATGACTAAAAATATCATTGAGCTAAATTCCTTGCGTTGTGGGTTGAGGAGAAACTAGTCAGGGCTAAATAATGAGCTTAAATCGAATGAGGTCCCCAAGCTGGTAGTGTGTCAATGGGTATGGGACAAAAGATGTCTCCCCATTTGGTTGCAGAGAATATTGTTCGGTCATGTGACTGCACCACTGCTAGAGGTCCTCTTCCCCCACTCTGGAAGTTTATCTGAATTTAAAAAGGGGATCAGAACAGCACATGTCGGAAGTCGGATTCTTTGGGACCAGAAAGGGTGTTCCCCAAATACTCATATATTAGGGCTCCCCGAAGGAAGTGAGCCGGCTTTCATGTTCAGCAGGCCAAAACTAAGTTGGTGAATCAAACCCGCGCACTCAACGGGTATCATGTTTAGCCTTTCGCAGCGAACGTTCTGTTTGCGAGCTTGGAGGGCCTCGGTTGATGAAGCCCCCGAACGAGGTGTAAAATTGGTACCCCACTCTCACGGACCATATGATCACCTGAGCAACTTTGCACTTTGCCACTCTTCCAAACCGGCTTCCCTGGGGTATATGGCAATTATCATTGCCTAACTGTGGCGGAAATAAGCTGAGACTCGACTTGTGGTGTGTACCGGACTTCTGTCGAGTCTATTTATTCCCCACTTGAATGATGGGTGACGGCACCCGTCCCCTCAATGTGAAGCTCGTTCCTGATGATGATTCCTTTCGTATTACAATGGCACCTGGGAATCGGAAGAACCAGTCCTTCAACACCGCGAGACAAGGGCACTCTCAGAGGAAGGTGATAAAGCTCACAGCTCCTGTCACATCCGATCCTGGGAAGTTCTTCCATCCTTGCAGGATCGCGAGGGACTCGACTTGGAGCATGATGGACGAGGTTCATGGTCATGTGCCTGGCCCAGGAATCTATCAGGTACAAGGAGAATAGAAAATACCCAAATAGGAGGTGCCATCATCGATTTGTTAAATAAACTCTACGTCATGATAACGACCCAGTCATCCACATTTGAAAAGTCAACTGAGGTGAGTTGGTCACCAATCTGCGTGACCACCGGGTGTGGAAATAGGTGGGAAAATGAGGCATTTGGGTCGCTTGTCGGTCGCTTGTGATCTGACGACTGATACCTTACACAGCGAAATCACCAGATCGCTGCTCACCGGTTCGTGGTTCCCGGGGACAAGCCACTCACGCGTCATGGAAATCAAATAAGGTACGAGATTGACAGTATACAGAATTATGATACATGGGTATCCAAGATTACTGTGAGAGGCTAAAGTGCAGGGATCGGAAGCCAAGACTTTGTGGTTATGTCCTATTTTTTGCCTGGGCTGCCTTGGTATCTTGCCACTGGCATTGTAGACACTTGTCGTTCACCCTGTCTATGATTTCCTGGACATCTGGTCCATAAACCTGTACTCTTTGGTCAGCAATGGTCTCCCTAAGTGTACATAATCAGCGAAACATACATTGATACATGACTTGCTGCGGCACTCTTTAGGGTGAACGTAGCTATTTTCACAGCTAACGGACATGCAATCAAAGATAGCCGTGATCATATGCCGTTGAAAGTGCTAGAGAGCAGGATTTAACAAGGGAGGAGGAGGATCGGTGGTAAGTACCAACCCCGCAAGTTAGCCATAACGTTCCTTCGCTATTGGGTACGTTTAGAATCGGCCTCGGGCGACGAGATAGTGACAGGGTGAACACACGCTTTTCGTTGGCACATCCCAGGAAACGTTAATGAAGGTATTGTTGAGGGTCAGGTTGCTTTGCCAAATTGATGGGAAGCGGGGTGGGGTAAAGAGGCGAGAACCGGAAATTCGACAGTCGTTAAATACCAGTGGCAAGGGTGGTAATTTCCACAGCCTTCAAACTGCTGTTTATTGCAGATTCAGAAGCAGTCAATCCACAAGATGGGGCATGAGGCGATTTAGTAAGGTGAAGAGCCAGCCCGGGTCATCAATGGCCGCTTCTGTTCTGTGTAGTAAGAGTCGCAGTCCTGTGGTCCGCTGGAGCCTGGCGTGAGATTCAAAACCATATGCGTAAAAACGATGTTGTTGAACGTCGAGACAATGACATCGTTGCCTTTGCACTCCGATGTTTATGCTTGTTGTTTGAGCATTCACATGTGACCCCGGAATCCCCTTTTTGGTGTTGCCCGTAACATTACTCATACCGAACGATTGCAGTCTTGACCTCTTTTCAATCTCTTACCCCGCTTACGACTTCAGGGCTTGAAAAGCGCCTGCTATGCCTTGTAGGGTATTAACCTATGCTTTGTTGAATATCGGATCCTACCCAGCTTCTTAATTGTTGTAAACAGCGATTGATACCATATCATTACATATCATTGTAAACTCCGCGTCAACAGATCACCAGGGCTGCAAAAGACGGCATGCGGCATGGTTGATAAGTACAGAACAACTCCCATCAGAATTCCCAAATCCTGGACTTGCTTGCATCATTACCACTTGTGGGCACTCCGTGACCACAACTTGCTCGCTTGGTTCAGGGACCATCCCAGTTGTATCGTGCGAATACTTCTCATGAAGAAGTTCCGCGAAAGCGGGATCTTTGGAGATCACATACATGATGCTCCTTGGGGTCTTTCGTGACAGGCTGGGACGGTGGAACCACGGAGGGTCCCCCGGTCCCCGATTCACGCGCAAGATGACTTATCTTGGATCTGCACCTCTCGCCGCACATCCTCATATAAGTTTACTTCTTTCACCGGGAGGTCATTGAGATTGTGTTCCGACTTCTATCGATAAAAGTGGGGTGGTGATGACAGATTATTGTCACACCGACATTGTTGGTGTCTCGCATGCGTAGTTTTGACAAAGTTTAGGTTTGTATCCCCCTCCGGGGGCCCATGATAAGGCCCGCAAGAACCTCAGTGAAAAGTAAGCCAGGAACATCAAGACAAAACCCTTTTGTCCTCGGTCCGGATTGAGGCGAAGACATGATAGCGAACGTTGTCGTCATCAACGAGGGGGTACACATGTCGATTACGTCCCGCTAACATTGTACCCCCTCGCCGATACTTCGATACGGTATCTGCGCCACAGATAACCAAGAAGCTTGACACTCGAACAGTGCAGGGTCCATCCCGAGATTGAGGTTAACAATAGCGGGAGGTCTTATCGTGGAAGGAAGTGGTAAATGGTTTATTTCTGTTGGTTCGGATCTAAGTGTAAAACAACAAACTTCCTCGTTAACAAATTGAAGATGCTGCCAAAAATGAATGCCACCAAGGAGCAAGTGAAAATAATGACGTTATATGGCATACTGAAATCAGGGGTGGCGACATCGACGAGTAAAGTGGAGGTGTAGATAGGGTCGCCTAACCGATATCCGTTAGACAAGTGGGTGCCATTATACTCATCGTCAGTGATAAGAGGTGTCAAAACGGCGGGAGGTAAGTCCCAACCCCGTTGTGCATCGGGTGGGTGCTCCGTGTAACGCAAAAATGCCTTATCGACATCCATGGTCAGGTGAGTTACACTCTTGGGTGGTAAATGAAGCACGGCTTGGAATGTAGCAGGATGTGAATGAGGGACTGCCGTGGTGTAGGAGATATCGGAGATAATATCGCCTGGGTTGAAGCTATTGAGTGACGTAGAAGGAACAAAGGAATCATAACTCACTGCGAAGGCGACCTTCAACACGGGTCTGCAAGGTATGGAGGAGGAAGTGGACCAGCCAGGGCATCGTTTCAAGATAGATCAACGACTGAGGCGTTGGCTGGCGGTTCCTCAGAACTAGGGATAGTTTTCCGTTGGCCTGACTAAAACCGTTTAGAGTTCGGACAACGGATACCGGAACCGACGACTCATAATGCGGAGCTTAACCCCACATTAACAAATGATAAGCTGGTGAACTTGGGAGCTTACGATATCGGAATTCCTCGGGCCAGGACATGGCAACGTTAAGTGGTTTCTGAGCTAGAGTCTTGCGTAAGTCGATCGCAGCAAAGGGGACCCCAGCCATACTCACCCCTGAACACGTCATAGAGAGCTTGCGACCCAGAAACTGAGAGAGGATCGGGGGTGACACTGTAAGGTTCCGGACTGGGTAAAGTCACCCGAATAGTGCTGGAATTCGCAGCTGGGCAGTTCTTCTCAATGACACGGTCGAATAGGGTCTGAAGGGACCAATCTTGACGACATTAGTGCTTGTGGTTGAGAAAGTGGCCCTAACTTACTTCGGTTATTGGTGCCGGAGGAGCGGAGAGGATCCGCTACACTCTGGAACGTCAGGCGAACCTTAATTCCGGCTCCACCGAACCACAAAACGTGGACACCCATTCCCATGCCAATCTGCGTCGAATAAACGGTGGGGGTTTAAGAGTTCTGCGATACCAGATAACGATTTGCATGGAAGTAATTTGAGAAATGGTGTCAGATTCTCTGTACAAACATTTTCGGAGGGTAATGTCGCGTGTCGTAGCTCATGTGCCGCAGTGCCATTCCAGTTGGGGAGGAACGCCCTCGGGAAAATATGAACGAGTGGGTGATGTCGTGCGTTGCCCGTCGAGAGAACCAAGGGAAGCACAAAATAGACCGGCCAGAGCGTTGCGCAAGCCAGTTCCACCGGTCGTCTACACTTTGGAGAGTTATATTTCGGACAGACACGTACGAGCGGGTTTAAGGACATACCTGGCAGGTCCACCGCTTTCCATCCACGCCCATAGTTCCGCTCCAGGTTCCTACATTCATTTCTTCGGGATAACCCCAGCGATCATAGTTCCAGCTTCCAGCGTTAAGGGTTAAGTGCATTTCTGTGACCGCATATTCCTCTAAGTATTTGTCCCAAAGTCAGTGGAAAGAGGGTATAATGTTGGGCTGTGATAAGAAAATCAGAGGACTTCGCTTCAACTATAAAGCAGCGACAGACATACAAGTGTCTTGAGTAGTCAACTGTGCGGGGATCCCTTGGCGATGCCCCTTTCAGCACAGTTTCAAATGAGAAAGTGGTGGAAACGCGGCCATCTTGCAAAGGAGTTATCTTCAGATTTTCATTGAAAATTTCAGCATTCAGCCCGTATGAGAAATGGCAACTGGCTGAGAAAAATAAAAGCCAGCGCAAGGCCAGCTTCATGGAGGATTATTGAGGTGACAACGTCACCCAAGGTGCTAAACGTTATGCACGTTACCTTGTCACGGATCACCAGTCATCGATATCGATTCCCCCAGTATCGCGGGTTACGAATCTGAGTTTGGTGGAGTCTGAATTGATAAGAACAATCGCCAATCCTGCCAAGTCATTCAAACATTTCAGTGCGAGAGGAACCGCTTTATAGGGCTCAGGTGGATTCCAGGAACTTGCCCGTGCGTGTCCCGAATATTCTTGAATGCGACGCGTGAATTTATCTTTCCGTGTTGTTGCTGCGTGGGTCCCGCGCCAATTGCGCAGATGATATCAGGTTCGTCTGAACTTCGTTTTTAGTGGCGTGGGTGCTGAGGGTTAAACAAATAGCGACCATTCCACGGGGGTCACCAAATTTATTTTGAAATGAGCATCTCCTCAAAAAAGTTCATTGTTACAGCTGCTCTTGCCGAGGGGTCGGATAGCCATCACCGCGATGTTCGAAAAGTATATCTCAACCCGGAAGTTCTAAAGGCACACAAGCTCTATACGACAGACGTCGTTGCCATAGCTAGCGAGAAATTCTCGAGCACAAAGGTTAGATATTGTTGACCACGAGACGCTGTATTCCAGATATCCATTTAACGTCACCAGGACTTCGCCTTGGGAGTTATTTGGCCATCCGTAGAGTTGTCTCAGGATTGTAAGTGTCGGGAAAACGTGTCACCTGGTTTGTTCAGTTTGGCCAACGTGACATGATACCTAGCCGTTATCGTTCCGAACTCCCTGCATTTGACGGCTCGCTTGGTATCTGGTCAAAAGGTCCATGTTTTCCCCCTCTCTGCAGTATCTTCTGGCGAGCTTCCACCGGGAGTACCCTCCCTAAGTCGGGCTCGAGAAGTTGCAACCATACGTCTAAGGGAAATACCGTCTGAAGAACCGTCATCCCAACCCATCCCGTCCACCGGCTCTCATGGATTGAAAAGGGGAGAGTGGCTGCACCTTCTTCTCCGGGAACATCTGGGTCAGTCTCGTTCATTCCTTCCGTTCTTCTCCAGCCTTGATCTGTCCTCGTGACTGTGATTCCAGTTGGTCTGAAGTATATCACGAACCGGCAGGTCCTCGAGGTCCCTTACGAAAGCCAGAGACGCCGCTTTATCTTAACTTCTATCATACCCAAGGGATCATCCGACCCAGAGGTCGTAGATTCACTTACACGTGGACTTGAGGTGATGTCCTTGGGCGTGACGCCCCAGATATGGTTGGTCACTTGGGATACAACGGTCTCAACAATTGAGATCGATCCAAAGGAAGAATTGCCAGCGGTCCATAAGGTAAGGGCCTTCTTTAGCCCGTTCATCTCCAAAATGTCTGACTTTGTATTCACGCCTTGACAGCCAGAAATTGAGCTTTTGGGTCACCGATCCCCAAGCGACGCTTACTCCTCTGTTGGCGGACTAGAAAGGCAGATCGCCGAGATTCGGGATCTCTTAGAGATACCACTCACCCGCCCAGACCTTTTCCGGTATTTTGGTAAGTAATATGTCTACATTCACCCTGATTGCTGTTTGTGACATTGGGTTTCTTGACTGACAGGATTAAAACCGCCGCGCGGCATCTTATTGCATGGTCCTCCCGGGACAGGGAAAACGCATCTAGCAAGAGCCATAGCCTCGTCGACGAAATCGTCAGTATTGGTGATCAACGGGCCTGAGCTCTCCTCCGCATATCACGGCGAAACAGAATCAAGACTACGAGATGTTTTCAAGCAGGCCAGGGAGAAGAGTCCATGCATTGTAGTACTGGACTGAAGTAGACGCCCTAGCGCCAAAGAGAGAGGAGGGCGCTGGAGGTGAGGTCGAGAAGCGAGTTGTGGCAACACTACTTACCATATTGGATGGAATGGGGGATGAAAGTGAACAAAAACAAAGTCGCGTCGTTGTCGTTGCCACAACAAATCGGCCTAATGCGATAGATCCTGCTCTTCGGCGTCCCCGGTCGCTTCGACCGCGAAATAGAAATTGGTAGGTCGAATGAAGTTTCCGCATGATCCAACTCATGTTGGCCAGGTGTCCCGGACGCCCAAGCTCGCTTCTCTATTCTCAAGTCCTCCTCGCTAAAACCCCTTACGATATCCCAGACAATGAACTCGCCTCCTTTGCTTCCAGGGCCCATGGTTATGTCGGAGCTGACCTTGCAGCCGTTGTCCGAGAAGCTGGGACGATTGCGATCAAACGCTGGATGGCGACATCACCTCACGATGCAAACGCACTCCCACCCAAGTTGACAATCACCGAGCTCATGACGTCATTGCCTTCTGTGCGACCCTCAGCCATGCGCTCGCTATTTGTCGAAACACCTCAAGTTCGATATTCGGATATCGGCGGACAAGCAGCTGTAATACAAAAACTGCGTGAAGTTATTGAATGGCCGCTGCTACATCCCGAAGCATTCAAACGCTTAGGTGTGAGGGCACCCAAGGGGTTGCTGCTGTATGGGCCTCCAGGTTGCAGTAAGACTATCTTGGCGAGGGCTTGTGCATGTGAGAGTGGAGTAAACTTCGTAGCCGTCAAAGGACCTGAGGTGAGGATTGTCCTTGATCGACGAAAAAAATTTGCCTAAACATGGACTCAGTTGCTAAATAAATACGTCGGTGAATCCGAAAGGGGTGTAAGGGAGATATTTAGAAAGGCCCGTGCCGCTTCACCTTCTATTATATTTTTCGTGAGTTTAAAGCGCCACCATTGGGCAGCAAACTAACCAGGCACATGTGATTAGGATGAAATAGACGCCCTTGCGACATCAAGAGGTTCCTCTGACACGGAGGCGGGTTCTCATGAAGGCGTCCTTACAAGCCTCCTAAACGAGATGGACGGCGTGCAGGAGCTCATAGGTGTGACAATCGTCGCCGCAACGAATAGACCCGAGGTCATCGTAGGTTCTCCATTCTTCGGCGTCCCGGATTCCCGCTTATTCTGTCCAAGGACCCGGCCCTCATGCGCCCCGGTCGATTGGATCGTATACTGTATGTTGGTCCTCCCGATCAAGCTGGTAGAGAGGAGATTCTGTGTATCAAAATCAAGAACATGAGTGTCGAAAATACACTCAACGTTTCCGACTTGGCCAAACTTGTGAGTTGAGGGTCTCTGTCACTTCTTCTCAAACTTATTTAATTATGACCCTCCGCGTTCCCTTCGATGTCGCGCGCATCCGGACCGTAGTGCCAAGGGTGTTCAGGAGCAGAGATCACTGCAATGTGTC
The DNA here is from genome assembly GCA_025093985.1 of Calvatia gigantea. Classification (NCBI taxonomy): domain Eukaryota; kingdom Fungi; phylum Basidiomycota; class Agaricomycetes; order Agaricales; family Lycoperdaceae; genus Calvatia; species Calvatia gigantea. Next base: position 208,621 of record JACAAK010000017.1, read on the forward strand.
AAGAAGCCGCTATTCTTGAAATGCACAGAGATATTAATGCTCCCTATGTATGTTTTGGTTTCAATCCCCGTTCCGCAGCCGCTTAGTTTCGTTCTGTTTTTCCCTTCGTTTCACCAGGTCTCGCAAGAGTCCTTCATCACCGCAGCGAAAGGCATGAAACGTCAGATCACGCCCACTGTTCTGGGAAAATATGCGAGATGGAGAAATGACAGTGAGATCAGAAGTCTGTGATCACATCGATATACAATATTGTCACGGATGCTGGAAGTGCATGCCCCAACGTGGTCCAAATGAGGTACAAGTGTGTCATGCCTTTGCTCAAATGCTCGCGGGGACCGCTTTGGACGCTGCGGTTGGTTTGAGCGGCCATGCCGGGATCGACGGAGCAGGCGTTTCAAGCCTTTCTGTTCTTTCTATCCTTTCTACCCGGAATACTTCTTTTTCCGTGGACGATACCTATGTTCGATTCCGAAGAACTTCTCTTGTTTGATCCTCACTCATGGAATCCCCGACGCTTTTGGCCATTGCGGCTTCTTTCCTTGCCCTATTCGTTGTTGCACCTTTCGGTAATACCTATATATGTATACCGGGTTATAGCAGATTCAAAGGTCCATGGTGTTTATACTGAGATTCTTGGGGCACCGGAGATGTCTGCTGGGCCCACGATCGGGGGTAAGTGTGCATTCTTACGGTGACAGAATCACCACCGGTTCAACCTTCCAGGACGCGAGCCTAAAAACCCGCCAGCTGTTATCGCGGTGTGCCAGCTAGTTGTTCGACCCGCAAGAGCACCTGGATGATAGCAACCTTTTGGATTACGTTCTCGATCAGTTGATCAGGGTGCCAAAGAAACAGAGAAACCCAATGACTTACTCGTTGTGCGAGTGTTATCCGTTCCCCATACGGATATCCGAATAGTTGGAAAGAATTGTTCAGCTGAGAGGCTATCCGGCCCCTGTTTGGGCATCAAGAGAGTACGATCAATTGACATGGTTTCTCTGTTCGTGAAATTGGATTTTGAATCGGTGTCGCTAAGTGACGAGCGGAGACCCGCTATTGCTGTCTGTTGTCAACGTATTCTCTCGCGGATGATGTCATTGAGAGGAAACACAATTCTCCGGAAAAGGAACCTCCGCAAAACCAAAGGCCTGTCGCTCAAAGCCCGATTACCTTCAGGTCCGGCATCACATGTATCACACATCCGGGATAGCAACGCCTAACACCAAGCATTACAAACGACATGTCTGCCGAGATGAGACCTTTAATAACCTGCAGACAATAAATAATACTCCTTGCGTGCAGCTGTAGTTGTCAGGTATGTGAATGTGGCTTACCGTTTGCGTAGTACTCTTCAACATCGTCATGAATGTCCTCGGATTAGAGGTCGTCCGCCTCACATCCTTCCGGGGACCCATAAAACCGTTGAAGGGATCAGTACGATATCTCCCAAAACTATCATTATATAACACCAGCGGTGTTTTGTTACTATCCAAAGAATTAGGCATTACCGACTTCGTAGGTCGCTCCTCTTCTCCCTCCTCTTTCGTCTTCTGTCCGGCCCCAGTTTTTTCCTCCCTTACTCCGGCATTTTTCTCCTTCCTTGCCTCTCCCTTCTCTGCCTTTATCTCCCAACTTATTCCCCTTCCCTTCCCCCTTTGCAGTGTCGTTGCGGATAGTGCCCGCCAAAAGACCTTCGAACTGCCCCAAAAACCACGTCTTCGGGTGAAGCGGAAGATTCTAGTCGTCTTGAAGATTTCTTCATCACACACGGTTCTGCGCTGAAGGTGGATGTCACACAACAAGCTGGCTCAGTGGTCCTGTGGTCCTACAGATTTTCTGCTTTTTGATTTCTGCAGCGTCCCTCCTCTCGACCTTGTCCTTCTTCTACCCCCTTTCAGAAGACCAGGATCATTCAAACCTTGTTCGGTGTGTGCCATGTGGGCTCGGTCTCCTTCCTGTCTCTCCGAGGTTTGTGATTCCTCCTGTCCCTCTGACATAGGTGTTAAGTTCGCGTTGTGAATTTGTGTTGCCCCCAGCCTCGAGTTTGGTGAACCGGAGACATTCGACTGGGCCTGTCGAGTCCAGGAGGGGAAAGGTAGACGATACATTGTCATGTTCGCACTTCCAGGTAACTCTTGCTGGTGAGAGTGACTTTGGTTAAGCTGTTTAGCGCCCAGATTCAGGGAGGGTCAAGGGGTGAACGGGTGTCATATGAGGAGGCGATTGGGGGTGGAATAGAGCGTAGCCTGACAGAAGGTTTTTTCGCTCCGGAGGCTTGGAAAGTGGACATAGTGCCAGTCACTGAGTCCGTGGACGCCTTTGGCTGTTCGCAACTTCTGTCACCTCCTTTCGCACACAGAATAAGATTTGGTGGGTCTGATGGATTGGGGATGAAGGGCGAATCAGGTGTTAGAGGTTTGTTAGAATTCATGTTCACCCGGGGAACAAATTGGGATAGATCAATGGATGAAGGGTTCTGAAGGACGGCGACTTAAGTCAAACCTTATCTCAACTCGCTACCGATGAAACAATGACCTAAAGGGAGCAAATCCAATACCCGAGCCGCATGTTGAGTCAAGACAGGCCTACAAATCAAATAGGGGTATGTGAACGCCCGGAGTAATGCTCGTCGGGTGAGCCTTGTGGTCCCGTTGAAAGGAGGTACAAACATGTGGCAAATATATCCACAAGTATTAAATTCTGTTTTTTTTTACCGACGCTGAGCTGAGTTTGTGGCACTAAGAGAATATTGTGCAGAAACCCTTACCCAAAAGATGGGGCCGTACCACCTAACAGAACTTTACACTGCGCCGGCGAGTTGATGTGACACTCCTCATATCAATATCATATTAAATCCAAAAAGTGTAGTCTTCAATATGACACAATTTAGACTTTTTGAAATCAATGTGATTTCGATACGACCCATGCCACATCGACTCGTTGGCGCAGTGTATAGACTCCATCCGCAGCCCGCTATGCTAGACGCTGGTGCCGCCCCATCACATCAAGACGGCCAGTCAGCAACCAGTAACCCAATGTATGTATCCCCCTTTCAGATCTTCGTTGTCTTTTTTACGCCTTCATTCAAACCAGGACTGGGTATGCCGCAATTAAGTTTTCTTATAGTACGGGCTGTTGTACTCCCTGGTATCTTATTGTAGTTTGCAGGGATTACAAGAGTGTCACATCTCTAACAGCGAGTACCCTGTATTACTGTGCATGATAATTCGTCCAGACGCTGCATCGCACGCCATTAAACGCAAATATCCAACGTGAGGAAAAAAATCGTATGTGAGTCTGAGATTCCACTTGACCTTTGCCACCCCATAGGTTATACGTTGCGAAATCCATCGAGTAGTCCTTCCGTAGCACGGCTGTGAGGGAGAGGCCTAAGCTCCTGGAGCTTTCCCAGACCTCCTCCTGGGGGATCCTTCTCACATTTGGCGGCATCGTAGCTACGTGAGGTATTTGGAGTGCATCAATACTGCCCTTGCATGCTGTTATGATATATGAGAAGCGGTCATCGGTATAGGTTTGTGAGAGCCACATGGTCCGCGTAGGGTGTAACAGGAGTGAGAATGCGGGTTCCATTTGGAGAGAATTTGACTCAGCAGGAACGTGGATGTTGAAAAACTCGGCCTTCGTCTCCGTAATAGCGACAAGTCGATTACCTGGCAGGGGGATGACCTGCTCCAAAAGGCGGCATTGAAGGGAGCCAAGACTGGGTTAAGCACACTCACTGTGGTTGTTGGTGTTGGATATTCCCATACGCATAGTCGTGGTTCCGGATCCGAATACCGGAAAACATGAATCTTCCAAGTCTCGACGTCATCACTTCTGTACAAGCAACGCTCGATAACATAATCTTTTTCGATCCTCGGTCGGCATTTCTCACAGGGACCAGGACACCGCAGAGTGACCATTTTTTTCACAGTCCAACCGGGGTCGGCCACATGGCTCATAAAGTCCAATTGGTAGATACATATCCGACTCGAGTCTGATAGGCATCATATTACGAATCAAACAAGGGCAAAGAAATAGAAATTTAGAACCTCACCAATAAAATGAGCCGTATCATCATTATGGAGCGCAATTCGAAGGGAAAGCCAAGGCTTTGACGAGTCAATCCATATCGCGGAACCGCCGAGGGGGTCCACGAGTTGACCAAAGGGAACACAATCGCCGCTCTACGAAGAGTGACTGCGGCCTTAATCCAGGTTCGTCCAGGTCAAGCACATAAACGTAACCGTCAATATTGTCAAGTAGCCATCTTCCACCTAGAAGAAGGTGGAAGCGACTACGAGTGTTGCCTTCAACCTGGAGTTTCTGCGAGAGAAACGTGGATGGGGTCGGATTACGCCATTTTTCCTGAATTTGAAGCCGCTTTATGACCTTTTGTTCCAGTTCTTCCAAAGAATAGGTTTCGACGGGACATTCAAAGACCGGTAGCACCAGACCTGAGCGACAAGTTCTGAAGCTCTCGAAGACCACAGGAGACGCGTTTTCATAATCCCGCGAAGGCGTCTACAGGTCTGTTCAAGGAAGTTTGTCGAAATTGCAAAACGAAAAAGGGAAAACCAGCCTACCACTTTGAGTGCTAGCAAGCTTTTCCAATCTAAACAATGGATTATTTCGAACAGAATCTCACCCGGAAGTGCAAGCAACGCTTTGTCGCTCAGTGAGGTATTTTACCCACGAAGACGATTCTAAAAGGTGTGAGAGAACATGGAAATACAGCTGTAGAAAGCTCGGAGTGGACATCGTGAGCGTAAAAAACAGAAAACACCCAGTGAAATGTCACGCAAACTGGAATGTAACCGGTTGGCCCTATTGGTATTTGTTTAACTTACCGTAGCTTTATGGACCCCTTTGGGTGATCTGCGGGCGACAAAGAGTCACCTGAAACCAATCAGGATCGTTACCCACCACAGAAGGTACTCAAAATCCTATTCAAAATATAAAATCGTGGGATATCTCGAAACGCCCCACAAATTTTATTACAGATATAGAATAGATTAATAAATTATTGTGAACTACCGATCCGGGAACCCGATTGAAAAACAATAAGCAGCCATTATTGAAAATCTTTTTTTTTGTCTCTGCACCGGACACCGATCCTTGCTCCGTTTTTGAATCCGCTCCGAAATCGGTGCCTTGCATCGGGTCTTCCACCAATTCAAAGTCGGGATGGGTATAAGGTTGAATGGCCCACGAGTGGGCATGGGAGTGGGACACTCAGGTTGGTGGCAAAATTTTCATAGTAGAAACAAATTTCATGCAGCAATGATGAGTAATTATGTACCCCGAGCTAAGATGCCAAAAAAAACAAAATACTAGATATGGGTGGGTACGAAGTTTTTGCCACCAACCTGAGTGTCCCACTCCCATGCCCACTCGTGGGCCATTCAACCTTATACCCATCCCGACTTTGAATTGGTGGAAGACCCGATGCAAGGCACCGATTTCGGAGCGGATTCAAAAACGGAGCAAGGATCGGTGTCCGGTGCAGAGACAAAAAAAAGATTTTCAATAATGGCTGCTTATTGTTTTTCAATCGGGTTCCCGGATCGGTAGTTCACAATAATTTATTAATCTATTCTATATCTGTAATAAAATTTGTGGGGCGTTTCGAGATATCCCACGATTTTATATTTTGAATAGGATTTCGAGTACCTTCTGTGGTGGGTAACAATCTTGATTGGTTTCAGGTGAGTTTCAGTCCAGTGTAAAAATAGAATCAAAGAATTAATTAAATGCGCTCTTTCACCTTCCAATTCTAGAAGCGTTCAGATTCAGTCTGACGAACTCGTAAGACTAAGTACTCCATACTCCGGAGCCATATGGGTTTCACAGACATCACGACAGCTTGACATACTTTAGGTCACAACGAAGTGCAAGTATTTGGCCTCGGAGAGAGTGGTCTGGGCTAGAGACCTGGATGAAGAACTCGGAGCTGAACACGGTTGGGCCACCCCGTTGTGTGGTCTTATACTACCTGTAGCGCACTCCTAACTCGGTAGATAGCACACAGGTGAAGGGTTTCAGCGTGAAAAGGTGTGAGAGTATCGAAAAATGTGAGGGTGAGGCGGACGAAGTATATGATAGAGGGTATTTGCAAACGTGAAGACCACAAACCTGCTTGCGCCGTCAATGGGACCACAATGATACTAGGTATCCAACTTGGCCCGGCTATCCTATCCGTTCCGCCCCATCCTATTCCAAACTTTCGGGAGTACACTCTCACAACCTCCCGGACATGCTCTGTAATGACTCTTCCTGATAAATGGTTCTCGTCCTACCCAAAAACCCGAAAATAATTGAAGAAAAGGTGATGTTATGATTCTTATTGCCACCCAGCACGGTGGCACAAGACATGGATCGAATCAACACCGAAAACCCCGAGGATAAGGCTGTTTAAAATTGCCTTGTTACTGACAGGGAATAGTGTAGAATGTGAAAAGGTGAGAATATGTTACATTTCAGCTGGTCATCCAGACATCTGGAATGTTTCCGATTTTTGCGTTCGCAACCTCCTCGTGTAAGGCGAGTTCCGAATAGCCCGAAAAAGCAGAACAATGCCCGCTGGAGGGGGGCTGGCAGGTCGGAATTGATTTCTCCCACATAGGTCGTTACACTCTTACATATCTTATCTCGGCGGAAAGTATGAGAGGATTACATCTCAAGCAGCGAGTACCCCGTGTTACTATGCATAACGATCCGTCCAGACGCTTCATCACATGCCATTAAGCGCAAATATCCAACATGAGGGAGAATTCGTATGTGGGTCTGAGATTCCACCTGATTCGTGTCATCCCACAGATTGTAAGTGGCGAAATCCATCGAATAGTCCTTCCGTAGCACAGCGGTGAGTGAAAGGCCTAAGCTTCTGGAGTATTCATAGACCTTTTCCTGTGGAAACCGTCTCACAGTTGGTGGTATCGTGGCTATGTGAGGTATTTGGAGTGCATCGATACTCCCCTTGCACGCTGTTATGATGTATGAGAAGCGATCACCTATATAGACCTTGTGACAACCACATAGTCCGCGTTGAATGCAGTAGAATCTGGAATGAGGGTTCTACCTGGAGAGATTTCGACTCAGTGGGTATTCGGATGTTGAAGAACTCGGCAATCGTCTCCGTAATAGCGGACAAGACGGTTCCCTGATAGAGGAAATACCTGCATTAAAAACCGCATTAAGTAGAGAACCAAGAATGGGTCAACACACCCACCGTGGTTGCTGGCGTTGGATAGTCCCAAACGAACAATCGTGGTTCCGGATCCGAGTACCGGAAGACATGAATCTTCCAAGTCTCAACATCACCGTTTTTGTAAAAGCACCGCTCAACAACATAGTCTTTTTCGATTCGCAGTCGAAATTTTTCGCAGGGACCAGGACATCGCAGGGTAACGATTCGCTCCACGGTCCAATTGGGATTGGCAACGTGACTCATAAAGTCCAACTGATAGATACATATCCGACTCGAATCTTACGAGTAAAAACAATGAGTCAGACAACGTAGAAGAATCCTGACGTCGAAACTCACCGAGGCGTTCAGCTGTATCATCGTTATGGAGAGCAATTCGAAGGGAAAGCCAAGGCTTTGACGAGTCAATCCAAATCGCAGAACCACTCAGAGGGTCCTCAAGTCGACCAAAATAGCTATGAATCTTATCTTCAAAGAGTAAATGTGGTCTCGAATCAGGTTTGCCCAGGTCAAGCACATAAACGTAGCCATTAATATTGTCGAGCAACCATCTCCCACCGGGGAGAAGGTGGAAGCGGCCGCGGGAGCTGGGTTGGACACGGAGCTGTCGTGAGAGGAATGTAGATGGGGTTGGATTGCGCCACATTTTCTGAACTTGAAGCCGTTTTATGACCTTTTGCTCGAGCTCTTCCACTGTGTAGGTTTCGACAGGGCCTTCCAGGACCGGTGCGCCAGACCTAAGTGACAACTCCAAAGCTCTAGAAGACCACAAGGTACGTGATCTTGTGATCCTACGAAGGCGCCGACAGGTCTACATAGTAAGTTTAGTCAAATGCAGGGCTATATTTAGGGGAAAAATGACCCACCAACTTGATTGCAAGCAAGCTTTGCCAGTCGAGAAAGTAGAATATCTCGCATAAAATTTCGTCTGGAAGATCAAGCAACGCGTTTTTCACAGTGAGGTATTTCACCCATGAGGATAATTTTAGGAGGCATGAGAAAACGTAGAAAAACAGCTGGACAAAGCCTGAAGTCAACATTAAGAACAACAAAACAGAGAAACACGACCCACGCAACGTCACAGTCGCGTAACCGTCACAATATCTGGCCTGGAGTCAGCAGCCCTGCCTAGCGTCAACCAGATAAGATGACGGGATGTGGGTGTGTCAGCGATTAGGCCGTAACAGCGGTATGTTACTTAGAATCGAAGTTATCTACTTCCTCGCCAACGTTATCCTCCAGGAAAAAATCCCCGGATATAAGCAGTGCGCCAACGGGCGAGCGGTGACCCGTTTTCGTGTGAACTTTAGGTTTCCGATCCGGAAACGCATCATGGCTTTGGTCATGGTTCCGAGCGCTTGCCTTTCTCTCACTCCTCCATGATCCTCCTGGGCATTGTCGAGGGGCTCGAGCTGCTTCCATGGGCTATGTATAAAAATGTTGATGATACACGTTACGACCGATATAGTACGACGAAGGGGTTCCAGCTCACTTTCTCGGACAATGGTAGTAATTCAATAGTGATGATCGGAGAGACCACAAACACAAGCCGGGCAGGAACAATATTATTCAGATTATTCATACTGGTTGTGACGAAAGTCTTGGATACTTGGCCATTCCGCTAGTTTATTGGGCTGACCTGGAACAATCTTGCCAACCCTCACAAATCAAGTTTAGTAACTGTGCTCCCCATAATCGAAATCAGTGCCGTGACTCGTGTGTCCATCTTCGTAAAGGACCAGAATATAGGGATATGTAGATCTACGGCCTGCAACTACGGCGGAAGGACTATGGTATGTAAATCAAAATTTGTGGGTAAAATGTAACTCAAATGTGCAGGTCGTGGGGGAGATAGTAGGCGGACTACAGGATATAAGCGATTTTAGTGTCGAGCGGAACAGAACGCTAGGACCCTAACAAGAGAAAAAAAAGGTCCAACAGCCTTCTAGCTACCGTAGTGAGAGTCCAGGTAATGTTCGGCATCTCTTCCACCAATGAACCCGACTCAGTTCTTCTAGGCGGATCCGATCCTGGTGGAGAGCAACAACTTTCACAGGTTCAAAGTCACCACAGCAAGACCAAGGTGAAGTTGCTGTCTGATTAATAAACAAATCTGTTCAAACCAATCCCATCCAGCCGAACTTGACCTCGCCGAACCGGTGACGATCTTTTGGAACATCGACTGGGAGGCAGAGTGGTCTCAATCAGTGAAAACTGAGATCGGAAGTAACATCAAGGTTTCTGACACTGAGAAGATCGGCGCATTGAAGAAGCTACGGAACAATGCCCTTCAAAAACTTATAGGTACCATTGGTGCAATCATGCCTTCGACCAAATTCGACGCAACAGAAGACCACCAACATTGCCTGAGCATGATTAAGTCTTACATCGACTGCCAGAACCAGGATGTCATGGAGTTTATCGGGCTCATCCAGGCCGAGTCTTTCGACGAACTTTATATCCGAGCAAGTCACGCATGCCGTTCTCCTGAATTTGTACTGATTTTTTTTTACCCGTGCTGCAGTTGCTGAGTTTTAGCAAGGTTAACAAAAAAGACAACATTATGGACCCTGGAGCCTTGGTTATCTACCCAGCTCGCTTCCCCGAAACTCTTCTCGATTGGTTGTCGTCAAATCCCCAGGTCCTTCAACCTGGACAACTCGCGCTGTCCGACGCCTGACCACTACTGTCGGATTTGAAGCGTTAATGAAGCGTTTTATGGAATTTTTCCATCAGTCGGTCAGTAGCTCCCCTGTTTTTAACAGTTATCGTTTATGTTTATAGTCAAAGACAGTCAGAACAGGTGGCCGTGATGAAAGTCGCTGGCTATAACCTCTTCCTACAACATTTAAACCCAACCTTGTGCTCGAAATATTACCCCGAGCTCACACTGTTCAATCTCTCTTCCCCAGAATCGCCTGCTGAGGTCGTGACCTGGGTCGAGGAGCATAAGTACAGGTATTTTCTGACCGGCAGGGCGGATGGATTTATAGTGACGTTGATGGAAAAAAATACTGATACTAGGCAGTGGGAGGTCTTAGTTGGCTCAGAGTACCAGAATAAGTTGTCGAAAATCTGTAGGCTTTTATCAACATGGGTACATTACGCTAACGTCACGCAGTCTTGCAGTTGATGCAAGTGACGATGTTCCGAAATACGAGGCTCTACTACGAAACCTAGATAGTATTATCGGGCCGCAACATAAGGAGCTTCTCGGAGAAGTCGATGTGCCCTTAAAATTGTACGAGGTTGTCCTCCTCGAGGTAAAGAGACTCCAGTTACCATGTGAGTGGCGGCAAAATCGAGTCAAACAATTTAATGATCCAAATTGCGCTTTTCATCATCAAGACGAATCAGATGAGAGGTCTATGGAGTCACGGCTTACGCTGCATCTCAAACAGGTCATCAGCGAATGCGCCGCCTCCCCCCCCTTTCCCCAACAACAAAAAGCTTCAGCCGTTGATGACTTGAATAGTAAGGAATACGGTCCAGAGAAATGCCGGATTTTGAAATTCATCCTCGCCGATGGGGATCATTGGATCTACGGCATCCTCAAGAACCCTGCCAACGGGGCGGGACAGGACGCTCAACGGGAATGTTTTTTTGTCGTTCTCGACAATAAAGAATTCAAGCGGATGGCGGATGTGATCAAGATTCTTGCGGTATGGGTGAGTAATAAAAACAGGATTTTCGCCCATCCTCTTATACGATGCTAGATGGTGGTCTCAGGAGCTGTTCTCCTCAAATTTTTCCAACCGAACTTTAACGAGGATGAAACCCAGGCGGATTAGTAGAGGTCCCTCCTGCTGCTGGTGGCCACAAGGCGCTTTGGTTCGTTAGCATCGTAGAGTGGCTCTTGATTCCGTTACTGTGATCAGGTCTTGTAGCGTACCTATCATTCAATATGCCAGCCCCTTGAGCGTTTGAGCAATCGTGCTTGAGCAATCGTGCTTGAGCAATCGTTCCCATTCTTTCTGAGTTCCTCTCCGTACCGTCTCGCATTAATGGACAACGTTCATATACTCCCTGTCATGACTCCTATTTCGGAAGACACGGTGCAGTCTCCCAGTTCTTGGGAGTGCTTTTTTTAAACCTTGTTTGAAGCCGTTTGCCGTGATCGGGTGCCGCTAAATGAACTCCTCTGCCCTCTTCGTCTTTTCGCTGTATGGGGGTCAGGATGATCGTGGATTCAAAAGCTCCTTTCCGTGCACGGTGGAGTGATAAAGCGGAGTCTTCTCCCTCGCATTCAATACAAATTGATTTAGCCCCTTCAGTGAGTTGTCGAAATTCATGAACCCAATGCCTCTAGCATTGCTTGATTGCAGGGTTATGAGAAAAAGGTTCGAGAAACTGATTTCTCTGAAAGAGGGTTACACCAAAGCCCAAGACTCGTCATCTAAAACATCCTCACCCACACACTCAACCACGCCTCCAGATGCGCTCCGACTTCTAGCAAAACACATTAATTTCCCTCCAATAGCCGAGTCCCTCTGCACGCGATACTTCCCCGAAGGTGCATGCAAACGAAACCTTCTCCAACTTCTCACGGCGTTCGAAGAATTTTCCTGTTAGCGTAGTCGCGTTTTCGGGTTTGCAAAGGGCGGTGTCGATGTATGTCTGTGAGTTTGATCGGTTGTATGCTGCTCGAGATGTTCCGAGGACGAGGGTCTTGAGATTTGGAATTGTGCTGAGAGAATTTAGGAGGGAGGTAACACTCGCTTCAGAATCTATGTGCTGATCATTTGTGTCAATGAGATGAGGTGTTTGCGGTCAAAGAAATTAGGACACGAACCTCGGTAACATCTCCGAGAATGCAGAGGTGGGCAAGTTTCGGTATGGAGGAGGCTAGCTAGTTTGATAAGACCATCCACGTCGGACCGTTCCCGAGTGTTCAAATTGTGAGGGGTTTCATACAACCCAATGCACAGGGAAATGAGAGTATTCCGGAATGACTTTAGAGCCTGCGTTAGTTTTTCCGCGTTTTCTCGTGTCAGGTCCACCCGCCCAATACGTAAACGCTGGATCAGTTTCAGATGGAACGCGCTGACAACTTGTAGGTGCTCGACATGTAATGTGACGAGTTCTGGAAGTATCCCCGCGGGTACTTCTCCATTATAATACTCCGGTAATATATCCCGCATCCTGGTGTTCGCTGATATAGATTCTCTTGATAGTTTGAGTGGGTTCCATATAACCCAGAAGGGCGGAACAAGGCCTGCTGGAAGTCCACGTCCTCGAGGTCGCTTTGGAAGGCTCTCAGGCACTTGGGAATGTCCCTGAGCATGTGCGGAATGAGGTATGCGCCGGTACAGTTATCGGTCATGCTATGGCTGATTTTAGGTTTGCAAGGTTGGATAATCTAGCCAGAGATTTTGATAGTGTGTTTTTGTAACAGGTGCTGAGTTCTCCGCGTGTGGGAAGTGTGAGGGAGATAACGAGCGCGGCGTGGGTGGGGGATGAGAGGATGGTTTCGGTCCAAAAAATAACGTTCTTCGTGCCTTTTAACTGCACGTCCCGGTAGAGCAACCGACGAGACTCGGGGAGGAAATATTTGAACGCGAGGCAGAGATGCCGGAGTCTTTTTTTGTAGTGATAAACGACAAGATGTGCCACCACAGCTCTGTAGGTAACCACTCCAGCTTGAGGGTGTTTATGACCATGAGGGGGTTTAGTTAAGAAAAAAATACGTCCCTTAATGAACGTGGAAAGTGGCATTACTCTGTCAGGGTTAATTCTGATGGCGTACGGAATGATGGGGACATTCAACAGAACGCGAAAGGAGAATACCAAGTTACCGCGGTGTTCCTTCTCTATCCGCGAACAAAGGCAGGACTTGGCGTTCTTGACAACCTTGAAGAGCAAGTCAAGTAGAAATTTGTGTACCAAATTTATTCAACACCTATTAAAATGTGAATGCGATGGGTATGAAGGTGGTAGTCGTCTAAAAAAGGAGGTCCTTCAAACGGCCGTGATGCCTGCCTCTTTCAGCTTTGCTACAAGCTCGTCCACAGATTCGACTTTGCCACCACCGACGCGCTGCGGCGGTTCTGAGACCTTGAGAGTCTCGAGGGTGGGTGTAAGATCAACTCCAAGGTTGGTGGGCGTGAGTTTTTCTACGGGCTTCTTCTTAGCCTTCATGATGTTGGGCAAAGAGGCGTAGCGGGGTTCTGAGCGGCAAATTAGCATATGTTTGCCTTAGAAATTGAAGAAGTGCTCACCATTCAAACTACAAGAAACCCAACGCAGTCAGCTTACTCCCGAATGCGAGAGACTGAGTACTTACCGAAGGTCAGGTCGTCACAATCAGAGGCAACCGACACCTCACTTCTTCACTGCCACCGTCAATTTCCCTGACTACAACTGCCTCTTTCTTTGCAACATCCAACTCGACCTTGCTCGCGAACGTCGCCTGGCTCCATCCGAGCAGCCCGGCAAGCATCTGCCCTGTCAATCCCGAGGTCATCATCAATAGCCTGCTTGCCCAGAATCACCAAGGTCGACACCGCCGTTCTTTTCTTTTTCTTTCTCAATGACCGCTCTGAGTGTCTTCGCGATTGCGAGAGGTTCCGGTGCAGGTGCAGACTCGGGTATTTCGACATGGATGGCCGAGTCTGCACCCATAGCAAGGGCGGTGCGGAGGGTATCTACGGATTTTGGAGGGCCGATTGTGATGGCTTTTATTGATTTGATCTCCTCTTTAAGGCGTTCGCGGAGGCGGACGGCTTCCTCGACCGCTGAAGAGGTATTGAGCACGGGTAAACATGTCAAGAGGAGAAAATTGTACCAATCTCGTCAAAGGGGTTCTGAAACCGTCAAAATGTAATGAACAAATTGTAAAAGTGGAGAAAGTTGAGGATTGGAGACGTACCATGGAGTGCTTGACATTGGTGTCGATACCGGTTTGCTGTGGGTTAACTCGGATCTTGACCGCGAAGTCCACTGCGCTGTACACTCGTCAACAATACATTCAAGACTTAATACAAGTCTACTCACCGCTTGACAGGAACGAGGATATTAACAAGTCGAGCAACGGAAGGGACGCATAGTTGTGGTCGGAAGAAGGTCACGGAAGGATCCGATGCATCAAAGTCATTCCGCATTTTCGCATGACTCTCCGTGATCTCATTGGGAATGAAGTGATCGGCTTAGCGTATAGAATATTGTTGAATAATTCCTACTTAGCCGCAGTTCGGAATCTACTTCGGATTTGCTTGCTCGGGGGGGGTTGGCGATCTTCAACCTTGGTCAAGTCTGATTTTTATAACCTACCCCAGAAGATCAAAGCAAGTAGGTTGATAGGCCAGACGCCTGGCGGGCCGCCTGCTGCCGTCAATCCTCAGGATGTAACAGCGCTTCTCACCGCTGTTGTCTTCTTGCAATGTTGTCTGAACTCTTCGAACGTCTAGAGCTTTCTGACCCCAAGCCCGAGGGCCGCAATCGTCAACCCTGATGACTCTCCCGAAACAGACGCTCTCCCGAAAGATGATTTGAATCAATCCGCCAAACCGAATCCTGCTAGCCTCCTGCACCCCTCTTTGATTTTCATCCCTCGTAAAGTCACCGGAGCGCAAGTCAGGGAAGCACTCGTATCTCATTACACACCCTCATCATGTAGTCGACTTCTCACACTGAAATTTCAGGACCATGACCTCAACCCATTCACGAATATGCCCCACACTCCCCGATACAAGAAGATTCTCGAGGCGCGCAAGGAACTTCCAGTTTTTAAGTGGGTGGACGAGCTTCTTGTGATGGTATGTTCAACGGTGTCGATAATTTTCGATATGGGGTAGGGGGATTGAATCCCGCCTTTCCCTGTCGCGGATTATGCTGCCTTAGACCCTGTCGAGAGAGTGCCACCAACACCATTTGTTCGACACAGTTTAACAAGAATCAAGTGATTACGTTACTTAGTGAGACAGGATCGGGGAAGACGACACAGTATTTGACCTCTACAATGAATTCGTTTCAAGGTCGTTGACTTCACTTTTAGGATACCGCAATTCGTTGCCTTCTCCGATCTGCCCCATACAAAGGGCAAGATGATTGTATGCACTCAGCCGCGACGGGTCACGACCATGTCTGTCGCTAAACGCGTGGCCGACGAGATGGATGGTAAGCCACATTACAAATACAACTCTGCCTCGTTCCATTACCCCGTTTCTAGTTCAGCTTGGGAGACACGTCGGCTATTCTACTCGTTTTGAGGACATGACGGAATCAGGTACCACATTCCTGAAGTACGCGACTGACGGTGTGCTCCTTCGTGAAGCCATGCGTGACAAAAACCTTGAGCGCTATTCGACAATTATTCTCGATGAAGTCCATGAACGTACTCTCGCAACCGACATACTCATGGGTCTCCTCAAGGACGTCATTAAACGCCGTCCAGAGCTGAAGGTTATTGTTATGTCTGCTACCATGGACGCAGTCAAGTTTCAAAACCACTTCAACGGGGGAACAGATGCGAAGGTTCCTTTGTTCAAGATGCCTGGACGAACACATCCTGTCGAGGTTTTTTATACCCAAGAACCTGAACCAGATTATCTCGAAGCTGCCATCCGCACTGTGCTTATGATTCACCGAGCGGAAAGGCCAGGAGATATTCTGTTGTTCTTGACCGGAGAGGAAGAGATTGAAAATGCTTGCCGCAGAATCAACTTAGACGCAGGCGACCTGCAAGATCAGGACCCCGATTCAGTTGGGCCGCTCGTATGCATTCCCTTATATTCTTCTCTCTCTCCCGAACGACTACAGCAGGCGTTTGATCCCGCACCCCCGCCACTTACACCCGGCGCACCTCCTTGCCGGAAGGTCATCGTGTCCACCAATATTGCGGAGACATCCCTCACCATTGATGGTATCGTGTATGTTGTTGATCCTGGATTCGCGAAATCAAAGGTCTATAATCCGCGTATTCGTGTCGAGAGTCTCTTGGTCAGTCCCATCTCCAAGGCTTCGGCGCAGCAACGTGCCGGTCGCGCAGGGAGAACAAGACCTGGCAAGTGCTTTCGCCTTTACACAGAAAAGGACTTCATCAAGGAATTGGAGGAGCAAACGTATCCCGAGATTCTGCGGAGCAATTTAGCAAGCACAGTCCTTGGACTTTGCAACCTTGGTATCACAGTCAGTCATCCTTCCAGCGACTTCCAATCTCGACTTCCTGACGCTCAATGCAGGATCTTATTCATTTTGACTATGTTGATGACCCCGCTCCCGAGACGCTTATGCGTGCCCTTGAGCTCCTGAATTTCCTAGCTGCTATGGATGACGATGGGAACCTCACAGCTCTTGGGAAAATGATGGCAGAGTTCCCCATGGACCCGCAGGTTCGCTGCGCCCTCGGCATGTCAAATCGGCTCCCCGATAACTCTAACTTTTCTCACAGCTTGCAAAGCTCCTCATTATAAGTCCTGAATTCAAATGTAGTAACGAAATCCTGACAATCGCTGCGATGCTATCCGTCCCTAATATCTGGCGACGACCCTATGACCAAAGACGCGAGGCAGACGCTGCCAGGGAGTTTTTCACTGTTCCAGAAAGCGATCATCTTACACTCCTCAACGTATACAACCAGTATATACAAAGTGAGTGGTTTTTCACTTGTTTCAATGTGTCGGTGTTTTACCGGTTCGCCAGACAAAGCGGATGAGAATTGGCCAGGGAATAATTACCTTGCTGGACACGTGCTTGTGCAGGTTGAGCATGTCCGTGGCCAGCTCCAGCGCATTATGGACCGCATGGGGATCGAAATCCTTTCGCACCAGGATGAGGCGAGGTTATCCTTGAATATTAGGAAAGCCCTCGCATGTGGTTTCTTCACGCAAGTCGCTCACAGGGAGGGGTGGAGGGGAAATTACCTCACTATCAAAGATAATCAGGTCTCGCATTTCGTTGATCATTGCGTGTCGCCCTCTTAAACTTTTTTTGCAGGTCGTTGGTTTGCATCCCTCTTCTCAGCTCAAAACCCGGCCCGAGTGGGTTATTTTCAACGAGTTTATTTTGACCGATCAGCCGTACATCCGCACTGTAACGGAAGTAAGACCCGAGTGGTGTGTTCCTTCCACTGTTGACGCTTATCGATATCCAACTTGGTGTACATAGGCTGTTTGAGTATGCGCCGGCCTATTTTGACCTCAGGACCTTCCCACCTGGTGAGACCAAGTGGGCACTCCAACTGGCGCGGGCAAGCTTAAACCCCTAAGAAGTCGGACGACTGGAACGATAGTCGAGGGGGATCACCCGGTATTGGTGGTGTCCGAGAAGCTAGGCGGAGAATACTGGGGTAACCGCCACCCTGTAGTCGGTAAAAATTGTGTCAACGATTATTTGGATTCTACGTCACGTCAAACTACTGGGTGATATTAAATTCAATATTGGTCTGAATTCCCTCTTTGCACCCCTATTTACATCGATACGTCACCTTTGATGAGCTCACGCTCAAATAAGAGAGATGAAGGGGCAAATCAAGCACCATTTCTTCCGTGAAATATGCCTGACTTGAGCTTATAGATCTCCCTCTGTCAATGCTCCTGGAGCTCCTCGAGAAAATCATTTCAATTTTACGCAGATTCAGGTCTCCACCGTCGACTATATAAACGTTTGGCTACGACTATGCTCTGTTTGTCAGTCGGTGGAGGAATATTGCAATCTCCAACAGTGGCCTATGGTATCGACTACACATTGAAGGTGCATCCATGTATCCCAGCAGGAACGAGAATGTTAACAAGTCGAGCAGCGGAGGGACGCATAGTTGTAGTCGGAAGGTGACGGAAAGATTCGATGCATCAAAATATTCGCATTTCACATGACTCCACGCACTCTGCACTTGAGCTTGATGGGCACATCGACTTCGGGAGAAAATGAGCCCACAACCAAATCAGCTATCGAGCACTGGTTATCGGCTACAGTATCCCGACTGGTGGATACAATGCTCTGAATTACAACTACAGGATTCTTTCCAGACCTGAGACCCACGACTCCAGCCTCTCTCACCGCTCAACGTGCTCCAGTCAGGGACACCACTATCCCCCTCCACTTGTCGTCCCGCCATGCTTGCTCGATGCCTTTTCCCTGGCGAAAGGTCGTTCAGAGCTGCATGATAGCTTGTTCTGCTCACGCAAATCGCTAGACACCTCACTTCAGTAGATACCTCCCAACCGAAGAACATAATTGCTTAGAGTAGCCGCCTAAGCCCACTTGTTTCGCTTGGTCTTAGTTTGCTTGTAACAGATAGAAACTGGAGAGTCTATTTTCGGAACATCTGGTGCCCCAACACGGACCATTGCTGCCAAAGAACGATCAATAAACAATCAATCATCCCAGGTGTTCTCGCGGCCCTTCCTGCGACGTTCTATTCCTCCTATGTTGCCAAAATTGTTCGAAGGCTCAAATGTTTCTGATCCCGAACATGACGAAACCAGTCGGCGTCATTCTACTTCTGCCCCTGTAGTAGATGCACCTTTAGAACCCGATCGGGGTGATCGCAACCAGTTTACTGAACCAGATCCCCATGTTGCTGTCCCCCTCGTTGATTTTCTCCCTGGAAAGGTCACCGGAGCCCAACTCAGGAAAGCACTCGTGAGTCAAATACTCCCCACCGCGCATTCGACCGCTAACAAGTGAACCACAGGACCATGACCTCAATCCATTCACCAAGTTACCCTACACTCCCCGGTACAGGAAGATTCTCGAGACGCGCAAAAGCCTTCCAGTTTTTGCGCAGATGGATGAGTTCCTTGAGATGGTACGTTCAGCAGTGTCGTTGGTTCTCGATATGAGGAGAGGTCTGTGGTCCCGGGAACCACCTACTCTCCTTGTCGCGGACCCCCGGTCTTAATTCTGAACCATACCAATATATTCCGTGTAGTTTAATAACAACCAAGTGATTGTTTTGACCGGAGAGTTGGGATCGGGAAAAACCACACAGTACGGGCACCTGAGAGGGTTTCACTGCAGTCGTTGATGACTTCACTTTCAGAATACCACAATTTTCTGTCTTTTGTAATCAGTCCCGTCCAGAGGGTAAAATGGTGGTGTGTACTCAACCCCGGCAAGGAGCGACGGTGTCCATAGCTGAGCGCGCGGCTGATGAGATGGACGGTGAGTCAATTTTAAGTAAGGCTCTGTCTATCTTACCGAGTGGTTTTTAGTTCAGCTTGGGCTGCAGGTCGACTATCACACTCATTTTGAGGACATCACGGAACCCGGTACTACGTTACTGAAGTGCATGACAGACGACATGCTGCTTCACGAGGCAATGCATGATCGCGA
The DNA here is from genome assembly GCA_025093985.1 of Calvatia gigantea. NCBI lineage: Eukaryota > Fungi > Basidiomycota > Agaricomycetes > Agaricales > Lycoperdaceae > Calvatia > Calvatia gigantea. The sequence goes on from JACAAK010000017.1 coordinate 228,101, forward strand.
CTTTAAACGGTATTCAACGATTATCCTCGACGAAGCTGATGAACGGAGTCTCGCGACCGACATCCTCATGAGCCTCCTTAAGGACGTCGTGAAACGCCGTCCAGAACTAAAGGTAATTGTTATGTGTCGGACTCAAGAAGCACTCAAGCTGCAAAAATTCTTCAACAACCGATCCGATGTGAGGGCTCCTTTATTGAAGATTCCTGGACGGGCACACAGCGTCGAAATATTTTATACCCAGAAACCTGAACCGGATTACTTGGAGGCCGCCATTCGCACTGTATTGATGATCCACAGAGCGGAGGGGCCCGGGGACATTCTGTTATTCTTGAACGGAGAGGAACAGATTGACGACGCTTGCCGCAAAATCAAAGTGGAAGCAGATGATTTGCGGGATCAGGACCCTGATTCGGTTGGGCCGCTTTTTTGCATCCCCTTATACTCTTCCCCCCTTCTTCCCCAACAACGGCAACACACATTTAACCCTGCACCTCCACCAGCCAAATCTGGCGCACCTCCTAGCCGGAAGCTCGTGGTGGCCACCAATATCGCTGAAACGTCCCTCATTGATGGTATTGTATACGTTGTTGATCCTGGATTCTCGAAACAGAAGGTCTATAATCCACGTCTCCGTGTCGAGAGTTTCTTGGTCAGCCCCATCTCCAAAGCCTTGGCTCACCAACGTGCCTCTCGCGCCGGGCGTACCAAACCTGGCAAGTGTTTTCGCCTGTACACAGAAAAGGACTTCATCAGGGAATTGGAGGAAGAAACGTATCCCGAGATTTTGCGGAGCAACCTGGCGAGTACTCTCCTCAAGTTGTGCAACCTTGGTATCAAAGTAGGCAATCCTTCCAGCGATTTGAACCCCAACCCTCTGATTTTCGGCGTAGGATCTTACCCGCTTTGACTATGTTGATGTCCCAGCCCCCGAGTCACTCTTGCGTGCCCTTGAGCTTCTAAATTTTTTGGGTGCCATGGATGACAACGGGAACCTTACGGCACTTGGGACAACCATGGCAGAGTTCCCTCTTGAGCCGCAGGTCTGTCGTGCCATCAAAATTATAAACAATTTATTATGACCTCCAATCTTCCTGCAGCTCACAAAGCTTCTTATTTCGAGCCCGGAATTCAAGTGTAGTAACGAGATTCTGACCATCACGGCCATGTTATCGGTTCCTAATGTCTGGATGCGACCAAATAACCAAGGACGTGAAGCAGATGCTGCCAGGGAGCCTGTTCATTGTTCCGGAAAGCGAACACCTCACACTCCTTAACGTTTACAACCAGTATATACGAAGTGAGTAACTCCCTGCTGCTTTGAGACTGCGTCGGTTTTTGACTGGTTTACCAGATAGGGCGGATAAGAACTGGGCATCTAACAATTTCCTTGCTGGAAACGTGCTTGCGCAAGCTGAGAACATCCGTGGCCAGCTTCCAGCATATTATGGAACGTCTGGACATCGACCTCGTCTCGCAGCACGATAAGACAAAGTTATTCTTGAACGTTCGCAAAGCCCTCGTATGTGGGTTCTTCATGCAAGCCGCTCGCAAGGGGGAAGCAAACGGAATTTATCTGACTATCAAAGACCATCAGGTGCGGTGCTTGGTTGATCACTGAGTACTGTCTTCTTATATATCGCTCGCAGACTGCTGGTTTACACCCCTCTTGCGGACTCAGAGGCCAGCCTCAGTGGGTTATCTACAATGAGTTTATATTGACTGGTCGACCGTACATCCGTATCGTAACGGAAGTGAGACCGGAATGGTGTGTTGTCTTTCGTTTACGCTCACCGATATCCTAACTCGATGTATAAAGGCTAGCTTGAGTATGCACCTGTCTACTTTGACCTCAAGACCTTCCCGAACGGCGAGACCAAGAGGGCACTTCAAAATGTGCAGGCAAAGAAGATTGCGAAAACCCCTGGACGGCCGGATGTCCGAAGAACTAGCCGAAAGAGAACACGGAATATTCATGTTCATGAAGCGGATTGATGATCTGTCGTCCTGTGTGCTTTACGCCATTATACTGGATCAGTTGGGGGGAGGTCTCATATCACGTTCAATGCTCAGGCTATGGGTACTTGCTTGCACCGCCTAGTTTATAAATGCTGTTATGTTAAAGGCTAGCCTCTGCATGCATGCATGGCTCTAGCGTAACTTTCACCAATAGTACTATGCTATAAGTGCAGATTACTGATGTGTTTCCACTCTGTTCCCGGCCTTCCGCACCACTATCCTCCCTCTCGGACTCCCTCCTCATCCGCTCACTCTCCTCACCACCCTCTCGTCCCTCCTGAGTCAAGCCTTTCATGACGATTACAGAGGTAATACTAGCACATGAGATACTGGTCATCAATTGAGACATGGGTAGCAAAACAGAGTGTACTTTTGATTTTAAGACGTGCAGAGGCCCAATGAGAACGAGTGGGGTGTCGAGGGTCGCCCAATAAATATGAGCTAAGGTATTTGGGCAGTTGGTGACAGCAGTGCAGGCTAAACCCGGCCTTGTATCTCACATGAATTATCATGGGTGTTTTCGTCAATGGAAAGGAAACTAAGGACCACAAGTGTTGGTCACGTAGCCATGGGCGGCTCCTGTCGAAGGCTTCCGCGCTCAACGCTATTCTTCCCCTTTACATCACCTTTGATGAGCTCATGCTCGGAAAGGAGGGATGTAGGGGCAAGTCATGCACCAATTCTTCCGTGAAATGCGCCTGACTTGAGCTTATAGATCTCCTCTGAATGACATACTCCCGGAGCTCCTCGAGAAAAACTTCCAGTTTTACGTGGACCCGGGTCCCCACCGTCTACAATATAAATGTTTGGCCATTACATGCTCTGTTTGTCGTAGGTGGAGGAATATTGCAATCTCCAACACCGGCCTGTGGTGTCGACTACACAATGAGGGTGCACTCATGTATCCCGCTGCATCGCTACTCGAACTCTACACAGGACGATCTGCTAGCTGAATGCTGAAAATCTCTTTTATACAATCCTACAACGCAGATGGCCCTGGTGAGCCGACACAGGAAGAATATCTTCGAAACGCTATGGCCAATCTCCTTCTCCATATACACCGATGGCAGGCATTCAATTATCTGCAAGCCTCAAAGGCACCTGCCTTCGGTTTGCAGGCAATCTCAGCTACCCCATCCGACAGAGCATTGGGGCTAGAACAAGCCAAATTGGGCATGTTTGGTGTTGGGGAACGGGAGGGAAGCGAAGTTATGTTGATGATTGGGTCTGCACCAACTTTGCGGAAATTCCAGTGGAAACTCGTTACGGAAATACCATCTCAATCGCCGGTTGCTTCCTTTCCTTGGCATAAACTGCAGCACTTCGATTTTCTGTCTTACTATTTCGACCCGGAGAGGTTATCAGTTTTGCTCTCTCAATGCACTTCGGTTACCACTTTGAGGGTGGAAATTCCTGCTCTTTCCGCCGGACCACATCTACTTCCTCTCATCCACTTGTCAAAGCTCCGCGCCCTTCATCTGTGTATAAAAGCGGAAGTTGTTGCTTCACTTGTCAATTGCTTTGATTGCCCGGGACTAGAACTTCTCTGTCTTACTTTGGAAGCACTAGTTGTGGAAGAAGAACCATGGAAACTGTTCGTGGAAGCCTTCTCACGTATACATCTTCCTCCGAAATATCTCAAAATCACTGCGACCATTGGTCGCGAACAGCAGGGTCAAGTCCCTGATTTTTTTTCCATTCCTTGGATTGCCAGAATCCCAATTGTCCAGCTTTAGATCCGTCTGCCTGTTTTCGAAGCTGTGAAAAGTTACCGTCGAATCGACCATGAAATTGCCTGCCTGTGTTCCCCAAAAGACTAAAATGCAGAATCTCTCCCCACGAAGGCATGCACGTCTGTTGGGTTGATTTTCAGGTTCTTCAATCCCTCGAAAATGACCGCGAGCTTGGAGAGATTGACCTGGCTATTGTGGAGGTTCGAGTGTGGTGTGGAACCGATATCAAAAAATGTTTGTATCAATACACAGGATGGGTATTGGTGGGTACGGTTGATATTAAATTTACAGCCTCGGGTATGCACGGAAAGCAGTCAGACCGCGCCTAAATGACATGGGACAAACACCGTGCCAGTCTCCCCGAGGGGTACAGGCTGCGCACACTCTTATTGAGCATACTGGCAGTAGGTCCCTCGATTTAGACGTATTACAGTCGGAAATTTTGGGGTCTTGTTTGTTAAGATACGAGGTGCACGTAGTCCCTACTCTCATCATCAATCACCCGCCCAAATTTAAGTTTTATTGAGCAACCTCCTGCACCTCGCTCGCTAAACCCTTAAGTCAAAGGTTAGGGAGGAGAAGAGTCGGAAATAGAGTCACCCGGAAGCCTGTTTCATCAGGTTTGTCCATCCGGGCAGGCAGTTGATATAACCTGTGTGTGGTTGAAGAGGGAGATTACGGCTAGGTGCACGAGCACGTCGGCGTCCGTCCGACGTTGTTCTTGACCAAAGGGATTAGGTTGGAAAGAGCGGGTAGGAGTGGAGATCACGAAAATGATGAGACAACGGGACAGAGGATAAATTTGTTCCGAAGGCTCGGAACGATGAGAGAAGGGTCCGGAGAGGTGTCGAGAGCGATTACTGAACGTTCGGAAGGCGGCGTTTACGATTGCGTGGCGATTCGGTGTCGAGACGAGAGAGAGAAGAGAGAAAGAGAGATAGATTAGAGAAATAGGCTAGAGACAGAGACTTCGAGTCGAAACTTGGCTAATTCATAGCTACCTGACTACAACAAAGTATACAGGTTTTTATAGAGGAGAATGGTGGGCTGTGCGCCCAAATTACAAAGAGTAGAATGTAAATTTTAGAGAGAGAACAAAGAAAAACATACTAGCGGGGATGAAGACGGGCCGGAAGCTCATTCTATGAGGTTCTAAATTATGAGGAATGTAGAAAAAGTATAATAAGTGAATAGAAAAGCGGTCCGTAAGTTTTTTAGAGTCGGAAATGAGAAGTACAGGCGGGCGAGGTGGAGTTCGGAGGTTGGAGCTTCCGTGGTCGGGACTTCCGAATTAGGAAATCGTGTATGATCCGGACTTCTGGATGGCTCGGAAATGGGATTTTCGGGGTCGGTGTCTTGGTCATCGTTCTCGGAAGTGAAAGGCGTCGTCGGTGCAGTGGAGTAGTGGGAGGAGTACGCGTACATGACACTTTTCAGTGTCAGGTGCCGTCCGATCTCCACATGGTCACCCCTCGTTGATGTTACATATCAACGCCATTTCGAGTCTATCATATTGAAGCCCACATTTTTACTGGCCACGACCAGGTAATAAAAAACGCGAACGGACGCTGCGAAGGAGTTGTTTACCGTTCCAGGAAACAATCACCTCACACTTCTCAGTGTATACAACCAGTCCTTACAAAGCGAGCGGCTCCTCGCTTGTTCAAGGACCAAGTGTCGATGTTTGATTGGTTTGTCACATAAGGTGGATGAAATTGGTCATGGAATAATTAGCTTGCTGGACGTGTGCTTGCGCAGGCTGAGAATATCCGTGGCAGGCTCCGGCGTATTATGGACCATATGCACTGTGTACGCATTACCATAAGTACTAGGGAGTTATGGTAGTGCACATGCAATATATGAACATTATGACCTCATCTCCTGACTCACCAATGTTGGCTTTTGGAAAGAAGACCGTGTATACATTGAGTAGGCAAGTTGGAGCCTGCGGATAGTTAATTCCACTCATTTAATAACGACCTGATCCTCACAATTCCATTTGCGGAAGGTAGAGAGACCAAGAGTCTAAGACTATAGGAGCCAAAAATGTTGGAAGGGACCAAGGATGTTATAGGCCTTTGGGAGGCACCGCGGCAACCTAACCTTTTATAACAGAAAGAGCGAAATCGGGTTTAGGATGCATTGATAGCCTCACGAGCACCCTTCGACGACACCACCATATTTCGTGCTCCCCCACAGAGGCAAATTGAGAAGAATTACAGGGAACCAAAATCGGCTGCGAACGTTTAGTGGCACACGTTACCAGCCTAATATAACCCAGGAAAAACTGACTGAGTCTCCCCACAAGCAAAGGAATCCTTCATTCGTCAAGTCCAAGGGAAATAAGCTTGAAGTGAACAGGAGCAGAAGCGTCCGCGGCTGGGACAATTCCAGAGGCAACACTAGCACATAAAATGACCGGAAGATGGGGAGCGAACCAGAGCGACAAAGCCTTATGCTTTTGAAACGTGCGAGGCCAGTGAAGTGGGGTGTTGGGGCCCTGCGGTCGCCCAATAAATTTGGATTAAGGTACTTGGGTGATTGGCGGCGGTAGCTCGGATGAATTACCATCAGTATTCGTCAAAGTTTCAGAGAGTGTCAATTGGGGACGGACAAGAATCCACTCCAGGACTGGAAGTGCTAGTCACGTGGCCATGAGTCGGCCTTTCCACGCTTGACAGTCCTCTTCTTCTTGACATCACCTCTGATAAACCCGCGCCCAAATAGGAGAGATGGAGGGGCAAGTCAACTATCATCAATTTTTCCATTAAAAAGGCCAACTTGGTCTTATAGATCTCCCCTGAATGATACGTTGTTCCCAGAGCTCCTCGAGGAAATCTTTCAATTCTACACCGATTCAGATTTCCAACGCCGACCCTGTGAACGCTTGGCCACGATATGCTCCGTTTGCCGTCGATGGAGGAATATTACAATCTCCACAGTGGCCTGTGGTATCGACTAAACATTGAAATTGCACACAGGTATCCTCGTGCATTGCTACTCGAATTATACATCGAGCGATCTGCCAGCAAACGGTTGCACATCCCCTTAACACAGTCCTATGACCCGGAAGAGTCCTATGACGAGCTGGCACAGGAATATTATTTCCAGAACGTTTTAGCCTTTCTCCTTCCCCATGTACACCGATGGCAGGCGTTCAATTATCATCAGGTCTTCAGAGCACCTGCCTTTGTTCTGCGGATGATCTCAGCTATTCCGTTCTACAAAGCAGTGGAGTTAGAACAAGTCAAACTAGGCATGTTTTGGGTTAAAGGATGGGAGGAAGAAAAATGTTATGTCCATGATTGGATCTGCACCGGCCTTGCAGAAATTCCAATGGAGCCACGACACGGAATTACCATCACAATCGTCGGTTGCCTCCTTTCCTTGGCATAGACTGCAGCACTTCGATTTGCAAACTTACGAACCCATTTTGAAGCAGATATCGGCTTTACTTTCTCAATGCACTTCGGTTGCCACTTTGAAGATGGATATTTCCTGGTATTGTCGCCGGATCCGGTCGACTTCCTCTTGTGCGCTTGTCAAACTCCGTGCCCTTCATCTATGTGTCGAGGCAGAAGCTATTGCTTCACTCCTCAATTCTTTCCATTGCCCAGGAGTAGAACCTATCCGTCTCTCAATGGACACACCAGAGGTGCAGGAAGAAGCTTGGAGACTCTTTCCGGTGTCTCCAAGTTGATGTGAGCATTACTCCCGAAACGCGTGCTCAAGTTCCTAATTTTTTTTCTATTCCTTGGATTGCCGACGTCCCAATTATCCAGCTTTCACTTTGTCGGGAAGGTCTTCAATCAAGAGAAAATTTCGATCAAATCTGCCACGAAGTTGCTAGCCGTGTCCCCCAGAAAGGCTGGAGCGCAGAATCTCTCCTGGACGAATATGCGGAATGTAGGTTGGGTTGATTTTCAGGTTCGCCAATCCCTCAGAAGCGACCGCGAGCTTGGAGAAGTTCGACCTGTCTATCGTGGAGAATTGAGCGCGGTATGGTGCTGTACCGAAGATGGTTGTACTCGTGCACAGGGCGGGTATTGGTGGTTACCAGTGGCGGTAAGTTTCCAGCCTCAGTATGTCAGAACGGGCTCTCTACGTAGCTAACCCAAGAACATGCCAGCGTGACGTAGGTCAAACAGTGTCTGGGTCTTCCAGAAGGTTACAGGTTGCAGACGCCCCTACCAAAGACGCTCGCAGTAGGTTCCTCGAATTAGCTGTATTATTACCAGAAAATCCACGGTCTTCTTTTTTGAGATACAGAATATAGTCCCCAGTACCGTTACCAACAGGCCCACCTTAACTCGGTTTCTGTTGAAGTAACTCAAAGGTTGGAAGGAGAAGGGTCCGAAAGGAAGAGGCGCCCGGAAGCTTGCATCGCCGGGTTTGCTCATCCATTGGGCAGTTGATACGACTTATAAAAGTGCTTTATCCCTCGCAGGTGTTTGCAAATCAACACTCTTTAGCGTCTATCATATTGAGGTCTACGCTTTTTGTAATTGACATATTTTCCCATTCCATTAATCCTATACTACAAGAAAAGTATCGAAAGCAAATGCATTAGGACACAGTCTGTGTCGGAGAAACACCCTCCATCGACACCCCGCGCGATCGACAAGCAGGGCAATTGTTTTTCCCCGTCTGCAACCACTTGTCCACGCACCCCCTATGGAATGCGTGTCGACAGCTCATAACGCGGATCTCGTCCTCTTCCTCATAGTCGTCTAGGCAGATCAAGCACTGTGACGCTTTCATGAGTATCATCAGACTTGGTAGCAATGACGGCGACTTACTCTCTCTGTACAATTCGACGAGATCTTGTTATGCCGCTCATATTCGTCCAGCTGCGACCTTTTAATGACCTCCAACCCGGATTTTTCGATATCCTCCTTGCTAGCGGTGGGCGCCTTGGCATTACCTAGGAGCTCCACAAGTTCCCTATACAATCCTTTCAGTGTGAACTCCTCCATATACCCAAGGAGATGACTTACAACAACGCCTCAAACGACTCCAGGTTGTCCGGACCACCAGTAACGATACTATGATCAGGCGGGTAATATCCTGAAAAAAAAAAAAAAACCAAAATTCCAATCAATACCAAGTCTCAAATGAAAGCATTAAGCACTGACCGCCAATAACAGTAGATCAAGAACGTCCTCGATCCAGGACCTCCCACCACCGGCTGTGGCTGTTGTTGCTGCGGGCCCTGCTGCCCTCGTCCTTCCACACCAAGCTCACCTACACTCTGACTCCTCCTATGTCCAGCGCCACTACCAACTCCACCGGGCCGAAGATTCCTCAAAGCACTCGCAGCACGATTCTGCCACCCTTCTCTCGTACTCCCCCGCCTCCTCTCCTGTCTCGATTGTGCCACGGGCCGGTGAGTCGAACCTACTCCAAAAGGCTTCTTCGTCGTCTTCGTCACCTAAGCTAGGCATAGTGGAGGCTCGCGTAGGATGATGATGATGGTTATGGTGATGATGGTGATCGTGGGCAGCATCGCCGAACAAATCGGAACCTTCTACCCCGTCCATGGGTATGAACGTTCCTCCAGTTAGGTGCGTTCACTGACTGTAATCCAACGATGATAACGGGGACTACAGTGTTCGGATTGGTAGTTGCAGGTGCATTTTGAGGGGGTGTATGGGTATCGGGTATCGTAGATGTAGCGGACGCTAATGGGTGAGAACCTGGCGCGGAGGCGGGAGGTGCGGCAAATGGAATCTGGTTTGGTGTAGGTGTATTGAATGGTACTGATGACGGGAATAATGAAGTCGTGGCTGGTGTTGGTGTTTCCGGTATAGCTCCAGGTCGGAGAGAGACAACAGGTGGGAAACGATACAACCTCCACCAGTTGATTCTCCCTGATGCATCGAGGCCAGACCTAGAGCTCGTGCCATGCGCCCGTGGTCCAGACGTATCCTGTGTCCGGGTCGGTTCTTCCGAAAGTGCAGCCAAGGGCGACTGTCGTTGCAGAAGCAAAATCTATCCCCCAAAGTCATCAACACACGACGCAATCAGAGAGAACAGGAATGGGACATGATACTCACCATCTACAGACCCATCGTCATCCTCCGTATCCGAAGCTCTGGGATCCTGCAACGGAGGTAGATCCGGGTATTCTTCATCGTCAGGTTCAGTGGGTACCAAAGACCTAACCGAAGGCGCCAATTCACGCTCTACCACTCCATCCTGACGTAGTTCCAGTCTGTGTCTGGCCCTCCGCACTACCCCCCTGCCCCTTCCTCACGCTGCTCACTCTCCTCATCACCCTCCCGTCCCTCCTGAGTCAAAGCTACTCGCAAATCCGTCTGTAGCTCTACCAAAAACCTCTCAAAGCTACCTTCGGGTGGTAAATCTCTCGCGGGAGGAGTCGCACCACTATCTTCACTCTGCCTTTCACCGGTTGTACTATTCCTCCTCCTGGTACTCTCCGCGTCCTCCGCCGATTGCTCAACACCCGTACTCGCATTCGGACCTAATCCGAGTCCAATGTTGAACGCCCTAGCCATCTCTGCTAACATTTGTTCTCGAGTAGTCTGTTAATGTTTGATTCCTGTCTCTATCCCTCGTGTTTGAACTAAAAGGTGTAGCTGATGAAGGCGAAGATGGAGGCGACGTAGATGATAAAGGAGACGAAGGTGCAGTGGCAGTGGCAGTGGCAGTGGCAGTGGCGGTACTGGAAGGAGTGGTGGTGGTCGCAGTGGCGGCGGAGGAAGAAGACGAAGAAGAAGTCGGATTCGCGCGTAGACCTAATCGTTCTCGAATCGTACCCCAAGCTTGTCGCATGCGTTCCGCGCGTCCTGCGGGAGACATATCACTAATGCCTGTGGGACGAGTAGAAGAAGAAGAGGGAGGTGGAACGAAAGGAGTGGGGAAAGTGGAAGAAGGAGAATTGGAAGTGGGAGAAGAAGTGGGAGAGGAAGTGGGAGAGGAAGTGAAAGAAGAAGGGGAAGAAGAAGAAGAGTTGGTTGAGTCGGGTGTTGGAGGTGCTAGGCCAGAGGAGAGGATTGGCTCTGACGAACCTGTGAGCAGGGAAGCCGCAGTGGCTGCAGCTGCAACACTGTTAAAAAGATACACGTCAATACTTCATTTGACAACAGAAAGTGGAAGGGGGGGGGGGAGGCGAACCTGAGTAGTGTACCAAGAACGTCAATACTACTGGAAGATATCTGAGAAGACGAACGTTCGGAATCTTGTTGCTGCTCTCCCTGAGGTGATGGTCCCTGTTGTGAATTGCCGCCGCCCTGCGATGAAGGGGTCGTTGGTCCCTCAGATGATGAAGCACTATCAACAGGATGTCCCGCCTCAACCCCTCGCCTGCCGCTGCCAGCACCTTGCCTCTACTGCCTCCTCGATTCCACTTCCACTTCCACCTTCCACTTCCACTTCCGGACTGATCATCCACCCTACTTCGCGGGTCTAGATGCCCGCCCGAGAAGAGCCGAAAGTCTATTCCTCGAACTGGGAAAGTCAGAAGAAGAAGAGGTCGAAGCCCGAGTCGGAGTTGGTTGCTGTGATTGTGCACGAGATCCGCCCGCTGCTGCTGCTGTTGCTGTTGTGGTATTGTCACTATTCCCGCCAACTGTCACCTCCGATCCGGAACTAGCGGGAGTGATGGTGGTATTCGAGCCATTGTTGGTATTGGTATTGGTTGTGTTGGTGTTGGGAGTAGAAGTAGAAGTGGTGGAATTATTGGAACGCGAAACATCGGTGGTGTGTACGATACCTTGGACAACGACAAGTGTGCCGGGGGGAGGGAATTGTCGGTTCGCCGCTGTAGGGGTGGGATAGTGATGAGGAGGGGTGGTGGTAGTGGTGGTGGTTGGCGGGGGGTGTACGTGTGACGTTGGTGATTGTGACAACGACTGCGGTGGCGATGGTGGAGGTGACGACGGCGGAGGTGGGGACATTGCTGCTGTTGTTGGTTGGGATGGTTGAGCTTGGGATAGTGGTCGCCCTTGTTGGTGTCTATCTGCGTTCGCAGACACCTGGTCACCGTTGTCCTGCGTGAACGCCACTGGTCCGGATTGCTGGTTCGAGGGACCATCAATATTGATATCTTGAGTTGTTGTGTGATGAGGATCGATGACAGAAGTGGCGTAAGGGTGGTGTGTTATTCCAGAATCTTCTGAATGGTCCATGGTAGTGGCAGTAGTAGTCGACGATGAGTGAATAGCAGGGATAGGTGTGGTGTTGGTCTGGGCCACATGTGGTTGTACGTGTGATGTGGGCGTCTGTACGGGTGGTGGTGATGATGATGTCGTGACGCTTAACCCTGATTGCTCTCCTTGCTGTGAGGCAGCGGCGTTACTACTGGCAGATTGAGCTTCTAAAGTTTGTCCAGCTTGACCGTTCTGCGCTGTTGAAGGCGTCCCAATCGCCGCCGAAGAAGACAGTCCAGATTCCCCTTCTCGTTCCTTGCCTTTCTCGGTCTCCTCTGGGATAGGCCCAGGTGCGGATGTAGTACTCGCAGCAGCCGCGGCATCGGCCGCAGCAGCAGCAGCAGTAGTCGTACCACCCAAAGCAGAAGGTAATGATGACGACGACGACGGCGAACCAATAGCAGCTGGTAGTACCAACCTGGTCCTCCCGCTCACCCACATTTTCATCCTCCAATCGACTCGGGGCCTTCGACCATCGCCTCGAACTCCTCCACGTCTTCTGCTTCTGTTTTTTGGATGCAGAGGAGGTACTAACACCACTAGCAGCGCTATCTACTCGATTACGGGGATTACTCCCCTTCCGCATAGGATACGGCGGGTTTGACGAGGCTGAGTAGGCTTTTACGAACAGACGCCCCTTTGACTGGTTTTGAGCTGTGTTGATCATGATGTGTCTGTGGTTCTGCTGCTGAGTCTGCGTGCTGTTCAGTTGTGTCTACGATGGTAGTAGTAGTAGGCGGCGGTGGTGGTGGGTGGTTCCGGTGCTAATTGCTGTCGATCATGGGTATCAGGATGTGTGGCTGTAGAGGGTACTGAGGTGTCCTGAGGTTGTTCTAGATGTTGTGGATGTGGGTCTGGTGGATGTTGTGATGAACGATGAGTGCGAGAGGAAGTCTGACCCATTGAGCCGGGGTGGGGGAGGGAGTGGAGGATTATTTGGCCCGAGATGCTGAGATTGGTATCACAACAACACCGGGGTTTGCGGGACGAGCCTTGGAATTAAGAAAACAAATGTAGTGTTTTGTTTTTATGTGTGTTGTGTGTCGTGAAAGGGTGTGAACGTCGAGGGACGTCGACGTCGACGGAGGAAAAAAGGTCGACTGACTGACTGATGACTGGGTTGACTGACTGAGGTGGGATGAGTGATGAAGTGGATGAGTAACGATGGGGGGGTAGTGTGACATTGTCGGAGTCACGATAATTCCTGTGTATGTCACTGTTGTGATCGGATATTGTTCCATCAATATCTACCACCTATATGTAACTAAAAGTACACCGACACAGCGAAAAAATAACAAAACCAAAAAAAAAAGAAAGCAACAAAAAAAAACAATGTTCCGCACATTTACAGCCAAGATTTTCCATCAAACCCATTCACGATCCTCACTTTCATCCCAGCTTTCATAAGAACGTTCAATCCGTCTTTGACAACTCCGCCTTGACCTGCAAGTCCATCCACATATACCTCCGAAGTCAATTCCAGATTCACGTTATCCAGCCTTGCGCGATTACAGCGCCCACCGGTGCTGCTGCTGCTTGTGCTTGTGCTTGTGCTGGTGTTGGTGCAACCGCCCTTGTCAGTAGAGCTATTACCACTCATTGAACTGCTCAAAGCCACATCAATCGCATAAAGATCTTCCGTATCCTTGTCCCACCGTTTCGAAAGTTGTTCCACGACCAGTTTCGGGAAATTAAAGTCTGTCGGGTTATTCCCCTGGAATTCCAACGACCTAAGTTCCGGCAAAAACACAGTTCCACCATTACAACCATTCCCATCGTTCGCCCTTTCCTTCTCTACCCCACCACCACCACCACCACCACCACCTCCAAGTGTTGTACTCGAAGAAACACCACCCGGCGAAGGAACAGGAACAAGCGCACCCACCAACCCCCTCACAAACTCCGGATCATGCTCATCCACCAATCTCACCTCTCTCACCCTCGGCACCCCCCTCAAAATCTCACACTACACTCCCCCACGGACATCCCAAATCAAAATCAACCCTCTCCACACTCGGTGACGTCTCCGTAAGCACTCTCACCAATATCCCCTGTATAGTCTGAAAATGCGTCAAATCATAACGTAATTTCATTTTAAAATGTTTCAAAGCAGGGAAATGGATCCTTTCAAAAAGTTGGAATTCCCATGCATCGCCTGCGTAGGACCATTTGAGTGTATGGAGGTTAGGTAGTGTGATGGGTTGTTCGTCTGATACTGGAAGAGTGTGGAATTCGGCGTTGGAGAGGATACGTTGGAAATCGCATTCGAGGAGGTTTGGGCATCTACGAAGCATTTCGGCACATTCGTCGATGGATACCCAGGATACTTTGAGATGGGTTAGGTTGGACCAGGGGAGTGTGATGGCGGAGAGGAAGGTGTTGTCGAGGGTTACTTTGCGGAGGTGAGGTGCTGATGAGAATATGTCGACCATTTGTTGTTCGCGGCTGTTGTCGTAGGGGCATAGCCATAGTTGTTGGATGTGAGGTGTGAGGTCTTGTGCGGCGCGGAGGGCGGGGATCCATTCGGGGGGTAGACCGTCAATTTTGAGTGCGCCCCATCGGTGGGAGTGTTTAAGAAAGACTTTGAGTACGTCGAGAGAGGGAGGGGTGTCGTTCTCGAGACGGTCGCGACCTTCATCGCCACTGGCGAAGATGAGGGAGATGGAGAGTTTGGAAGAACCTGAACGGTGGAAGAAGGATTCGAGTGCAGCGGCATTGGGGATGGTACGGCTTTGGTAGAGTGTGAAAGCGACAGAGGTCCAGAGTTGGGGTATTGATAAGGCGATGTCGCGCCATTGGGAACAGACTGCGGCGAGTTTGAAGGGGAGAGTTGGGTAGGTGATTCCACCGTCTTTGTTTGAAGAACTGCTGCTACTACTACTACTACTACCGCCACCTGCCGCCAGTACCACCTGTACCACTACCACTGCTACCACCACTGTTACTGTCGGCGATGGTTTCTCCAGTGTTGTTGATATCAAGTGGAGGACAAGCATGTTGGAAGATGGTGGAGATGATTTCGTAGGGGAGTGTGACAGTGGATGCAGCGATGGCGTTAAGTCTACGTTGGAGAAGGACTCTTTGAGCTGTGAGTCTTTCTACTTCTTGTTCGACGCGTCGGACTTGAGTTTGGATGAAGATGATTTCGTCTGTGGGTGATTTGAAGGGTATATCTCTCTGCTTGTCGAGCGTGCGTCCGCACCGCTCACAGAGGCTCATGGTGGGAGGGTTGTGTGAGCGTAAACCCGATAAGCTAGGGAAATTAATAATTTGTTGTATAATCACCACCCTCCATCATTAACATCACGCGTCATTGCATCAGGCGTCACGTGCTTGTGTCGTGGGTGTGGTATGAAATATTGTTACATTTTATGAATGAGGCTGGTACGGGAATGGCTCGATAATAGCCGCAACGTCCTCCCTAGGACTCATCGCCATCGCACCATCACCACCACCACCACCACCACCACCACCATCTCGGCTCGATAACGAACCACCACCACCACCACCACCACCACCACCGCTAAACCGCAAATCCGCCTTTCTCCCAGCATCGGATCCAGAAACCGTCCCACTCCCACTCCCAAACCCAGCCACATGTCCATAATGCGATTCCCTCCACGCAATATAATCTCTACTCTTCCACGAAACAGCAGTAACATGCATATCCCTCCTATCATACAAATCTTCGAAATCCATCTTTCCTCTACTACCACCTCTCCTCCTCCTCCTCCTCTCGCTTTTGTTGCCCTTCCCGTTCTCTGGGTAATAGTCGACTGTCACACGCTCGGGAGCTATCCATGGCAATCTATGAATCTTCTTGACGAGATTCACGAATCGGTGCATGTACGTGTTGATGGAGACATTGGAGGGTGGAGGGGTAGCGGATGATATGGACATTTTGGCGTAGTCGGATGCTCGTTCGGGTGAGACGAGGATGGGAGATTCGAAATCGAGGGAGAGTCCTCCTCCTGCGGGGGACCTTAAGCCGTTTAGGGTGTTATCGTCGCCTGAGTAGTTGCTATAGTCCCCCTCGCTGTAGACAGTTTCGCCGTCTATGGTCCATGTTTTACGATCCCCTGGAAATGACTCTAGGTCTGGTGGGATGTTGGGGCGGTGGTGGTGGTGGTGATGGTGATGATCAGAGGCAGCTGATGCTGTTGATGGCGATGGCATGCTATACTGCCAGTCGGGTGTTGTGTTATTGAAGTCGTTTGTTGGGTACTGCCATGGTGTCGCACGGACCATAAGAGCGTGTGGGGGGGTTTATAGGAGAGCTGGTATGTTGCGACATAAGTACAAAGACAAGGAGATATCTGCAAGGAAAACACGTGTGTGACTCTTTGTCGCCCCAGGCGGTGACCCTTTATGCTAAATACGGATCTAGTGGAAGATCGAAGACTGCGCTCCGTGACGCTGATCCTCGAGGCACTAAAAGAGGGACGTGTACACTCTATGACCTCATTTGTGAACAAGTCAGTCGAACATGGATGACGGACTCAGTTCTCCACCTCATTTGAGGCAATCAACTACATTTTGTGGATTTCCAAAAGCAAACACCCAAGACGGTACGACCAGAACCTTCAGTCATACGCTACGAAACACAGGAACCCTAAACCCGGAAAGCTTGGGACACGCGCATGAGACTCCACCCGAATTTCAAGCTGTTCATTCCACAAAGTCGTATGTAGTAAAGCCCATTGAACAATCCGTTTGCAACGTAACCATAAGCGAGAGCCCTCGGATTAGATGGTGGCCATCGATGACTCTAATCCCGGTGAAACCCATTTCACAATTGGAGATAACCCTATTTCGTGGGGGATTTGGAGTGCCATCGAAAGTGCCCTTACAGGTTGTCATGATGTAGGGAGAAATGGTGGTCGATATGGAACTCGCGATATTGACGAGGTCGGGCTGGAGTGCAATACGAATGGAAAGCCACGGCTTTGACAAGTCAATCCATATTGTATAACCGCTGAGAGGATCCAGAACATAACCAGTCCAGTGGTAATACCTCTCCTCGAAGAGAACCTGTGGTGCTAGTTCAGGATCGTCCAGGTCAAGCGCGTAAACGTAGCCCGTCGATATTATCGAACAGCCACCTTCCTCCTAGAAGAAGGTGCATACGACTGTGTGTCAGGATTTCGATATCAAGTTTCCGCGAGCGGGACGTGGACACTGAAGCTTTAGAAGTCCACTAAGAGGCGCTGATTTTGTGATTGTGCACGTGCACCTACAGGTCTGCTTAGGTACTGTTTGATTGGGTTCGAAGCGAAGTTTTAGGGTAGAAGTAGCACACCAATAGAAGTTCTTCGGGAAGGGTGAGCATGGTTGGTCGTGAAGTAAGGTGTTTTGTCCATGAGAATAAGTTAAAGATGTGGACGACGGCATGGAAATATAGTTGAGCAGAGATTGAAGTTAGTATCATGAACGCAAGCGGAATACCGTGAAGACTGGAGAACGGCATAGAGACAGATCCCGAAACACTCGACTTCACAAATGCGCCGAATACCTACGGTCACCTGGAAGGACGACAGCCACTGAAAGACGGGTCTAAGGAAGGGTAGAAGTACGTCCTATGACCCCATTTGCAAACAAGTCATTAACTGGAAGGCACAGGTGGAGAGTTCTTCGGCGATTCTCCTGCGCCCCTGAGGAAACATCGTAATTTCAAGGTAGTGATCAGTTGCATACATTCAAGTAAATTATTGATCACTGGCATTCGTTATCTAACCCAGTGAATACATGCCGGAGAAAGACCATGAATTTCTCGGTCCCACCATTTGCACCCCGGTTCACCTGAACGGGTTAGTAGGTGATGGATCAAGCCGGCTGCCTCGGAAGATAACCATAGATTTCCTCCTGTGACTCATTTCGCCTAGTAACTTGGATGCCCGAAGTTACCAGCATGTCAAGAATGCTCGTGGCGAATCAGCCAAAGATAATCAAATAGAGATGAAGATAGAAAATCCATATTCAATAATGAAAGTCAAATCAATGGCACTAGTTAGTGATCCTGTGCCAATGGCCTGAAAAATTTGTCGTAGCGAACGGAGTCGCCGCTTTGCGGAGATCCGCCTCCGTTGGCGAAAGTGACGTAGGACCAAGTCTCGCAGCCTAGTTTTATCAATAATTGAGGTCCTCCGGGACACTGATGCGCTACCCCCCGTCCGCTCCAACCGACCATGCACCCCTATAGATCGGGCATCACCACCGAACACTGATCTTCAAGATAGGTTCACTGGTGGTTCCGACATTGCTGTTAACAATTGGTGATCTGTTGTTTCAACGAACTCCGGCAACAGGCCCAGTGAATAGTCTGACCGAGAAATGGCGCAAAGAAGTAAGACCACACCGAGGAAACGCGGCAATGAAGTGGAGTATTTCAAACCGAATCAAAGTATACTTCAAGTCCACTTCAATTCGACAGAAATACTACGTCAAGGTGCAGATGTTTTTACATATCAGGTGAAGATCAGGTCATCCACACAGGGAAATCCCCATTCAAACGCTAGAGACTGATGTAGCGCCCAAGTCACAATAATCCTTGGTTCCTGAGACGGCTGAGATAGGTGAAGTTGTGGCGTTGGGCTATGGCCTGAAGACGAACACCACGTATACGGTTTTGTACTCCAAGTTGTCCCCTTTTCTATAACAGGTATTATACCCATTGCCAAAGATCCAACAGTAAGCATGCACACTTGGTTATCTGAGACTTTCCCTTGGTGATGTCCTTTTCAAAATCCACCGAACGAAACTGTTCAGAAAATGTTTTCACTGGGCTTCATTTTTGGTAAATCAGGGTTGCACAACATGCCTCCTCTGACTCGTGAGGTTCTGGGCGTCAACAGCATCAACATGGACAGGAAATCAGAACGGTGGCCTCTTCCAAGTCAGAAATCATCAACAGGTGACCATACTGTACAGTTTTCGAATGATGAAGTGCGCTCAAAAGCATCCGGACGACATCAACGAGGGGAAAATATCCGAAAATTTGGACACTAGAAAGGCATGTGCTACCACTTATCGGTATCTCACCGATTGATATTTGCACAGGAATTATCGTGCGATAGCTGTCAGCACACGATCACCATTAGCATCTTTCCCTCTGGAGACTCGCTTAACCAAACCATCCCCAAAACGTGTTCATGTCCAAGAAGGTCTGGACAACATTAATCAAGGAAAACGTACCTTTTGCATTGGGAATGATGGAAAAGGGCCATTTCCACGACGAAAAAATTGATGCAGTGGTTTCGCTTTTTTTTCTGAAATGGCGCCGCCCACAACTCAGGAAATAGGTATATAAGTGAGAGAAGGAAGGACATCCGACCCGATATGAGTATTCAACTCAAATATTAATGTCGAAAGTCCCACAATCCTTCCATACAAGTAAGTCAACTTCACTTCTATTGGCCAGAAAGTCATTTAGGCGTCCCCCCTAGGTGAATCCAACCTACGTGCGGATCCCCAAACCAGGACTCACTACAACGAGACAGGTAACATTCCCTCTCCTCACCAAATGGAATTGCTGGCTCATTTTTCATTGCAGCTGAGCCTAGTCTGGCTGAGCAGATTGCAGCCTTCTGGGACACAAACTAGGCGGCTTTATTGCCCGGCTCAAAATACAGTCGCCTTGGTGAAGCCAAAGCAACCAAGAAGCTCAAGGGCGAGGCCCTTCGAGAACTCATGATCGTCGTTGATACACTCTTGCTTGAATGCGAATTCAAGACAGACGAGGACCGTGAGGAGCGTCTGGTTGTAATCAAATCATATCTCGAACACCAGACCGAGGACGTCATCGGATTTGCCCAGCTCATCCAAGCTCAAGATTCTCATAATCTACATCTACGGGTGAACCATGCGCCCGTTCTCTAGCAGAGGCTCGCACTGACATCTCTTCATTCCCACTTTGGCAGTTACGTAGCTTTAGCAGGATCAAGGCAGAAGACGCAATAGTTCTCCCTGCCGCCTTGGTTATTGACAGTCTGGGGGGCGGTGACGGTCTGCTCTCCTGGCTAGAAGAGAATCCACAGCTACTACAGTCTAAACTCCTGAACCTGCCAACGACCGACCAAGTTGGGGTGTTCAACGCATTAATGAGATGCTTTCAAAACTTTTTCTATTACTCCGTGCGGATTTCGTCTTTGCTTGTTTCGAGTACTTCAAGCTTATCATTGATTTCAGTCAGAACAGGCGGCCGTAATGAAAGTTGCTGCGTACAGCGTTTTCCTCCAATATATGAATCCGAATTTGTGCTCAAGATATTACCCCGAGCTGTCGCTATTCAACCTCACATCTACAGAATCACCTGCTGAAGTCGTTGCGCACATAGAACAGCAACGATGTAGATATTTCCTGACAGGCAGGGCAGATGGGTTTATTGTAACGCTGATGGGCAATGACACCGACTCAGGGGAGCGGGAAGCATTGGTGGACTCTGAATATCAACGTGGATTGTCGGGGATTTGTAGGTAATTTGATATTAGTGGAGGCGGAAGCTGCTCATGACATTCCAACAGACACGGGTGGTGAAGTGCCCAAGTACGAAAAATCTGCTCAAAAACCTAGATAATATCATCGGAGCAAGTAGTGCAGAGTTGTCCTATGAGATTCTGCTCCTTGGGGTAAAGAGGTTCAAGCCGGCTCGTGAGTAAGGTTTTCAACCGAAGCTCGTGACCTGAAGCTGAAGGCCTGACCCTTCTCTTCATTAGGTGAACGAGCCGAGAAATTAAAGTCGTCCCTTACAAAACACCTCAAACAGATCATCAGCGAATGTGCCGCCATGTGAGTAGCTCTTCCCCCATAAAACACCGCGTTACTGATGAGCTCCGCAGCAAGGAATATGGTCCCGAAAAGTGCCGAACCCTGAAGTTCATCCTTATTGATGGGAATTGCTGGATCTATGGCATACTCAAGAACCCACAAATGAGCATGAACAACCGCGGTGCTCGGCGCAGATGCTTTTACGTGCTCATAAACAACGAGACCTCTTTGAATACGGTGGGAGTATTAAGACTACTTGCAATATGGGTGAGTTATACGTGTGTATTTCGTGCGTACTTGGTCTTCGGGCTTACTTCGTGGTCTTAGATGGTGATTCCAGGAGACATTCTACTCCAGTACTTCGAACCCAACGATGACAGTGATGGTAAAAACCATTAGTCGCCGGTTGCTCATGCCTACCTTTAGCGGAAATGCTTGCTTAGGACTATGTCGTCTTTTATTTGGGGTTAAACCCCAGATTTAATTTCATGCAACATGCCCCCATTCTCGCCATTCATGAGAATTGACTAGATGTTTAGATTTCTAAAAAAAAGTACATTCTATGATTACGCATGACAATTCGCCCAGAACCTTCATCACACGCTACGAAACGCAGGAATCCTGGCACCGGAAAAATTCGTATCTGGACATTAGACTCCACCTGAATTTGTTCGTCCTGCAAGTCATAGGTGGTGAAATCCATGCAACGATCTCTTCGTAATACAACCATAAGTGAAAGGCCCAAGCTTAGATAGTGTTCCCCGATGCCATCCCGGCAAAACCGCTTGACACTCGGGGGCAGTCCCGTTTTGTGAGGTATTTGGAGTGCGTCAAAACTGTCCTTGCAGGTCGTCATGATGTAGGAAGAACGGTGGTCGGCATGGAATTCGCGATATCGACGATGTTGGGCCCGAGTGCAGCGGAATACGGAATGATGGTTCTAGAGCCAAAGAATGCGACTCGTTGAGTACCTTGACGTTGAAAAAATCGGCATGTGGGATCACAGTCAGTGATAGCGACCAGTCAGGTTTCCTGGTAGAGGGATTATCTGCGGTAAATGGCGTGAGTTATAGAACCATGACTGTTTGTGGCCAAGCTCACCGTTGCAAGTTGTAGAGTACTCCCACACAAAAGATCGCGGAACAGGTTCTGAGTACCGGATGACGTGGACTTTCCAAGTCTCAACGCCACCATTTTTATAATGGCACCGCTCAACAACGTAGTCTTCTTCGAGCTGCAGCCCTTTTTTGAGGCAGGGACCGGGGCACATCAGAGTAACAATGGGCTTTACAGCCCAAGTGGCATCAGCGCCACGGCCATTGAGATCTAGTTGATAGATACAGATCAGGTGGAGAGTAAAAAAGTGAAATTGAGACCGGACGCACCAAGAGATGCAGATGGACTGTCGTTATGTAGTGCGATACGAACGGAAAGCCACGACTTTGACGAGTCAATCCATATTACATAGCCGCTGAGAGGATCTAGAACATGACCAGTATGGTGGTAATGCCTCTCCTCGAAGAGAACCTGCTGCCCTAGCTCAGGTTTGCCCAGGTCAAGTGCGTAAACATAGCCAGCAATATTATCGAGCAACCACCTTCCCCCGGGAAGAAGGTACATACGCCCCTGCGTCGTTATATCAACATTGAGTTTCTTAAAACTGGGCGGGTCTCGATTGCGCCATCTTTCCTGAATCCGAAGCCGTCCTATGACCTTTTTCTCGAGTTCCTCGACAGAGTAACTGACTGCAGGTCCTTCCAGGACAGGTGAACCAGACCTAAGTGACAGCTCTGAGGACTTTAGAAGTCCATAAGAAGCGCGATTTTGCAATCACGTGCATGCGTTTGCAGGTTTGGGTAGGTGTGGTGAGTCAAATTTGAGGCAAAGTTTTGGGGAAAGTAACACACTGATTTAATCACGAGCAGACTTTTCCAATCCAAAAGGTTAAGTATTTCATACAGAAGTTCGTCAGGAAACGTGAGTAGGGTCGGCCGGAAAGAAACGTGTTTTGTCCGTGAGAATAGCCCAAGGAAGCGAACGAGAACATGGAAATATAGTCGGGCTAAGACTGAAGTCAGCATCATGAACGCGAACAGTCCAAAGGTGAATGCGCCAGGGCTATTACTACAAAGTCACGTAATGGTCACGCTATTTTCGTCACAATTCACGAAACCCATTTTCGCAAGATCAGCGCTCAACTGAAGATGTGTTTGCAATAAACTTGGTGGCGTGGGTGGGAACGCTGGCGCGCAAGAAGGGGGTCACTTGTAAGAACTAAGACAATATCACTCAGTCTCGTATTTTGGTGAGAGCTCATAAATAAGAAAAGCTACCTAAGACAATATCACTACAAATACACGAGTAGAACGAATATTAAGGACTGCATAATGTGCTCACCTCAGTCTCGTATTTTGGCAAGAGCTGAGGTGCTGCGTACGAGGGGGGTGGGCACTTAGTAACAAATCTGATACAATGTAAATAAATGACTGAAAATCAGTAAATAAATGGCGGTGCTCGTAAACTGAGCTTTTGTAAATTCTCGCACTTGATTTCGTTGGCGGCATCGGCACGTTTGCTCGACTCCCTACAGTCCTAACGGAGTCATGACATCAGACTTGGTATGCTTCAAGCCTCGGGAAAGAACCCAAACATCGTTAGAACAACTAGAGTGAAATCCAAAGATCTAAGGAGCTTGGTGGATCAATCTGGAATTGCGAATAGGTATACAAAATGCACGAGACATTGTAACACGACATTTTTGAATCCGAGGCACTTCACGCAACCCGGGAGACAGGTGATACCAGTTTGTGCCGTTCCCGAAAGGGTCCCTGAGCCTCAATACGCCTCAATCAGGCCGGTTAACAATGTGTCTTCCCTCCTTCCAATATCGCCGCAAGCAGAAAGATTCTAACGCCTATGCACCAGCACAACAAGGTGTTTCAGCCGTGAGGGTGGTCCTGGTGAGTAAACTACAACCAAGCTAAAGACTTAGGTTAACACTGGGTGACGTAGGGCGGGAAGTGCGACTTGATGGGCTTCCGGTCATGCAAATCATGCTACTAGTAATTTTGTCACATTTTACCGGTGCATGTTCTTGTGCGAGTCAGTAGAGCCGGCCGTTCACTAAACGCACACCGCCCCCCCACGGCATGTGTCGCCTCCTTTCCAGGAGTGGTTGATTAAAATGACTTTATAGCATGGAAAACCCAACACAGCAACCGAGAGGGAGATCATGCCCTTTTCAGCACTTTGTCCGTCCAGACCCGTACTTCCTGGTGTGTCCAGTAAACACCCGACTTTCGGGTATCCTCGAGAGCCATAAAATTGTTTACAGGCGTTTGAAAAGTCAAGTCGTCCCAGCTGCTGCCGGGTGCGACATTAACCTGACAGTCCCTAGTCATACAAAGCTTCGATGTTGATTTCCACTTTCCGGCGTATAATGAAGTGGAGGTGTGTAGATCTCGACGAATGGGTGCGCGTAGGCGTTGATGGAAATGTTGGAGGGGGGTGTGGTGGATGATATGAACATTTTGGTGTAGTGTGACGCTTGTTCTGGCGAGGGCGAAGATGGAAGACTCGAGGGAGAGTATTGCTCTCCCACCACCGTCGTTGTTGTTGCCAACAATCGCTGCCGGCGGTGGCATTCTTGAAGCGTTCGATGTGTTGTCGGCATTGTTGTCGTCGCCGCATCACCGTAAACTGTTTCTCCGTCTATGATCTATGTTTTCCCACATACCAGAACTGAGTCCCGAGTGTGGTGGGGTGCTAGTGTAATAATGATCAACAGCACCAGGGACTAATGGCAATGGCATGCTAGACTGCCGGTAAGGTGTTGTGCCGAGGTCAGTGTTGCGGGACCATAAGAATGTGTCCGGAGCTGGTATTTTGCGAAATAAAGTAAAACAACAGAGATATCTAACAAACGCTGTGGCTAACTCTATGCCCTGCGTCTACCCCTGAGCAGCACTCCAAATATGGTTCCAGTCAGCACGGAGAGCGTCACCACAATAAACATCACCGTCATCCTTGATGCCGGGAATACTCCCCGAGTCAAAGCAGTCTGTATTGCAAAGTATCGCAGACACCCTGAAAGAAGCATCAGCAAATGAAAGAAACACACACACCCGATATCGTTTGTGGTTGAGATGCGCACCGAGGAAGAGGATAGCAGTTGCAAGAGCGACCATCGTCGATCCTAGAGGAGTCGCAAACCTGCGCAAGAGCAGTTCTTCAGGCGTCCCATGCTGCAACATACCCGTCACCTCTGCAATCGTAAACAACTGCACCAACGCTTCATTCCCCAAAACCCAAAAAAAAAAAGAAACCAACGTCAAAACTGCAAGATCTTGAAACGGTCACCCTTCAAACTTTGTATGCTCACCCACTCCCGTAGACGCCAGTGCAAGACTCGTACGGACATACGCCAAAAAAGTTCGTTCGGAAGCTAAATGGTCCCGAGCGACACTTCCAGAATTGGTGAGTATCAACGAGACGTGGTAGCCCTCCCGAGACTTGACCTTGGACAGCTTTTCCCCTACCACCGCTGCGTCTCGATCCCGGAATGATCTTCTCCTGCGCTTCTCCTGGGCACCTTGTTCTCGGTGTTGGAGGGTGGTTGGGGATATGCCCGGTTCCGGTTCCTCATCCTCACTTGAAGCTTCGCGAGAAGATCCGGATCGTTCTGGTGTGGGTCGAGGGGCGCGCGGGATATCTTCCTCCAGGGACAATGGTGATAGTGCTGGTGGCGGTGGCGAGGGTCGGAGGTCTCTAGGTAATCCTGGTCGGAGGAAGTTGGGGAGGTAGAGGGAGAGGTAGTCTGTGAAGGAGATGTGGTGTTTGTGAGTGGGCATTCTTTTGGGGGGGGATGCACATCGAGGCCTCCCCATTTTTTATAAATAATTTAAGCTTGATTAGTTTTTTCTGTTACGTCACGCACCCCCTGTTTTTGGTACGGACACGGTACGGACTGTCTGACCCGAGGCTCGAGCTCCGGATATGTTGCTCCCGCCTACATAACTTCGGTAAGGACTTATTTGTGCTGTTCGTGGCGTACTGTATAAACCTCACTCTTTCTTGGCTGCCCCACAGCACTCCCAGGCAAATCGAATATTAAATATTCATACTGCAATTTCGTTCGTTTTCGGTTCTAGATCACACCTCCGACTTTTTCCATTACGACTATGCCATTTTCAAGCATGGGAAAGCGAACAAGCGAACTCACCACCCCGAGCAAGACGAGTGTCAGAGTCCTGGGTTCTCGGTGTCTCAATTAGGGTCCATCCATACATTTGTATCCGGAAGCCTTCCGAAGCCATACATATGGGCGAAAATACTCACACCCACCAATGAGCGCTCAGCTCAGGGTTTGTTATTTTTTGTCGTCCCCGGAAATTCAGTTTCTATCTATCAGTCTCTTGTTCAACAAGTGCGGACTACGATTCCTCACGCAATTAGGACAAAATCATCTTGTAACCGGGGTAGCATAGACAAGCGTACCTGCACTAAGTCGTTCATCCCTTTTCCACTCTTTTTTTTTAGTGGAGTTACATCCTATTTTCGGCAGCTGAATCTTATCGCACCATCCCCTAGATCTAGTTGGGTGCGCTTGGGAGACACAGGTGCAGGTCGTTTATTATGACTGGTTTTGGTTAGCGTCGACGCATGGCACCTTATAAGTGACGCCGACAACGAGAATGCTGACTCCCGGACCCTCCCACCAAGTAGCAACTTCACGTTCTCCAGCCCAGATCGCCTATCTTGTACTAGTCAACCCCCCCTCCCGCAAGATGCCTTTCGTGTTGCCAGTATGAGCGTCATTCGAGTACTCATTATTCCCTCAGCGGTTTCAACACTGCACCTCTCACTCTAGTATCCATGGAATGATTGTAGACTACCTACGTGTCCTCCTTCACTCAGTGCACCCTAACCACTGGTCTACTTTGACCTCAGGACCTCCTCCCCAAATGATGAGATTAGTGCAGGCAAAGGAGTTTGTATAGGTCCCTGACCGGCCAAATTACCGAAAAGCGGAAGTCGAGGGGGGATTACCAGGGTAGTGATCGGGTACTCGAGAGGTTCAAGCAGAGAAAGCAGGAGGAATCAATTGGTCGTCCTGCGGCGGATACATTTATCAAAGTCCGATTGTGTTCTATGTCACGTTAAGCCAGTTGATGACCGGATATCGAGTACCTATGTGGGTCCTTTCCCCGCACCTCTGTGCACGCCCATAACCTTGAATGTACAACAGGAGCAACACAGGCTGACATCTTTTGTGACACAGTCGCCATAGGTCTGGACAAAATATATACGCGGCCCCCCGCTCAGTAAATTTTGAGTCTATGTGCTAGGGCGATTGGTGATGATAGTGTGGACTATGCCCTTGTGCTCTAATCAACTCGCAAGGTTGAGCCTTCCCGAAAGTTTTTGAGAGGAGTCCCATCACGTGGCTATCCGATGAAGGCTCCGCTCTTTCTCTCCGAGTCTCCCTCTCCATTGGTGCCTTTGATAGGCTCACGTTTAAATAGGAGGGATGAAGAGGCAAGTCAACTGCTGGTCCCTCCATGAAATCAGGCTCACTCGATCCTATAGATTCCCCCTCAACGACATGCTGCCCCCAGAACTCCTCGAGAAAATATTTCAATATTACAAGGATTTGGGCCTCTGTCATCAACTGTACCAACATATGGCCACGCTATGTTCCGTTTGTCACGATGGAGGAGCATTGCAACCTCCAACAGTCGCCTGTGGTGTCAAATATACATCGAAGGTGCATCCATGTATCCCGCCGCGCCGCTACTCGAAGTCTACGCAGAGCGATCTGCCAACAGAATGCTGCATATTTCTTTTGAGCTATCTTACATCACAACTCCCTACGATGATAAACCAGCACAGGAAGAATATCTTCGAAACGTTCTGGCTATTCTCCTTCCCCATATACACCGATGGCGGGTATTCGATTATGATCACTTCCTCGAAGCACCTACCTTCGTCCTGCGGACAATCTCAGCTATTCCATTCAGCAAAGCGGTGGGGCTGGAAAGTGTCAGACTACACATGTCTGAAGTTGAAAATTGGGAAGAAAGAGAGGCACTGTTAATGATTGGATCCGCTCCAGCTTTGCGGAAATTCCGGTGGGAGCTCGCCATGGAAATACCTTCTCCATCATCGGTCACCTCCTTCCCTTGGCACAGACTGCAGCACTTCGATTTGCTGTCTTACGTTTTCACTCCGGGGGAGATATTGACTCTCCTTTCTCAATGCACTTCAGTTACCACTTTACGGGTGGCTATTTTTGGTCCTTCGGCCGAACCACCTACATTTCCCTCCGTACACTTGCCGAACCTCAGCACCCTCCGTCTGCATACCGATGCAGAGGCTATTGGATCGCTTTTCAATTCTTTCAACTGTCCAGGGCTGAGGCTTCTCTGCCTTACGTTGGAGGTACCGGTTTGGGAGGAGAAAACATGGAAACTCTTGCAAACTTTTTCACATGTGCACCTCCTGAAGTGCCTACAAGTCATTGTGACCATTGGTCGCGAGTAGCGCGATCAAGTCCCTAATTTTTTTTCTATTCCCTGGATTGCCAATATCCCGATTGTTCAGCTTTCGCTTCGTCTGAAAGGTTTCGGATCTAGAAAGGATTACGATCATATCAACCACGAAGTCGCCGTCCGTGTCCCCCAGAAGGCTGTGGAATACAGAATCTCTCCCAGCAAACTGATGCATGTGGGTTGGATTGATTTTCAGGTTCTCCGGTCCCTCAAAAGTGACCGCGAGACTGGAGATTGACCTGTCTATTGTGGGGGTTTGAGTGTGGTATTGGTTTTGAAGATGGTTACGTTCACAGCAACGTGTGTATTGGTGGTTGCTAGTGACAATAAATCAGCGGCCTCGATATGTATAAAAAGTGTGGTTAGAGCTCTAGCCTTCTGCGTGCTTTACCCGAGAACATGCCAGCGTGGCATGGGTTTAATACCTAGGTTTCCCAGAAATGTAAAGGCTATAGACACTCTTGCCAAGGACACTGGCAATGAAATGATGAGAAGATATATGTCGGAAAGTATGAGGTCCCCGGTTTTAGGATCCGAGATGCCACCATTATCATTAACCGCCCATCTAAACCCAAATTTTGTTGAACAGTCCCCGACACCTCCCCCGACGAGCGCGTCGTTTACAGTGCTAAGTTAAGTCGTCCACAGCGCTACCTAGGCGAATCAAACATCCGTGGGTTTTCCTTCCTACAACTTCGATTATTTTCTGCCGTTAAGAAGCCCAGCCTGCTCGGTTACATATTTCTTCACGCCCCTATAAAAGCGATTTACATGCAACCGCTTGCCCGACGTTCAACAATCAACGAGCGCGGGTTCAGTTTCATCACACAATCGGTACGGAATCATCTTGCAATCGGAGTACATAGTGTGGACCAGCAGGCAAAAACTACTCGCCATGTCGAGCGTGCCCCACACTTAGTCGCTTATCTTTTTTTTGGTAAAATTATCATATTTTCCGGAGTCAAACCCCACTAATTCCAGTAAATATAGCTAAGTGCGCTTTGGGGATGCAAGTCCAGGTCGTTTATCTGGGCTGGTTTCGGCTCACATATAAAAAATGGCTGCTCCCACATACGGCAGTGAGAATGTCGACTTCCCCGCCCGGTGACAGCCCCTCGTTGATCTCCAATCCGGCTGGGAACCATCAATTTTATTAGTCCAGCAATCTTTATGATCAGTCGCTGAAGGCCTGGATAAAAAAATACTCAACATGTCGTTGACTCTTCCCGGCTTGTGTCCCGGAAAGTCCCCGTTTAATTCACTAACTACTGAAATCGTGCGTGGTGATAAGTGAGCGTCAAGCGGATTTGGGGAGTGTGTGCGCCATTTCGGGGTCCTTATCTTGTAATTGGGGGGGTTTCCCATTGAGTTGGTTCTATATTACAAGAAAACTATCGCAACGTGGTGTATTAGGGTTCCCTGTCCCACCCGCGGGGACAGCTGATTTTTCCCCGTCTATGACCCACACAATAAAATTGAGTTGAGGTGCTTGGGGACTTGGTGAACTTGGTAATGTAAACTGTGTTTGTCTTGTACCATAGATAAAAATTGTATTCTTGTCGGAATTTTGGAAGGGGCAGTCAGTGCTAGGAAACAAAGAGGAGCAACGCGTCGCTCACGTGGCCCTAAGTTGGCGAACACTTCCGCATGCTATCTCCTTTTTCGCCGGGATATGCTCTGTCTGTCGTCGGTGGAGGAACATCGTAATTTCCGGCAGTGGCCTGTGGTGTTGACTACACATTGAGAGTGCATACTCATATTCTGCGGCGCCGCTTCTCGGGCTCTATGTCGAGCGATCTGCCAGCAGAATGTTGCGCATCTCGTTTGAACTGTTCGACATCACAGAAGACCCTGACGAGCTGGCACGGGAGGAATATCTCCAAAGTGTTTTCCCTGGTTCTGCAAACATTCCATTCTGTCGAGCGGTGGGGTCGGAAAAAGCTAAACTAAGCATGGTCGACGTTGAAGAATGGCAAGGAAAAGAAGTCTTGTCAATGATCAGATCCGCACCGGCTTTGCGGAGATTTCAGTGGAGGCTCCACACGGACTTACCGTCTCAACCAACTTTTTGTTCTTTTCCATGGTATAGGCTGCAGCACTTCCATCTATGGTCCTACAGATTTACTCAGGAAAATATATTGGCTTTGCTCTCTCTTTGCACCTCGGTTATCACTTTGAAAGTGACAATCGAGACCCCTTCGGCCAAACCGTCTGTATAAGCCCCCACACGCTTGCCAAAGCTCCGTGTCCTTCATCTGTATGCCGATGCACCGGTTGTTGGTTCACTTCTCAATTCTTTGGATTGTCCAGGGGTAGAAGTTCTTTGCTGTACGCCGTCGATCTCAGTTGCGGAGGAAAAACCCTGGGGGCCATTCTTGGAAGCTCTCTCACATGTCCACCTTCTTCCGAAATGTCTCAAAGTCATTGTGACCGTTGGCTGCAAAACGCGCAGTCAAATCCCTCGATTTTGCTCTATTCCCTGGATTGCCAATGCACCAATTGTTCAGCTTTCACTTCGTCCGCAAGGTTTTGGGTCCATAGAGGATTTTGACCGAATTAACCACGAAATTTCCAACTGTGTCCCTCAGAAGGTTGTAGAGTGCAGAATCCCTCGCAATCAACGGATGCATGTATGCTGGGCTGATTTTTGTGCATTCCAATCTCTCAAGAGTGACTGCGAGCTTGGAGAAATTGACTTGCCTATTGTGGATGGCACAGATACCGAAAATAATTGGTTTCATGGGGAGGGCTGGTATTGGTGATTACTGATTACAATAAATCTGCTGCCTCAATACGTATGAAAAGTTAGAGCGCTAGATTTCTATGTAGT
The DNA here is from genome assembly GCA_025093985.1 of Calvatia gigantea. Classification (NCBI taxonomy): domain Eukaryota; kingdom Fungi; phylum Basidiomycota; class Agaricomycetes; order Agaricales; family Lycoperdaceae; genus Calvatia; species Calvatia gigantea. The sequence continues at coordinate 259,164 of JACAAK010000017.1, forward strand.
TAACCCGAGAAAACACCAGTATGATATTATCATACGGGACAGACACCCGCGTCACCGTTGGAGATGGTGGCGGCGAAATACGGAAAGAGTGGAAGCACAACAGCTCCCAAGAGAGAAACAAGTACATGAAACTCGCCAGACGTGTGTGAAGGAGAAACAGTATATAAACTCGTGGCTGTTGAAAGGCAGAGGGTACTGTTACCCAACCACGGGGTCGCTACGGCGATTAGTGCGAGTGAGGGGGCGCCAAGGTAGGCCGAGATGGTCGAGAATTAAAGTGGACTAAGTGGAGAATGTTGATTCCTCATCAATAGCGGCTTCTTGAAATGCATGTGGTGCGCCACCCACAGCCATAGCAAAGGTAAACCCCCGATCCAAGGTAACACCAGGATCGCAAGGTATGAGCCATTTTTTGCCCAGGACACAAACAAGGATTTGTTACGAAGGAAATTTGAAGAAAAGCCGGTGGAGAAGGCCAACGTCGATATTCAGCACATCCTAGCGAGCGATGATTCAAAATTTTGGTTAATCAAGAGCGCGTTGGAACGAAACACACGTTGAGCAGTCGTGGTGCTGTTGGCACTGCCAGTTGCCTGTGAGTAATGGGCGCGTATTCTCCGGCTGTGAAAATAAACAGGCGCCGTCAGTCTCGGATATGAACAGGCTCCATAACACAGAGTCATTTGCAAATTGTTATTGGCTTCGTTGTGAAGTCTCGAACTGTGCCCAGGAATGACCGATTCCAGAATAGGATCTAATTGTAGCCGCCAGTGACTACAGCAGCATGTCCTCGTTTGCGTTCCGTAACACTGACTAACCTCATTTCCAACACTTCCGGCAACCTGTGCGGATGGCATAGGTCCTATAAGATACATACATATGCCTTGTTGCGTTTTGTCCTTCATCGCTAGATACGCTCATTTATTTGAAAACACTATTTTTCTCGCTTTTTCAACACTTCTCCTCGCTTTGTATACCCCCGTACCTTCTGGGACATTCTGAACACTCTCGTTTATTGCCTTCAATTCTATGACGATAAACGACGCGCCGAAACCTACCGGTGCCTCCCCGCGTGCCCCCTCTAACGGCGAACTACAGCGAAGTACGACTCTGGATAGTCGTAGAACGTTACCTCTGGCCGATGCCGAGCCTTCCATTGTTCAGGACGATCCCTATCATTGGACGCCTTTACGAAAGTGCGTCAAGACCTGCTCAGATGTCGCGTGCTACTCACATCCGATCTTCAGAATTTGAGCTTATTTTTGATATTTATTGCGTGTGTGATTGCTGGAATAGCTGCCAATATCCAAAACCGTAGGTCATCGAGGAAGAACCTGTCCGAGAGCGTAACGTTCATATCCCTATCGTTTAGCCGCAGCTGAAGACATACAGGAGGAGCTCTTCACAACGAGCGAGCAACTCATATTGAGCCTTTCCGTGTTTGTTCTAGTGCAGGGATTGGCGGCATTGGTATGGTGTGCAATCAGTGAAGTCAAAGGGCGTAGGGTAATTAGAGTTCCGTTCGGTACTGACTGTAAATTGAGCGCGTTCCAGCTTGTGTACCTTGTTTCATTGCCGCTCTTTACCATTGCTTCCATTGGCATTGCAATCAGCAAGCGTGTTGGACTGTAGGCCCCTATCTTACTATCATTCTCGTCATCTCACCTTTCTTGTAGCGTTATTGGTTTTCGTGCAATCCAAGCTGCTGGGCTCGTGTGCCTCGTATTGTCTTAGATGTTCTTGATTTTAACGCTTATCCAGGTCTAGTGCAGTTATAGCAATCGGGGCAGTAACACTCACCGATATCTTCGAACCCCCTGAGCGGGGAACAAAGGCATGTGCTCGCTTGAGGTATCCTCATTCATATCACTTGACGACCCCTAAAACTGTAGATAGGAATCTACTCCGTTGCGCCCCTCCTTGGTCCTGTAAGTACGTCCCCTTCGAGCGAAGGTTCGACAAATGTTTATGTATATATGTCCTACCCTATGCACAACAGGCGCTCAGTCCCATTGTCGGTGGTTCGTTAACGGCGGGCCTCGGTTGGCGCTCGATTTCCTGGTTTTTATCCGTTGCTTCTGGTTTGAGCTGGTTGTCGTTCCTCCTTTTTTTTCGCGAGACCTTTCCGCAAGGAGAGAAGCCCTGATTTACCAAACCACCCTTCTCAAGCAACATCCGAAGGAAAAACAGAACGTCTGCGATGAAGTACCGATTTCACAGAACAATACCACGCAGACTAGTACAATTGACCTGAATCATGGGGACCTTGAGAAGGCTCCCCCTGTGGCGATTGTCACTCAATTTCCAACAGAATTTTCTGTGAAGAGCGCCAACCCACTCAAGCCTGTCGGGGCCGTGCTACGACGTACTAATAATCTGGCTATTTTACTTGCTTGTAGTAGGTCCGTTGATGATTCCCTGGTCCCAAAACTGTTTTCATCTCAACCGTTTCAAGGTGTCTTATTCGCACTTACTTATTTGATCACTTATACAAGCGCACGGACGCTTGCTACATTTTATAATTATCATCCCCTCATGATTGGCGCGATCACCATTACCTACGGCTTTGGTCTGTTTTTTCCTGTTCCTTCCCGAGGCCGACCCATTCAAGTCATCTATTTTAGGTTGCGTGTTCGGTAGTCTGATGGGGGGCCGCTGGTCGGACAATAAGCTAGCCAGGCTCAAAGAAACAACCGGAGGAAAGACCTACCCTGAGGTCTGTTGTACTTGACTTCGGGGAACGAATAACCTGACCAATTAATTAGATGAGGCTCAAAAGTACTACACCCGGTGTATTTTTGCTTCCTCCCTGCATTATTGGCTTTGGGTGGGCGTGCGAGCGCCAAGTTCACGTCGCGGCGCTATGTGCGCTGCTCTTCGTGTCAGGCTTTTTCACATTGTGAGCTATCACTCGGTGACTGGGGGTTTGGTTCGTGTCAACTTACAATGCGAGTTCTTAGTTGGATTTACGCAAGCACTTTGGCATACCTTACCGACGCGAACACCGGCAGATCAGCAACCGCGATGGCCACCCACTCAGCTTTCCGTGGAGTTTTGGCGTCTATCTCGATCGCAGTTGTTGTACCTACGCGGGTTCGTCAGTTTATTATCCGTTGGAAGTGATGATCATGACTCGCTCACCTCCTGTAGCAGGATGCTCTTGGAGATGGTACGTGCTTGCCCCTTTGAAGCTTTGGAAGTGCTTACCTGGAACAGGATGGTTTTATACCGTATGGGGTATTGTGACTGTCTTGAGTGGCATCCTAGTCATCCTGGTTTCGTGGAAAGGTGAAGGATGGCGTAGGTGCGCTGAGGAGCGAGAGGCGGGGCTTGCCGAAGGGACACTTTCTAGCCAAGAATAATGCAAATATCAACTTTTACATTCACATACAAGACCATTGTATATAGCGCCTTCGTATCTTAGCGCACACTTCGCCTTTAGATTTATGTAAATGGAGAAATAGAGGAGAAAAAGGAAGGAGACGTTGCGTACACCTCTGATAGGAAACATTCGATCCAAAATGAAGTCCCTATTTATTACATATACGAGAGTGCATGCATCACGTCCTGTGGGCGTTGTCAGTCGAGTTTACGTGGAAGAGGAAGAGGCGAACCTTACCCATGCATCATCGTCCCATGGTTTAACCCCCTGGCATATTAGCTCATCGACCTCACCGTAGCTGAAACCAAAGCTGTTCATCCGTTCCTCCAGTTCCTTCTCCAGTTCTCCTTCTGAACGGAGGGGCTTGCTCCGTCCTCTCGCCTGCCTCGTAAATCTGTGTCGCCTTGGCCCGTTCGCATTATTCGTATTACGCCTACTGTTGTTATTAAGAGATTTCATCTTGTTCTTATCGTGCATTTCCGCGCGTTGGAGATGTTGTTCAAGCTCCCGTTGCGCCCTAGCGTCCTTCCCTGCCAGTGCCACCAGCTCCTTCATCCGTTCTGTCTGCGCCGGATCCGCCCACCAGCCCTTTGTCGGTAACCACTCCTTGTCATGCGAGTACACGCAGTTGTCTCCGTACCTGCAAGATCCGAGGAGCAGATACGCACATACGTTCCGGCCTCTATTCGTTCATCAGTGTAAATAATCCCTCTGACATTGAATAGAGAGAGCAACTCACAGATCATCCCGCACACTCCGCTCATCAGGTGCATGCATATATCGGCACTTACGCCCTCTTGCGCACCCCCCTTCTTTGCGGTTATAATGCTTACATGGCACCCTACTTCCTACATGTCCACATTCCTCAGATTCACTCAACTCGGCGAGATCTACCTCTACCTCCTCATATGCCGGAAATTGGAAATCAAGAGTGTCTTCCACTCCGTTGTTCGTATGGCCAGGGATACCACCCGATGTCGAACCTGGCAATGCTAACCACGACTTGACTTTTTCAAGTGCCATGGCTGCCGGGGTGTGCGAGGGCGAGTGATCGAGGATCGTGCTGAAATCTATCCGCGCGGCTTCGAAAAGTTTTTGTTCAAATCGTGCTCGACCCCGTTGGTATCGTGCCTCGAGAAGTTTGGGGTTCATCGTCAGGGCTCGGGTGGCTATGAACGCTGCTTGTTCATATCTATACCGTACACTCATCACTATTATGAAACAACCGGGGTGGAGATCACGCACTGCTTGGATTTAACATACGCTGTTGCAAGTTTGACGTAGAACTCGGCATTTGTGTTCCATAGTTTGATAGCGTCGGAGTAGAAATACGATGCTTGGAGGTAATTTTCTTTTTCCAATAGTTCGTCGCCCTACACCAAGGTCGATTAGTCTTTAATGCGCTCCTAAGGACGATGCGAACATACCGATTTGGCATGTTCTTCAGCTTTGGTGTGATTCTGTTGGATCCTTTCTTGTCTCTCTTTTGCTTTCAATACAAGTTTTTCATGGGGATCGGTAACTGTGATACTCGTCATGGTGGTTGAGGATGCGGAAGGTATGGAGAGGTCACCAGCGGATTGCAGGTGTTTAAATAACAATTATAACGTATCAATGATGTACAACAGGGTCAACGGAAAGTAATACGGTGTGCAGGGGGCGTGTTCGGCGAGGTCACGGTGAAAATCGAATTCGACTATAGAAGCAGGCGTTTTGGCCACGTGAGCCACTAGGGTGAGATTGAACAGAGAACGGATTATACTTCTAACAAGGTACATGTCCTATGTTATTCACAATCATACGCCCAGAGGCTTCATCATACGCAATGAAAAGTAGATCATCACCCTTTGGATGTATTTGTAGACGTGTGCGGGACTCTACCTGATTTTGCTCGTCCTGTGGATTGTACTTGATGATATCCATCGAATGGTCTTCCCGGAACATGGTCATAACAGAAAGCCCTATGTGGATGTAGGGGTAACAGGTAACAATGTCTTGGTGAATCAGCTTCATAACCGGTGGCACCCCAGGATCACGAGGTATTTGAAGTGCCACGATGTGGTTGCTGCATGCTGTGATGATGTAGGAAAAATCGTGGCTGGTGTAAACTGGTGATACCATCGATACTGAGCTGAAGCACGATGGAAGGTGAAATGAGGGTTCCAAAGCTAAGGATTTCGACTCGTTGCATGTCTTAATATTGAAGAGCTCCACATGGACCTCCGGGTTCATGAAAGCGAGCAGTCGGTTACCTGGTAGAGGGGTTGTTTGTAGAGAAGATAAAATCGACGTGAGATTGTTATTGTCTGTTAATACGTTCACCAGTATGGCATCTGAGCGGCCCCACACAAACGCCTTAAACCAGGTTCCAAGTACCGGAAAATATGAATTTCCTTTGGCCCGTGAGTGTAATAGTGCTGCACAGCAATATAATGTTCCCCGAGCCAGACCTTGGTTCCTGTGCGCGGGGCGGGACACTGCAGAGTGATGATTGGTGTTACCGTCCACTTATCGACAATGAATTCCATGATAAAATACATAAACGAGACGAGCCTTATAGACGGACTATGAGTGGAAGATTACTCAAGGAGTAAAGGAGTAGGAGGTGAGACTTGCCAAGAGATCCAGTGTAATTGTCATTAAAAAGTACCATTCGAGAGGAAAGCCGTGGCTTCGACGAGTCGATCCATATAGCAAAACCACAGAGAGGGTCTACAAGGCCACCATTACAGGTTTGGCTCTTCTCCTCAATGAGTAGATACGCCTTGGACCCAGGTTTGTCCATGTCGAGTACGAAAGTGCGGCCATCGACATTTTCAAGCAGCCACCTCCCACCTGGTAATAGTTGGACACGACCGGGACTGTTAGATACGAGATGGAAACTCCGTAAGCGGAATGTAGATGGATTCGGATTGCGCCATCTTGAGCGAATTTGAAACCGTCTGTTCACCCTTGCTCGAGCTCGTCTACCGGGTAGCCTTCTACTGGACCTTCGAGTACTGGAGCACCTGACATGCGTGCCAGCTCTGAAACTTTGGAAGACCATAGGAGGCGAGATTTCGTGACTGCACGCATGCGCCGACACATCTAATCAGGTACATACGGCGCGTCAGTTTCAGGCCTGTTAAGGAAGAACAGCAGCCGACCGACTTAGATGCCAGCAAACTTTCCCAATCCAAGTAGTGCAGTATTTCATGTAGCGTTTCGTTGGGAAGGTCCAGCAACGTTCGCTGTGAAGTGCGCATTCGATAAATGGGACAACTCAAGAGAGATGCACGAAGGCGATAAACGCCCGTTTCACAGAATATTATGTAAAAGGTTTCAGTTGACAGGGGGAACCGACAGCGATTGGGAGTATGTTGCTTCTCCAGAGTAGAGGCAGTAATTGTCGTCCTTGTTGGCACTTGGGGCGAGGGTGGTCTGATTGACTCCAGACGCACTACAGGACGTCAGTAAGAAGTGTGTTGGAGTGTGAGAAGAAACATACGTTTTAACGGAGATTTGGTACAAGTCGTTATCGGAAGAGGAGCGAGAGGCTTTGAACATTCTACCTCCAACCCAGTTAACACACACACTGATACTGCTACTGAACGGGTGGGCTTGGGGACAAGGTAAGCTACACTCCTAGTTCCCGCCCACCAAGCTATGCGAAGATTGGGGTAGTGGAAAATACAGTTGGAATCAGCCAGCCGTAACCATACCGAGCACATTACATTGGGTCTCAAGATTCCAAAGAAGGGGCGGCTTCGAAATTGATAATCCATTGTTGGTGGGAGAAATAGCAACCTCCTAGGCTGTCCTGGACTTGAACAGGTACATAACACTTCTGAAAACGGTGGAAGAAGGCCATGCTATGAGATGTCGCATAAATATCTTCAAGAATACACCATTAAGCAAAGGCGTTACTATAACTTGACGTCGGAATAAAGGACTCGAGATTAGGGCCATTTCAAGTGGCGGTGTCGTTTGTGAGCAAGAGTGTAGCCGAGAGCGAATAGGAGCTCGGTCGTCGATATCCAGGACCAATTGGCACCTTTGCACGTTCGTATCCGTTATCTAGCCAATTTGTGTACATGTGTAATATCTGTCCCGCCAGTTGTCAGTATTATACAAAGCCTCAAAGTATGGTGAACTCACAGATTAACTCGTCACCTGCGCTTGGCCCTCGTTCTCTTCTTGGGGTTAGCTATACTCTCGGGCAACCACTCGTTGACGGGTTTTTCCTCTTCCTTCGGTGTAGAATCTCGCGGGCCGAATCCGACCTCTATAACGCCTTGTGGGGGTCTCTTCTTTGCCTCTTCTTCTGCACGAGCGACGGCCGCTGCTATTTCTTCGGGACTGACGTGTTCACCCCGGCGGAGTCGTTCCGCGATTTCTGGCGTGACACGCAGTTGCTTGACACTGGTTTGGAACCCCTTGGCTAGGAAGCAAAGATGAGAGTGGATAATGAGAGGGATTCGGGAAAGTACACGTACCGCCCTTGCCGATACCGTATTTTTCGAGTTTGTACTTTTTGTACCATTTATTTGCAAAGTACGCCGAGAGAATGAGGACTGAAGGGATTCTACAACAAAGTAAGCGCCAATTCATAGAATATTATCGGAAAGCATACGCTACCCAAAAGCATGGAGGGATGGGCGTCCATTGTGGCGGAAGACATCAGAGTTTGCCGTGCGAAAAAGAGAAATGATATGTGCCAAACGGAATGAATGTCGGCAAACAAACATATGGTCCTCCATCTATCCACCTACCTCTCCCGCTCACCAACATCTTTGCTCTCTAGGATTCAATCCCTGACGAAACAATATGCAGGACATGACTTGACATTCTTCTTTGCTCTCTCTGCCAACATTCCGGCTTCGGAAGATTTGGGACGCGTTGTGAACAGTGTCATGGCCCTCGAGAATACTCGGAAGATTGGATGTTTATCGGGTTTATTGGGAAGTACGTGCATCAATGGACGGGGCGTTGAAAAGGACGTCGTCTCCCTATCGGTTGGCTGTGTTGGACTCGCGGACCGCAAAGTCATTTCGATCGACTATTCCTGGAAGGGAGGAGACACAGGTTGGGAGGTGGCATGCGTTTAGGAGGAAGGGAGAGGGAGAGGGTAAAGAATATTCTCTTGGTGAAGCCGTTTCTTGGGAGGATGTGTGGAAGAGTAACCAAGGGGCAGCACTGCCTGATGAGCTCCGAGCATTGGAGTGCGTAGTCACTCCGAGTTTTCGTCCGAGGCAATCTGAAGTTCTTTCTAATAGCCCGTCTGATATCCAAGGAATCCTATATCTCAGTGACCTCAAACCGGAGGGCCTCCTCTCTTCTTTCCAAAACTTGCCCAATGTGAATAAGGTCAGATTTTATCGTGCTCCACTCATACCTACACACCAATGCTTTCTAGCTAGGGCTCCTTGCCTCCTCCACGCCCTTCATAACCGGTCGCCCTGTGACCCTCTTCAGCAATCAAGAAATCTTCAGCTCTGGAGCTGTCGGCCTAGCTCTCACAGGAACGACAAAACCTCAACTTCGAGTCGACTTTCTCGACGTCCAGAAACTAGGCCAAGTGATGATGGTCACCGAAACGGAGGGCAACATGGTCAGCACCTTGAATTATGACAACCCAACGCAATTGTTGCTTTCTGCTATTAAGAAGTCAGGTCTGAGTACCCACGTCTCAGGTTCCTTCAAGGAGGAAGAACACTTCTCTCTTGGTGCCTTGTCTTCAGACGGCAAGGTACGCTCCTCCTGTGGCAGATCTCTCACAACTAAGTTGCTCTTTAGGTCGAACGTGTGTACAGAATAACGGCTGGCGACCCGTCTCGCGGTAGCTTGTCCATCGATTCTCCCAACGCACCGCCTGTCGGCACACGTGTGCAGTTTCTTCACCGTCCTCACTCTGCCATTCCTAGCCTCTCCCTCTCACAATCCTCGCGAACTGTGAACTTCCTCACCGTATCAGAAGGGTTACAGCTTTCGTCCCAGGGGAAACGCCTCTGAAGACTTCGATCTACTGTTGGAGAATACGTTCCTGGCTTCGAGTGAGAACGGCTTCGTTTTCGAACATTCTGCGCAGTCTGGAGAGAACGCCAAGTGCTCTTTAGCAGGGAGCGTAGGAACCCTTTCCTGGCCATCCATGGAAACCCGTTAACCAGCTCGGGGGACCTACCCTGTGCTTTCTGAGAATACCCTTGTCCTCGTAGGGATCATCTATCAAGTTCTTTGGTATCAATCATCGTAATCAGATGCTCCCCAATTCTGCTGTGAATTAATTGTGTGAACTAGGTATAATAGTTGGCGGAATACTTTCCCACAAGCAGATTCGCGACCATGTGCCTCAATGAACCATTCACCCTTTTGCCATATGGTGCCCTGATAAGCCTCATCCTGAAATGAATCCTCATACACTTGACTCTCTTTATATATGTGTAGCAAGTGCTCTCTGTTTGACCTGAAGTGGTGAACATGAAGCTCGCCAGACTCGCCGCCTTGATCCCGTTCTTCCTGACGGTTTTTGCCCAGGATCTCAGCATCGCAGGTGTTAAGCAAGCCTTTGCTAGAGCCAACGTAAGCCTATAACTCCTAGTTGCCTCCTTAGTACTCATGGCTCCAATCCGATCAGATACCAAATGACCTCAAAATTACATTCAACCCCAAATTCCTTCTCGAAGTCGTTCTTCCGCAACCCGAAGGACTCCCTATTCTAGTGCACACAGGGATTAAGCTCCCGCGCAATGGCAACCATCATCCGGACATTTGGTTCTTGGGTCCATCAATTCACCCTCTCCTTGCCATCCCATTAGAAACCGCGATCCAGCCGATTTTTGCTCTCCTCGATCCGATCCAACCCAACGGTAAATGCCGGGCCGGGTCCTTTCGTCATTGCAGCAGTCGATCCTGACGCACCATCACCCACAAATACCAGCAACGCCGAGGTCAGACACTTCCTGGGCGGTGACTTCTTTGCAAGGAGACTCCCTGGACAGGACTCGGGGTCTTCCGGCCTTTGTTAGCGAATACGAGTGTTCCGGTCTCACGCTGGAGGCAGCCCACCCCTACGGCGGGCAATCATCGGTGAGGCAAAGCCTCCTCTGGGATCCCGGATTACGTGAATCTTGCTGATTGCGCCACTGGGGTAGCTATGTATTTTTGACGTTCAAACAGTCCGAAGGGTTTGACCAACAGACGCTCGTTTCGGCTGATACACCGATACAACACTTCGATATTGCACAGTTTGCACAGGCCGTTGGTTTGGGAGACCCGATTGCGGGAACGTTCATGATGGTCGCTTACCCGGATAATCCTTGAGAGTCTGGGCTGGTGTGAATTAATCTTGTCGGTGGTAGTTTTTGTCTATTTCCGAGACCATCATAGCACTAAATATGTGATGTGAACCAATGACATCGGCCCTCTACGAGGAACCGCAAAAGGGAAGCCGAGGCGGTGGCCACATTGATGAACATTGCACACCCCTCTTTTCCAAGCTCCCACAGCGTCATCTACAAGAGAAAATCCGGTTAGTGGGGAAGCATGAGTGTGGAGACAACCGAATTTTTGCCGCGCTAATCACTAGCTGATTTTCCCAGAAGTAACACCCCTAATCACTTCCTTTCACACATATGCACCTTAGCAAGGGTATTTATTCCTCATGCGAGTACTAATGCTCGTAACCAAAGACAACAATGCGATTCTCACTTGGTCTCTTGAGCTTCGTCGCCCTGGCTGTTAGTGCCCAGGATACGAGCCTGAGGACGGTTCGGGATGCCTTTGTGAGGGCTAATGTTCGTATCCCCGAGTCTCCATCTTTGGGTCATGATTCACGATTGAACTCCTTTGAATTTAGATTCCGAGGGACCTCTCAATCAACTTCAACCCAACTGCACTCCTCGAAGTGACCTTCCCAGAAAGTGGTAGGCCGACCGATCACACTCCACGCAGGCGAACAATTGGCCCGCAATTGTACGTCGCTCTTGGATAACACGGCAGTTTATTCATTTTAGCGAAATTTGTAGCAACCGCGGGCCCCCCGACTTTCAGCGTGGTCGGCACTTCGTGCCGTGGTCCATTCGTCATGGCAGTCGTCGACCCGGATGCACCCACCCCGCAACAGCCTACCTCAGCCCAAATCCGCCACTTCCTCGGAGGCAACTTCGCACCTTCTGTGAGGACTGGAGGGTTGCTGGCTAATTCGACACCAGCGATTAGTGAGTTTCTCCAGCCTACACCGCCCGCAGGGTCAGATGCACACAGGTTCGTCGTTTGTCTTTCTAACGTTGTTGTAAGGGGAAAAGGGTTCATGGCAATTTCGTTTAGGTATATTTTCTTGCTGTTCAAGCAACCGGCTGGATTCAACCGGCAAACTGTCGTCACATCCGCCACGCCGATTTCGTTGTTCAACATTAGTGCGTTTGCACAGGAAGTTGGATTGGGTAATCCAATTGCGGGAACGTTCATGTTGGTTGCACCTGATGCATAAGCATCAAACTATTATGTAGATTTCTGCCTGCGGTAATCCCGTAGGGAGGGAATATATGCTGTTTATTGTCATATTATGTTTACAATCATCATCCGATCCTCATAAAACTGCAGTGTGCGTAAATTACGACGGTAATCACATAACACAAAGGGACGGTGAACTTTGCGGTTCGGTTCAGCTGCATGCCTACGTTCATGATGTTGGCTTAAGCCTGAGTCCAGCTGTGTCTCTACGTTCTCGTTTGCCTCTTAGGACGACCCTCATGTGTCAAGCATCTTTGCGGGTGACGATGATTACGCTTTCTGACGAACTTTCATACGAATCACTCAACCTTCTGGACTGGAGAAACCTGCGAGCATTTAAGTCGGTGAGTTATCGCTTCCCCAAAATTATGCCTCGAATCCGATGGGCTACCTCAATCAGACTTGTCTTGTCGCCGCACACACAAAATTACGCTTCTTATGGACGTTTAAAGTGTAGGGGTACCAATATGGCTACCGTGGGAATACTCATTTAAGTAGTGTTTCGACATAGTGTACATTCTTTAGCTTTCTACCGTCATGTAGTCTGTCTCAATCCTTTTCTCAGTGTCAATGACTCTCGGGCCTTCGCACCCAGCGAACTTACTCGCATTACAAAAGCTTCAGAAATGTCAATCAGGCCTAGCCCACCAGCCCTTAAGGGACCTGCCACGGAGGGCTGCTCAATGGAGCTCGAGGAAAAGGTCATAACGCGGCTTCAATTTCAGGAGAAATGGCGCAATCCGGTTCTGGGCACATTCCGGTCGCAGAAACTCAAGGTTGATGCTATGACGCAGGGGTGTATGCACCTTCTTCCAGGAGGAAGGTGGTTGCTCGATAATGCTGTTGGCCGTATTTACACCCTTGGCCTGAGCAGGCCTGAGCTAGCACCGCAATTTCTCTTTGAGGAGAATGTCGCACCTACACTGGTCATGTTCTGGATCCTCTCAGTATTTATGCAATATGACTTTCCCCTCGCACCGCACTATGCAGTGACAGTCCATCCGTATCCCTCGGTGCGTCCGGTCAGTTTCAAAATTTTCTCTCTCTGCCTGACCTGCATCTTGGTACAGACCTGGGCTGAACATGTGTGTGTTGATTGTTTGGGTTGTGAGGCCGCTGGTCACCCTGATGTGCTTGGGCCCCTGCCTCAGGGAGGGACCCCAGCCCGAGGAAGGTGATGTTGTCGAGCGGTGCCGCCACAAAAACGGTGGCGTTGAGACCTGGAAAGTCCACGTCTTCCGGTATTTGAAAACCATTCCACGGCTCTTTGTGTGGGAGCACCCAACAGCTACAACGGTGAGCTTGGCTGCGACAATTCATGGTCCTACACCTCATGCTACTTACTTCTTTGAAGTAGAATCTCTGTTTTGATGGCGAATTTTGGTCTAAAATGCATTGCCACTCGATATATTTCATGTTTTGTGTGCAGTCCCAAACTTTCTGCGTAGGGATGTTGTTATACCTCAGGTACATACTACAAAAGATTGTCATGGCCAGTAGTTATGTGCAGCATGGTGTAAACCTCAGTCCTCAAACATGTGATCGATGACGGTATTTTTTCTTCAATTGTGACAAGAATGACGTGACCACTATGTGAATCTGTGGTAGTGAGGTCGCGTTCACGATGCTGACCTCAGTTCTAGCCCAACTATGTTTCTGTGTTCCCGTCCACCTCTTTAAATTATTCTCACGGACAAAACGCCTTACTTCACAACTAACCTTGCTTACTCTTCCCGATGAACTTCTATACGAAATACTGAACCTTTTGGATTGGAAAGCTCTGCTCGGAATTAAATTGGTGTGCCACTTCTTCTCCAAAAATTTCGCCTTGAATTTATTAACGCACCTAACCAGACTTGTAGACACATGCGCACGATTACAAAATCACGTTTCTTATGGACTTCTAGAGCTTCAGAAATGTCACTCAGGTCTGCTTCACAGGTCCTCGAGGGCCCTGCAGAGAGCTACTCGGTAGAAGAGCTCGAGCAAAAAGTTATAAAGCGCCTCTAAGTTGGAAATAAATGGCGCAATCCAGACCCATCCACATTTCGCTCACGGAAACTCAAAGTTGATATAATGTCGCAAAGGCGTATGCACTTTCTCCCCGGAGGAAGGTGGTTGCTCGATAATATTGCTGGCTACGTTTACGCACTTGACCTGGACAGACCTGAGCTAGCGCCACAGCTTCTCTTCGAGGAGAGGCATTGCACCCATACTGGTCGTGTTCTGGACCCTCTCAGTGGGTGTGCGATATGGATCGACCCATCGGAGCCGTGGCTTTCGTTTCGCATTGCATTGCATAATGACAGTCCATCTGCATCTCTCGGTGTGTCCGGTCCTAATGTCATTCTTTTCTCTCTCTCTCCACCTAACCTGTATCTCAATACAAGGGCCGAGTCGGATATATATATATCAATTGGATCTCAATGGCCGTGACGCCAGCATGACTTGGGCTGTGAAACCATTGGTTACCCTGATGTGCCCAGGGCCCTGCCTCAAACAAGGACTACAGCTTGGAGAAGACTATGCCGTTGAGCGGTGTTTTTACCAAGACAATGATGTTGATATTTGGAAAGTCCATGTATTCCGGTATTCAGAACCCGTTCCACGGCTCTGTGTGTGGGAGTACCCAACAGCTGCAACGGTGAGCTTGACCGCAACAATTTATGGTCTATACCTCACGCTACCTCTACCTCAAGTAATTCCCTTACCGGGCAACCGACTGGTCGCTATCACTGACTCTGACCACATGCCGAGTTTTTCAACATAAAGACACCCAACAAATCGTATTCTTTGGTCTTGGAACCATCATTCCGTATCCCATTGCACTCTAGCCCGACATCATCCATATCGCGAGTCTATGTCGACCACCATTCCTGCTATATCATGACGACTTGCAAGGATAGTTTCGATGCGCTCCAAGTGCCTGCCTCAGATTCTGAAGCGGTTTCGTCGGGATGGCATTGAAGACCACTACCTGAGCTTGGGCCTTTCGCTTATGGTCGTGTTGCGAAGAGATCGTTTGATGGATTTGACTACTTATGACTTACGAGGCAAGCAAGTCCAGGTGAGGTCTGATGTACAGATACGAAATTTTCCGGGTGCTGGATACCTACGTTTAATAGCGTGTGATGAAGGTTCTGGGCGCATCATCATGCGTAACCTCAGAATGACCTTCTTTTTAGAAATTCAAACATGTAATCAATTATCATGGTGGAGGTGAGGCATGTCGCATAGAATCAAATCCAGAGTTTTAAGCTGGAATAAGGAACATAATATTACGTGGTCCAGATTGGGCATTCCTGCTGAGGGTGAGCGTGTACAGCGGCATGACATCTAATGATTAGTATGCCATAGATCCAACAATTCCCGTCGGTGGGGATGAACTTCAGGGTTCGGCACTTTTTGGGACCGTATTCCTTGCTGCGGAGCTCATCAGTAACTCCTTGTCCTATCACGGAAGAGCCAACCCACATGGCAGCACATTCACTAATGATCTGCTTGAGATGTTTCGTCAGTGGCGACTTTGTTTCCCCAGTTGATCCACCTAGAGAATAAAACAAGTACCAAGGGTCAAGTAACTCATTTTTATTGAAAACTTTACTCACGAGTTAGCTTGAATCTCTTTACCTCAAGGAGCAGAATCATCTCGTAGGACAACTCCGCACAATTTGCTCCAATGACATTGTCTAGATTTTTGAGCAGACTTTCATACTTAGGCACTTCGCCATCCTTGTCTGTCGGAACATCATGAGCAGCTTCCACTTCTAATAAGATCAGATTACCTACAAATCCCCGACAACCTATGTTGATATTCAGAGTCCACTAATGCTTTCCGCTCCCCTGAGTTGACGTTTTTGCTCATCAACGTTACAATAAACCCGTCTGCCCTGCCTGTCAGGAAATACCTGTATCGTTGCTGTTCTAAATGCGCAACAACTTCGGCAGGTGATTTCTGTAGATGTGAGGTTGAAAAGCGATAGCTCAGGGTATAATCTTGAGCACAGATCCGGATTCGCATGTTGAGGGAAAACATTGTAGGCGGCAACTTTCATTACAGCTGCTTTTTCCGACTGAAACTGATAATAAGCCTGAGTTACTCGAAATAAGCAAGGAAGAAACCCGCACAGAGTAGTGGAAAAACTTGTTAAAACATTCCATTAATGCGTCGAACACTCCGACCTGATCAGCAGTCGGTAGATTTGGTAACTTGTCCTGCAGCAGTGGCAAACTCTCTTCCAACAAATCAACGAAATCGTCACCACTTTCCAGACTGTCAATGACCAAGGCGGCAGGGAGGACTAATGCATCGTTTGCTATGATCTTACTAAAGCTACGTAACTGCCGAAGTGGGAATGAAGAAGCGTCAGCGTGAACCTCTGCTAGGGGACAATTATGGCTCACCCGCGACTCAACAGGAAATGAGTCAGCAAATCCATTTGGCAAGGAGAGGGAGTGTCAATTGGGTTCTCATTGCGGTGAGCCTTGGTCTGGGAATTCCCGCTAAGGTTAGATTCGCCTAGAAAGATGTCAAACAGCTTTCTGGTTAAGAGAAAGGTAGTTGAGTTACTTGTGCGGGAGGATTGCTGGGCCTTTGACATTAAGGATGTGCAAGCTGATAATGCTAGGTTAGACATCATTGATTCTCTCACTTATGTACCTGCAGAGTTTCCTGAGTTGCTCAGCACGGTGGTGCATAACAAGATGCTGCAGCCGCCCGGAATACGGATGACACCGTTTTCGAAAAAAAATGAGACTGCCCGCACTGTTTTCGTCGGACAAGAGGCCATTTCCTGCGGTTTTCAACGCAGAAGGCACATTTTTCTTTATTGATGTCATCCAGACCTTCTTGGACATGATATTGCCGGGCTCCAGCAAACATGTTTTGGGGATGGTTTTGTTAAACGAGTCTCCGGAAGGGTAAATGCCAATGGTGGTCCTATGCCTGCAGCTAGGCATGGTGAATCTTGTGCAAATATCAGTGAGTGGGATATTGATGAGTGGTAGGGCGTGGTAGAACCCTGGTACACAAAGTTTCGTACGTTTTCCCTTCATTGATGTTATCCGGATGCTTTTGAGCGCACTTCACCATTTGAAAGCCTGTATCTATGCCATATGGCCATCCGCTAATGATGTCACCTTAAATGAGTCCACCGTTCTGACTACTTGTCCAGGGTTGATGCACGAAACCTTGCAGGAGACATGCTGCACCACCCTGGTTTACCAAGAACGAAGCCTAGTGGCATTGCCAGCGGAAACATGTTCTAAACGTTTCGTTAAGTGGGCCCCGAAAAAGACATTGCCAAAGGAAGGATAACCAAGCGTGCAGGTTCACTGTTGGATCTTGATGAAGTCGACACATGACGTCAGCAAAAAAAGGACAATAATTCAAATAGGTGGAGTATCCTCTCAGATACGAACGTCAAGCCACAGATCATGGGCCGCAACTTGGACTCTCAGGTACAAGATTATCGTGACTTGGATGTCGTATCAGTTTTTACAGTGTTATTTTAATGGGTCTTTCCCCCATGTGAATGACCCGATCATCATCTGGGAAGTATGCGTAGACATGAGTATCCGTGCTTTGGTGTCGAATCTGATCTCTATTTAATTCCTCTGGCAGGAATACCCTCTCACCTCTGGTGCTGTGGCATCGACGACTTCGCCGGGAGTATTCCCGACACGCTGATAGTTAAGAAGTAGAGCGAGTCGTAGGAGGGATGGTGGGGTTGTGGAGTAACACGACCGTCAATTTCACGACTGCCTAGAGATTGATCTATGGTTACGATCATCTCTCAAAGGAGTTGACGGGGGGCGATTCCGTCACCCGCCAATGCGTTCAGTTGTGTCGGAGCACAAATGTCGGGGGATCCATGGTCCTTCTCCAGCATGAAAACATTGTGCTAGATTACGGATGTCGGCAGCACCAATGGTAATCTTGACTGATTACTGCCTTTGAACCCGCTATGTGTATTTAAGAGCGCGGGAGATTCGTCGAGGAACCAGCCATCCAGTTAACGATCTGTTTACAATTGGGATCATAAAACGTACCTTGACCCTCGCCCTGCTTCTTTTTCAGCAGCCTTCGGTCTAAATGCAGGTTATCATCTATATTTGCGAAGTCAAATGTTTCAGGCTCCGCCTCTGTGCCGTTCTCAACGCCAGCACCAGCATCACAGGACGTAGTCCCAATCTCAGAAGTTAGAACCTTTGCGCCGTGGTTGGGTTGTGCTCGCGGCGTCGCCCTTCGCCCTCTTTCGTTCCTTTGCTTCCGGTTGTTGGTTGATGACAATTGTGTCATTTTCATTTCTTCAAAAATCGTAGTTTTTCAAGGACGCGGTAGAACGAAGGGAGTCTCAATCTGCATGTCGGTTGATTCACCAACTCTCGCAGTGATTCCTGTCACTGATTGCGTTTTGACCCCTTCGAGCGTGGTAATAGAGACCGGAGCAATTTGGGGTGACCGTTGAATATTGAAGTCGGCGTCATGAACGCGAAGATGATACGAAGGTCATTGATCACTTGTTTGAAAACTGAGATTCACCAGTGCTACGCATAACTATTGGCTGTGAAAATTTTGTAGTATGTACCTGAGATATAGCAATACCCCTATGCAAAACCTTGGGGCAGCATAAAATTTTCAAGGCACAAAGCATGAAATATGTCGAGTGACCATGCATTTTTAGGCTAAAATTTGCCATCAAAACAGAGATCCGACAAGATCCCTTGCCCCATTCACAGAGAAAGTACATACCATATTTAACACCTCCTACTCAGTCATCTCTGGAAATTTCAGAGCATAGGACAAGCCGGATGAAGTAGAACTTAAGAATTAATGACGCCTACTCATCAGCGTGGCGTAAATTAATGGGTTCTGAATACCGGAAGACGCGGACTTTCCAGATCTCGACGCTGCCGTTTTTGCGGGGCACCGTTCAAAAATGTCATCTTCCTTGCGCTGCAGTCCCTTTTTGAGGCGGGGGCCTAAGCACATCAAGGTAACCGGCGGCCCCACAACCCAAGCCATGAGGCTGGCGTTACGGCCATTGAAACTCAATTGATACATACATGTTCTGCCCGGCACTGTATCAAAATACGGGTCAGGACTCGGAGGAGAGAGGAAATTGAAATTTGACCGGACGCACCGAGAGATGCGGGTGGACTATCATTGCGTAGTGAGATACGAAGGGAAAGCACGGCTTTGACGAGTCGATCCGTATTGCATAACCACTGAGAGGATCCTGAACGTGACCAGTGTAGGTGGAGCGCTCTGCTCAAAGAGAAATTGTGGTGCTTAGCTCAGCTGTCCAGGTCAAGTGTGTAAATGGGGCCAACAGCATTATCGAGCAACCACCTTCCTCCTGGAAGAAGGTGCATACGCCTCTGCGTCATAATATCGACGTTGGGTTTCCGTGACCGGAATGTGGATGGAACCGGATTGATTGTATCATTTCTCCTGAATATGAAGCCGCCTTATGACCTCTTTCTCGGACTCCTCCACTGAGCAGCCCTCCGCAGGACCCTCAAGGACCTGTGGACTAGACCTGATTAACATTTCTGAAGCTTTAGAAGTCTATAAGGAACGTGGTTTTGTAATCGCGTGTATATGATGACAAGACAAGTCTGATTGAGGTAGTCCATCTGATTCGAGGCAAATTTTTGGGGGAAGCGATAACTCATCGGCTTAATTGCTTGCAGGTTTTTCCAGTCCAGAAGGCTAAGTGGTTCGTATGAAAGTTCGTCGGGAGGGGTAAGCATCGCCGTCTGCAAAGTTGCTTTACACATGAAGGTTGTCCAAGGAGGCAAGCCAGAACTTAGAAACACAGCTGAACTCAGGCTAAAGCCAGCATTATGAGCGTGGGTTTGCAGCCGGACACGAACCGCAAAGTTCACCGTATTTCTGTGTTACCGCCGCAGTTATATGAGGACCAGGTGATGATTGCGAACCCAATTGACCAAACAGTATAAATTCCCTCCCTACGGGATTACCGCAGGCAGGAATCTACATAACAATTTGATGCTTTATGCGTCAGGCGCAACCAACATGAACGTTCCCGCAATTGGATCACCCAATCCAACTTCCTGTGCAAACGCACTGATGTTGAACAGTGAAGTCGGCGTGGTGGGTGTAACGACAGTTTGCTGGTTGAATCCAGCCGGTTGATTAAACAGTAAGAAAATATACCTAAAATAAATTAATATGAATTTGTTTTTCCCTACCAACAAAATTAGAAAGATGGATGGCGAACCTGTGTGCATCCGACCCCGCAGGCGGTGTAGGCTGCCTGAATTGGCTAATCGCTGGAGTCGAATTAGTTAACAACCCTCCAGTCCTCACAGAAGGCGCGAAATTGCCTCCAAGGAAGTGGCGGATTTGGGCTGAGGTAGGCTGTTGCGGGGTGGGTGCGTCCGGGTCTACAGCTGCGATGACGAACGGACCACGGGACGAAAGATTAACTACGCTGAAAATTGGGGGACCCGCGGTTGCTACAAGTTGTTTTAAGATGAATGAAATGCTGATGCTACGTTATCCAAGAGCGACGTACAATTGCGGGCCAATTGTTCGCCTGCGTGGAGTGTGATCGGTCGGCCACCACTTTCTGGGAAGGTCACTTCGAGGAGTGCAGTTGGGTTGAAGTTGATTGAGAGGTCCCTCGGAATCTAAATTCAAAGGACTTCAATCGTGAATCGTGACTCAAAGATGGAGACTCGGGGATACGAACATTAGCCCTCACAAAGGCATCCCGAACCGTCCTCAGGCTCGTATCCTGGGCACTAACAGCCAGGGCGACGAAGCTCAAGAGACCAAGTGAGAATCGCATTGTTGTCTTTGGTTACGAACATTAGTGCTCGTACGAGGAATAAATACCCTCGCCAAGATGCACAGGTGTGAAAAGAAGTGACTAAGGGTGTTACTTCTGGGAAAGTTAGCTAGTGATTAGTGCGGCACAAATTCGGTTGTCTTCACACTCATGCTTCCCCACTAACCGGATTTTCTCTTGTAGATGACGCTGTGGGAGCTCGGAGAAAGGAGGTGTGCAATGTTCTCCAATGCAGCCACCGCCAACGGTGCGGCGGGCCGCCTCGGCTTGCCTTTGTGATTCTTCATAGAGGGCCGATATCATTGGTTCGCACTACTATTTAGCGCTATGTTGATCTCGGAAATAGACAAAATCTATCACCGACAAGATTGATTCACACCAGCCCAGACTCTTAAGGATTATCGGGATTAGCGACCATCATGAACGTTCCCGCAATTGGGTCTCCCAAACCAACGGCCTGTGCAAAGATGTTGTATCGGTGTATCAGCCGAGACGAGCGTCTGTTGGTCAAACCCTTCGGACTGTTTGAACGCCAAAAATACATAGCTACTCCGGTAGGCACAATCAGCAAGATTCACGTAATCCGGGATCCCAGAGGAAGCTTTGCCCCACCGATGATTGCCCGCCGTAGGGGTGGGCTGCCTCCAGCTTGAGACGGGAACTGGAACACTCGTGTTGGCCAACAAGGCCCGGAAGACCCCGAGTCCTCTACATCTTCCGTTCTGCCTTCTGTTTTCCCCTCACCCTTCTTCTGTCCCTCACCCTTCGTCGTTCCTTCCCAAGACTGTCCTTCACTGCTCTCCTAATCCGGGATCCCATCCAGCACAGTTCCATTGCGCGACACTTAGCAACAGCGAAGAATTTCCAAATACTTTTAATAGCACGGCCAGATCTGTCGACGGGGCTTCCGTGATACTAGACAAACACTGACCAGGAAAGTAATATTGCGTACTGTCATCCTCCGCTCGGGCGACCCCTTCCAGCCACCAGTGGACAGTGTTGTACACTGCTCTGCATTTTATGGACTACGTTGACGACGTTGGAGGATATCAGAGGATTAGATGAGGCAGCGGTAAAGAAAGGTTTGTTCCATTTTTTGGGGGTGTCCCAATCCGCCTACCCCGGTACCAAAAGCGTGGCCGTAGAGCTCTTGGGTGTAGACACGGAAACAAGCTTCAGCGGAGTGTGAGGACATGGTTGACTAGCGCGTATGTGGGATTGGTAAATGCGTGGACGGTGGATGGAAGCGTGAACAGGGCTATAGAATTAGAGGCGGTGGTATTTGTCGTAGGTAGGGGGAGAACAGGTAATAGGAGACTGTATAGTCTAAGGGGGCATCGTAGGGGTTGCCGTAGACGGAGAGGAGGAAGTGGGTGTCTGAGCGCGCGCATTCGAGCATTACGTCGGGAAGATGTCTGGGAGTGGGTCGGCAACAGATCGATGAAGTTAGATAATACATAGGTACTGAATGCCCCAGTCAGCGAGCTGGTACTGCTTTAGACTGATGGTCACACCGCAGGATCCTTAGGGGCGTTTGGGCTATTTGTGGAAGGTTGAAAAACATCGGAAATTTAGGGTCTAAGTGTTCACGGTTCGCGAGGTGTTAACCACTCTCGCCCAAGAACCTGTGCCTTGTTCGTGCCTTGCGTCAGCGCACGCATTCATCCTTCCGTTCAATATGAGAGGACTGTGAACGATGGTGACCAAAGACCCCAGCCCACAGTGATGAAGAGACCCAAAGCTGAGCAACGAAAAGAATGCCATACCGCTAGGTAGGTCAGCAATAGAGCTCCTTCAGAAGGACGGAAGTCCTCCGACTAAACCCACGTTGCTCTGCTTCGCGCAGACCTCTTCGGAGGGCGCTAACCATAATTGATCCATCTCATCCAAACAGCACCCGAGGAAGGGGAGTCAGCACCCGAACCGGGCTCCGTCCCTGCGCGGACCTCACCTCTTGGGGGGACAGCTGGCATTGTTGAAATATAGTGGGTCATTATGGGCGATGGGAAAGGAATACCGGTAGGGCTATATGAAGGAACAGGGGGGAGAAACGGTGGGGAGAGGATCAGGGTCCGGAATGCGTAGTAGATAGCAAGGTCATTCATTACGGACATCTTTTTTTCTTTTTCCTGGGACTCTGGCACGAGGTGGAATACCCAACTCCCACCACCCGGAGAATGTGGTGGGACTCCTCTGAAACCCGGGGGGGTGGTTGGGACGCGCCCGTCAACTAGTCCATTCAGTACACTAACTATGCAGGTTACTGATAGCTGGAAGTTTCAGCGCCCATGCTGGATGGACGTGTGAAGATCCTCTGCTTTCAAGGCAGGGGGGATGGTAGTGCCTTAGGACTGATGAGAGGGTCTTTTAGGTGTAGCCTACCTCGAGGAACTGCGATCGGGCCTCCGTTGCATTCCGGAGATGCGCAATAGGACTCTGAAGTGAATATAAAAAAATTTAAAAAAAGGACGGAGTCCTCAGGATATGTGACAGGAGTAAGGTGATTGCTATATGACCCCAAAGTTGCTCAAATATCGCACTCAACTGTGTCCTGCATTCGTACTAGGATTTCACATTGTGGTCACTTGTATCATGAGCTCACAAGGACAACACCTTACTTCACAACCGACATTATCTACACTTCCTCATGAACTTTTTTCTGAAATGTTAAACCTTTTGGACTGGAAGGGCCTGTTAGCAATCAAATCGGTACTGTTATTTCTTCTTTCAAAACCCCACCTCAAGACGGACTGATCGCACCACCTAGGCCTGCAAGCGCTTGCACATGATCGCAAAACCACGCTTTTTGTGGACTCCGAAAGCTTCAGAAATGTCACTCAGATCTTGTTCACCGGTTCTTGAGGTTCCTGCGGAGAGCTACTCGGTGGAGGAGCTCGGGAAAAAAGTCATAAGGCGCCTCTAAGTCGAGGAAAGATGGCGTGACCCTGACCCATCCACATTCCGCTTGCAAGAACTCGAGTCCATAGAATGACGCAGGGGCGTATGTACCTTCTCCCCAGAGGAAGGTGGTTGCTCGATAATATCGCTGGCTATGTTTACGCACTTGACCTGGACAAACCTGATCGAGCGCCACAGGTTCTCTTCAAGGAGTAGCATTGCACCTCCACTAAGCCTGTTCTGGACCCTCTCTGTGGGTCTGCAATATGGATCGACTCGTCAAAACCGTGGCTTTTGCTTCACATGGCACTGACAGTCCATCTGCGGGTTCCAGTGCGTCCTGTCTCAATTTATCCCTCTTTCCCCCGATCCATAATCTTATTACAAGGACTGAGCCGGATATGCATGCGGGCAATCGACTAGTCACTATCATTGACTCTGACCTACATGCCGAGTTTTTCAACGTCAAGATACTCAACGAGTCACATTCTTTGGCTTTGGAACGATCGTTCCGTATTTATTGCACTCTAGCTCAACATCATCGGTTTCGCGAGTCTATGCTGACCACCATTCCTCTCACATCATGACGACCTACAAGGACAGTTTCGGTGCACTTCAAATACCCCATGAAACGGAACTACCACCGATTGCGAAACGGTCCCCGGGATGACGTCGAGAATCACTCCCTAAGCTTGGGCCTTTCACTTATGGTCGTGTTGCGAAGAGATGATTCAATGGATTTCGCTTCCTACGACCTGCGGGACGAGCAAATCCAGATGGAGTCCGATGTATAGATACAAATTTTTCCGGGTAGTGAATTTCTGTACTTCGTGGCGTGCGACGTAGGTTCTGGGCGCACTGTCATGACATGCAACACAGTAATAAGTACTTCTTCCTAGGAAATTTAAAAATGCAATAAATTCTCACGGATGACGACAATGGGGTATGCTGCGTGGAATTAGACCTGGAGTTTCACGTTTAACCAGGGATATGAAGTGATATGGTCATAATTAAGCATTTCTGTCAAAGGCAGGCATAGGCAAACAGCAACCAATGAAAACGGTTGAAACGAACCCTAAGTGAGGTCGTTACGTGCGAGGATGAGTAGCGCCGGGGGGAGAGATGCCGCCACACCCGAGCGAGGAAGGATACGCGACATCACGGGAGCCGGACAGTGGACGCTAGGTGACGGAATCTGATGGTCGTTAGCTCAAATTTCAAATTTCAAGCTTCAAGCTTCAAGCTTCAAGAACAGTGCTATTACCACCCGATCCTGTGCTGCCCAAAAATGATCATGGTGGGGCCTCGTGAGGAAGGCTTTCCCTATAGTCTGAGTTGTCGATTCACCCTTGTGCGTCTTGGAAGGATGGGAATCCCATTGGTCCGTAGTGCGACGCCGACCACGGTGTTCGCTACCGTAATTGTTGACAGCTAGTTCATCAGTTTGTCCAATGCCGGGATTGTGTCAAGAGCGGTGTCTAATTTTGGCAAGCGATTGGACCACCTAACACAATACGCATATATCTGTGGGCGAGACACAAAAGGTTCCTATGTTTGGACACGCAGGTGTTCAGTGCACTATCACCACATTTTCAGGCGCAACCGCCACCCCCAGGGAACCATGGCATAAAACACAGGTCGTCAGAAAGGCTTCCAGTACTTTACCTCTCTTATTTTACATCTTGGATTACTCGCCACTTTTGGAAATGATTCGGGTTACTAACTTCGCTACACTGGGGCAAGCTGACCGAGCGACTGTCGAGGAGGCCGAACTCTTTCTATCCTCTATGCTTGCCATCCGCGCGGAGGCGAACAACTCATCATCTTCTCCGGGTCCCTCTCCTACCTCATGCACCCGCCCAGCCATTGCAAAGACCATTAAAGTCATAGAACCGCGTGTCCTCCGGGGAAACGTTACCCTCTCACCTGTGCACTGTAATCCTATTTCTTCACGTTCGAAAGCGACACCGAAGTCCTCGACAAGCCTTGGAAGTTATATCTTCGCGGAAAATCCAGAAAAAAGAAAATGTTTGTGGCACTGCTGCGAAAGCAAGGATGGCCTTAGCGAAATACAAGTCTCGCCGGAATTATGCTAGCCCTTATAGAGCTCGCAGGAGCGACTCAAACATGTCCGAGTCAGAACGGCTGGAGGTACTAGAAGGTGATGAGCTTATTGGAGAGATTGAACCAACAAGTATTTGGTGCTTGAGTTGCGAAGCGTGGGTTGCGCTAGATAAACGGAGAAAATATTATGTCGGCATGTGGGAGAAGCATAAAAAATGCTACCATCTGCCTGTGAGTGTGGTTTTGGTTTCATTCTTTGATTTTTCTGAATAGCGGGAATTTGGTTCTTTCAACTGTAGGGTGGGCGGCAGTACGAATTGGCACAGAAGATCTACGAGGAGACCGGTCAACGGGTGAAGCTCTTTGAACCAAAGAGACAAAAGGAAGACTGATTATCGGTTGGATACGAGTACTCTTCATGATGTAGTTGAACGCCCAATGGACAATGAACGGTCTTGATGCACTTCCTGTTTACTCCAGCCAAAACCATGACAGTATTGTATTACCTTATTCACACCGCGGCACAATTGCCAACCCCTCACCCGATCCAGGATGGAATGGTGTCGATAGCTTGGGGTGGTATTGATGCATTCACGTCAGGTCTCCAGAACTTCCTGCCTGTGACGCCAGGTGGGTGTGACACCCGTGTTTTCGGGTTTCGGGTTTGCAATAGTTCAGGGTGTTCACCCAGACGTTAGTGAAGCTCTTTCTTGACATTCTTTCTCGTTTTCTAGGGTTATCTCTATGGTGCCCTGGCCTACCCCCACTGAAGCCATTTCCAAGCCTTCCTGACGAGGTTATATACACTGCGCCAATGTGGCAGTGGGTCGTATCGAAATCACATTGATTTCAGAAAGTGTAAAGTGTGTCATATTGAAGACTACACTTTTTGGATTTAGTATGATATTGATATGACGAGTGTCAGCATCAACTCGCCGGCGCAGTGCATACTAAATACCCCGCTACTTAAACAGGAGAAGTTTGATATCAGTCAATTCGGTAGGTGTTAAGTTATCCTCGCATTCGCTGAACTCAATTATTTATACCTCACTAGACCTGCCAGCGCATTCGCGCGGTTACGAAACTGCACCTCCTGTGGTCCTCGCGAGCTTTAAAGCTGACGCGCATGTCAGGTGTACCAGTCCTCAGTGGCCCAGTGGAAAGGTATTCTGTGGAAGAGCTGGAGTAAAAGTGCTTAAAAGATGCTAAATTCAAGAAAGGTGGCGCAACCCTCGTTTACTTACGTACCGCTCACGAAAGCTCAAGTTCGGATTTGGTACTCGCTGTCGTTTTCACCTTCTACTCGGGGGGAGATGGTTGCTTGACAACATCGATGGCTATGTTTATTTCCTTGACCTGGAGAAATCTGAGGCCGAACCATGATCTGAAGCCGAACTATGCATAATCTTCGAAGAGAGGTGTCAGACCTTTATGGTCATCTCGTGGGCCCTCCCTGTAGTTCTGGATTAACTCGTAAGCCATGACCTCACTTCTGATGAGCCCATCCTCTATGCTAACTCTGATTGGGCTCATCAGGACCTTCACCAGCTTGATAAACAAGCTTGTGGTCACTAGTACCTCGAAGGTAGCGAAAAATACGCTCGAAAGGGGCTTCAGAACAATCGCACAACCGTATATCTAGTACCCAGGTGAGTCTTACCTACTGGGTTTTTTTTCGGGTTCAGCCCTTGATCTACGCTCAAGACTTGAGTTGTATGTGTATCTATCATTTGGATTTTCAAGGATGTGCTGCCAACACGGCTTGAGCCATAAAACCACTTGTTACTATTTGATGCCCTGGCTCCTGTTTGAAAAGTGGGCTTCAAGTCGGAGGATGTCGTTCAAGATTGCTTTCAGGTCTCAGGGCTTTCGCTCATGGTAATGCTGCAGAGGGGTCATTCTATGGATATCGTTACCTTCGACTTGTGGGACAGGGGAAATGAGGTGGTGTCTCAAGCTCGTATACGAATGTGTCCAAGTCGTGGATGCCTCGATGTAACAGCATGCGATAAAGCTTCTGGGCGTGTCATTATGCGAAGTAGTAGAATGTCATTGTATTAGAGATATAAATACGTAATTTGCTCTTGTAATATCGAGTCTGGAATCCGGAAATGGATCTGATAGCCTGGCAACGCAGTATGGGAGAATATGTGGTCCAACAGGCATGAGTTTCATCAATCTATGGTTATATTTCGAAGGAGTGGGCGGGTCATATGTTCCATCATCTATCAGTGCGCTCAGGTGTATCAGTACAAACGGTGGAGCTATCGAATCCATGATCCTTCTCCAGCATGTATATATTGCGCAAGATGGCGAATATCAGCAGCACCGATAGTAATCTACTTGAATGTATGCGACTGATTACCACCTTTGAACTCGCTATGTGCCTTTGGGGGCGCAGGAAAGTCGCCGAAGAACTGTCCGCCTATGTCGTCCAGTTAATAGCCTATTCACAAGCGGGGTCATAAAACGTACCTTTGCCCCTCTTCGGCTTCTTTTTCAACGGCTTCCGGTCTTCTGGATCCGGGTTGTCATCGAGGATGTTCGGCACATTTACAAAGTCAAATGTTTCAGGGTCTGCTTCTGTGCTGTTCTCAACACCAGCGCCAACGTTGTCCAACGTAGTTTCGGTCTCGGGATCTTTGCCTCGTGTTTGGGTCGTGCTCGCAGCGTTGCCCTTCGCCCTTTTCCGTTTCTTTGCTTTCGGCTGGCCAACGACGACAATCGTGTCTTTTTCCGCTTTTTCAATAATCGTAGTTTTTCGGTGTGCGGCAGGAACGAATGGAATCTCGATCTGCATGCCGGTTGATTCGTCAACTTTCGCAGTGGTGTCCGCCGAAGATTGTGTTTTGTGTTCGATAGCTGTTCTTTCCACCATTGTTGTGGAAGTCGTCGCAACCTGGGTTGTGATTTTAGTCATGGTGCCTTAAGTGTGCATCTAGATTACGCTGACCTTTGGTACCGTGGGCATGATGACCAGTGTACTGTTGATCCTCTCGACTAATTTCTGGAATTGGAGAGAACCTGACGGAAGCTGATCTTTTGTTGGCGCAGAGGTATCCTTGGTAGCGTTTGCAAAGAGTGCGCTTCGCGCAGTAGCGTAAGCCGAAGCAGCTGGAGGTGGCCGACGAGTCGCAGTCTGGGTTTTGCCGAGGAGTGATGATGATGTTTTGAGCATTTCATTTATTTTATCTGTACCTGTTGCAGAGTTAGTTAGCGGACACCAAGGTGGGAGGGCGATCCACGTACCCCAGAGCTTCTCATTCGGGTCTTGAACGTGCTTCTGACTGTCGTTCACCTCCACCTGTTCTTTGCTTTCAACGCCCTTCTTTACATCTTCCGCTTTGTCTTCTGCGATCCCCTCATCCTTCTCTCCCTCACCCTTCGTCCCTTCCTTCCCAAGGTTGTCCTTCACTGCCTCCCTAATCTCGTCCAGCAATTCCTTTGCACGGCGCTTCACAACCTGCGGAACAGGAACTTCCGAAATATTCTCAACAGTGCAGCCAAATCCGCTGGCGGGGCCTCCGCGATCCTAAACAAAAATTGATTAGGAAGAACATATCGCGTGCTTTCATCCTCCTCCCGGGCGACTTTTTCCCGCCACCAGTGGACAGTCTTATACACTGCTCTCTGCATTTTTTGAACCGCATTGACGCTGTTGAAAGACATCGTGGAGTCAGATGAGGCAGCGGTGAAGAAAGGTTTGTTCCATTTTTTTGCGAGTGTGTCCCATCCGCCTGGTCCGGTACCGGAAGCGTAGTCGTAGGGCTCTTTGGTGTAGACCCGGAGACAAGTTTCGGCGGAGCGTGTGAGGACGTGGTTGATTAGCGCAGTGTGCGGGGTTGGTAGATGCATTGACTGTGGATGGAGGCGTGGACACAGGTATGGAGTTGGGGGTGGTGGTGTTTGCTGCGGATGGGGGAGAAGAAGAGCGGGAGCGGGAGGCTGCACGGTCTAAGAGGGCATTGCGGAGGTTGTCGTAGATGAAGAGGAGGAAGTGGGTGTCTGAGCGTGCGTATTCGAGCATTTCGTTGGGGAGAGGTCTGGGAGTGGATCAGCAATGGCGCAATGGAGTTGGATTTTACATACCGAATCCGCCAGTCTGCAAGCTGATACCGTTTGTCGGGATTGTAATCGCAGTACATCTCCAAGAGGTTGGCGAGGCCATGCCGGGGAAATTCTTGCAGGGTTGAGTGATGTTCGTTAATCAATGAAGATAAACTTACCAAGTAATTTGGATGCATGGAATGTGTCAAATAGGTTCACCACATACAGGTTGAAGTCTTGTTGCAACCAGACAATATCACTCTCCGCACCATGAAAGACCTTCACAATCTTTGGATCTGTGAACACCTCGTTCAACACCTCCATTTCATCCCGTAACGTAATAACATCGACGACGAAGTCTTCCTCTCTGGTGCTGATTTGCATCAAGCACAGGAAACCTGAGTAAGAACGGTAGCTGTGGTGTTCTAAATCTACGGCGATTTCATTTTTGCTACGAAGCTTGTCGAGCATGCTTTGGAGGGCTTCAGGAGTTGAAATCCAAGTGAAGGGAGTTTCGGAGAGAGAGAGGAGGAGATTCGGGTGTTGTTGGGGCATAGACATGTGCTGGGTAGGTTATGTGGTTGATTTCGTATCGGTAGGGATGGTTCGCCCTATCCTTGAGTGGTTAGGTCATGTATAGTGAGAGAAAATGATACGTACATTAAGGCGGAACTTCCTTCCATGTTGGTGCTGTCGTTTGTGTCGGTGTAGACATGGCCAAGAGGCACTTTTGCGTTGTATTTATGGGAGAGAGAAGGATACCAGGGTGCGTCACTGTTGTCCGGTTTACGCTTAAATGAAAGTTGGGGTTTCGTGAGATAGGAGGCATGGTGTATTGCGGGATCGAGGCCGCCTTTGGGTGCTATAACTTTCTACAAAGGTATTAACTCGGGGTGAAGTTTGATTTGGACAGGTTCCGTACTCGTTTGGCTGGTGCAGGAGCACTGGTAGGCAGGTTGATAGCAATAGCAGGCCCCTTGTCTCTCCCGAGCACTTGATCCAGACAGCCATCCTAAGCTGCTTTATTAATCTCCCTTCAGAAACCAAAGGGTAAAACCTCACAGTGCGCTCAAACAATTGCTCCATGACATCGATGACTAGGGAATGAAAATTGTCCACAACATCATCTTGATCTTCTAGTTTTGCTTTACCCTTTCCCTTTGCCGGCTTTGCATCTGTAGAAGAAGAGAGTCCCAGGAGTTTGTTGGTGAGGTTTAGGACACGAGAGGAAACTGTGTCGATATCGCGGGCGAGGCCGGTGTCGATAGAGCGATAGAAATTGATGTCCGTTGGGAGCGTTGCTGCATTTCGAGTCGCTTTAAGTGCAGATGCCTGAAGCTTTGTGTTATGTTCGTCAAACGACGAGGATGACAGTCCAGGCAAACTCATTGCACACGCCGCGCACGACTCGCCGCACAAAATTCTGGGGATTTCTTGGATCACGTCACATGACGTTACTCCGACTGGAGGCTATTTTATCAACATGAACAACAGCCTCCATGGATGCCCAGCCAATTCATGGGCCAACAGGTCTCTGCAAAAAATTGGAACAGAGTCCTGTCGTCCCTATGTGATATTATTGCTAGGGAATGTATGCGTAGTTAAAAACTGGATGCTTAAAGTTTAATGATTAAGTGAGGTCTATGACCTTCTCCTTCCAATAATGATCTTCTTGGTTCCGCTTTGACTTCTCTCTTAACTTGAGTGGTCCAGGCACCCTTTCTCTCAAGCGCTCTGTCGATCCTTGCCTAAAATTCAATCAGTTGTGCTACTGTCTCCTGCCCCCCCCCCATGTGTAACTCACACGGAGTGCCGTTAGTTTCTCGACATCCTCCTCGTCACTAATTTCCGTTACTTGTCTGGCTTCCTTCTGGTTCGCAGATGTTTTGGATACATTGGAGGAACGGGCAGTTGGCTCAGCATCGGGGGCTTTCTTTCGTTTGTTATTCTTTACTTTAGGTCCCTGCGGCAAAGGTCGGTCCAAAGGGGCAACTCCTTGGGCTTAAAGAAACGCTGCCATGAGTGGCGTCAGAAGCGGAAGGAGATACTTACGAAAGCTCACCTCGGGATCTGTGTCGGAAAATAAACTTGGCCGCGACGGCTATGTCTCTCGATAGATAGGGCTCAGGTCGATTGTCAGGCGTTCGGTTTTGGATCCGGCCAAGGCTGTGGCTCTCTTTATTAGATAATGACGGTGGGACTCTGTGAAATACATACCCAACACAGTCTTGTATGCCCTTTTCCCCTCTTTCGGGGATCAACCTTTGGCCGGGGTATCGATATTTCGATGGTCGGAGGAAGGGCGACTAGTAACGTTCTTGACCTGCCTTGCATAGGACACGGTTACCACGATTGTTCCCAAACCCGCCACATTTAGAGATTGTACTGGGAGTTGATCATCGTCTCATGCTCTGTCAGGTTTGTTGCATGATACAAGCAGGTATGTTTGACTTACCAACCAGTTGGCCTTGTGAAAATACGAAGAATTGATAAGTTGTGGGTGAAGGCCTGCATCTGTCAATGATTTGTTCGCGGCTGGGATTGAGAAATCTTTTGTTTGTAAAGACGCCATCCATATTCACTTCAAGGGTCATAAATCTGGACGGAGTTGTATTCCGCACGTGAATTATGAATTCCTGGGACCACACTTTTAGATATGTGCGGAAGTACACTGGGAATGCATACCTTGCCAGAGCAAGATGGTATCCAACATGAAGCTAATTTTTCAGCATCCTTAGTTTCTGTTTGAAATTCTTGGAGAGGTTGTCCGTCGACGTGGATCGCAGCGGAGACGGCGTTGTAGGAAACCATTCTAGGGAAACTGGCAGCTATTGGAACTTGGAATAACGTCATCCAATGTAGGATCACGTGGTGTGACAAACGCGTCGCACGAATTAAGTAAATTGATTTGACCAGACGTCATGATCATCAACGCTTTTTAAGAAAACTCAATAATTTGGCCGTGACGCCAGCACACCATCCCTTTTCTTGTCCCCACTGTTAGTTTAAGACGTCGGTCATTTGTCATTTGTGTAAGGATTTTCTGGCTGCTATCCCTCACCTCTAGATCCTGCGGGGGCTTGCGTGGAATTAGGTCGGGCTTGGGATCAGACATTGATTAATTGATTGTGGAAAACGCAGAGGTGACGTCATGTGTGTCATCATCCCTCTTGGAGGGAGCTGCAAACAAGTCTTAAAGGTGGCAATGACTGATGTTCACAAAGGCCATGGAGATCCATCCAGAACCAAGCTTACCATATGCTCGAGATATCTTTCGACCTGCCCTCTTTATCAAACTTTTCATTGTGTGGGTGGTATACTGGTACAACAACATCCGCACCGGCCATGTTGGCCACCCATGCCTCATACGTTCCACTGGCCAGGTCATTAGGGAGCAAATGCCGCTGAAAAAGCGCCTGCGCACGCTCATTCCTCTTCTCGCCTGAAGTTCGAATGGATCGATCGCCTGCAGCTCTTCAGGCAGCATCTCCACCACGACGCCGACGTATCAGGCAAATACGAAAATTCGCCCGAATCCAAGAAGCATAT
Source organism: Calvatia gigantea (assembly GCA_025093985.1). NCBI lineage: Eukaryota > Fungi > Basidiomycota > Agaricomycetes > Agaricales > Lycoperdaceae > Calvatia > Calvatia gigantea. Next base: position 292,416 of record JACAAK010000017.1, read on the forward strand.
CCCCAGGTTTATTCGACAATACGGCATTGATATGTCCGAGTTTGAGCCAAGCGACCCAGACGAATATCAGTGCTTCAACGATTTCTTCACGAGAGCGCATAGACCAGGTTCTAGACCACTAGCAGAACCCGGAAATGATTCCGTGACGGTTGCTGCAGCGGATTCTCGTCTTGTCGTTTTTGACACGGTCAAGTTGACGAAGGCCTTCTGGATCAAGGGCAGGAATTTTTCCGTTTTTACGTTGATGGGAGGGGACGAAATAGCAGAAGAGAAGGCGCAACGATGGAGTGATGGGAGTGTGGCGGTCTATCGTCTAAGTCCCCAGGATTATCACCGGTATCATTCGCCTGTCGCGGGGCGTGTCACCTGGGTTCGTCATATTCCAGGTAACTACTACGGCGTAGATCCTGTGGCAGTTCGAAGCGATATATCCGTATTGGACACGAATGCGCGTACGGTAGTTATCATCTCCACTCAAGAATATGGGGAAGTTTTGTTTGTGGCGGTTGGTGCGGAGGAGGTGGGTAGCGTCAAAACTGATCTGAAGGAGGGCCAGAGACTTAAGAGAGGAGACGAAGTGGGTCAATTCGCATTCGGAGGAAGTTCAATCGTGGTTTGCTATGAGAAAGGGCGGGTGAACTGGGACGAGGATTTGCGAGAGGCGAGCTTACTGGGTTATATGGTGGATATCGAAGTTAACGAACGAATTGGCAAACTTGTGATGGGCGGCAAGTGATAAAACTTATGTATTTCCCACACTTCACTTCCACATTGTTTTCGGCTATTTCTTTTCTCCCTCGTCATGTTTATTCTTAGTACTCGATGCCACATGCACTCAAGTATCCCTGAATAAATTGCCACAGTCTCGATCTCGGATGTGGTTCCGTTTTCCTTCCACCTTCGGGTTTTTCGGCTAATTTTGGAGGCTACCCTCGTGCCATTCCCACAAAAGTTGGTTCTTCAAAGACGTCTCTTCCTTGACGCCGGCTGGCTCACGGTGTTGTAATGACACTCACTGCTACCCCCCGGGTCATAGCACAGGCAGACGTCAATTCAAAGCACTCTGCAACTCCCCGGCGTGGGCCACCCTCAGGGGAAGGGGCAGACGAGCCCGGGCTACTGGACGGCCCACAGGAAAAGTCAGAAATGGAGCCCAAGGTGGACATTGAGCACGTTCCAGTGAAAGATGACCCAAGGCAATGGACACCTCTTCGCAAGGTTAGCTTAACTATTCAAGGTTCAACGAGGTGCTGAAACACTATCTTAGACAGTGACACTGCTGCTCATATCTGCTGCTTCCATGACAGTAGGAATCCTTAGTAGTATCCAAAACCGTGTGTACCATTCATCTGCCCATCTGCTGGGATCATGAACTATCTTCGAGACAGCGGCCGTAGCAGAGATGGAGCGAGACTTGCCTGCGACGAGTTCTCAATTCAGCGTAAGCCTTGCCCTTTTCATGCTTGTTCAAGGCCTCGTACCAGTGGCATGGAGTGCAGTTACTGAAATCAAGGGAAGAAAGGTGCGTCCTAATCATTTTTTAAATGCTTTGAGTGTTAATTGCTGGCGATTATGCAGCTAGTCTATGTGTTATCTTTGCTTCTTACCACCATTGCTTCCATCGTTGTTGCTCTGAGTCACAGTATTGGGCTGTGAGTTGAAACACCTGCTATAGTAGACCCTGTTTTTCTTACTATCACTTGATACCCATTCTCGAACCCAGCGTGATAGGATTCAGGTGTATCCAGGCAGTCGGGTTCGTCCTTTCGAGTTATCATCAAAACGTCGATTTATTCGTACATACTCAGATCGAGCGCTTTTCTGGCTATTGGAGCAGCTACCCTTGCCGATATATATGAACCACACGAAAGAGGAACGAAGGTCAGGTTTTAATTATCACCATGTGAGAAATTGTCGTGCTGAAGTAACCAAGATGGGAATATACTATACCGCCCCTTTGCTCGGTCCAGTACGTCCTTGCGCGAATAAATTCCAGGCCGGTTTTCATAGCATTCCCAGTCACTAGGCCCCATCCTTGGGGGTGGGCTAACATCGGGGCTTGGTTGGCGATCAATCTTCTGGTTTAGCACCATTCTCAGCGGAATATGCTTGCTCGCATTCCTGGTGTTCTTTAAGGACACATTTAGGCGAGAGAGAAGCCTGACGTATCAGAGCATTCTGAAACAAAGGCTAAAACACAGGGCGAGGAAGTCCGAACCCCAGCCTGGGTCAGAGAAATTTCGACAGGCATCGCAGCACCAGAAGAAAAATCTTCGCAAGAGAGTCATGGACAGCTAAACGCGAGTGAATTAGACCAAGTAAAGGTCACCCTTCGAGATATCAATCCATTCCGGCCTATTTATCTCGTTCTTCGTCGTCGGAACAATGTGGCAATGTTGTTTGTCACTGGTAAGATCGTCTGATTGAATCCCAAGAGATGTTCTTACACCTGTGTAGGCGTTATGCTCGGATGGCAATTCATGATCACCTACACTATTGCACGCACTCTAAGCTTCAGGTATCATTATGATGCTTGGAAGATTGGCTTCACCTCCCTGTCGTACGGACTTGGTAAGCTTTGACTTCCACGATGCATTGACCACAGGCGAAACCAACTTTTCCTGTGCTTGTATAGGGTGTTTGTTCGGCAGTGTCGTGGGTGGTAGATGGTCTGATCTAATGTTACGAAGAATGAAAGCAAAGAACGGTGGTATAAGCCAACCCGAAGTCAGTTAATTTCCTCGGATTTCTCACCAACTCGCACTAGTGACGATCATCCCTGATCTACGTTTCAATAGATGCGTTTGAGGAGTGTATTGTTCAGTGTATTTGCTCTCCCGGCGTTCATTGCGGCAAGTGGATGGGTGACGCAGCAACACTGCGCATGTCGCAGCCGTCGTCGTGACGCTATTTGGAGGAGGCTTTTTCTCCACGTACGCTCTTTCCCATTTTCCAGGCATCTTCTGTAGCAAGAAAATGACGCGATATCTCGTAGAATTATGTATAGCAGTATGTTAGCGTACATCGTCGACGCCAACGTCGGAAGGTCTTCCGGCGCAGTCGCTACGAATAGCGTATTCCGTGGCGTATTTGCGTTCATTAGTACTGAGGTAGCTGTGCCGATGCAGGTATGTATCTGTCTCCTTTTTCCTGTTCGAGAGATTATCGCTTACTGCTTAATTCGAACAGGATCACCTAGGGGACGGTGAGTTCCTTCAATCCAATTCAAATGACCAGTGGCCACTTACTATTTCTCTAGGTTGGATGTATACAATCTGGAGTGGAATCATCTTGCTCGCTGGTCTCCTTACAATCATCGTCTCTTACAAAGGAGAAAATTGGAGAAGAGCGGCGGAGGAGAGGGAAGGCACGAGTAACTGATTCTCACCCCAATTCGGCACATTGCAAAGTTCTTCAGCGAATTTCCTGCCGTGTACCCCGTTCGACGTACCCGCAGCCACTTACATCACCTTGTTCCCCCACCCTTTGTGACAGCGGTACATTTGTTGACAGCCGGAAGCAATACAATGAACGGTCAACGAACAGAACACTTGAGGTTTTGGGGATATTTGAATAAGAGGCCTTTCTCACTGATTGATCCATGAGGCATGTGCACGAACGACTGTTATATTCTTGTGGTCGTATTTTCACTCGAGTCTTTTTCTCCACCCAAATTAACACCAGGTGTTGTCGGCCTCGGATATGAACGGTGTCATAACAAGAGGCAGGCCAGGCTGATACTTTTTGCGATTGGCTGTCGACTCCACCGCGTTATTGGCCTGCATTCGGTAAACTGGTTCCGAAAAGGAGTTGTGCCGCAGAAGCCGCCGGTTGCGATCCACAGGTCTCCGTTTTGCCCTTACCTGCTACCGATCATCTTGAATTGTCGATATTCCCTGCAGTCTTGTGAGCAACCATACGACCCATGCGCTGTCTTTCAGTTATAAGGTATTCCTTACCTGGGTGTACCTCAGTGCTTAATTCCCACTGCCTGACCACCGCTCAAGTTTTTTGCCCTTTATTTTCGAAAAAAAAACTCTTGGACACATACACACTTATCCGTGATTTCTAACACCTTCAGGAATCCTTGATTCACTTCCCCTCATCCCACTATGGCGAACGACGCACCGAAAACAACCGACGCTACGGCTCAGGATGCGTCCAACGACAAATCCCGACGAAGTACGATGGACAGTACGACGTCAACGATGGTCGACGTCGAACATGCCGCTGTTGAGGACGATCCACGCCGTTGGACACCCTTGCGAAAGGTACGTCGAGCCTTCCTGACGTGGTGAGATCACCTAAACAGGATCTTCAGAATTTCACTCTATTTTTAATATCTGCAGCGTCTATGATTGCTGGGCTCGCCGGAAACATTCAGACCCGTAAGGGAACAATGGCGATCCGCTTGAGGGAGTAACATTCATACCTATGTTGTTCAGCCGCCATCGAGGACATGGAAGAAGAGCTCCCTGCAACGAGTCAACAATTTAGCTTGACCCTCTCAATATTCATTCTTCTACAAGGGGTGGCGCCGTTGGTATGGTGTGCCATCAGCGAAGTTAAGGGGCGAAAGGTACATGGAATTCTTACGCATCGGCTATCAACTCAGCGCGCCCTAGCTGGTGTACCTCGTGTCGCTCGCCTTCTTCACCCTTGCATCCATCGCTGTAGCAATCAGCACAAATATTGGGCTGTGAGCCACAACGCTTCTACCACCTCCATGATCTCACTTCACCGTAGCGTTGTTACTTTCCGTACAATTCAAGCCATTGGGTATGGATCATTTGGCTGTCCCGACAGTTCTTGACCTGACACTTGTCCAGGTCGAGCCCGGTCATTGCTATCGGGGCGGCAACACTCGCCGATATTTACGATCCCGCTGAACGGGGGACGAAGGCATGTAGCTACCCCCATTCCCGTACATCGCCTCATAAACTTCGATACTACAGATGGGAATTTACTACATGGCACCCCTTCTTGGCCCTGTAAGTGCGCTTCAACTGACTTCAGACTGGGGGTGACCAAAATATCATTTTTTCCAACCTAGGCAATTGGTCCCATTATCGGCGGTGCATTGACCAATGGCCTTGGCTGGCGATCAATTTTTTGGTTTTTATGCATTGTTTCTGGGATGAGTTGGTTGACGTTCCTCCTTTTCTTCCGTGACACCTTCCGCAAGGAGCGTAGCTTGACCTACCAAACCGTCCTTAAACAACATTTGAAGGTCAACCAGAAGGAGGGTGCTGGTGTTGTTTCGCAGAACGCGACCACACCGCCGAGTACCGTTGATCTGCACCATATGGACCTTGAGAAAGCGGGGGAAGAAACTCCGGCTAGCCGCGACGATGACCCATCCCGAAATACAGTTATCTCTAAGGGAGGTCAATCCGTTCAAGCCTATCTGGAGCGTTTTGCGACGTAATAATAACCTGGCGATGTTATTTGCATCTGGTATGTCGCAACAGATTATCTGGTCCAAGCAACCTCATAGCCCCCCACTCCAGGCATCATGTTCGCACTTACTTATATGATCAGTTACACGAGTGCACGGACGCTCTCTATGTTTTACAACTATGACGCCCTCATGATCGGCGTGATTACCATCACTTACGGCTTAGGTGTGCTGTCTTCCTTGTCTTTTTTGGTTTGATTTATTCACATCTGTCTAGGTTGTGTTGTCGGCAGTTTGTTAGGAGGCCGTTGGTCGGATTACAAACTAGCCAAACTCAAAGAAGCCAACGGAGGAAAAAGCTACCCTGAGGCTAGTCGTAACGCACCCAGACGAAGCGAATATTGGACTAATCAATTGACCAGATGAGGCTGAAGAGCACAACACTCGGTATATGGTTGCTTCCTCCCTGCATCATTGGGTTTGGATGGGTGTGCGAGCGCCATGTTCATATCGCAGCCCTCTGTGTCCTGCTCTTTATGGCAGGCTTCTTCACAATGTGAGTGTGGGTCCATTCAGCGATCGAGATCCTAACTCATTATTGCTTGTGTTGCGGCATAGTCACATATCAGATGGATTTATGCAAGCGCGTTAGCGTATCTTGTTGACGCAAATGTCGGCATGTCAGGAACCGCTATCGCCGCCAATTCAGCTTTCCGCGGATTTTTTGCTTTTATTTCGATTGAGGTCGCAGTACCTATGCAGGACGCCCTTGGTGATGGTACGTAATCCGGTCCTTGGGCTACGGAGATGCTAACGCTGGGATAGGGTGGCTTTATACCATCTGGGGGATTTCAATGGTACTAACCGGTGCTCTCATTCTCTTGGTGGCATGGAAAGGTGAAGAGTGGCGCAAAAGCTCAGAGATACGAGAGGCAAAGGCTTGCCAGTGAAAACGGTCCGGATTGACATTAGGAGGTACCGCTTTTCATTTGGACGTGCGTATGTATCACTCAAGAGGCATTAAGATTTAAGAGGGTACATCAAAGATACCCATTGCATTTTTAATCGAATTAAGCATATTATCTCTTTGAAGTACAGGTTCTGGCCCTTCTTAAATAATGGTTCTGAGGCTGAAATGAGCGGTAAACGCCCCGGTTTGCCAGCACATCCTTTGGTTCTATTTTTCGGCGGTCCGGATGAGTTTGAGACCGCTATTGACTTGTGATGAACGCCTCAGCCCAATGGTTATCGGGAGTCGATGCTGGCCTACGTTGAAAGACCACCTACTACGTTAAGGGACGTTGCGAGCCACTCGATCCCCCGATCACGCAACTACGCGCAGCGCGCCAGATGGTGTGGAATGAGACGGAGTTCAATTCTCGGAACGAACCCCGACTTAAGGGACGATGAGTGGCCGACCCTGCTTGGGTACCAGGCCCCGTATTGCGTAGCTCAGGAGGAGAGGGGTAGGGGGGGATTGGGCGAGGTATCCAGATATTACAAAGTGTGGTGGGCTGGCCCCTTGCACAATCCGGGTCAGATCCTTGATGTTATCTGCTCTAGAATTCAAGTTTGTGTGAAAAATAAAAATCGTCACTACCTGACACTTAGCAATACTCCAAGAAACATACGTGAGAGGATACAGCGTCGCGATTTGTCGGACTGGCCAGGAACTTGCACAAAAATCGCACGGGCGACCCCGAAAACAACTGTACTTAGGAGCAATAAGTGGCGTTAAGTACTCAGAAACCGGACGCATGATACGATGAGGAGAACCCCATTTTAATGCTATTCTGGTGCCTTGATGATGCCGTACTTACCCCCCAAAATCTGAGAGATATTCAAGTCCTCAAAGTAACCCTCAGCCGCTCTGCCGTCGAGTCTCTCGCACAAAATGTTCGCGCCCATTATTAATACCCTCCTCGCGCTCAAATAACGAATTTCCCTTTACCCGATCAACGTCCCAAAAAGGGTGAAGTACCATGCACGTGCATCGTGCATCAGGCTTCGCGATCCCAACAACATGACGGTTGGTATTTTGGACTCTTAGCAACTGCCTCCGCATCATGAAAGTGGTTGACCGCGGCGCTGAGGAAACGCCTTACTCGGCAACGTGGAGGGAGGACCCGCCGGGGGGAGGATGGATACGCAGTGCATTGTGTCAGTTGGGTGGCCTAGTGCCTTTCATCTACCCCACCGTTCACCAGTCTCCCGGTCGATTAGCGTCAAAGGCTGAAGACCTTCCTTAGTGAAACATTTGACATCTTCTGCTGTTCTGATGCACAGCTTTAGGGGGGATCACGAAAGACGGCGACTACAACGAGAATCACCTCAGTTCCCCCATCACAGGCTAGGGTGAGCGCCACGTTCACTTACACACAGATAACTAACCGCCATGTAGTAGACCGCCTTTAGTTTAGATAATACGAATCAATTCCACCATCATGGACTAAGGATATACACTCTTCTGGCAGCAAACGATCGATGCATTGTGATCTGCTTCTTCCCTTCAACCAGTAGATACACGACTTCGCGAGAGCCTGGCGCTATCGATTTCGAATGGAAATGGTACTCAATTCCCAAACCGAGCTGGCGTTCACGTACCATATCTTAGTTGGTCAGGTTCGTTAATACCGTCGATTCTCTGCTCTACTAGACTAATAGACTTCTAGTACTTGGGCAGTAGGTTCTCAGCAATCCTAAAATGCAGATAAATGTTGACAGAAATCTGATAAGTGGCCTGTTACACGCTGGCGGCAGGTGTCTTTCCCCCCACTATTCACGCTCTTGCATATGTGTTAAACAACGTTTCCAGTTCTTTGACTGGATGATTACACTCGACCTCGAGGTCTCACTCGTCTGGAACTCTAAGTGGAGTTTCACAAAAGTAGCGTTCCTGGTGAACCGGTATCTGCCTGTATTGAACTTTGTCCTGACTTTTGTCCGTAAGCTCAGTCCTCAAATTTCGACTGCTATGTTCCGACAGAACCGCTTTTTTAGTCGGCCAACAGGGGCTTATTCCGATTGGTGCATGCAAAGCAACATATGCGGCGGAAGGATGTACGCAAACTCCAGTCCTTATTCGAGCTTCAGAGCTGAGGTGGGCGATTGACAGGCGTTTACTTCATAGGATTTTATATTGCAGAGTGTAAGCCTTTACGACTTCTAGTCTTTTGACAGGGTCTTGAAACGGTTACAGACATTTTTGCACTCCGGACTTGCGCCGTCTGGAACATGAAAAACCGAATGCTCGTAGTGCTCGCACTCTTCTACCTGGGTAGCTTTGCATACAATGCCTACAACTATTTTGGTTCCGTGGCTCCTCTACATTGTATGTACCCTTTTCACCTATTTTTCCTGTCACTTATCCAATTTCCAAGTCTTCTCTATCCCGCCGGTTACGGCTTGCGTTGCATTTCAAGTGAAGGACCCCGAACTCTATGTCAGTTATATCGTGTTGGTAACGTATGATGCAGGTATGTCTGCTACGTAATTACTTCACTTCCAGGAGATCACATTACGACTTGTGGAATTTCAGCGATGCTGGCCCTGATGATTTATCCGGCAGTGAAAAATCGTGAGTTACACCTTAAGTTTGCCATCGCTTGCCTTCACATGTAGATCAGATCGTGGCATGAATAAAATTACCAGGGATTCTGATTTCATTAAAAAAATATACACCGAAGGTACTTTCACATCTGCCTAACTGTGCTGCTTGCCGGGTTGATAACGTCCCATTCAAGTTGTCTTCTTCTACGCCTACTTGCTCGGTGTGTTTCGAACTTTGAAAATTTGTCCAGCATTGTGGGGCTCACAAATTCCATTCTAGTTTTATCTGCTATAGCTCTCGCTGTGGAAATCCGAGTGGTATGTTTATCAAATAGTAACCGGCGGAATGGCACTGATTATCGACTGTTGCTGAACATTAGCCTGACAACGTTTACCTTTTCACACTGTGAGCCCTATCAGTTTGCAAGCCTCAAAACTTATCCATTATTGCTTAACAGTGTCAACCGTATGGTTCGATCAGTGTTAGCTTGCCGAGTTGTATTAAATATCCGAAGAACGGCGCAGAGTACGTCATTTTCAACAGGGGATCACCTATCAACATTCAACGAGATGAGATTCATGGAGTCTGGGCGAAGCTTTTGATCTTATTCCGGGAGATACACTAGGCGCTCACCCGAAAAACTATATTCATTAATACCCCAAATGATGAGCTCCGAAGCATTAGACTAGGGTTGCCCTATGTCCTGCGCAAATTTATAGAGTTGATTTCTGCATGAATCTGCGGCCGCAGCGCTTCAGGATGTGAGAGGAGAAAACCAGGTGTTCGCCTCGTCATCTGGCGCTGTGCCGCTCCAACGCGAGATCCCAAATAGAAGTTCCCTGAGAGATTCATGTTGGAACAAGTCCGGCTAGAACGTCCTCAACATGTTCTACCGTAACTGTGCACCCTGTTTCCGGGCTTAGAGTCCAGGTAGGACAGTGGTATGACACCTATCCTCGCGCATCCTCTCACCTGAATCTCACTAATACTCCAGCAATCAGGCAATTACTAAGATTTTTTCAGCGAGGTTTGCAGGAACTGGTGTAAGCCTGCTAGGACTCTAAGCATGACTCACTAAATTCACAACCGAAGATCAATAGGCACGGGCGTTATTATTCGGATCGTGTAAGATACGTGTATCGTCAAGCAAAGATAATGGTAGAAGAGAAGATGAATCCTTCAGAACCCGTGATCCGGTGGTGTATATCCGTCAGCGCGATCGGTCAGTTATTTGTAAGTACCATGCTTACAACAGGGCGTCCCCAGGAGCAAAAATGTAAGAGCATTGGCTTCAGGCCTGAAGGCCCCCAGGGACATCTTGGGGTCTTCAAATTTCAAAGCTCAATGTGTTCGACGTGTGACAAACGGGCAATGGCGTCTCGTCACAACCGATAAAACATAACGCCCGAGAAATGTACATCAGGGCTCTTATCATCCAGGGTCTCCAGTCATGTACCTTTTTCACCGCTCTCACACAAAATTACTCTCTGCATTACTACTTGGATCAAGCGTATTATCTCTTGCAAGCTGCAAAGCAGGTCTGGGGCGGTATACGAGCAGCTACTGCATCGACCTGCTAGCACATCCTCTGGTTCTATCTCTCGGTGGGAAACGGCTGAGTTTGGGATCACCGGTTCCTTGTAACCTATGTCTCAACCCAATGGTCATCGAATCGATGCCGGCCTAGGTCGAAGGATTACCACTACGTCAAGAGATGTTGCGAGCCACCCAATCTCGGAGGACCCATTGACAGTTTTGGCTTCAATCTCGATCAATCAACCGGGTATACTTAGCGGGTAGTGTTGAGAGAGGAGAATTATACTCTCTTTTCTCTCTCCCGGCCTTTGCCTATCGGTAGACCTTCTTGTAAGCTCCAGCTCTAACGACATGGGTCCCCACTCACAGACGCTGCTAACGATCGTGTATCATGTCTTGGTCGGTCAGGTACGCTTGTATTGTCCGTTCTTGGGGTTCTTGCTAAAAAGGTTTTCGGGTGCATAAACAGTACGTCCTGGATTCTGATGGGGTGCTTGTGGTGTCTTAACCGAGGTTGAACGTTTGAACTGGTGCCCCGTTCGCAGTCACATGGGCTCGGGGGTGTTTAGGGCCGTTGGTTACTAGTACCGCTAGCCTCATGGGACATCTATAGAACCTCCATGTTTGACATACGGCGCTTATGGGGATCCTAGGAGATCTCATACGGATATAGGGGTCTTCATCTGCCACGCAGAGCCATCAAACTATCTTTCAGCCCAAGACCGCACATCAATTCCTCATAACCATCTGGGGAAAATAACGATCAGGGAGGTTGATGTTCGGCGACCACTTTCCTGAGGTACGGATGAGTTATCGAGATAGATGATGCAGCCAACGGAGCAAGCTGGCTTGTTGTATGATCCAGGCCGATCCAGGTAAAGTCTTTGACGTTATCGGTTCTGCATGACCCGTCCTCGACCACATCATAGAATTAATGCCTATGCGGCAAATTGAAATTATCGCTACTTGGTGCTTAGCAAATTTGCTACAAGAAACACCCATGAGAGTAAATGCGTTGTGATTCGTTGGACTGACCAGGAACTTATACCCAATTGGCGCAGGTGACCCTAGCAATAACCCGTATCTATCACGTTTTGCTAACACCTCCATATCCTTGTAGGAACACTGCTAAGAAACCAGATTCATGATGCACAGTGGCGGATCTCATGTTCGTGCTATTCTTAATCTGCTTCGATACCTGTTCGGATTCCACAGAACCATCTCATTTGAACATATCAGCATTTGGTGCTTTTACGACACCGTATCCCACCTACTCCCAAGGTGTGAGAGAGATTCAAGTCCTTGAAGTATCACCCAGGCCGCTTCGCCACCAAGCCCCTTGCACAAAATACCCACGCTTCTCATCCTCCCTGCGCTCAGCTCCCCGAAATCTCATGGTTTTCTTCCCGTCGCATAATTGACAAGATGTCATTTCCCAACGATAATAGATGTTGCTCAAAGTTGTTGTGCGCTTGGTATCCACCGGTGCGGTCTTGGCTCATGACTAAGTACCACCCCCGAAAAAAGTGAAGCATCAGGTTTCGCAATATCAACGACACGGCTGTTAGGACTTGTAAACTTTTCACACCTGCTTCCGCATCCTAAGAAAGTGTTAACCGCCGCCTGAAGAAACATCTTACTCGGCATTGAACGTGGAGGGGGACCAGCCGAGGGGAGGAGGGATATGTGGTAAGCTATATTAGCTGAGCGGCAAGTGGTCTAGTGCTTTCATCTACCTCACTGCTCATCACTTTCTTAGTTGGTTAGCATCAAGGCTGAAGACCTTTCTTGGTGAAAGGTTTGATATCTTCTGTTGCCCAGGTTCAGAGGGATCACGAAGACAGGAATCACAACAAAAATCACCTCAGTTCCGTATCCTGACTGAGGTGAGCACCACATTCGATGTTGGTGTATATACATGCCAGATAACTAACCGCCGCGTAGTGGACCGTCTTTAATTACATAGGATAGATAATACACCTCAGTTTCCGCCACCATCACCGATTAAGGATACTATCTTTAGCCAGCAAAAGGACAGTGAACCCTATGTGTGTCTCTTCCTGTCCTCCAACCACTGTCTAACTGACTTTGCGAGAGCCTGGCGCCATCGATATCGAAAGGAAATGGCACTCAATCCCTAAACAAAATTGACCTTCACATACCTCGTGTTAGTTGATTGGGTACGTTTGTATCATCAATTCCCCACTTCTGCTAGACTAACGGACTTCTAGTACCTGAACAGTAGGTCCTCAACAGTCTCGAAATGCGGGTAAATGTTGATGGAAATTCGATTAGTGGCCTGCTGCACGCTTGCGGCAAGTGGCGTTTTCCTTGTTATTCACTCCCTTAACCATATGCTAACCAGAGGTTCCAGTTCTTTGATTGGACGATTACACTTGACCTCGAGATCTCGCTCGTCTGGAATTCCAATTGGGGTTTCACAAAAGTAGCATTTTTGGTGAACCGGTATCTGCCTTTCTTGGATTTCGTCTTAAACATTATTCGTAAGCTCAATTCATGAATCCTCAATGCTACATCCTGACAGAACCACTTTTTTCAGTAGGCCGACAGGGGTTTATTCCGATTGGCGCATGAAAAGCGACATACGCAGTGGAAGTATGTACGCAAACTCTAGTCCTTGTTGTGCTCCAGATCTTTAGAGCTGAGACAAATGATTGATGGGCATTTACCTCATCGGACTTTATCTTGCAGAGTGTAGGTCTTCGCTACCTCTAACCAACGATGGAGCCTTGAAATGGTTTCAGATATTTTCGCGCTTCGCACTTGCGTTGTCTGGAACCTGAAAAAGCAGATGTTCATAGTGCTTGCACTCTTCTACTTGGGTAGCTTTGCATACAATGCCTACAACTATTTCAGTTCTGTGTCTCCTCTCCATTGTACGTGCTCTTCTCACCTGCTTTCCCCGTCCTTAATTCCATTTCCAAGTTTCCTCCATCCCTCCAGTCATAGGTTGTGTTGCTTTTCAAGTGAAGGACTCTCGACTCTATGTCAGTTATATCTTATTAGTGTCGTACGACGCAGGTGTGTTTGCTACGTGATCGGTTCCCTTTCAAAAGATTAAGTTGCCTGTGGCGTTCAGCGATGTTGGTTTTGATGGTTTATCCAACGGTGAAAAATTGTGAGTTACGCCTCGTGTTTTCCATTACTCGTCCTCACATGTAGATCAGATCGTGGCAGGACTAAATTTACCAGGAATAATGATTTAATGAATACAATATATACCGAAGGTACTTACGCGTCCACCTAACTAGACTGCTTCCCAGTCTGATAACGTCCCGTTTAAGGTATCCTTTTCTACGTTTACTTGCTCAGTATGTTTTGAGCTGTCGAAATTTGTTCGGGCTTGTTAGGCTCACGATTTTATTCTAGTTTTATCTGCTACAACCCTCGCCATGGAAATCCGAGTGGTACGTATACGGAGGTATCATATCGGGCTGAATGGCACTGATTGTCAACTGTTGCCGAATGCTAGCCTGACAATGTTTACCTTTTCGTGCTGTGAGCTTCCTAGGACTTCAAGTTTCAAGTTTCAAAACTTATTAATTATTGTCTGATAGTGCCAACCGCATGGCTCGATCGGTGCTAGCTTGCCGAGCCATGCTCAATATCCGAGAATCGTTCGTCAAGGGGCAGAACAAATCATTTTCAGTTTCAACAGGGGATACTTATCAACAGTCAGCGGGATGAGTTTCACGTAATCCGGGTGTAGCTTTCGATTGAAGATACAATGAGAATGTTGGAATCTGTGATGTCACATGATCAAACTCCTCCCTGTTTTTTTTTTTTTAATTCACTTCAGAGTCCTATTGCGCATCTCCGGTAGGGCTCAGTGTGAAATTCAACACTAGCAAACATCAGTTTCCAAATATGGTTTTAAACCGTTTGCAAACACGTTTGAAATTAAGACCCAAATTTCACCGGTTTTTTATTGTAAGAAATTCCAAAACCATGCAGGCGTTCCCATGGCTGATGGCCAACTGATAACGATAGATTGTCCTTTGTCCGTGTCTTATACCCAGCCCGATAACAAGTCGCGATGGCATTAGAACCGGACCATGACTTTGACGTCATCCTATCCCGGCTCGGAGTCCTTCTCTCACAACTACCAGCTCAACTACCTGAGCCTCTGCCACATCATTGTCCGCCAACCAAGCCGGTGTCACGCCGCCATTGGTGGGCCATCTTTTCGTCGATCCACTCATTGATTTAGGGTCGGCTGCACTCCGTGACATGCTTTCCGATATGCCACTCCTCACATTGGATGATTTCGGGACGGATGGTGAATGTAGTGGGTCAGGTGACAGCTCGGGGGATGGGAAACGAGAGGTAAACTGGAATTGGTGAAGATATTTTTTTGTAACGTACAATAAATTAAAAACCCATGTTTGAAAACATTCCTTACCTGTTTTTAATGTAAGTTACCAAATGTTTTGAAACATGGTAATAAAAGGGAGTTAGTAACCAAATGTTTGCAAACGTTGTAAGATATTCCTCGGGAATTTCACACCGAGCCCTAATCTCCGGAATGCAACAGGGGCCCGATCGCAGTCCCTCGAGGTAGGCTACACCTAAGAAACCCTCTCATCAGTCCTAAGGCACTACCGTCCCCCCTGCCTTGAAAGCAGGGGATCCTCACACGTTCATCCAGCATGGGTGCCGAAGCTTCCAGCTGTCAGTAACCTGCATAGTTGGTGTACTGAATGAACTGGTTGACGGGTGCGTCCCAACCCCATCCGGATTTCAAAGGAGTCCCACCCCATTCTCCGGGTGGTAGGAGTTGGGTATTCCACCTTGTGCCAGAGTCCCAGAAAAAGAAAAATATGTCCGTAATGAGTGACCTTGCTATCTACTATGCGTTCCAGACCCTGATCCCCTCCCCACCGTTTCTCCCCCTCCATAGTGCCAAATACCACCCGTCCTTGTAGCTCCCTCCGTTATTTCTTCAGAGTATTCACCTAGAAAGCTATTGCCTCGGATGATGAGCTCTCAAGCATCAGAATAAGGTGAGGTCTATCTGTGCCAACCCAACAAGCTGACTTCTGCATGAATCTGTGGCCGTAGATCTTGATTCCGGGAGATTAGGAGGGATAGGGAACCATGGAGCAGAATGCAGCCTTCAGGATGCTGGAGGAAAGAACCGGGTTTTCACCTTGTCATTTGGCATTGTGCACTGTGCCGTGCTTACACGAGATCCTACTTTTGACAGAGGTTCCCTAACAGAAGAAGTCCAGCTAGAACGTCCTCAGGATGTTCCGCACTGTACTGTCCCTTTTCAGATTCTGAGTCCGGGTAGGACAGTGGTATGTCATGTCCTACTCCCTCGCGCCATCCTTTGTCGAGGGATTACTGAACTCCTTTCAGCGGAGGTTTGCACGGGTGGACGTCTTTGAAAAGACGTCCTTGGAGCAGCAATGCAAGAGCGTGCTTCCAAGTCATTAAATTTACTTGATGGATCATCCCATGTGCATTCTAACATATCTATTAACCTTCTTATCCTCGCAGGAACATCACTAAGAAACTAAAGACATGATGCATGGGGAACCCCATTTTCATGCTATTCTTATTTTGCTTCAAATTCTGTTCGGAATTCCAGGGAACCATCTCATTTGAACACATCGGCATCTGGTGCTTTCATGATACCGTATCTCAACTACTCCCAAGGTGTGAGAGAGACCCCAGTCCTCAATCTATTACCCAGTCACTCCACACCAAGCCCCTTGCACGAAATGTTCACGCCCCTCATCAACACCCCCTTCCCGCGCTCCGCTCGTGGATTACTACGGTTTTCTTCTCATCACGCAACCAACAAGGCGTTCATTCCCCAACAAAGTTAGGTGTTGTTCAAAGTTGCTGCGGGCACATTGTCCATCAACGCGATCCTGGCTAACAACTGCCATCCCCGAAAAAAATGGAGCATCACGTTCACGATACCAAAGACACGGTAGTCAGTATATTTGAACTTTCCACATCTGAATTCTGCTCTCGTGTCCCGAAAAGGTCCTGGCCGCCGCACCGAAGAACCTTTTTACGCAACAGCAAGAGAAGGATTAGTAGGGGAGATAAGAGGAGTATGTGGTGAATAACATCAGTTGAACAACAGGGTAGTCTAGTGCCTTTCACCTACCTCACCACTCATCAGCCTCCTGGTCGGTTAGCATCAAAGGCTGAAGACTCCTCGTGAAACGTCTGGTAGTTTCTGTTGCCCTGATGCACACACTCAAGGGGATCCGGAATTAAACAGATGACAATGCAAACCACCTCAGTTTCCGTGCCGCAGATTGAGGTGAGCGGCATATTTTTATCTACATGGATCACTAACCGCTGTGTAGTAGACCGCCTTTACTTAGGGTGATATATCCCAGTTCCAACAGTTTCCACCATCATGGGCTAAGGATACTACAGTAAGGGACAAAACCCTTCCAATGATTTTGACTTTTTCATGAAATCTCAAATAACTCAGCAACCACTAAGCCAATTCATTTCAAATTTTAAATGAAGGTAGTCATGATTCTTATCTACAAATATGTTTAAGCATTTAATATTATACTTTGTTTCTATGGAGATATGAATTATTGAATATTATGAGTGCATTGGAAGGGTTTTGTCCCTCATCTTCTCCAGGCACATAACTCTGTTTACTGCTCTCAAACAAATTCAAATAAAATCATATGATGAGAGTAGATTGTGTATAAAGATGAAAGCTTACTTCTCCAGGCCAAAGTAACCCAATAACTTATCTTCTGTTGACATGAAACCTCTCTCTTCTTCTCAGATTGATCATATCCTCTTTCTCCTTGACAAAGGACATACTGCTACCCAAATTGCTTCCACTACTGGTTATTCCCTCAGTACTATCTCTAGAGTTCGCTCTAAACATAGGCCAACAATTTCCAAATCCACTGGTGGCCATCCAAGCAAGCTTTCCCCCTCTGATACCAAATATGCCATTTGACTTCTCACCTCTTGCAAGGCCGATAATGCCTCTCAGGTCACAAAGTCCCTCCAAAATGTTACCAACCAACCTGTTTCATCCAAAACAATTCAAAGGACACTCAAAAGGGCAGGGATGAAGGCTGTAGTGAAGAGAAAACGGCCTTTACTCACTAGGGTTCACAAGCAGAAGAGGCTGGTGTTTGCAAAAACATATGCAAACTGGACTGTGGAGGACTGGAAGCAGGTAGTTTAGACAGATGAGACTAAAATCAATCAGATGGGGTCAGATGGAAGGCATTGGGTGTGGAAAACAGCAGGAGAGGGGCTTAGTGACAGGCTGGTGAATGGAACTGTCAAGTTTGGAGGAGGTTCTTGCATGATATGGGGGTGCATGCTATGGCAGGGGCCTGGCCATATACACCACATTGAAGGTACCATGGATGGTGACCTTTATGTTTGCATTTTGGATGACAAACTTTACCAAAGTCTCAAGAAATACAGGAAGAAGAAGTGGCAAGTCCTTTTCCAACAGGACAATGACCCCAAACACACAAGCAAAAAAGCAAAAATGTGGCTTGAAAACAGTGGTTTAAAGGTTATGGAGTGGCCACCACAGTCCCCAGACCTTAATCCCATTGAACAGCTCTGGACTTATGTCAAAAACAGGCTAGAAGAGTATGAAAACTACCCTTCCAGCATAACTGAACTCAGAGAAAGGGTGGATATAGAATGGGGCAAAATTCCTGCATCAGTGTGTCAGAATTTGATAGAGAGTATGCCTGGGAGGGTTCAGGCTGTTTTACAGGCCAAAGGGGGCTATACAAAGTACTAGAGAACTGATTTTGTGTAGTTTCAGACAGAGGGACAAAACCCTTCCAATGGACTCATAATGTTGATTAATTCATATCACCACAGGAACTTAATATTACATAATGCTGTTTATACCTATTTGTAGATAAGATACAAGACTACCTACATTTAAATTCTGAAGTGGATACCTTTACTGGTTGCTGAGTTATTTGAGATTTCATGAAAAAGTCAAAATCATTGGAAGGGTTTTGTCCCTTACTGTATCTTGGCCAGCAAAAAAACAATGAACCCTATGCACTATCTATTCTTATCCCCCAACCAGTAAATAATCAACTTTGCGAGAGCATGGTGCTCTTGATTTCGAATGGAAATGGCACTCAATCCCCAAACCTTCACATACCATGTATTAGTTGGTCAGGTATAATTATATCATCAATCTCCACACCCTCTAGACTAATGGACTTCTAGTACATGGACAGTAGGTTCTCAACAATCTCAGAATGCAGGTAGGTGTTGATGGAAATTTGACTAGTGGCCTGCTGTGTGCTCGTGGCAAGTGGCATTTTCCTCATAGTTGACTCTCTTACCTCCATGCTAACTGGAGGTTCCAGTTCTTTGATTGGATGATTACACTTGACCTTGAGGTCTGGCTCATCTGGAACTCTAATTGGAGTTTCACAAAAGTCACATTCTTGTTGAATCTATACCTGCCTGTCTTGGATTTTGTCTTGAATTTCACTTGTAAGCCCAATTTATGAAGCTCAAATACTATGTTCTGACAGGACTGCTATACTAGTGGAGCAAGAGGGCCTTATTCCAATTAGTACATGCAAAGCAATGTATAGTGGCAGAAGGGTGTACACAAACTCCAGTCTTATTGAACTCCAAAGCTGAAGTGGGCAACAGGTGTTTATCTTGTTGAGATGAAGTACACTACAGTAGTGGTGTGCTAGTAGCAGAGGGTAGTCATACTTGTTGAGAGAACAAGATAACATCCCAATATAATCACACTACTACACTAGTGTATGTGCGAGCAATGGAGGGTAGTCATACTCATCTGGAGACAGTCCAAGGGAAAATCCACAATAGAGGATTCCAGAGAGGCTTATACCAGCCCATCAACTCCATAGAGGAGGGCAAGATAGCAGCAAAGCACACTTAAGTAGAGATAGATGTTTGAAGAATGAAGGAGTTTGTTTCTAGCCAAGAAGGCCTACCAAAAGGGCATACATATCTCTGTTGAATCTCGATCCGTACCACTACGTTGGTTCAGTCTAATTATAGCTGAAACGGATTCTTGAGTACTTCACTCTTGAAGAGAGATAACGAACAATGTACTAGACCGCACTCTAGGTTGCTGGTCATGGTCTATTAAATAGAACAATGTATGCAGTATGCTCTGTATATGCTACTGGCAGATAAGACCTCACCTGTATTAGGTAGAATAGCGCACAGACCAGAACTATTAGATATATAAGACCTATGTAGTATGTGTACGTTCCTTAGACAATTAAGTCTTTCTTCTGCCCATCATTCCTCTAAGATATCCACTAGCTACAGTCTACAATGCTCATCTCAATAAACCCAGTGAGTATGACTCCCCTCTGCCACTAGTGCAAACTATTGTGGTGTACTCGTCTTAACAGGTTATGGGCCCCGACCGCCGCTCACTCCAACCGCGCTTTGCAATGCTGGTAGAGTGTAGGAGGCTACGGTCATACGCAACCTGGGAGACGGTGGCCCTTTGGTCCATTTGATCCCTGAGTCTGCCCCATGTTGCGACATGTGCATTACGCACTGCAGTCCTACATGATGCTAATGCATGTTTACTCTATTCTTAGATATGTCTAAACCGGCAGCTGCTTCGCCAGGCTTTGTTCAAACCCCTAGCGGACAGCTTCCCGTCCTTACTGGGACGGGTAACTACACCATTTGGTCGCTTCGCCTTCAGTCTGCACTTATGTGCATTTCCTTAAACGACTGCTCCTGGACCGGATGGGATTTCTCTGGAGCAATGGACGAACCAGTCCAGTACGAGCAGGCCTATGGACCTGAGTACCCTGCTGTCCCGGCTTTTAGCACTTCGCCGGCACGTCCCGCACGACCAGGAACTCCAATTCCTGCAACTGCTGAGGAGCGCCGCAGTGTTGGAATGGCCAACAACCTCTGGATGTGAGCTCTTGGGTTGATTGAGGCAACTCTCCCCAACAGCATGTTAAAGCATTCCGCCCGGGATGCTCACGCTCTCTGGTCTCAGTTGCAGGGTCAATATGGCCTTCCTGGACCAGCGCAGGTCTATAACGAGTTCATTTGTGCAATAACATTTGAACTCCCTCTCGGAGGTGACCCCTCACTCAAGATGAGCGAGCTCCAGCAGATCTTTGGGCAGCTTGACGCCATGGATAGTGGCATCGCCCCGGAGATCGAAACGATGATCCTCCTAATTGTCTGAAGGAAAGTATGCATACTACATAGAGCTTATATATCTAAAGTCTCTGGTCTGTACACCATTCTACCTATTCAGGTGAGGTCTTATCTGCCAGTAGCTATACAGAGCATAATATGTACTACACATGTATCTAATAGACCATGTAGCCAGCAACCTAGAGTGCAGTCTAGTACTGTGTCCGTAGCTCGTTATCTTGCTTCTAATAGTGAAGTACTCGAGACCCGTTTCAGTTATAAATAGACTAAACCAACATAGTGGTACAGATCAAGATTCAACACTCCTCCTTACTTGAGGAAGGGAGATCAACACTTCAACGATTGAGTGGCTTTATCCCAAGCTTCAATGTCAGACCCAAAAATAAGTCCTAACTCAGGATGGAAGAGGTTTATTTTGGTTATGCCAAGATTCTTCAAAAAGATATCGGCGGGATTGTCTTGTGAAGACACATCACCAATAATAATTATACCCTCCTCAACTAATTCTCGTATATAGTGGTAATGAATGTCCACATGCTTTGACTGTTTTTCAACAATGGGATTTTCAGTCCAGAATTTGGACCCATTGTTGTTGCCATAGAGAATAGGAGTTGAGTGCTCGATACCAAGCTCCTCCAGAAGCTGTGATAGCCATTTCACTTGTTGTGAAGTGTCAGACAGTTCTTTGTATTCCACCTTGGTGGACAAAAGCAAAACTGTCTTTTGTCGCTGTGAAGTCCAGGTAACTGCACTGGACACAAGTATACAAATGTTTCCCAAAACAGATCAGTGGGTTTCAGTATCTTGAGCCCAATCCAAGTCACTGAGGCATTCCAATGTCACCATCGGTTTCCCAGTATCGCCTTCTGTTGAATCTCGCCCTGTACCACTACGTTGGTTCAGTCTATTTATAGCTGAAACGGGGTTCGAGTATTTCACCTTCAGAGGGTCGATAATAACGGACCATCACGGACTACGTACGCAGTAGTTGTACTGCCCTTCTGGTAGTCGGTTATACCCTCCGCATGGAACCTTCTAGTACATGCGTTGTACACAGTATGCTCCAATTATGCTACTGGTAGTTAGACCTCACCCGTATAAGGGTTTAGAGTGCACAGACCAGGGATATTAGTATATATACCCTTATGTAGCATTGTAGTATGTATGCCTTTTGGCTACGCCCTTTGGTGTAAGACACTATGTCTTCTTTCCTCTATGCTAGCTTCTCTAAGCATCGCTTCCCCTCTCCTCAAGACTCTCTGAATACGATGGTATAAGCAGGACTATGTCCGCTACCATGCGTCTCTCCTACTGGACCATCTCCCGGATGAATACGACTACCCTCCACCGCTGACGCCTACACGCTTAGGTAGTGTGAACTTATATTGGGATGTCTACTCGTTCTCTCAACAGGTTATGGGCCCCGACCGCCACTCACTCAGACCGCGTTAGCACGCTGGTAGAGTTTGAGGAGGCTACGGTCGCTTTCAACCTGGGAGACAGTGGTACCTTTGGTCCACTTGATACCCTGTCTGACCCATGTTGTGAACGCGTGCACTACGCACAGCAGTCCTACATAATGCTGACACATTGTTACCCGTTCTTGGTTTTTGATCTGGCAAACCGTCATTTCCGGTCTGGTTCGACTGCTTTAGGTCCACTCCCCATTCTGGGTTGCAGCAGAACTGTTCCGCTCTGGTTGCTCCACCTCTGTTCTAGTATTCTCTCTCTGATCGACGACGACACTTTGGACTTTCTGGGATTCTCTTCAGATCCACCTCAGTAATTTACTATATAATGTATCATCTATGCTGAGCACGATGCTCCGCTTTGCTGGTAAATTAGCTGGTCTTCGTGACCGCAATAAATACCGCAGTGTCAGGCAAATTATAAGCCTTGTGTTCTTGTGTTTCAAGTCGACTGGGCAAGTCCCGCCTTGAGTAGAATAACACACCACGAGCATATACCTGAGCTATTTGACCCACTTAAGCTGGCAGCTACAAGCCGCTAAGGCCTGCTTAATCAAATAAAGCTGGGATATAGAAAATATCTTTGAGAAGTCCGTCGTTTGTTCCTTCGTTTCAAGCTTCAACACTTTACCCCTTCCATGTCTATTCAACCACCGCTTTATTCTTTCTATGGATAGCTCATGTGCTTTAAGCGCTTTATGCCACGCTAAGGCAGTGGGCCGCCGCATTTGCAGCGCTTACGCTGGTATGGTAGACAGCGGCCGCAAGGCTTGCAGCACCAATAAAACCATGGCATTATGCCAATAGCAGCAGCACTTGCAGCATTTGCAAAAATATCCAAAGAAGATAGCAAGGAGAAGAATGCTTATCGCGTCCTTGCAGCTGGGAAATAAGGGGAGAAGGATAATGAGCTGGTAATACCGCCATTATGTCGTTTCAGGAAATACTTCAGAATATAGTTTAAACATGCCGCTAGCTCGAGCGATTGCTGCCATATACTATTTCTCTTATAGAGGAGCTGCGTCGCTTTATATCGTGCCCTGCTTCTAGCACCAACGTTCCTTCACTTGTCTTAAGCGCATGTTCACGCGCCCAAGTTTGAAGACCTGTTTTAAGTCAGAGCATGGACGAGCACGTTAAAAATGCTTTGTCTGCCAACTACAGGAATAACAATGATTGCTTTAAGGAAGTTTGACTTCATGGAAGTCGCCATCCACGATTAGGACTTGAGCGCACCATTTAGCAACTATAATTGAGAAAGAGGATGTGTATAGCACCATACGATGCAACACGCTGACAAATTCCTTAAGAAATCCTTTAGACCGCTCTTTATGGAGCTTGGCGCCGGAGGAGTTCTTGAGTCGCCATCTTCGGATGTCGCTGACCTTGATACCAATGGAAGGATATACGGTAGTACTTTCGACTTCATACTCCTTGATAAATGCTACGAATAACGGTGTGCCGCATGAGATGTAAGCGCTGGCTATAAATCCTTTTCTACGCAACAAGTGAGAAATCCTTACGGATCATATGAAGATGATAGCGGGAGCAAATCGCTCTATTCACTTGAGAAGAATATCCTTTCAAGGATCTCGTGAATCGCATCATTACAAAGAAAAGAAATTACGACACGTCTAGGAATTAGCAGAATAGCTCCCAACGTATAACAGTTGAGCTTCAGTACTATGTCACCAAGTTTAATTCTTAGACCTCGCCGCTTTATATTAGGCTTGAGGCAAGAAAACTGGAATCCTACGGGAATGACAAGTATCTGAACTGCTTTCATATTCCAGCATTAGTCTATGACATTAGGGATAAAAGATTTGTAGTGCCACATTAGTGTGCGGCCGATCTATATCGAGAAAATCTTATAATGTATGTCCTCGAGCGTAATGCTTTTGAGGCAATCGTTGAAGGTCACCACCTTTGCAATAAGTCATGAAGAGCTGTAATAGTTCACCCAATCTCATCGTTGTACACGAACTTGCAATTATAAGCAAGGAGATGCCTGGTTGTTGAACATTACGCCTACTAGACTATATCGTTTGACATCATCGAACAGAACTTCCTATGATTATGCCTTCTCCACTCGTCCTTTATGACTTGTCAAGATGTTGCATTATTTCATCGCCACTCTGGATTATTTCACAAGGGAAATTGCATCAGTACCTTTATCCAGAACCTATTATACGAATATCCTCGTCCTTGAGCGTAATACTCAGACTTGATGGAATTGCTAGTTGTCCATTACGACGCTACTCTATGACCTCTTATCTCATGATGATAGTTGTCCTCCTTCGAAAGAAGTTATGAGGCTCTAAGATTCATTAGAGAAACCTCTACAGTATAGCTGACAATGGCCAATGTCGCAACTGATTATGGAGGAGAGTTTGTCTAAACGAGAGCAATAGCAAATATTCGTGGCATGAATAACCCACTTAAAACCTCCTACTCCCAATGCTTTCGCAACGGTTGATGTAGAGAGACTAATCCGCACTACACTTTGAGAGCCTAAAAGCTTTATAGCAACGGGAAGGTCTTACCCGTCTCAGTGATAGTTTAAGCGTTGACTAGAGCGTAACGCGCCAGTCCAAGTGTTTATAGTGGAAGACACTTAATTGTGTAAATCAAGGGATAAACCATTAAATTGGTTCTGTACTGTGGGTTTGGTTTCGCGGTGCATCAGTTAACATGGTGACCGCCCAAACATGATCGCTTATTCGAGATGTAACATACCTCGATCGTTTAATCAACGAGAACTTTTAAGTTCAAGCGGCACACAGAAAGGCTTAACGTTCTATGAACAATCCACATTTGGATGCCTTACTCAATGAGGGAATATACCCTTAAACGTCATGATTCAGCAACTGGATAGCAGTAACCAGTTCGTTTGCAAAGAAGAGAGCAAAACCTGCACGAAGCAAGAAGTTGCTATACTTCTTTATCTGCCATCTTTGGATGTCGCAGGATATATTCCATTAAACTCCACGATCACCTCCTGATTCCTTTCCATTTCCATTCGAGAAATCTCCGCCCACCATATCCTATGTCTTACACTGACATATTCGCCAATTTAATGCATAATATGCACATCCGTTACAGAATATCTACCGCTTTTGACACACCACACTTCTGTGTCGCCACTTAGGTGGTACGACCATTGTGGAGGAGTTATAGAATAAAATGCTGGTTGATAACGCATTGCACAATTGAACCTGACTAGGAAAGACCGCACTGTTCATTACGCGGGTCACCTACAGATAGACTATAATGGATTAGGCGTTCAATTTCAAGAAGAACTCATTTGGACTCACTGACTAGAGTTGGACAAGCATAAGAATTGCTACGCATTCTCGCTAGCATCTACCAGAAAAGCGCAATAACTCAGATATATTATCCTAAAAATATGTGATGGTTACACCTCCATATGAGCTTTCGCCTCACATAGCTTAACAAACTTGCGAGAAAATTCTTTTATTTCTGGAATTGCATCGATAATGATCCGCCATTAACAATGCGCATTGACATTTAAATCGAAAAACACTCGTCGCTGAGGGAGGAGTACAGTAAAACAAGTTCTTAATCGCTGGTGAATAACCGCATACGATTAAAGCTTTTAAAAGCTACACTTCGCCGGTCCATCTTAATTGATGTGCGCTGCGGTGGTTCGTAACATGATAAACACTCTCTAAGCCCTAAAAAGCGATACGATTGAGTAACATGTGTTAAGAAACTTAACATGCTGAAAAGCATGGAGGAGAACAACGAATACAGTACTTACTCCAAATCCGATGACCGCCTTATCCTGCGCTTCACAGCAAAGGAACTTCATTAAGTTGAAGGCATCGCTTTTGTGATTCAATCTCCAGTTATCCACACATGTGAGAAATGCTTAGCGTTGATAACAAAACTGCTTTTGCAGACTGGATGAAAAGATACACTGGAATAATCTGATGAGCTTTGGCTTAAAAGATAAGAAGAGAGTTTGAATGACACCAGACGAGCACTATACATGTTACGTGGAAGGAATCTTTGATCCTTGATCAAGCTGGATTTCAATCCGCTTTCATGCGATTACGCTGGATTTTATCCGCATTTTCCAAAACCACTTCATCAACCTCGCTTTGGCAATAAAGTCTAACGGCCTTGCAACTAGCTGGCTCGAGCGATTGCTGCAACATGATACTGATTCCTACGTCGTCGCGAGCCCTCCTCTTCGGAGTTGATGGGGAAAACACAAAGGATATGATATTCCTTTCCGCCTTCATACAAAGACGCTTGGATAAAAATATTAGGGTTGGAAATATTCCTTTCTGCCACAGTCGCTGGAAAAATATATTCATAGGACTTTCAACTGTTCCTATCGCCTCTCACGAGTCGCTGATAAAACAAGTGGGGAGTTATCCCCGCCGACGTCTCAAAATGAGCGTCTTGGGCAAAAATAACATTAGGAAATTATTCCTTCCTCCTCTAACGAGTTGTAGGAGAAAATATTATAAGGTTTACATTTTTACCTTTCCACCTCTTACAAGTTGTTGGATAAAATACAGTAAATCAGGAACATATTCCTTCATACTCGTTCAAGAGTCAACTGTAAAAATATGGCAGGAACTTATTCCTTTCGCAAGATAAAAATAAGATAGGGTCTAACAATCCTTTCTCTCTTTTACAAGATTGAGGAAAAACTTCATAGGTTTTGAATGTAACCTTCTGCCTCTTCGTGAGTCTACGGTAAAACATCTATATGGAATTTATCCATCTGCCTCAAATTGAGAGTCTGGAAAAATATACAGGATCAACTTCAAGATCCTTCCACCTCTCCAGAGTTGTATGGAAAAACAAATAAGGGACTTAATCATTCCTCCCTCCTTTTCGGAGTTGATGGAATGACAAAAAGTGTGTATGCATTCCTTGGGACTGAATCCTTAATCCGCATCGGCCGAAATTTTTCTTGGAGGAAATGCTAGACCATTTCCTTTGCAATCCAAAGGAATTTGTTCGAGCAAAATCAAAAAGGCTTTGATATTGCTTCGCCGGTCTGTGAAATGCCGCTATTTTTCAACCGCAATGATCCTGGTTCACGGGTTAATACCGCTTTGAACAAAAAATGCACGCTGAAAACAAAAAATGGTTTTTGATTCGACCTACCCGAAAAACAGATGTTGAAACTTTCGAAAGAAGCTTTACATTTCTGGAGGAGCTTCTTGGGTTTCCACTCCACTCTTAGAGAAATGAGCGAGTTATGCGGGATTAAAATTGAGAAAGGACGGACGTTTGTATAGTCACGCAATGCGATCGCCTAGTTGCGAATTCTCGCAGATTGAAGGCATCGACTACAACGAGCTTTTCTCACCAGTTGTCCGCTACGAGTCCGCGCACGTTAGCTTCGCACTCACTGCAATCCATGATTGGGACATGCATAGCGTCAATGTAAAAACAGCCTATTTATATGGCAAACTGGATGAGGAAATATACATGGAACAGCCCGAAGGGTTTCGACTTCCCGGGCAGGAAGGAAAAGTATGGAGACTCAGACGAGCGATTTACGGCCTTAAACAAGCTGGTCGCCAGTGGTGGAAAGAATTGCATCAATCTATGATTGAGCTGGGATTTACCCGCTGCAAATCTGACTATGCTGTATACTTTCACAGACATCCAAAGACGAAAGAGCTTGTAGTAGCCATCGTTTATGTTGATGACATGAATTTCTTGGGAAAGAAAAACTCCCCCCTCCTCAACGAGTTGAAGGGAAAATTCACCAAAAAGTGGGAATGCAGAGACCATGGTCCCTGTGAAGAATTCCTTGGGATGAAAATCTCGAGGAATCGCTCCAAGCATCAAATCTTCATCCAACAGGTGAAATACCTGGATAAGATCTTGCAGCGCTTCCAGGTTCCGCAGTCTGCCATGGCCAAAACACCATTATCCGCCGGCTTCCAGTTCGTGACGAACAAGGACACTGCAACAAACCCCTTCCGTCTAAAGTACCAACAATTGGTTGGATCCTTAATGTACTTGATGATCGGTACTAGGCCCGACATAGCCTTTGCTGTAGTTAAGCTGGCACAACATGCCGCTAACCCTGCACCCGAGCACTATCGCACTGGAATTCATGTATTAAAGTACTTGTCAATGACAAGGAACTATGCATTGAAATATAAAGGTGATACTGGGAAACCGACGGTGACGTTGGAATGTCTCAGTGACTCGGATTGGGCTCAAGATACAGAAACCCGCCGATCTGTATCGGGAAACATTAGTATGATCGCGTCCGGTGCTGTCACCTGGACTTCGTGACAACAAAAGACGGTTTCATTATCGTCCACTAAGGCGGAATATAAAGAACTGTCTGACACTTCACGACAAGTGAAATGGCTGTCACAGCTTCTGAAGGAGCTCAAGATTGAGCACCCAACTCCTATTCTCTACGGTGACAATGATGGGTCCAAATTTTGGACTGAAAATCCCATTGTTGAAAAACGATCGAAGCACGTGGATATCCATTACCACTATATGCGAGAATTAGTCGAGGAGGGTACTATTGTTATTGGTGATGTGTCTTCACAAGACAATCCCACCGATATCTTTACAAAGAATCTTGGCGTAACCAAAATCAATCTCTTCCGCCCTGAATTAGGACTGATTTTTGGTTCCGATATCAAAGCATGGGATAAAACCGCTCGATCAATAAAACGTTAATCTCCCTCCTTCAAGTGAGGAGGAGTGTTGAATCTCGATCCGTACCACTACGTTGGTTCAGTCTAATTATAGCTGAAATGGATTCTTGAGTACTTCACTCTTGAAGAGAGATAACGAACAATGTACTAGACCGCACTCTAGTGATAGCGGGAGCAAATCGCTCTATTCACTTGAGAAGAATATCCTTTCAAGGATCTCGTGAATCGCATCATTACAAAGAAAAGAAATTACGACACGTCTAGGAATTAGCAGAATAGCTCCCAACGTATAACAGTTGAGCTTCAGTACTATGTCACCAAGTTTAATTCTTAGACCTCGCCGCTTTATATTAGGCTTGAGGCAAGAAAACTGGAATCCTACGGGAATGACAAGTATCTGAACTGCTTTCATATTCCAGCATTAGTCTATGACATTAGGGATAAAAGATTTGTAGTGCCACATTAGTGTGCGGCCGATCTATATCGAGAAAATCTTATAATGTATGTCCTCGAGCGTAATGCTTTTGAGGCAATCGTTGAAGGTCACCACCTTTGCAATAAGTCATGAAGAGCTGTAATAGTTCACCCAATCTCATCGTTGTACACGAACTTGCAATTATAAGCAAGGAGATGCCTGGTTGTTGAACATTACGCCTACTAGACTATATCGTTTGACATCATCGAACAGAACTTCCTATGATTATGCCTTCTCCACTCGTCCTTTATGACTTGTCAAGATGTTGCATTATTTCATCGCCACTCTGGATTATTTCACAAGGGAAATTGCATCAGTACCTTTATCCAGAACCTATTATACGAATATCCTCGTCCTTGAGCGTAATACTCAGACTTGATGGAATTGCTAGTTGTCCATTACGACGCTACTCTATGACCTCTTATCTCATGATGATAGTTGTCCTCCTTCGAAAGAAGTTATGAGGCTCTAAGATTCATTAGAGAAACCTCTACAGTATAGCTGACAATGGCCAATGTCGCAACTGATTATGGAGGAGAGTTTGTCTAAACGAGAGCAATAGCAAATATTCGTGGCATGAATAACCCACTTAAAACCTCCTACTCCCAATGCTTTCGCAACGGTTGATGTAGAGAGACTAATCCGCACTACACTTTGAGAGCCTAAAAGCTTTATAGCAACGGGAAGGTCTTACCCGTCTCAGTGATAGTTTAAGCGTTGACTAGAGCGTAACGCGCCAGTCCAAGTGTTTATAGTGGAAGACACTTAATTGTGTAAATCAAGGGATAAACCATTAAATTGGTTCTGTACTGTGGGTTTGGTTTCGCGGTGCATCAGTTAACATGGTGACCGCCCAAACATGATCGCTTATTCGAGATGTAACATACCTCGATCGTTTAATCAACGAGAACTTTTAAGTTCAAGCGGCACACAGAAAGGCTTAACGTTCTATGAACAATCCACATTTGGATGCCTTACTCAATGAGGGAATATACCCTTAAACGTCATGATTCAGCAACTGGATAGCAGTAACCAGTTCGTTTGCAAAGAAGAGAGCAAAACCTGCACGAAGCAAGAAGTTGCTATACTTCTTTATCTGCCATCTTTTGATATCACAGGATATATTCCATTTAACTCCACGATCACCTCCTGATTCCTTTCCATTTCCATTCGAGAAATCTCCGCCCACCATATCCTATGTCTTACGCTGACATATTCACCAATTTAATGCATGATATGCGCATCCCTCACAGGATATCTACCGCTTTTGACACACCACACTTCTGTGTCGCCACTTAGGTGGTACGACCATTGTGGAGGAGTTATAGAATAAAATGCTGGTTGATAACGCATTGCACAATTGAACCTGACTAGGAAAGACCGCACTGTTCATTACGCGGGTCACCTACAGATAGACTATAATGGATTAGGCGTTCAATTTCAAGAAGAACTCATTTGGACTCACTGACTAGAGTTGGACAAGCATAAGAATTGCTACGCATTCTCGCTAGCATCTACCAGAAAAGCGCAATAACTCAGATATATTATCCTAAAAATATGTGATGGTTACACCTCCATATGAGCTTTCGCCTCACATAGCTTAACAAACTTGCGAGAAAATTCTTTTATTTCTGGAATTGCATCGATAATGATCCGCCATTAACAATGCGCATTGACATTTAAATCGAAAAACACTCGTCGCTGAGGGAGGAGTACAGTAAAACAAGTTCTTAATCGCTGGTGAATAACCGCATACGATTAAAGCTTTTAAAAGCTACACTTCGCCGGTCCATCTTAATTGATGTGCGCTGCGGTGGTTCGTAACATGATAAACACTCTCTAAGCCCTAAAAAGCGATACGATTGAGTAACATGTGTTAAGAAACTTAACATGCTGAAAAGCATGGAGGAGAACAACGAATACAGTACTTACTCCAAATCCGATGACCGCCTTATCCTGCGCTTCACAGCAAAGGAACTTCATTAAGTTGAAGGCATCGCTTTTGTGATTCAATCTCCAGTTATCCACACATGTGAGAAATGCTTAGCGTTGATAACAAAACTGCTTTTGCAGACTGGATGAAAAGATACACTGGAATAATCTGATGAGCTTTGGCTTAAAAGATAAGAAGAGAGTTTGAATGACACCAGACGAGCACTATACATGTTACGTGGAAGGAATCTTTGATCCTTGATCAAGCTGGATTTCAATCCGCTTTCATGCGATTACGCTGGATTTTATCCGCATTTTCCAAAACCACTTCATCAACCTCGCTTTGGCAATAAAGTCTAACGGCCTTGCAACTAGCTGGCTCGAGCGATTGCTGCAACATGATACTGATTCCTACGTCGTCGCGAGCCCTCCTCTTCGGAGTTGATGGGGAAAACACAAAGGATATGATATTCCTTTCCGCCTTCATACAAAGACGCTTGGATAAAAATATTAGGGTTGGAAATATTCCTTTCTGCCACAGTCGCTGGAAAAATATATTCATAGGACTTTCAACTGTTCCTATCGCCTCTCACGAGTCGCTGATAAAACAAGTGGGGAGTTATCCCCGCCGACGTCTCAAAATGAGCGTCTTGGGCAAAAATAACATTAGGAAATTATTCCTTCCTCCTCTAACGAGTTGTAGGAGAAAATATTATAAGGTTTACATTTTTACCTTTCCACCTCTTACAAGTTGTTGGATAAAATACAGTAAATCAGGAACATATTCCTTCATACTCGTTCAAGAGTCAACTGTAAAAATATGGCAGGAACTTATTCCTTTCGCAAGATAAAAATAAGATAGGGTCTAACAATCCTTTCTCTCTTTTACAAGATTGAGGAAAAACTTCATAGGTTTTGAATGTAACCTTCTGCCTCTTCGTGAGTCTACGGTAAAACATCTATATGGAATTTATCCATCTGCCTCAAATTGAGAGTCTGGAAAAATATACAGGATCAACTTCAAGATCCTTCCACCTCTCCAGAGTTGTATGGAAAAACAAATAAGGGACTTAATCATTCCTCCCTCCTTTTCGGAGTTGATGGGAAATGACAAAAAGTGTGTATGCATTCCTTGGGACTGAATCCTTAATCCGCATCGGCCGAAATGCCTTTTGCTTGGAGGAAAATTGCATGAGACCACTTCCATTTGCGAATCCATTAATTTGGAATTTGTTCGAGTCAAAATCAGAACAAGGCTTGTAGCATCATTGCTTCGCCGGCTCATGTGACTGCCGCGGTTGATTGATCTACATAACCGCAAAGTGATGGCCTTGGTTACACTGGCTTAATACTGCCGCTTCCCTGATCTCACAATAAATCGCACGCTGAATAAGCAAAAAATGGTTTTTGTATTTCGCACCTACGCAGAAAAACAGACTTGTTGAACACTTCGAAAGAATTGCCATTTACAATTTCTGGAGGAGCCTTCTTAGGCTTTCCTACTCCTTACTCTTAGACGAAAGTCGCAGCGAGTTAGTCGCGGGAGTTCAAAAGTTGAGTTAAAGGACATTTGATAGCTCAAAGCAATTGTCGTTGCGTCCTTTATGGCCATCATAGCAAACGCTAGCATCAATTCCTCTCCGCTACAGGAATTCTTTTCCAACTTTCAAAAGCTGGTTAATTCCGCATGATCGTTGATGACTCCGACATTTGATGTTCGGCTCTGCCGCTCTTTTGTTGAAAATTCCAATGTCTAAGTCTGGTTTCAATACCGCTAGATTATTGAAGCGTTAATCTTCCCCCCTTCAAGTGAGGAGGAGTGTTGAATCTCGCCCTGTACCACTACGTTGGTTCAGTCTATTTATAGCTGAAATGGGGTTCGAGTATTTCACCTTCAGAGGGTCGATAATAACGGACCATCATGGACTACATACGCAGTAGTTGTACCGCCCTTCTGGTAGTCGGTTATATCCTCCGCATGGAACCTTCTAGTACATGCGTCGTACACAGTATGCTCCAATTATGCTACTGGTAGTTAGACCTCACCCGTATAAGGGTTTAGAGTGCATAGACCAGGGATATTAGTATATATAAGATTCAACATATCTCATAGGACTTTATGTTGTAGACTGTAGGCCTCTACATCCACTAATCTGTGACAGAGCCTTGAAATAGTCACAGATATTTTCACACTTCATACTTGCATTGTCTGGAACTTGAAAAAGCAGATGCTCATAGTGCTCACACTTTTTTACCTGGGTAGCTTTGCATATGTTGCCTATGACTATTTTGGTTCTGTGGCTCCTCTCCATTGTATGTGCCCTGCTCAGCTGTTTTTCCTGTCCTTAATCCAATTTTCAAGTTTTTTCTATCCCTTCAGTCACACCCTGTGTTGCATTTGAAGTGAAGGACCCCACACTTTATATCAGTTATATTGTTACAAACTTAACCATGGACTAACCTCACTCCTCCATATGTATATTAACCTTCTCTTAGACTTTTCCTACTTTGCCATATACCCCAGTCCAATCTTTATTTATTTATTCATCACATGTACTTCTAGTTTGTCTTCTTATTGTTGAGACAAGTACACTACAGCAGCTAATGTGCTAGTAGTGGGGGGTAGTCATACTCACTGGGATTGTTGAGATGGGCATTGTAGACAGTTGCTAGTGGATATCTTAAAGGTAGGATGTGGGAAAGACTTAATTGTCTGAAGGAAAGTATGCATACTACATAGAGCTTATATATCTAAAGTCTCTGGTCTGTACACCATTCTACCTATTCAGGTGAGGTCTTATCTGCCAGTAGCATATACAGAGCATAATGTGTACTACACATATATCTAATAGACCATGTAGCCAGCAACCTAGAATGTGGTCTAGTACTATGTCTGTAGCTCATTATCTTGCTTCTAATAGTGAAGTACTCGAGACCCGTTTCAGTTATAAATAGACTAAACCAACATAGTGGTATGGATCAAGATTCAACACTCCTCCTTACTTGAGGAAGGGAGATCAACACTTCAACGATCAAGTGGCTTTATCCCAAGCTTCGATGTCAGACCTGAAAATAAGTCCTAACTCAGGATGGAAGAGGTTTATTTTGGTTATGCCAAGATTCTTCAAAAAGATATTGGCGGGATTGTCTTGTGAAGACACATCACCAATAATAATTATACCCTCCTCGACTAATTCTCGTACATAGTGGTAATGAATGTCCATATGCTTTGACTGTTTTTCAACAATGGGATTTTCAGTCCAGAATTTGGACCCATTGTTGTCGCCATAGAGAATAGGAGTTGAGTGCTTGATACCAAGCTCCTCCAGAAGCTGTGACAGCCATTTCACTTGTCGTGAAGCATCAGACAGTTCTTTGTATTCTGCCTTGGTGGACGAAAGCAAAACTGTCTTTTGTCACTGTGAAGTCCAGGTAACTGCACTGGACACAAGTATACAAATGTTTCCCAAAACAGATCAGTGGGTTTCAGTATCTTGAGCCCAATCCGAGTCACTGAGGCATTCCAACATCACCATTGGTTTCCCAGTATTGCCTTCATATTTCAATACATAGTTCCTTGTCATGGACAAGTACTTTAATATGTGAATTCCAGTGCAATAGTGCTTGGGTGTGGGGTTAGCAGCATGTTGTGCCAGCTTAACTATGGCAAAGGCTATGTCGGGCCTAGTACTGATCATCAAGTACATCAACAAACCAACCAATTGTTGGTACTTTAGATGGAAGGGGGCAGAAGCAGTCTCCTTGTTTGTTATGAACTGGAAGCTGGTGGGCAATGGTGTTTTAGCCATAGCAGACTGCAATATCTGGAAGTGTGCAAGAATCTTATCCAAGTATTTGACTTGCTGGATGAAGATTTGTCACTTGGAGCGATTCCTCAAGATTTTCATCCCAAGAAATTCTTCACAGGGACCATGGTCTCTGCATTCCCACTTTTTAGTGAATTTTCCCTTCAACTCTTTGAAGAGGGGGGAATTCTTTGGACTCAAGAAATTTACATCATCAATGTAGACAATGGCGACAATCAGCTCATTGGTCTTCAGATGTCTGTAAAAATATACAGCATAGTTGGATTTGCAGTGGGTAAATTCCAGCTCAATCATAGATTGATGCAATTCCTTTCACCACTGGCAGCCAGCCTGTTTTAGGCCATATATGGCATACTTAAGTTTCCATACTTTTCCCTCTTGCCTGGGAAGTCGAAACCCTTTGGACTGTTCCATGTATATCTTCTTGTCCAGTTTGCTATAAAGATAGGCAGTTTTTATGTCAACGCTATGCATATCCCAATTATGGATTGCAGCAAGTGCGAAGCTTACATGTGTGGACTCGTAGCAGACAACTGGTGAGAATAACTCATTATAGTCAATGCCTTCAACTTGCAAGAATCCCTTCACAACTAGGCAAGCTCGCAGGCAGCCATCAGACTTTTCAAGAAATACCCAACAGTTTTTAACTGTCCTCCTTCCTTTTGGTAGATCTACTAATTTGTACACTCTGCGTTTCTTTAATGTGTTGAGTTCCTTGATACACACAGCCATCCATTTTGCCTTGACAGGCTCAGGAAGCTTCAGCATATCACAGAAAGTTTCAGGCTCTCCATGTGTGGTATTATGAACTGTCTGTATCAAGAAATCGATTAAACATACTCCTCCCTCAGCAACAAGCCTATCAATATCCATGTCATACACGTTGTGAGATGTCGGATCATAAGGTGGATTTTCAGGCATAGGCAGCAGTTCCAGATATGGAGAGAGCTGAAATGGAGGTAAATCAAAGAGTTGTGGCAGGTACCACTCAGTACAAGCCCTCTGTCTCATGTATTCAGGATGATTAGTCCTTGCTCTCCACTCACAAATGACCTCATCCAGAGGGGCATTGGTGTGAATGTGCCACCTCTGCCTCTGCTGCTCTTGTTGGTGAGTCCTATCAATTTCTTTTTCAATAGAAATTAGATGCTGATGCTTTCCATAAGTATTACTAGGTCTTACAGGTGGCCTGCCTTGTCATTCAGAACAATATGGCTCTACCTGGTCTTAACCAACAGCATGACGTTTGGGAATGGGAATTGGGAATTCTTCATTTGCATAATCCCATACTTCCCTATCCACTTGCCAGTCTCTACTATCATCCTCAAGTTCCTCCTCAACAGTTGTTCCATGTGAATGTGGCGACTCAGGTGGGGGTACCCAAGGTGGCAGACTGTCTCCTTGTGAAGGAGTGCATGATGAAATGCTGTCCAGCAGTGAAGGTTCACACTGGGGTAATAGAGGTGTTGGTGGAGAATATTTCAGTTTGGAAGGTAGATAAGTCAGAGGTAAACAAATTGGTTCCTTGGGGGGGGGGTGGAACATTTCCAGCATCATCCGAAGATGGCAGAAAAGGAGGTGGAACCTCTTTTCTTCTGTCTGGCAGGTTTCTCTCTCTTCCGTGATTTGGCCGGTTACTGCTATCTGGTACTGAACTGATATATTTAGGGAAATATCCCTCATCAAATAAGGCATTCGGTGATATAAAGATCACATTGCCTGCTGTGTGCCGCATGAAGATATAGTTCTTAGAACCTTTATAACTGAGGAATATCATCATCTTGGACTTTGCGGACAATTTGTTTGGGCAGATTTCATTGGGTAGAAACTATGTATGCACCACATCCAAATACATAGATATGGGACAAGTCTGGCTTTTCCCTCAAATAACACTCAAAAGGTGTCTTCCACTGCAGACACTGGACTGGCATGCAATTATATAAATGCACAGCTGTATTCAATGCAAATTCCCACCATGAGTCAGGTAGACATGCCTGTAGCCATATAGCTTGGGCTTTCTTGTATAGGGTGCAGTTCAGTTGCTCTGCTCTCCCATTTTGCTGATGCACATAGGGAGCAGTGGTCTTATGGGTGATTCTACATGCTGTGAGTCCTGCCAATAATTTCTCATTGACATATTCTCCTCCATTATTGGTGCATAGTCATTTGATGCACATACTGGAGAGGTTCTCTAACATGCTGATTAGCTCTATTAGCTTCTCAGAAGCCTCAGACTTCTTGCAAAGGAGGACTACATGCATATGAGAAGAGAAGTCATCTAAGAATGTCATAGCCCATTTATATTTATGGTAGCTGATGATGGGCAGTTCTAGCAAGTTTGAGTGACATAGCTCAAAGACTGTAGTGGCTCACTTGGAGTCAATCGGAAAGGGGTTATTATGCATTTTCCCCTTGGTACAGCCATTGCAAATGCCTTTCCAAGAAGATGGTGTGGGAATCAATGTGATGCCCTCTACGTGCTTTGGAAGCTTGGAGAGCACACGATCTGAGGGATGTCCCATTCAACTGATGCCAATTGGTATAGTTGGGTAGGTATAAAGCTAATACAACTGGCTTCTTCCTTGCTGTAATGCAAGATATACGTGTGTACCGTATGTATGTTGTTCATAAACAACCTGATGAGGCCAGGCAGACAATACAGCTCATCCCGACTTATCATGGATAGTGGTCCCTTTAACTGGTTGCCTCAAGGGTATGCCCAGTCCAAAGGATCTGGCCCGAGGACATTAACCTATTCTGTGATTTCCTTGATATAAAAAACTGGCACAATATAGTAAAGTAGTGCTTCTGGTTTTGCCTCCATCTACCTATGTCATGCTGGAAGATGACAGTACCTCATCCAGTCATTTCATAATTCTGGTTGCCAGCAGCTTGAATAATGCTGAAATGGCCCATCTTTAACTCTGCAAAATTGAAGAGATAACATGGTGACATGGTACAATACTCCAGAATCTAGGAGCCAGTCTGCATTATTTACCATGTGTTTGTTCACTTCTTTCTGACAAGACAAGCAATTTGTGAGATCACAAATATAATAAGACTCAAACTGAATATAACTTGGAGCATTCCTCTCTGAGGTGCTCTTTCTCTTTTTCAGAATACTGATATGTGATTTACTGTTATGAACTTGCATATTTACTTAGATAATACAGGTTCTAGAACACCTTGAAGACTAGCATGTATCTAGACAGACCTAGAACATAGCCAGACTTAACTAGAACTTAATGCACATAAATAGCACAGCTTATGTCATAATTCAAAGTCGTACCACCTTGAAGTCATACCACTTTTATATACCATATATAGACATGTAACATATGAATACAGTACAATACAGTAGTACACTGCTATAGTATATAAACTCTTCAACTTGACTAGTAGACAGCATCGTTTCTACTTGGTTAGGTGGAGACTCAATCTATAACTCTTAACACACTCTTACTCTCTACTCTTAAGATGTTGCTTCTAAACTACTAAGCATACTTAATAAGACTGTTAAGGAGTTATACTCTGAGAATAGACCTCTGATCTTAAGACTTAAGAATATCCAAAGTAGTTGTATTACTTTGTCTATTCTTTGAGTCCTTTGAGAAGGAGTTCCCTTTGATATCATCCTATGTGATAGATATTGGGTCAGCTTAGTAATAAGTTGATCTGCACTATAACATTTGCAGATACATCTCACTTTCCAGCTTAGGTTCTCTAGCAGAATAAGCAAAAGATGAAGTGCCACCAGTAGTGCTTCCAGCATATTTCACAATTCACGAAGTCCATACAACAATGCCTATGACAGTAGTCCTACAGGAGGCAGACTGTGCAGCTATATCTGCATAGGTGTCATGCCATTCTCTTTGGTGACCATCTGCTCATCCCAGCTCATCCACAGAATCTCCAAGGCATTCTGCTCCGAGGCAGGACAGATCCTGTGTCTAGATCATCCCATCCCATCCATTAATAGGACTGTACAGTCTTCATCAGTATCCTCGAAAGAGAAATAGTCAGATGAAGTTACTGACCCATACCCTCCATCAGATCCATAGCTTGGTATCTGAGTCACTGTCCTCAAGGACAGACTCTGTTATAGTGAGATAGAATTTGTTCTAATTCTACCCGATATCTATCCACAGATGATATCAAAGGGGACTCCTTCTCAAAGGCTCAAAGAATAAATGAAGTAATGTAATTACTTTGGATATTCTTAAGTCTCACTGATCAGAGGTCAATCCTCAGAGTATAACTCTTTAACATCTTATGCAGTACACTTTAAGAGTTTAAGAAGCAACATCTTAAGAGCAGAGTTTAAGAGTGTGTTTCAAGAGTTATAGATTGAGTCTCCACCTAACCAAGTAGAAATGATGCCGTCTACTGGTCAAGTTGAAGGGTTTATATACTACAGCAGTATACTACTGTATTGTACTGTATTCATATGTTACATGTTTATATATGGTATTAGAAAAGTGGTACAACGTGGTACAACTTTGAATTATGACATAAGTTGTGCTATTTATATGTATTAAGTTCTAGGTAAGCCTGGTTACATTCTAGACCTGTCTAGATATAAGCTAGTCTTTGAAGGTGTTCTAGAACTTGTATTATCTAAGTAAATATGTGAGTTCATAACATTATCCTTTTCTATCATAGATGTCTCATCTATTTTTTTTCTTTCTAAGAAATTTTGAAGTTTTTATTTATTATTTTATAAGTTTTTGAGTGTAACATTTTTTTATATATTTTTGTAAAGAAATTTTCTAAATTCAAAAAGAAATTTCAAAACAAGTAAAGAAATTTTCTCTAAGTACAAATACAAGTATAAAATGTTTTCATAATTTGCTACTATAGTGAAGTAGCAAAGTAAAGAATTTTATCTACAAGTGAATATTCAGATCATGTATCCTACTGGTTCACCTGTGATGTTGGCAATTGTGTCATCGTCAAAATCAAATTCAACATCCTCTGGATAATAGCTACCTGGTTGGGGTTGATATCCATTGATGATATAAGTTGGGAGGTTTGAGGGAATTGTTGAAGAAGTTGTGGGTCGATGCAACTGCTTGAGGTTTCCGACATTGGTGGGTTTGGGTGTTGGTTTCTTGATGAATTTTGGGGCATATTTTGGCCCATTAGCAATGACAGTGGTCGGAATAGGAGTGGAGGGAGTGGTGTTGGTCTTGGTGTTCTGAGTTGGATCAGAATGGGTGGAGTTGTCAACATTTTGATTGGAGGTGTCGGCATTGGGAGATAGATTGGTGAGGGCCTTGGGGCTACAGGAGAGGGAGGTGGTAACCCCAATAAGAGGTGTACTGGTGTGATGAAACTCCTCCTTGGATTGGAGTTCATAAAGGGCTTCTGTGGGGAGATCCTTCCAATCAACTCCCAGATAAGGATTTTGGGCACAAAATTTGGCAAAGTGCCCAGGACCTTTTGTTTGGCAGTGAATGCAGTAATACTTTCTGCATTGTGTCTTGAAATGGCCCACTCCAGCACATATCTCGCAGTAAACGTCTTGATGTTGAGACATGTTAGAGTAGTGTTGGAGAAAGGAATTAGATCCTCTATGAGTCGTCAGAGTTGGTAGAGTCGAAATACTCCTGTTTGCAGGAGCTACATTTGGATGTTGGGGTAGTCGATGAGGAGTGATGGGAGTTGGAGGTGGAGAAGGTCATCGGGAGCTTCCAGGATTCATTGCAGATTAGTCTACAACTTGTTTACTGAGGTCCTTATCTGGTTCCTCAGCGGGTTGTGTAATGGTCATGAGTATTCACTCGATAGCCCTAAGATGGGGGCCCACAACAAGATTGCGAGAGAGGTCAAGGAGGTGGAGGTTGGCACTCTTGAGTGCCTCGTCATAATTGCATTTTGCAATTCTAAGTTCATTATATACAAGCCCGATCTCATGCACTCGGTGAGAGAGTTGAGAATCCCGGCCATAACAGGACACAAAGTCGGTGGTTGCTCATTCAGATGAAAGAGCAGATCGTAGGGTGGCATCCTGAAGTGTAGATGTTGCAGTTTGACTTTGTTGTTTCATAGGGTTTGAACCAGAGGTTCGAACTTCCAATGGTCCTATCGATGATATGACTGGAGAAGGCAGGGGTGTAGGAGTCTCGGGGATAGGGCTTTCATGAGAAGAGGAAGAGGAGTAGTCAGGAGTGAGAGTAGGAGTAGTTGGTTTTAAGAAAACCCTAGGCATTTGAGTTGTTGGATTTTCTATGTCAAATCATGGTCTCTTTTATACTTTTCAAGTTCCTCTTTTGCATTTTCTAAATTCACTTCTGGTTCCCATGAGTCTTCAGTTGGTCCATAGTCTTTCCATCATATAAGGTATTCTCTTTCTATTCCTGTACACTTCTTTTGGAATCTGTGTTTCAGAATTCCTTCTATTTGATATTGTTCTTCGCCTTCTATTAGGTCCGGTGGTGGGTTTTTGTTGTGTTTCCCAAATATATCATTTTCTATCATCAGTGTTAGAAGAGAAGTATGGAACCTATTATGTATCTTCCACTTCTTCGGTAATTTTAGTTTATAAGTTGTAGCAGATGTTTTATGAATGATTTCAAAAGGTCCTTCTCTTCTTTGGCTAAGTTTTTTTGATAGATAGGGTAAGGGTAAGTTCTGATTATCCAACCACACTTTATCTCTGACTTTGAATGGCTTCCATGGTCAGAAACTTCTTTGTGCCATCTTTTGTCTTGTTAATTCGTGTGCTTCTAAAGTGTCACAACCCGTACACGCGCTCATCCGCTTCACCCGCTCTTACCCGGACTATACTTTATATTTTATTTATCATTAGCTCTCACCCGCTCTCCCCCGTCTCCCCCGCTCTCCATTCTTACTATTATGTCTGACGTTAATTTCCGATTATCCTCCTTGTACATTTCTCCGGTCGTCATACCTACTCCCGTTTCCCTTGCAATCCCTTTTACCATTCATATCGTTCCTGTTTCACCTTATTCCTTTTAGCTAGCTGCATTCCCGGTGTTTTTATCTAGCGGCCATACCTGGCCCGTACCTGAAGTCGTAGTAGTTTCCTTTTGTAGAACCACACTTCCTCGCGTATATAAACCGTAGCTACTTCGCCTGTAATCCTCAGTCTGAAATCTACTTAGCGACACGCTACTTCTATCTTACCTCTGTCTCTGTCTCTGTCTCCGCCTCTGACTCTGCCCTCGTCCCTTATTCTGAAGTTAGGACCACTCGTCGGCAGGAGGGCGCAACACATACGTTGAAGCCATGGTCCTCCCGAGTTCGCCCGCTTCGTCCACCTTCGTCCGCATCCACGCATCATTCCGGGCGTCTAGACTCCGGTCGTCTCACCTGCGTGACCTGCGCTTAACAGTATTTCAGACTCCCAACTCCTGCTGTCGATTTCTATTCCTTCACTTACTATGGCTACATTTGTCAGAACTAAGACTAGCGCAACCGTTCGTCGGTCCCTTCGCAACAATCCCAAACGAACCCCTTCATCAACCCAATCCACCCCCAGAACTCAGAGATCGAAACGGTCCCACCTATCCGTTCCAGGCGACTTCCCGCAAAACTCCCCTAACCCCTTCGCAGAGCTGATCTGGGAGGAACTTCCCGAACATAGCTCCGGCCCACATCGGGGCCTGAATAGTGGAAACAGCGTAGGCGGCACAGTTCCACCTGGAGATCCTGGCTACCCTGGTGGTGGTGACTATGGTATTAATGATGAAGACAACTATGGCGATGACCAGAACGATGGTCTAGAATATGCCGATTACCCTTACCCCAATCCTGATGATGGTGGAGGCGATGGGCCTGGAGGCGATGATGAACCCGAGGAACCATCGGACGATGATGACGATGGTGATAATGAAACAAGCACTAGTGAGCCGCGTGGCCGTCGGGGACTTGATCGCCCTCTGGCCCGCGCTATTAGATCCCTCGCTAACGCCATAGACGATCGTGCCCGCTCTCAGCCGCCCCAGCCTCCTCGACCTCCCCGTACTAAGGCCCGCGAACCCGAACCATTCAGCGGTGCCAACCCCGATGACCTTCCTCGCTTCCTTTTCCAATGTCGACTCTACTTCCGCGCCAACCCTACACAATTCACATCTGATACCACCAAGGTCAACTTCGCCCTCACCTTCCTCACTGACGTCGCTCTTCGCTGGTTTGAAACTGGCATCAACCAGGAAGAGACTCAAGGCATATCCCATGCCTGGTCCACCGACTGGGATGAGTTCACCACTGAGCTCAAGACCAACTTCGGTGTAGCCGACCTGAAGGGCGAATCGGCCGAACTCCTGGAGAATCTGAAGATGAAGCACGGTGAGAAGATCACCACCTATAACGTCGAATTCATGCGGCTCTCATCCCGACTTCGATGGGGCGATGACGTCCTCTGCTACCGCTACTACAAAGGCCTCCCTGATCGTCTCCAAGACGCCCTCTCTTCTCGCCCCAATGGCAAGCCCACCTCATTCAACAAAATGCGTGAAGCAGCCATCATCCTCGATAATCGCTATTGGGAACGTCAACGCGAGAAGACCCGTGCGAAGGAAGCAGCCGAATCGGCATCCGCTTCTCTCAACAGGAAGTCGGGTAACAACCCTGGACCTTCCTCGAACAAGGCCAGCAGCAACAACAACAACAGCAACAACAGCAACAGCAACAACAACAACAGCAACAGCAACAAGCCCAACCACAGCAGCAGCAAGGGCAACACCTCGAACAAACCCGCCAACACTACCCCATCCTCCTCCACACCCGCCAAATCGTCCTCCCCCGCTAAACCCGACTTATCCGACAAACTCGGCAAGGACGGCAAGCTGACTACCGAAGAACGCAAGCGCCGCCTCGACAACAACCTCTGCCTGTTCTGTGGCAACGCCGGCCACAAGGTTAGCGAGTGTAGGAAGAAAGCCGCTTCGACTGCAAAGGCTGTCGCCCGCAAGGCCGAAGTGGTTGGGGAGAGCTCTGAAAAGAGCTCGGAAAAATGAGTGGCGGTCCTCAGGACTCTGCACAGGCTGAGGACCGCGTTGAACTCACCTGTGCCACAGAGTGTTTTCGACTCAACGCTTCCGCTCTTTCTAACCCCAATTCCCTGCAGCTCTATCTCACTTCCCCTTCTGTTTCTTCATCCGCTTCATCTGATCTCGTCCGCTTCAAGGCTCTTGTTGATAGTGGGTCTACCC
The DNA here is from genome assembly GCA_025093985.1 of Calvatia gigantea. Taxonomy (NCBI): domain Eukaryota; kingdom Fungi; phylum Basidiomycota; class Agaricomycetes; order Agaricales; family Lycoperdaceae; genus Calvatia; species Calvatia gigantea. The sequence goes on from JACAAK010000017.1 coordinate 336,647, forward strand.
ATTGCTTCGTGGACTCTGACTTTGTACATTCGTATGATCTCCCGACCACGCCCATTCCTCCTATTGAACTTCGTCTCTTTGATGGCTCGTCTAATGCGTACATTACTGAACTAGTGAAGCTTCCTGTTACCTTTGACTGTGGTGAATCTATGACTCTGGACTTTTACGTCACCCGGCTTGACTCTTCTTGCTCTGTGGTTCTTGGATATAACTGGCTCAACCGCTACAATCCGTCGATTGACTGGGTTCTGGGCCATATCACTTTCCGACCGCTTCAGCCTGAACTTCCTGCCACTTCTGCTCGCAGTGCGTCCATTCCAGTCGCACCTGCATCCTCTGCGGCATCCGCTTCAGCCGCCCCATCTGTCACCTCACAGTCTTCACCATCTGCTTCTTCTGCCACTTCTGTTACGGGCACGGTTGACGCGGCTCGTCCGCACGTCTCACTGGTTAACGCCACCGCCTTCCTCCGTGCCTCTCGCCTCCCTGGTTCAGTTCAGTATAGCCTCAATCTCAACGACCCATTTATAACAGCTTCCTCCGCCTCTGTTGAGGAGCCTCAGGACGACTGGTCCCATATTCCGGAAGAGTACCGCGATTTTGCTGACGTCTTCAGTAAAATGAAGGCTGACAAGCTTGCCCCGCATCGGCCGTACGACCTTCAGATCAATCTCGAAGAAGGTGGCCAACCACCAGTTGGTACCATCTATTCCCTATCTCAGGTTGAACTAGAGGCTCTACGCGAATTCATTGACGAAAACCTTGCTATCGGATTCATCCGCCCCTCCAACTCCCCTCACGGAGCCCCTGTCCTCTTTGTCAAGAAAAAGGATGGTTCGCTCCGTTTATGCGTCGATTTCCGAGGTCTCAACCGCATTACCAAGAAGGATCGCTACCCCCTTCCTCTCATATCCGACCTACTCGATTCGCCCCGCAAAGCCCGCATCTATACCCAGATTGACCTACGCCACGCTTATCACCTCGTCTGCATCGCAGAAGGTGACGAATGGAAAACGGCCTTCCGAACCCGCTACGGATTGTTCGAGTGGCTCGTTATGCCTTTCGGCCTTACCAATGCACCTGCCGCCTTCCAGCGGTTCATGAACGACATCTTCAAAGATCTCTTAGATGTCTGTGTTACGGTCTATCTTGACGACATACTCATCTATTCCAACGACATCAGCGTACACCGCAAGCAAGTCCGCGAGGTTCTCAAGCGGCTTAGGCAGAACGGTCTCTACGCCCGCGCGGATAAGTGCGAATTCGAGTCTGACACGGTTGAATATCTTGGTTACGTTCTTTCCCCTGATGGTCTCAAGATGTCTGAGGACAAGGTCAAGATTATCCAAGACTGGCCAGAACCGAAGAAGATCAAGGACATACAGTCCTTCTTAGGTTTCGCCAATTTCTATCGTCGCTTCATTTATAACTACTCTGACATTGTAGTTCCTCTCACCCACCTTACCCGCAAGGGTATTCCTTGGAACTTCAATGATAAATGTCAAGAGGCTTTCCAATCATTGAAGGACGCTTTCACCTCTGCTCCTATCCTGACCCACTGGATCCCTGATGCTCAAATCATCGTCGAGACAGACGCATCTGACTACGTGCTAGCCGCCATCCTCTCTATCGTCACTGAGGATGGTGAAGTTCACCCCATGGCTTTCCATTCCCGCACATTCACTTCGGCCGAGTCGAACTACGACACACATGACAAGGAACTACTGGCTATCTTTGAAGCCTTTAGGATCTGGCGGCATTATCTTGAAGGTGCTCCCCTTCCCATTGACGTGGTCACTGATCATAAGAATCTGGAATACTTCTGCACCACTAAAATCCTCACCCGCCGTCAAGCTCGCTGGTCCGAATTCTTGTCACAGTTCAATCTCACCATCCGCTTTCGCCCCGGCCGACTTGGTATGAAGCCTGACACTTTAACTAGACGATGGGACATTTACCCTAAAAGGGGGAATAATGGCTATGCTACGGTCAATCCTCACAACTTCCGTCCAGTCTTTACTCATGAACAACTTGCAGCCTCTGTCTGCACTACTTATCTTTATACCCCTTCCCTTCGCGCAGCCACGATCATTGACCTCGATCAGCTGCATTCCGACATCCTTTCATCTCTTCCATAAGACCCGACTGCGGCTCAACACCTAGCCAAACCCGAAGGATGCTGGATTGTAGATTCGTCCGGTTTTCTCCGCCTTGACGACAGGATCTACGTTCCCAATGTTGACAATCTTCGACTTCGCGTTCTACAGTACAAGCACGATCACATCCTTTCTGGACACTTCGGTCAGAACAAGACTCTGGAGTTAGTCCGACGTGATTACACTTGGCCCGAAATCCGCACGACAGTCAAAGATTTCTGCAAATCCTGCGTCACCTGCATGTGCTCTAAGCCACAACGACACCGACCTTATGGAAACCTCAAGCAGCTCCCCATTCCTGAACAGCCATGGAACTCTATCTCTATGGACTTCATCGAGAAACTTCCCACATCTTCCGGCTACGACACTATCCTTGTTATCGTTGATCGCCTTACCAAGCAATCTTTGTTCATTCCCACTCACGACACCATCACCTCGGCCGAACTCGCCCGCCTATTCGTCATTCATGTATTCTCGAAACATGGCGTTCCTGAACATGTTACGTCCAATCGCGGCTCCGAATTCGTTTCGCACTTCTTCCGCTCGCTTGGACAAGCACTGGACATGAAGTTACACTTCACCTCCGGGTATCACCCTGAGGGCGATGGACAAACCGAACGGACTAACCAGACTCTCGAGCAATACCTCCGCGTCTACTGCAACTACCAGCAGGACAACTGGGCTGAGTTACTGCCACTAGCTGAGTTTGCCTATAACAATGCTCCTAGTGCCACTACTGGTGTCTCCCCATTCTTCGCTAATAAAGGCTATCATCCCAACATCACAGTCTACCCGGAACGCGACTTGGCGTCCGCACGCGCATGTCAATTCGTCGTCGACCTCGATGAACTCCACACAGTACTCAAATCCGAGATCAAGCAAGCTCAAGAACGGTACCAGTCATCCGCTGATACCCGCCGGACACCCGCACCTAACTTCACAGTTGGGCAAAAGGTCTTCGTTAAGGCGCAGTTCTTCCGCATGACTCGACCGTCGAAGAAACTCTCGGAAAAGTATTTGGGTCCTTATGAGATTATCGCTCAACCCGGTTCCGTTTCTTATACTCTACGCTTACCTGACTCAATGCGTGCCGTTCACCCAGTATTCCACGTTTCGATGCTTGAACCTGCCACACCTAACCTATTTGACAGCCGCTCTGACCCGCCTCCTCCGCCCGTTGAAGTCGAAGGCGAGCCGGAGTACAAAATCGCCCGCATTATTGACTCGAAGATCGACCATCAACGTGCCTGCAAGTTATTATACAAGGTTATTTGGTTGGGTTATGAGGATACTGAAGAAGAGTCTTCTTGGCTGCCTGCTACTGAATTAGAGCATGCAGCTGAACTTGTGGCAGATTTCCATACAGCTTATCCTGCTAAGCCTGGTCCCTTGCGTTCTTTGTAACACTTAATGGACTTATTTTCACTCTTATTCATGGACAGACTCTTTTTTTATTGGACATTCAACTTTATTAAACATCAAAATCACAAGGAGCGAGGAAAGCTGCGTTCACCCGCACACCCTCAATCCTCATGCTGGCCCCCTTCCACACCCTCTTCCACACCATCTTCTTTTTCTCCACTCTCCTCCGCACTTTCTTCACTTCCTTCCTCTCCACTACTACCATTTCCCTTCTCTTCCTCATCCAAGTCCATCTGCTCACCCCCTTCTTGCACCAGTCGCGATGGCCCCTCACCCTGGTCCTCGATGTCAATGTCACCCGCCTCATTCACATGCTGTCAGATATCCGCACCAGGCAGCCATTCTACAATCTGTCCTGGATGTTCAGTCCTTCCTGTGTGCTGAGGATCCCGTTGACTCACCACCAGGCTGAGGGTGCAGAACTCCTCTCCATTTGCAATGGTCTCCCTCAAGATCGCAGCTGAATTGCGGGTATCATGTTCTCGGTATCGGGACTCGTGTGCCATCCACACGTTCTGCTGATGCAATAAAACGATGATTTCATTGAGGCATAGGGTGTTCTCTTCAAGTGCAGTCACAAATCAGTCGAGATGTCACATGAGGACGTGGGGATTCGAGACCTTGGCGCTTCCATCCGGCAGCTCACACTTTCACTTGCCCTTGACACAAGTCGTGTATTTGGTGGTAACCCGGCTAAGGACTTCTCAGCTTAATATTCAACAGGAAGAGGCCGCACTTACTTGGAGCGGGTCTGTCCGGGTTGACACCTGATACCCATGTCGATGCAGTGCTTGCAAGGGTTGTCCCCACCCATGGGAACGCGCACCTGCAGCTGAACCTCCTCCTCTTCCTCCTCGTCCAACAACCCCGGCGCATCGTCCTCTTCGTCCGAATCCTCCACCCTCGGCCGTTTCCTCAATCAGCTGGGACCCGCTACCGGTTCCTCCCGGGCCTTCCCCTTCCTACGTCGTCGTTCCTCCGCGTTCTCCTCCTCTTGCTCCTCCCTTTTCTTACGTGCCGCCTCCTCAAGCCGCTTCTTCCGCTCGTCACGTTTCTTCGCCTCCTCTCGTTTCCTCTCCTCATCGCGCCTCTTCCTCTCCTCCTCTTCGCACTTCTCCCTATCCGCTCTTTCTTTGGCTTCAGCGGCGGCGAGGTCCGCAATCAACCTGCGCTCGTCCTCTTCCTCCTGCTCGCGCTGAAGTCTGGCGCGTTCACGTTTCTCCTCGAGTTCGGCTTGTAGTTGGGCAGCGGTCTTGGGAGGCATGGTGGTAGTAGGAGGTCAAGAGGCAAGCAAAGGAAAATTTTCAAAAGTGCGGATCTTATACCCACATCAAATTTTTCAACTCCGTTTCCCACGACACCTTCATGGCCTCGAGGGCTCGGCCCTAAGGGGGGAATACTGTCACAACCCGTACACGTGCTCACCCGCTTCACCCGCTCTTACCCGGACTATACTTTATATTTTATTTATCATTAGCTCTCACCCGCTCTCCCCCGTCTCCCCTGCTCTCCATTCTTACTATTATGTCTGACGTTAATTTCCGATTATCCTCCTTGTACATTTCTCCGGTCGTCATACCTACTCCCGTTTCCCTTGCAATCCCTTTTACCGTTCATATCGTTCCTGTTTCACCTTATTCCTTTTAGCTAGCTGCATTCCCGGTGTTTTTATCTAGCGGCCATACCTGGCCCGCACCTGAAGTCGTAGTAGTTTCCTTTTGTAGAACTATACTTCCTCGTGTATATAAACTGTAGCTACTTCGCCTGTAATCCTCAGTCTGAAATCTACTTAGTGACACACTACTTCAATTCTACCTCTGTCTCTGTCTCTGTCTCCACCTCTGACTCTGCCCTCATCTCTTATTCTGAAGTTAGGACCACTCATCGGCAGGAGGGCGCAACACATATGTTGAAGCCATGGTTCTCCTGAGTTCGCCCACTTCGTCCATCTTTGTCCACATCCATGCATCATTCCGGGCATCTAAACTCTGGTCGTCTCACCCATGTGACCCGTGCTTAACACTATTCCAAGACATATCTCACAGTGTAAGTCTCAACGTTGAGTTAGGACAGGTCATCAGGAGGAAGTTGCAACAAGCTGTTGAGTAGCTTGTACAGCTGGAATAGACAGAATACTCCTGTTTGCAGGAGCCACATTTGTAGGTTGGGGTAATTGATGAGGAGTGACAGGAGTTGGTGGTGGGGAAGGTCATCAGGAGCTTCCAGTATTCATCACAGGTTGGTCTGCAACTTGTTTACTGAGGACTAGAGTTGGTTCCTCAGCGGGTTGTGTAATAGTCTTGAGCGTTCACTCGATAGCCCTAAGATGGGGGCCCATGATAAGATTGCTAGTGAGATCATCAAAGTGGAGTTTGGCACTCTGGAGTGCCTTGTGGTAATTGCTTCGTGCAATTCTTGCTTCATCAAAAGCAAGCCCGACCTCCTGCACTCAGTGAGCAAGTCTAGTATCTCTGCTGTAAGAGGACACAAAGTTGGTGGTTGCTCATTCAGATGAAAGAGCGGATCGAAGGACAGCATCCTGGAGCATAGATGTCGCAGTTTTACTTTGTTCAGTTTTAGAGTCCAAACCAGGGGTTTGTACTCTCAATGGTGGTAATGGTGATAGGATTGGAGAAGGCAGGGGTGTAGGAGTTTTGGGGACAGGGCTTTCATGGGAGGAGGAAGAAGAGTTGTTAGGAGTGAGAGTAGGAGTAGTAGGCTTTAAGAAAACCCTAGATATTTGGGTTGTTGGATTTTCTACATCAAGTCATGGTCTCTTTTATACTCTTCAAGTTCCTCTTTTGCATTTCCTAAGTTTACTTCTGGTTCCCATGAATCCTCAGTAGGTCCATAGCCTTTCCATTAAATGAAGTATTCTCATTCGACTCCTGTACACTTCTTTCAGAATCTATGTTTCAGAATTCCTTCTATCTGGTATTGTTCTTCACCTTCTATTAGGTCTGGTGGTGGGTTTTCATTGTGTTTCCCATAAATGTCATTCTCTATCATCAGTGTTAGAAGAGAAGTATGGAACCTATTGTGTATCTTCCACTTCTTCGGTAGTTTTAGTTTGTAAGTTGTAGCAGAGGTTTTATGGATGATTTCAAAAGGTCCTTCTCTTCTTTGACTAAGTTTCTTTGATAGATAGGGTAGTGGTAAGTTCTGGTTGTCTAACCACACTTTATCTCTGACTTTGAATGGCTTTCATGGTCTAAAGTTCTTTTGTGCCATCTTTTGTCTTGTTAATTTGTGTGCTTTTAAAGCTGCTTCTTGGATCTTTTGTAAATAGAGGGTTGTTTTGTTAATTGAGGGTATGGATGTATTCTCTTGATCTTCTAATGTTGTAAATGCTATTGGATTTGTTCCATATAGAAGTTCATATGGAGAATGTGTTCTTCTGCTATGAGGTTTCATATTGTGTATGAATTCTACCATTGGTAAAGCTCTTGTCCAAGAGTTTGGGTTCTTTGATGTATATGCTGCTAGATAGAATTCTATTTCTTGATTGTATCTTTCAGTTGTTCCATCTGTTTGAGGATGGTATGCTGTTGAAAATGCTGGTTTAATATTCAGCTTTTCATAGAGTTTTTGCATTGATTTCACTGCAAATCTTGGATCTCTGTCTGATATTATATTTGTTGGGGTTCCAAATTTTGAAAATATTTTCTCAAACAGTATGTCTGCTACTCCTTGTACCATAATATTTTTGTTTGTTTTTGTTAGTACTATCCCTTTTGTAAGTCCATGGTCCACTATGGACAGGATAGTATCATATCCATTATCTTCTGGTAAATCAGTGATTAAATCCATTGAAATTTGTGTAAATGGTTTAATTGAATTTGGTCCAGGTATTGGTTGCATTGGTGGTTTTGTCGGATGTCTATTAATTTTATATTGTTGACATATATTGCATCCTTTTATATAATTTTGAATATATGTATTCATTCCTGGCCAATATATTTCTTTGTTGAGTTTCTTGATAGTCATAGTGATTCCTGGATGTCCAGAAGTTTCGTGATCATGTGCATTTTTTAGAATTTTCCTTTTAATTTCTGCATTTTCTGATATAACTATTTTATTTTGAAATAGATATAATCCATCTTGTTCTTTATATTTCGATTTGTCTAAAATTTGTGAATCATTTTGTTTTATTTCATCTTTTATTTCTTTAGTGATGAAATTTATAAAATGTTCTTTTGGGATGGCTATTATGTTTTCATTATCTTTTTCATCTATTTTATAATCTGGTCTTCTGCTTAATGTGTCTGCTAAGACATTCTTTTGTTCTGGTAGATGTTTTATTTGATAATTGAATCTTGTCATATATAGTGTCCATCTTGCTTGTCTTCGATTAAGTTGTTGTGGAGCTTTCCATCTAGTTAGGTTTTCGTGATCAGACCATATTATAAATGGATATGGGGTTCCTTCTAAATAGTGTCTCCACTCCTTTAATGCTCTAATTATAGCAAGAAATTCTCTATTGGAGGTATAATAATTCTGTTCTGCTGGATTTAGGGTTCAGGAATAATATGCTACAGGATATTTATCTCCATTAGTGTCTCTTTGTAATAACACTGCTCCTGTAGCATTTAAGGATGCATCACATTTTATTTCGAATGGTTTATTTTCATCTATCATTAGAAGTATTGGTGCAGTTAGAAAGGCTTGTTTAAGCTTTTCAAATGATTTTTGTGCTTCTGATGTCCAAATAAAGTTTGTTGTTTTTTGTAATAGTGCATTCATTGGTGTAGCTATTTCTGAATAATTTTTGATGAATTTTCTGTAGAAATTGCAAAATCCTGTAAATTGTCAAATATGTCTTGCTGTTGTTGGTATTGGCCAATTCTTTATTCCATCCAATTTTATTGGATCCATTTTTATTTTGTCTGGTTTTATTATTACTCCTAGATATTCGAGTTCTTGTTTCTCAAATTCACATTTTTCTGTTTTTAGGAATAAATTATGATCTTATAATCTTTTGAGAACTTCTTTAGTTAAGAAGTCTAGATCTTTTATATCTTTTGCATGGATGAGAATGTTGTCTATATATACAATTACTCCTCCTTTATCTATTAGATCTCTAAATATTGAATTTATCATGCTTTGAAAAGTTGCTGGAAAATTGGTCATTCCAAAGAACATAACAGTCAGTTCGAATAATCCTTCAGTTGTTCTGAAGGCTGCTTTCCATTCATTGCCTTCATGAATTCTTACATTATTATATCCTAATCGTACGTCTAATTTTGTAAAATATTTCGAATTTTTAAGTTTATCCATGATTTTTGAAATATTTGGAATTGGATGTGCGTTTTTAATTGTATGTTTATTTAAATAAGTATAATCTTGACATGGTCTTAAATCTGTTCCTTTCTTTGATACAAAGAAAAAGGATGATGCCATTGGTGATTGTGATTCTTGAATATATCCTTTTCTAAGATTTTCTTTAATGAATTTCTTCATTTCTTCATTTTCTCTTGGTGTTAAGTGATATATTGCATGCATTTTTGATTTGAATGTATCTTTTAATTTGATTTTATGATCCCATCTTCATTTTGGTGGCATTTTCTCAGATTTTTCTTTATTAAATACTCGTAAGTATCTGTGAAATTTTCTTGGGACTGCTTTTATTGGGTCTGATTTTCATTTACTTTTCTTTGATTGATTGAAAAGTTTTTGTGATGTGCTTTCTTTTGTGTTGATTTCTTCTTCACTGTTTAGAAAGTCTTCGTCTTGTTCAATTGTATTAATGCTTTCTTCTGATAGCATTGATTCCATTGAAAGAATTTGTTCTTCGTCTCTCCATTTAAGAGTTTCTTTTTCCCAGTTTATATCGGGATTATATTTTTGTAACCAAGTTATTCCTAAGAATAATGGTTTACTTAGTACAATAATTTTGGGTTTTATTTCCATTGTTTTGCTGTTTATTTTAATTTTGACTTTTGTGTATTCAATGCATCTTTCTGTTGAATTTCTTGTTCCATCAGCATTTGTTATTTTAACTGGATTTTTCAGTTTAAATCTTGGTAATTTTAATTTATCGATGAATTTTGTATCAATATAGATTCCACTGGCTCCTGAATCTATTAAAGTATTGATTTCTAACTTGCTTCTGTTAGTATATATCGTTATTGGTGCTAATAAGCATTTAGTTCTTGATTTATGAAGATCTATTTTGTTTAGATCTTCTTTTATACTTAAAAATTTTCGTCTTCATTTTCTTCTTCTTCTTCTAATTCATAGACCATTATGTTTGGGTCTATTTTCTTCTTCTTGAAAGTTTTCTTTCCTTTAGCTCATTGTGGAGTCTTTCCAGTGCTGCTTCTGCTTGCCATATACAGTAAGGGACAAAACCCTTCCAATGATTTTGACTTTTTCATGAAATCTCAAATAACTCAGCAACCAGTAAAGGTATCCACTTCAGAATTTAAATGTAGGTAGTCTTGTATCTTATCTACAAATAGGTATAAACAGCATTATGTAATATTAAGTTCCTGTGGTGATATGAATTAATCAACATTATGAGTCCATTGGAAGGGTTTTGTCCCTCTGTCTGAAACTACACAAAATCAGTTCTCTAGTACTTTGTATAGCCCCCTTTGGCCTGTAAAACAGCCTGAACCCTCCCAGGCATACTCTCTATCAAATTCTGACACACTGATGCAGGAATTTTGCCCCATTCTATATCCACCCTTTCTCTGAGTTCAGTTATGCTGGAAGGGTAGTTTTCATACTCTTCTAGCCTGTTTTTGACATAAGTCCAGAGCTGTTCAATGGGATTAAGGTCTGGGGACTGTGGTGGCCACTCCATAACCTTTAAACCACTGTTTTCAAGCCACATTTTTGCTTTTTTGCTTGTGTGTTTGGGGTCATTGTCCTGTTGGAAAAGGACTTGCCACTTCTTCTTCCTGTATTTCTTGAGACTTTGGTAAAGTTTGTCATCCAAAATGCAAACATAAAGGTCACCATCCATGGTACCTTCAATGTGGTGTATATGGCCAGGCCCCTGCCATAGCATGCACCCCCATATCATGCAAGAACCTCCTCCAAACTTGACAGTTCCATTCACCAGCCTGTCACTAAGCCCCTCTCCTGCTGTTTTCCACACCCAATGCCTTCCATCTGACCCCATCTGATTGATTTTAGTCTCATCTGTCTAAACTACCTGCTTCCAGTCCTCCACAGTCCAGTTTGCATATGTTTTTGCAAACACCAGCCTCTTCTGCTTGTGAACCCTAGTGAGTAAAGGCCGTTTTCTCTTCACTACAGCCTTCATCCCTGCCCTTTTGAGTGTCCTTTGAATTGTTTTGGATGAAACAGGTTGGTTGGTAACATTTTGGAGGGACTTTGTGACCTGAGAGGCATTATCGGCCTTGCAAGAGGTGAGAAGTCAAATGGCATATTTGGTATCAGAGGGGGAAAGCTTGCTTGGATGGCCACCAGTGGATTTGGAAATTGTTGGCCTATGTTTAGAGCGAACTCTAGAGATAGTACTGAGGGAATAACCAGTAGTGGAAGCAATTTGGGTAGCAGTATGTCCTTTGTCAAGGAGAAAGAGGATATGATCAATCTGAGAAGAAGAGAGAGGTTTCATGTCAACAGAAGATAAGTTATTGGGTTACTTTGGCCTGGAGAAGTAAGCTTTCATCTTTATACACAATCTACTCTCATCATATGATTTTATTTGAATTTGTTTGAGAGCAGTAAACAGAGTTATGTGCCTGGAGAAGATGAGGGACAAAACCCTTCCAATGCACTCATAATATTCAATAATTCATATCTCCATAGAAACAAAGTATAATATTAAATGCTTAAACATATTTGTAGATAAGAATCATGACTACCTTCATTTAAAATTTGAAATGAATTGGCTTAGTGGTTGCTGAGTTATTTGAGATTTCATGAAAAAGTCAAAATCATTGGAAGGGTTTTGTCCCTTACTGTATTTCTTTCTTCTGGTGTTAAGGTAAACCTTCCTTTCCTTACAATCTCTAATGAAATGGCCTTTCTTTCAGCAGAAAAAGCATTCTCCTGCTCGGAGAGCCGCTCTTTGTTCTTCTGTGAGGATGTTGTTGATGACATGTTTGAGTGCTTGTTGGGATTTATTTGTGGATTTTCTTCTGATAAGTTCGAAGATTCCCTCTTCATTAATTTCATCTGAATCATCTTCTGATCCATTATAGTCGACTTCTTCTTCTGATTCTGATTCATTATCATTATAGAAGTTGATTGCGCTAATGGATTCCATGATTCTGTCGACATTCATGTCGTATTTTCCTCGTTTAAATTGGTTAGTGAGGGGTTGTGACTTGATATTTTGATATCTGGGTTTGTAGTTATTTTTGTTTGATTTTCCTTTTCTGAATTTGGATTTGAAAGAAGGGATATATTGCTGCTGGTCCACAATGATTCTGTAAGCTTCTCTTGCAGTGTTTTTCCAATTGGTGATTGTGGTTGGATTAGATTTGAGGGCTTCGTGTCTGACTGCTGGATCCAGTCCTTGAGCAAAATATGCTCTGATGGCAGTGTTATCTGTAGTAAGACCTGCTTGTGATGATAAAATGGAGAATTCTGAGATGTATTTCTTGATATATTGTCCATTTTGTTTAAGGTTTCTGAGGGCTTGTTCAGCTTCATGTGTTTGTTGAGCTGGGGCGAATCCTTGTTCCAAAGCTGTTTTGAACTCATCCCAGGTTTGTTGTGTTCCTGTTCAATGGATTTCAATATAATCTTGTCTCCAAGCTGAAGCTGCTCCTTCGAGTAGTCTGAGGGAGTAGTTGATCTTCTCTGCATTATGGGTGACTCCAAATGAATTGAAGTAGAGATCGATGCTAGATATCCAGGATCTATACTGGTTTGGGTCTCCATAGTATCATTCTGGTTTTGGATATTTGAGGATATATGGTTGTTGTACAGCTGCCATGCTTCCTGTTGTTGGTGGTTGTATTGGTTGACTATTTCCTGGTAATTGGGATGTTGTTGGAAGAGGAGTATTTCTTCCTGTTAGTTTGATAGTGGGAAAACTAGTTGTTCATTGGATAGGAAGGATTGCAGGGATTCATTGAGTTGTCAGCTGTTCAAGATCTGGGGTTTGTTATAACCTTAGTCTGAGTAAACCTCAGGTTGCAACTTTGGGCTAAGACTTGAGGGTGAGTAAGGGGAGGAGAACAAGAGATGGTTAAGCATACAGAATACAGTGGATGTATGTATGCTTAGATATGGGGAATTATCCAGTTGAATAGATGGGGTAACTACATGAAACATCTGATCAGGTTGGTACAGTAGTTAGCTCAAGTCATAGCTGGAGATCGCTCAACAGGAATAGGTGAAACAGATATACTATTGGTATAGAAATGTAGGCAAGGATGGAGTGCAATGTGATCAGTAAAAAACCACAACAATACCCCCCAATTTGGCTTCATGCCTCAGGAAGCTTCATCAAAGTTGCCATTGACTATGGTGGAGGCAAGGGCTTTCTTGGTGGCTCTGATGAGGTACTTTCCATCATTCGACCACGTGAAGAAGACAGGTAAGTGGCTTCATCCATCTTGTTGGATAGGGACTGGGATGCCATTGAATGGGAAGTCTATTATGGTGGAGTTGTCCCAGTAGTTCTTGACTATCGTTCTCCAATAGTGTTGGTCCTTTTCTTGTCCTGGTAACACAGTGCGGAATCTTGCAGGAGGGAGAAAAACTGATACAAGTTGTGGTGGGGTGATGGTCTTTATGAAGTGGTGGAGTGAGTTAACCTCTTTCTTTATAGAGACGGTTGTTTTCTCGTCCATAGGTGTGTCAGATCGGGTTGGTGGTATAGGGTTGATTGTATTGTGTAGTTCAGAGAGGGTACTATGGATCCTGTTGATGAGGGCATCAATTTTGGGATCTTCGGTGGTCTTGTCACATCTAAGTAGATTTATTGCTATGTTGGCGAGTTCTAGGAATATGTCAGCAATATCGAGGTGTTTGAATACCTCAAGTCTGAGGTTGATGTGGTTGTGGAGGCTGTGGATGTGGTCTTGTTCACTGGGTATGAGTGTGGATTGGTCTAATGCTCGGAAGATGGCAGGAATGTGTTGATTGGTGGACAAGGACACATTGGCAAACCCTGCATACATGTTGGCAAAGGTGATGCATGTGGTGGCTAGGGTGATGTGTCAGTTGACAACTAGTTGCTTGTTCTGAGCAGTGATGGTTTCTATTTCACTGTTGGTAGCTTTGTCAATGTCTTTCAGTAGGGACTCAAGGAGTCCCTGTGCTGGGGACAGCATAGTGGTGAGGTTGTAATGAGTGCCCTGGAGAATAGGTACTTGGCTGCTGCCTGGTTCTGGGAGGGGAATGGAGGAGATTGTGGTTGGGTTGGGGTGGATGAGGGAATGGATAGTGACACAGTTGGCTTGGGAGGAAGGCATGTCTGGCTAGTTTCTTTGGCTGGGTAATGATTTTTTGGCTTTTCTGCCCCTTTTTTTATGGGTATCCTCTGGATGCCTCTTTTGGTAATCTGCTATTGCATCTTGAGCATTTGTCAAATTGGATTCCACTGTCCACGTATCTTCTTCGTTGCTGTACTCCTTTCAATAGACTAGAAATTGGTATCCCCTTCCACGTTTCTTTCACCCACGGATCTTCTCTACTTCATACTCCTCTTCATTGTTGATGATGACCGGGTCAGGCACTGATGGTTGTCTTTGGCTTGGGAACTCGGCTTTGTGGGCTGGCATTAGGAGCTGTTCATTGAATACATCATGGATAGCCCATCCTTCTGGTAGGGCTAGCTGATATGCCACTTCTCCTATCTTTTCCTTGATTAGGAAAGGCCCATACCATTTTTGGCCTAGTTTCTTTGATATTTGATTGGTATGGATGTTGGTGTTTTCCAGCCATACTGCATCGCCTATCTGATATGTCTTGGTGTGGGTTTTACTGCGGTTGTGTTGCTGTTTCATCTTTTCTTGATATGTCCATAGTGCTGATGTAGCATTATCTTGGGTGGCCTAAAGGTTTTTTAGGAATTCTGTGGTGACCAGGTTGTTCGTTGCTGGCTCATTCTTGCCCTTCCATGGGTTCCTTCCATAGTTTAGGAAGAATGGTGTTTCTTGTGTTCCTCCATGTTATTTGTCATTGTACTGAAATTCTGCAATGGGAAGCCATTCTGCCCAATTGTCTTGATCATAATTGCAGTATAGGTGGATGTATGTTTCTACTTCCCTGTTGATGCATTCTGTTTGTCCATTGGTTTGTGGGTGATATGCCATTGATAGGTTTTGTTCTATGCCAAGTCCTTTAAATAACTCCTTGGTGAATTCTGATGCAAATTGGGGTCCTCAGTCAATCAGTACCTTCCTTGGCAGTCCATGCAGCTTCCATATTTCATCTTGATAAACCCTTGTGATGTCTTTGGATGAAACGTCTGTTGTTGTCACTATGAGTCATATCATTTTTGTGAATTGATTGACGATGACCAGTATCATATCTTTCCCTTCTGATTCTGGCAATGGCCCAATCATGTCAATGCTGATTTCTTCCCAAGGTCCATTTGGTATAGGGAGGGGGTGAAGTGGTGATTTGAGTGGCGTTATTCTAGTTTTATTCCTCTGGCAGGCTTGGTACCCTCAGATGTACCTTTTTACATCTTTTCCCATTGTTGGCCACCAGTAGTCATGGTTGATTAATTCCATCATTCTATGCTGGCCTGGGTGTCCCACATCTGGGATGTCATGATATTGTCCTAGAATTTCTTCTTGTAGTCTCAGATCAGGTGGGATGTATGCACTATTTTATCTGTAGATAATTCTGTGGTCCTCAGTGAGTTTGGACTCCAGTTTTCTTAGCTTGGTAAGGACTGTTGTCTCGTGCTGACACTTGTTTCAGATCTGTTCTAGGAATGTCAGCTTGAGGAATAACTCTGTCTGTAAGAGTACTGTGTCATCTGTGTTTCCTGTTTGTAGCCAGCTTTCTTGGATTATGGTGACTAGTTTGTCTTCTTGTTCTTCTGGTATTTGGTGGATTCGGGATAGTAGGTCGGCCTTTGTGTTTGTCTTTCCAGATATATGTCATAATGTGAAGTCATAATTCTGTAAGCATAGGTACCACTGGGCTTGTTGTCTGTTCAGCTTTTGTGGTTCTTGGTAGTATTTTAAGTTTTCATGGTCAGTCCAGATTTCAAACTTTTCTTCAGTGTCTAGCAGGTAGTGTCTCCATTCTTTCAGGGCATGGATAATGGCCAGTAGTTCTTTGTCATATATTTCATAGTTGTGTTCTGCTGGTGATAACATTCATGATGTAAAGGTGATTGGGTGCCATTTGGCCTCCTGTAGCTGTGATAGCACACCTTCTAATGCATAGTCCGACGCATCAACTTCCACTCTGAACTGCCTTTGTCTTTGTGGTAGGGTTAACACAGGTTCTTCGGTGATGCATTTTTTAAGATAGTCGAAGGCTGCCTGGTGTTCTTAGTTCCACTGAAGGTCTGTGATGGTGCTCAGGCTCAGGCACAGTGATGTGCAATGCAAGTGGAGTGGCATTGCTGCCAGTGGCAGCAGATCTGGAAGAAGTGGGAGATATCTTGACTCAATGTGCTTCCTCCACAAGGGCACAAGTGGCTTGCGGTGGCTTTTCTCTAGCCTGTGATGCAAAATCCATGTCCTGGATATATCTGGAGGTGGCGGCATTAGCCTGCATACCCTCCTTTCCCTTTCCCTTCCCCTTGCCATAAGGGTGCCATCTGCACTTCTTGTCCTCACCATCACTACCAGAGGGCTTCTGCTGCTACTGTTGAGGCTGCTGTTGGGGCTTTTTAGACCCCGAAGGCTGCTGCTGACCTTGTGGTTGTTGCCCACCTTGCTGCTGGCCACACTGCTGCTGCTGCTGCCCACCTCCTTGACATGGAGTAAAGCATGTATGTTGCACATGGGTGGTCTGGTTCAATGTGTAAGCAGCAAGAATACCACTTCAGGCCTTGTCCCACGTCAACTCATGGAGCGACATGTTCAAAGTGAGGAGCGTTTGAGCTATGTGGCTCAAAGATGGGTGGAGGGAGTGGAGAAGGATCATGGTTTTGATCTCTGGGGTAATGCCACTATCCATGGCGTCAAGCTACCTAAAGATCTGCTAAAGCTCACTCATCTTGAGCAAGGGGTCACCACTGAGCAGAATTTCAAATGTGATAGCATGAATGAATTCATTGTATATCTGTGCAGGCCTAGGTAAGCTGTAAGAGCTGGCCAGCTACAACCAGAGTACATGAGCATTGCAAGCAGAGTGTTTCAGCATGCTGTTGGGGAGAGTTGACTCAATCAACCCAAGTGTGCACATCCAGAGGTTGTTAGCCATACCAACACTGTGGTACTCATCTACAGTCATTGGGATTGGAGATCCCAGATGTAACGGATGGGCCAGTGAAATGGAGGTTGCTGCAACCACTGTTATGGTTTTTTACTGATCAAGTCATACTCCATCATTGTCTGCATTCCTGTACATCTGTTTCAGTTATTCCTGTCAAGCGATCTCTGCCTTTGACTCATATTAACTACTACACCAGCCTGATTGGGACGTTTCATGTAGTTACTCCATCTATTCAACTGGATGACTTTCTCTATTTAAGTGTACATACATCTACTGTATTTGGTATGCTTAACCACCTTTGTTCCTCTCCCCTTACTCACCCTCAAGTCTTAGCCTAAGCTGCAACCTAAGGTCTTATCAGACTAAGGTCATAACAACTGCAGGGTGATCAGCATTGTACAATTGCTCATACTGTGGCGGTTCCACAGAAGCTCCAGAGAAATCCCATCCAGTTCAGGTACAGTTGTTCAGAGAGATGCACATAAGTGCAGATCAAAGGCAAAGGGACCAGATGGTATAGTTACCTGTCCCTGTAAGGATGGGAAGCTGCCTGCTAGGAGTTTGAACAAACCCCAGTGGAGTGGAGTTCAGCTTAGACATATCTAAGAATGGGTAAACATGTGTTAGCATCATGTAGGACTGCAGTGCATAATGCACACATTGCAATATAGGATAAATGAAGGATCAAGTGGACCAAGGGGCCACCATCTCCCAGGTTGCATACGACCGTAGCCTCCTACACTCTACCAGCATTACTAAATGCAGTCTGAGTAAGCGGCAGTCAGGGCCCATAACCTGTTGAAACAAGTACACTACAGCAGCTAATGTGCTAGTAGTGGAGGGTAGTCATACTCACTGGGATTGTTGAGATGGGCATTGTAGACAGTTGCTAGTGGATATCTTAAAGGCAGGATGTAGGAAAGACTTAATTGTCTGAAGGAAAGTACGCATACTACATAGAGCTTATATATCTAAAGTCTCTGGTCTATGCACTGTTCTACCTATTCAGGTGAGGTCTTATCTGCCAGTAGCATATACAGAGCATAATGTGTACTACACATGTATCTAATAGACCATGTAGCCAGCAACCTAGAGTGCAGTCTAGTACTGTGTCTATAGCTCATTATCTCGCTTCTAATAGTGAAGTACTCAAGACCTGTTTCAGTTATAAATAGACTGAACCAACATAGTGGTATGGATTGAGATTCAACACTTATGACTTGTTCTGAGTTATGTTTCTGTTTATACCTCATACTCCCACCAGTGGACTTCTATCTACTTGTCTCCCTTATTCTTGTGACTTATATTGCTTCTTTTCTATTCCTTACTTATTCCCTATGACTCCTTAGATTACCAATTAACCTGTAGTAGTCTCCCATTGACTCATACCCTTTTACTACATAATTACTCATCTCTTATGCATAGCTAGTATATAAACCTTAAGTAGTACACTTGTATTACCTTAGGTTATTCTAGTAACAAGCTTCCTTATCTTCACTTGTCTGCTACAAGGTTAACAACCTTGGGGACTGCAGTGACACTTAACTTGGACTTCTCAGACAAGCACAAGCTTCTACTTGAGGGAGCAATCCAAAGTCTGTACAGAAGTCATTGAGACTTGTCAAATACTCCTGGGCTATAGTGCTGAACCTCTTCCTGAGTGGAGATGATCCAGGCCCAGTTGTGAAGAAGTAAGGTAACACACATAACATATATTGTATTAATGGTGTATGATGCAGGTTGTTGAATCTCACTCCATACCACTACATTGGTTCAGTCTATTTATAGCTGAAACAGGGTTCAAGTATTTCACCTTCAGAGGGTCGATAATAATGGACCATCACAGACTACATATGCAGTAGTTGTACCGTCCTTCTGGTAGTCGGTTATACCCTCCACATGGAACCTTCTAGTACATGCATTGTACACAGTATGCTCCAATTATGCTACTGGTAGTTAGACCTCACCCGTATAAGGGTTTAGAGTGCACAGACCAGGGATATTAGTATATATACCCTTATATAGCATTGTAGTATGTATGCCTTTTGGCTACGCCCTTTGGCATAAGACAATATGTCTTCTCTCCTCTACACTAGCTTCTTTAAGCATTGCTTCCCCTTTTCTCAAGACTCTCTGAGTACAATGGTATAAGCAGGACTATGTCCGCTACCATGCGCCTCTCCTACTGGACCGTCTCCCAGATGAATACGACTACCCTCCACTGCTGACACCTACACGCTTAGGTAGTGTGAACTTATATTGGGATGTCTACTCATTCTCTCAACAGGTTATGGGCCCCGACCGCTGCTCACTCGGACCGCATTAGCAACACTAGTAGAGTTAGAGGAGGCTATGGTCACTTTCAACCTGGGAGACAGTGGTGCCTTTGGTCCACTTGATACCCTGTCTGACCCATGTTGTGAACGCGTGCACTATGCACAGCAGTTCTACATGATGCTGACATGTTGTTACCCATTCTTGGTTTTTGATCTGGCAAACCATCATCTTCAGTCTGGTTCAACCACTTTAGGTCCGCTCCCCATTCTGGGTTGCAGCAGAACTGTTCCGCTCTGGTTGCTCCACCTCTGTTCTGGTATTCTCTCTCTGATCGACGATGACACTTTGGGCTTTCTGGGATTCTCTTCAGATCCACCTTAGTAATTTACTATATGATGTATCATCTATGCTGAGCATTACACTCCGCTTTGCTGGTAAATTAGCTGGTCTTTGTGACCGCAATAAATACCGCAGTGTCAGGAAAATTATAAGCCTTGTGTCCTAGTGTTTCAAGTCAATTGGGCAAGTCCCGCCTTGATCCAAAACACACCACGAGCATATACCTGAGCTATTTGACTCACTTAAGCTGGCAGTTATAAGCCGCTAAGGCCTGCTTAATTATATAAAGTAGGGATATAGAAAATATCTTTGAGAAGTCCACTGTTCGTTCCTTCACTTCATGCTTCAACACTTTACCCCTTCACGTCTATTCGACTACCGCTTTATTCTTTCTATGGATAGCTCATGCACTTTAAGTGCTTTATGCCACACTAAGGCAATGAGCTGCCGCATTCACAGTGCTTACACTGGTATGGTAGACAGTGGCCACAAAGCTTGCAGCACCAATAAAACCATGGCATTATGCCAATAGCAGCAGCGCTTGCAGCATTCGCAAAAATATCCAAAGAAGATAGCAAGGAGAAGAATGCTTATTGTGTCCTTGCAGCTGGGAAATAAGGGGAGAAGGATAATGAGCTGGTAATACTGCCATTATGTCATTTCAGGAAATACTTCAGAATATAGTTTAAATATGCCGCTGGCTCGAGCAATTGCCGCCATATACTATTTCTCTTATAGAGAAGCCACATCATTATATATTGCACCCTGCTTCTAGCATCAATGTTACTTCACTTGTGTTAAGCACATGTCCACATGCCCAAGTTTGAAGACCTGTTTAAAGTCAGAGCATGGATGAGCACATTAAAATGCTTTGTCCGCCAACTACAGGAATAACAATGATTGCTTTAAGGAAGTTTGACTTTATGAAAGTCGCTGTCCATTATTAGGACTTGAGCGCACCATTTAGCAACTATAATTGAGAAAGAGGATGTGTTTAGCACCATACGATGCAACAGGCCAATGAATTCCTTAAGAAATCCTTTAGACCGCTCTTTATGGAGCCTGGCACCGGAGGAGTTCTTGTGTTGCCATCTTTGGATGTCACTGACCTTGATACCAATGGAAGGATATACAGTAGTACTTTCGACTTCATACTCCTTGATAAATGCTGTGAATAATGGTGTGCCATGTGAGATGAAAGTGCTGGCTATAAATCCTTTTCTATGCAACAAGTGAGAAATCCTTGCAGATCATATGAAGATGATAGCGGGAGCATATCGCTTTATTCATTCGAGAAGAATATCCTTCATAGGATCTCATGAATCGCATCATTACAAAGAAAGGAAATTATGACATGTCTAGGAATTAGCAGAATTGCTCCCAATGTATAACGGTTGAGCTTCAGCACTGTGTCACCAGAAACAATCCTTAGACCTCGCCGCTTTACATTAGGCTTGAGGCAAGAAACTGGAATCCTTCGGGAATGACAAGTATCTGAACTGCTTTCATATTCCAGCATTTGTTTATGACATTAGGGATAAAGATTTGTAGTGCCACATTAGTGTGCGGCTGATCTATATCGAGAAAATCTTATAACGTATGTCCTCAAGTGTAATGCTTTTGAGGCAATCATTAAAGGTCACCGCCTTTGCAATAAGTCATGCAGAGCTGTTTTAGTTCACCCAATCTCATCGTTGTACACGAACTTGCATTATCAGCAAGGAGATGAATGGTTGTTGAACATTACACTGACTAGACTATATCGTTTGACATCATTGAACAGAACTTCCCATGATTATGCCTTCTCCACCCATCTTTTATGACTTGTCGAGATAATTGCATTATTTCATTGCCACTCTGGATTATTTCATAAGGGAAATTGCATCAGTACCTTTATCCAGAATCTTTTATACGAATATCCTCGTCCTTGAGCATAATACTCAGATTTGATGGAATTGCTAGTCATCTATTACAACGCTACTCTATGACTTCTTATCTCATGATAATAGTTGTCCTCCTTCGAAAGAAGTTATGAGGCTCTAAGATTCATTAAAGAAACCTCTACAGTATAGCTGACAATGGCCAATGTCGCAACTGATTATGGAGGAGAGTTTGTCTAAACGAGAGCAATAGCAAATATTCATGGCATGAATAACCCACTTAAACCTCCTACTCCCAATGCTTTCGCAATGGTTGACGTAGAGAGACTGATCTGCACTACACTTTGAGAGCCTAAAAGCTTTATGGCAATGGGGAAGTCTTACCCGTCTTAGTGATAGTTTAGCGTTGACTAGAGCGTAATGCACCAGTCCAAGTGTTTATAGTGGAAGGCACTTAATTGTGTAAAATCAAGGGATAAACCATTAATTTGGTTCTGTACTGTGGGTTTGGCTTCGCGGCGCATCAGTTAACATGATGACCGCCCAAATATGATCGCTTATTCGAGATGTAACATACCTCGATTGTTTGATCAACGAGAACTTTAGTGTTCAAGCAGCACACAGAAAGGCTTAACATTCTACGAACAATCCACATTTTGGATGCCTTACTCAATGAGGGAATATACCCTTAAATGTCATGATTCAGAAACTGGATAGCAGTAACCAGTTTATTTGCAAAGAAGAGAGCAAAACCTGCACGAAGCAAGAAGTTGCTACACTTCTTTATCCACCATCTCTTGATGTCACAGGATATATTCCATTACATTCCATGATCACCTCCTGAATCCTTTCCATTTCCATTCGAGAAATCTCCGCCCACCATATCCTATGTCTTATGCTAACATATTTGCCAATTTGATGCATAATATGCACATCCTTTACAGGATATCTACTGCTTTTGACACACCACACTTCTGTGTCACCACTTATGTGGAATGACCATTGTGGAGGAGTTATAGAATAAAATGCTGGTTAATAACACATTGCACAATTGAACCTGACTAGGAAAGACCGCACTGTTCATTATGCAGGTCACCTACAGGTAGACTATAATGGATTAGGCGTTCAATTTCAAGAAGAACTCATTTGGACTCACTGACTGGAGTTGGACAAGCATAAGACTTGCTACGCGTTCACACTAGTGTCTACCAGAAAAGTGCAATAGCTTGGATATATCATCCTAAAAATATGTGATGGTTATACCTCCATATGAGCTTTCGCCTCGCATAGCTTAACAAACTTGCGAGAAAAATTCTTTTATTTCTGGGATTGCATCGATAATGATCAGCCATTGACAATGCGTGTTGACATTTAAATCGAAATACTCGTTGCTGAGGGAGGAGTACAGTAAAACAAGTTCTTAATCACTGGTGAATAACTGCATATGATTAAAGCTTTCAATGGCTACACTTCACCGGTCTGTCTTAATTGATGAGCACTGCGGTGGTTCGTAACATGATAAACACTCTCTAAGCCCTAAAAAGCGATATGATTGAGTAACATGTGTTAGGAAACTTAACATGCTGAAAAGCATGGAGGAGAACAACGGATACAGTATTCTCACTCTAAATCCGATGACTGCCTTGTCCTGCACTTCACAGCAAAGGAACTTCAATAAGTTGAAGGCATCGCTTTTGTGATTTAATTCTCCAGTTATCCGTGCATGTGAGAAATGCTTAGCGTTGATGACAAAACTGCTTTTGCAGACTGGATGAGAAGATACACTGGAATAATCTGACGGACTTCAGCTTACCAGATAAGAAGAGAGTTTGAATGACACCAGACAAGCACTATACGTGTTACATGGAAGGAATCTTCAATCCTTGATTAAGCTGGATTTAATCCACCTTCATGCGATTACGCTGGATTTTATCCACATTTTCCAAAACCACTTCATCAACCTCACTTTGGCAATAAAGACTAATGGCCTTGCAACTAGCTGGCTCAAGCGATTGCCGCAATATGATACCAATTCCTACGTCATTGCGAGCCCTCCTCTTTGGAGTCGATGGGGAAAATACAAAGGATATAAAATTCCTTTCCGCCTTCTTACGAAGATGCTTGGATAAAAATATTAGGTTTAGAAATATTCCTTTCTGCCACAGTCGCTGGAAAAATATATTCATAGGACTTTCAATTGTTCCTATCACCTCTCACGAGTCGCTGATAAAACAAATGGGGAGTTATCCCTGCCAATGTCTCATGACGAGCGTCTTAAGGCAAAAATAACATCAGGAACATATTCCTTCATACTCGCTCAAGAGTCGACTGTAAAAATATGGCAGGAACTTATTCCTTTCACAAGATAAAAATAAGATAGGGTCTAACAATCCTTTCTCTCTTTTACGAGATTGAGAAAAAAACTCCATAGGTTTTGAATGTAACCTTCTGCCTCTTCGTGAGTCTACGGTAAAACATCTATATGGAATTTATCCATCCGCCTCAAATTGAGAGTCCGGAAAAATATACAGGGTCAATTTCAAGATCCTTCCACCTCTCCGGAGTTGTATGGAAAAACAAATAAGGGACCTAATTGTTCCTCCCTCCTTTTTGGAGTTGACGGGAAATAACAAAAAGTGTGTATGCATTCCTTGGGACTGAATTCTTAATCCGCATTGGCCGAAATGCCTTTTGCTTGGAGGAAAATTGCATGAGACCACTTCCATTTGTGAATCCATTAATTTGGAATTTGTTCAAGTTAAATCAGAACAAGGCTTGTAGTATCATCGCTCTGCCGGCTCATAGGACTGCTGCAGCTGTCACAACCTGTACACACGCCCACCCACTTCACCCGCTCTTACCCGGACTATACTTTATATTTTATTTACCATTCACTCTCACCCACTCTTCCCCATCTCCCCCGCTCTCCATTCTTACTATTATGTCTAACGTTAATTTCCAATTATCCTCCTTGTACATTTCTCCAGTCATCATACCTACTCCCGTTTCCCTTGCAATCCCTTTTACCATTCATATCGTTCCTGTTTCACCTTATTCCTTTTAGCTAGTTGCATTCCCGGTGTTTTTATCTAGCGGCCATACCTGGCCCGCACCTGAAGTTGTAGTAGTTTCCTTTTGTAGAACCACACTTCCTCGCATATATAAACCATAGCTACTTTGCCTGTAATCCTCAGTCTGAAATCTACTTAGTGACATGCTACTTCTATTCTACCTCTGTCTCTGTCTCTGTCTCCGCCTCTGACTCTGTCCTTGTCCCTTATTCTGAAGTTAGGACCACTCATCGGCAGGAGGGCACAACACATCCATTGAAGCCACAGTCCTCCCGAGTTCACCCGCTTCGTCCATCTTCATCCGCATCCATGCATCATTCTGGGCATCTAGACTCTGGTCATCTCACCCGTGTGACCCGCGCTTAACAGTATTTCAGACTCCCAACTCCTGCTGTCGATTTCTATTCCTTCACTTACTATGGCTACATTTGTCAGAACTAAGACTGGTGCAACCATTCATCGGTCCCTTCGCAACAATCCCAAATGAACCCCTTCATCAACCCAATCCACCCCCAGAACTCAGAGATCGAAACGGTCCCACCTATCCGTTCCAGGTGACTTCCCGCAAAACTCCCCTAACCCCTTCGCAGAGCCGATCTGGGAGGAACTTCCCGAACATAGCTCCGGCCCACCTCAGGGCCCAAATAGCAGAAATGGCATAGGCGGCATAGTCCCACCTAGAGATCCTGGCTACCCTGGTGGTGGTAACTATGGTATTAATAATGAAGACAACTATGGCGATGACCAGAATGATGGTCTAGAATATGCCGATTACCCTTACCCCAATCCTGATGATGGTGGAGGCGATGGGCCTGGAGGCAATGACGAACCTGAGGAACCATTGGACAATGATGACAATGGTGATAATGAAACAAGCACTAGTGAGCCACGCAGCCGTCAGGGACTTGATCACCCTTTGGCCTGCGCTATTAGATCCCTTGCTAACGCCATAGATGATCATGCCTGCTCTCAGCCACCCCAGCCTCCTCGACCTCCCTGTACTAAGGCCCATGAACCCGAACCATTCAGCGGTGCCAACCCCGATGACCTTCCTTGCTTCCTTTTCCAATGTCAACTCTACTTCCATGCCAACCCTACACAATTCACATCTGATACTACCAAGGTCAACTTCGCCCTCACCTTCCTCACTGATGTCGCTCTTTGCTGGTTTGAAACTGGCATCGACCAGGAAGAGACTCAAGGCATATCCCATGCCTGGTCCACTGACTGGGATGAGTTCACCACTGAGCTCAAGACCAACTTCGGTATAGCTGACCTGAAGGGCGAATCGGCCAAACTCCTGGAGAATCTGAAGATGAAGCACAGTGAGAAGATCACCACCTATAACGTCGAATTCATGCGGCTCTTGTCCCAACTTCGATGGGGCGATGACGTCCTCTACTACCACTACTACAAAGGCCTCCCTGATTGTCTCCAAGACACCCTCTCTTTTCACCCCAATGGCAAGCCCACCTCATTCAACAAAATGCGTGAAGCAGCCATCATCCTCGATAATCGCTATTGGGAACATCAACGTGAGAAGACCCATACGAAGGAAGCGGCTGAATCGGCATCCACTTCTCTCAACAGGAAGTCGGGTAACAACCCTGGACCTTCCTTGAACAAGGCCAGCAGCAACAACAACAACAGCAACAACAGCAACAGCAGCAACAACAATAACAACAGCAACAAGCCCAACTACAGCAGCAGCAAGGGCAACACCTCGAACAAACCCACCAATACTACCCCATCCTCCTCTACACCCGCCAAATTGTCCTCCCCCGCTAAACCCGACTTATCCGACAAACTCAGCAAGGACAGCAAGCTGACTACTGAAGAACACAAGCACTGCCTTGACAACAACCTCTGCCTGTTCTATGGCAACACCAGCCACAAGGTTAGCAAGTGTAGGAAGAAAGCTGCTTCGACTGCAAAGGCTGTTGCCCACAAGGCCGAAGTGGTTGGGGAGAGCTCTGAAAAGAGCTCGGAAAAATGAGTGGCGGTCCTCAGGACTCTGTATAGGCTGAGGACTGCATTGAACTCACCTGTGCCACAGAGTGTTTTCGACTCAACGCTTCTGCTCTTTCTAACCCCAATTCCCTGCAGCTCTATCTCACTTCCCCTTTTGTTTCTTCATCCGCTTCATCCAATCTCGTCCACTTCAAGGCTCTTGTTAATAGTGGGTCTACCCATTGCTTCGTGGACTCTGACTTTGTACATTTGTATGATCTTCCAACCATGCCCATTCCTCCTATTGAACTTCGTCTCTTTGATGGCTCGTCTAATGTGTACATTACTGAACTAGTGAAGCTTCCTGTTACCTTTGACTGTGGTGAATCTATGACTCTGGACTTTTATGTCACCTGGCTTGACTCTTCTTGCTCTGTGGTTCTTGGATATAACTGGCTCACCTGCTACAATCCATCAATTGACTGGGTTCTGGGCCATATCACTTTCCGACTGCTTCAGCCTGAACTTCCTGCCACTTCTGCTCACAGTGCGTCCATTCCAGTTGCACCTGCATCCTCTGTGGCGTCTGCTTCAGCCGCCCCATCTGTCACCTCACAGTCTTCACCATCTGCTTCTTCTGCCACTTCTGTTATGGGCACGGTTGACACAGCTTGTCCGCACATCTCACTGGTTAATGCCACTGCCTTCCTCCGTACCTCTCGCCTCCCTGGTTCAGTTCAGTATAGCCTCAATCTCAATGACCCATCTATAACAGCTTCCTCCGCCTCTGTTGAGGAGCCTCAGGACGACTGGTCCCATATTCTGGAAGAGTACCGTGATTTTGCTGATGTCTTCAGTAAAATGAAAGCTGACAAGCTTGCCCCACATTGGCCGTACGACCTCCAGATCAATCTCGAAGAAGGTGGCCAACCACCAGTTGGTACTATCTATTCCCTATCTCAGGTTGAACTAGAGGCTTTACGCAAATTCATTGACGAAAACCTTGCTATCAGATTCATCCACCCCTCCAACTCCCCTCATGGAGCCCCTGTCCTCTTTGTCAAGAAAAAGGATGGTTCACTCCATTTATACATCGATTTCCGAGGTCTCAACTGCATTACCAAGAAGGATTGCTACCCCCTTCCTCTCATATCCGACCTACTCGATTCGTCCCGCAAAGCCCACATCTATACTAAGATTGACCTACGCCACACTTATCACCTCGTCTGCATTGCAGAAGGTGACAAATGGAAAATGGCCTTCCGAACCCACTACAGATTGTTCGAGTGGCTCGTTATGTCTTTCGGCCTTACCAATGCACCTGCTGCCTTCCAGTGGTTCATGAACGACATCTTCAAAGATCTCTTAGATGTCTGCGTTATGGTCTATCTTGACAACATACTCATCTATTCCGACAACATCAGCATACACCACAAGCAAGTCCACGAGGTTCTCAAGTGGCTTAGGCAGAACAGTCTCTACGCCCACACAGATAAGTGCAAATTTGAGTCTGACACGGTTGAATATCTTGGTTACGTTCTTTCCCCTGATGGTCTCAAGATGTCTGAAGACAAGGTCAAGATTATCCAGGACTGGCCAGAACTGAAGAAGATCAAGGACATACAGTCCTTCTTAGGTTTCGCCAATTTCTATCGTCGCTTCATTTATAACTACTCTGACATTGTAGTTCCTCTCACCCGCCTTACCCGCAAGGGTATTCCTTGGAACTTCAATGATAAATGTCAAGAGGCTTTCCAATCATTGAAGGATGCTTTCACCTCTGCTCCTATCCTGACCCACTGGATCCCTGATGCTCAAATTATTGTCGAGACAGATGCATCTGACTATGTGCTAGCCGCCATCCTCTCTATCATCACTGAGGATGGTGAAGTTCACCCCATGGCTTTCCATTCCCACATATTCACTTCGGCCGAGTCGAACTATGACACACATGACAAGGAACTACTGGCTATCTTTGAAGCCTTTAGGATCTGGCAGCATTATCTTGAAGGTGCTCCCCTTCCCATTGATGTGGTCACTGATCATAAAAATCTGGAATACTTCTGCACTACTAAAATCCTCACCCGCCGTCAAGCTTGCTGGTCCGAATTCTTGTCACAGTTCAATCTCACCATCCGCTTTCGCCCCGGCCGACTTGGTATGAAGCCTGACACTTTAACTAGACGATGGGACATTTACCCTAAAAGGGGGAATAATGGCTATGCTACGGTCAATCCTCACAACTTCCGTCCAGTCTTTACTCATGAACAACTTGCAGCCTCTGTCCGCACTACTTATCTTTATACCCCTTCCCTTCGCGCAGCCACGATCATTGACCTTGATCAGCTGCATTCCGACATCCTTTCATCTCTTCCATAAGACCCGACTGCGGCTCTACACCTAGCCAAACCCAAAGGATGCTGGATTGTAGATTCATCCAGTTTTCTCTGCCTTGACAACAGGATCTACATTCCCAATGTTGACAATCTTCAACTTTGCGTTCTACAGTACAAGCACAATCACATCCTTTCTGGACACTTCGGTCAGAACAAGACTCTGGAGTTAGTCCAACGTGATTACACTTGGCCCAAAATCTGCACGACAGTCAAAGATTTCTGCAAATCCTGCGTCACCTGCATGTGCTCTAAGCCACAATGACACCGACCTTATGGAAACCTCAAGCAGCTCCCCATTCCTGAATGGCCATAGAACTCTATTTCTATGGACTTCATCGAGAAACTTCCCACATCTTCTGGCTACGACACTATCCTTGTTATTGTTGATTGCCTTACCAAGCAATCTTTGTTCATTCCCACTCACGACACCATCACCTTGGCCGAACTCGCCCACCTATTCGTCATTCATGTATTCTCGAAACATGGTGTTCCCGAACATGTTACGTCCGATCATGGCTCCGAATTCGTTTCGCACTTCTTCCGCTCACTTGGACAAGCACTGGACATGAAGTTACACTTCATCTCTGGGTATTACCCTAAGGGTGATGGACAAACCGAACGGACTAACCAGACTCTCGAGCAATACCTCTGCATCTACTGTAACTACCAGCAGGACAACTGGGCTGAGTTACTGCCACTAGCTGAGTTTGCCTATAACAACACTCCTAGTGCCACTACTGGTGTCTTCCCATTCTTCACTAATAAAGGCTATCATCCCAACATTACAGTCTACCCGGAACATGACTTGGCGTCCGCACGCGCATGTCAATTCGTCGTCGACCTCGATGAACTCCACACAGTACTCAAATCTGAGATCAAGCAAGCTCAAGAATGGTACCAGTCATCCGCTGATACCTGCCAGACACCCGCATCTAACTTCACAGTTGGGCAAAAGGTCTTCGTTAAGGCACAGTTCTTCTGTACAACTCAACCATCGAAGAAACTCTCGGAAAAGTATTTGGGTCCTTATGAGATTATCGCTCAACCCGGTTCTGTTTCTTATACTCTACGCTTACCTGACTCAATGCATGCCGTTCACCCAGTATTCCACGTTTCGATGCTTGAACCTGCCACACCTAACCTATTTGACAGCCGCTCTGACCCGCCTCCTCCATCCATTGAAGTCGAAGGCGAGCCAGAGTACAAAATCGCCCGCATTGTTGACTCAAAGATCGACCATCAACGTGCCTGCAAGTTATTATACAAGGTTATTTGGTTGGGTTATGAGGATACTGAAGAAGAGTCTTCTTGGCTGCCTGCTACTGAATTAGAGCATGCAGCTGAACTTGTGGCAGATTTCCATACAGCTTATCCTGCTAAGCCTGGTCCCTTGCGTTCTTTGTAACACTTAATGGACTTATTTTCACTCTTATTCATGGACAGACTCTTTTTTTATTGGACATTCAACTTTATTAAACATCAAAATCACAAGGAGCGAGGAAAGCTGCGTTCACCCGCACACCCTCAATCCTCATGCTGGCCCCCTTCCACACCCTCTTCCACACCATCTTCTTTTTCTCCACTCTCCTCCGCACTTTCTTCACTTCCTTCCTCTCCACTACTACCATTTCCCTTCTCTTCCTCATCCAAGTCCATCTGCTCACCCCCTTCTTGCACCAGTCGCGATGGCCCCTCACCCTGGTCCTCGATGTCAATGTCACCCGCCTCATTCACATGCTGTCAGATATCCGCACCAGGCAGCCATTCTACAATCTGTCCTGGATGTTCAGTCCTTCCTGTGTGCTGAGGATCCCGTTGACTCACCACCAGGCTGAGGGTGCAGAACTCCTCTCCATTTGCAATGGTCTCCCTCAAGATCGCAGCTGAATTGCGGGTATCATGTTCTCGGTATCGGGACTCGTGTGCCATCCACACGTTCTGCTGATGCAATAAAACGATGATTTCATTGAGGCATAGGGTGTTCTCTTCAAGTGCAGTCACAAATCAGTCGAGATGTCACATGAGGACGTGGGGATTCGAGACCTTGGCGCTTCCATCCGGCAGCTCACACTTTCACTTGCCCTTGACACAAGTCGTGTATTTGGTGGTAACCCAGCTAAGAACTTCTCAGCTTAATATTTAACAGGAAGAGGCCGCACTTACTTGGAGTAGGTCTGTCTGGGTTGACACCTGATACCCATGTTGATGTAGCGCTTGCAGGGGTTGTCCCCACCCATGGGAATGCACACCTGCAGCTGAACCTCCTCCTCTTCCTCCTCGTCCAATGACCCCAGTGCATCGTCCTCTTCGTCTAAATCCTCCACCCTCGGCCATTTCCTCAATCAGCTGGGACCTGCTACCGGTTCCTCCTGGGCCTTCCCCTTCTTACGTCGTCATTCCTCCACATTCTCCTCCTCTTGCTCCTCCCTTTTCTTACGTGCTGCCTCCTCAAGCCGCTTCTTCCGCTTGTCATGTTTCTTCGCCTCCTCTTGTTTCCTCTCCTCATCATGCCTCTTCTTCTCCTCCTCTTCGTACTTCTCCCTATCTGCTCTTTCTTTGGCTTCAGCAGTGGCGAGGTCTGCAATCAACCTGCGCTCATCCTCTTCCTCCTGCTTGCGCTGAAGTCTGGCGTGTTCATGTTTCTCCTCGAGTTCGGCTTGTAGTTGGGCAGTAGTCTTGGGAGGCATGGTGATAGTAGAAGGTCAAGAGGCAAGCAAAGGAAAATTTTCAAAAGTGTGGATCTTATGTCCACATCAAAATTTTCAACTCTGTTTCCCACGACACCTTCATGGCCTTGAGGGCTCGGCCCTAAGGGGGGAATACTGTCACAACCCATACACGCACTCACCTGCTTCACCCACTCTTACCCAGACTATACTTTATATTTTATTTACCATTCGCTCTCACCCGCTCTCCCCCATCTCCCCCACTCTCCATTCTTACTATTATGTCTGATGTTAATTTCCGATTATCCTCCTTGTACATTTCTCCAGTCGTCATACCTACTCCCGTTTCCCTTGCAATCCCTTTTACCATTCATATTGTTCCTGTTTCACCCTATTCCTTTTAGCTAGTTGCATTCCCAGTGTTTTTATCTAGCGGCCATACCTGGTCTGCACCTGAAGTTGTAGTAGTTTCCTTTTGTAGAACCACACTTTCTCGCATATATAAACCATAGCTACTTTGCCTGTAATCCTCAGTCTGAAATCTACTTAGTGACACGCTACTTCTATTCTACCTCTGTCTCTGTCTCTGTCTCCGCCTCTGACTCTGTCCTTGTCCCTTATTCTGAAGTTAGGACCACTCATTGGCAGGAGGGCGCAACACATACGTTGAAGCCATGGTCCTCCCGAGTTCGCCCACTTCGTCCATTTTTGTCCGCATCCACACATCATTCCGGGCATCTAGACTCTGGTCGTCTCACCTGCGTGACCCGCACTTAACAGCAGCTAACTGATCTATATAACTGCAAAAAGTGATGGCCTTGGTTACGCTGGCTTAATACTGCCGCTTTCCTGATCTCACAATAATCGCATGCTGGATTAGCAACCAGTGATTTATTACTTAGGAATTCGCATCAGCAAAATGGTTTTTGTATTTCACACCTACGTGGAAAAACAGATTTGTTAAACGCTTCGAAAGAATTGCTGTTTACAATTTCTGGAGAAGCCTTTTTAGGCTTTCCTACTTCTACTCTTAGACAAAAGTCACAGCGAGTTAGTTGTGGGAGTTTAAAGTTGAGTTAAAGGACATTTGATAGCTCAAAGCAATTGTCGTTGCGTCCTTTATGGCCATCATAGCAAATGCTAGCATCAATTCCTCTCCGCTATAGGCTTTCTATTCCAACTTTCAAAGTCTGGTTAAATCCGCATGATCATTGATGACTCCAACATTTGATGTTCGGCCCTGCTGCTCTCTTGTTGAAGATTCCAATGTCTAAGTCTGGTTTCAATACTGCTAGATTATTGAAGCATTAATCTTCCCCCCTTCAAGTAAGGAGGAGTGTTGAATCTCGCTCCGTACCACTACATTGGTTCAGTCTATTTATAGCTGAAATGGGGTTCAAGTATTTCACCTTCAGAGGGTCGATAATAACAGACCATCACGGACTACGTACGCAGTAGTTGTACCGCCCTTCTGGTAGTCAGTTATACCCTCTGCATGGAACCTTCTAGTATATGTGTTGTACACAGTATGCTCCAATTATGCTACTGGTAGTTAGACCTCACCCATATAAGGGTTTAGAGTGCACAGACCAGGGATATTAGTATATATACCCTTATATAGCATTGTAGTATGTATGCCTTTTGGCTACGCCCTTTGGTGTAAGACAATATGTCTTCTCTCCTCTATGCTAGCTTCTTTAAGCATTGCTTCCCCTTTCCTCAAGACTCTCTGAGTACAATGGTATAAGCAGGACTATGTCCGCTACCATGCGCCTCTCCTACTGGACCGTCTCCCAGATGAATATGACTACCCTCCACTGCTGACGCCTACACGCTTAGGTAGTGTGAACTTATATTGGGATGTCTACTCATTCTCTCAACACAGGTATGTTTCCTGCATAATCACTTCACTTCTAGGAGATCAAGTTATGACCTGTGGTATTTCAGCAATGCTGGCCTTGATGATTTATCCAACAGTGAAAAGTTGTGAGTTGCATTTCACATCTGCTGTCACTTGTCCTCACATACAGATCAGGTGGTAGCAGAAATAAACTCATCAGGAATCCTGATTTAATGAAAACCATATATGCTGAAGGTACTCCTACATCCACCTAATTGTGCTGCTTGTCAGGTTGATAATGTCCCACTCAAGGTGTCCTTCTCTACACCTACCTGCTCAGTAAGTTAAGAATTCAGAACTTTGTTATCATCCAGGCTTGTTGAACTCACAGTTCTATCCTAGTTTTGTCTAGTGCAACTCTTGCTGTGGAAATCCGGGTGGTATGTATATGGAGGTATATCAGGTTGAATGACACTGACTGTCAACTGTTGCTGAACATTAGCCTGATAACATTTACCTTTTCACACTGTAAGCTTTATTAGGACAGCAGGTTTCAAAACTTATTTATCATTGCCCAACAGTGTCAACCACATGATTCAATCAGTGCTAGCTTGTCGAGTCATACTCAATATCCGAGAACTGTTTGCCGAGGGACAGAGTGAACCATCCTCAACGGGGGGGGGCACTTATCAACAGCCAGCGAGGTGAGGTTCATGTGAATTCGATGCGGGCGTAGCTTTTGGTTTATTTCTGGGGAGATGGAATGAGGATTTACCTGGAAAGCTATGTTCAATGATGCCTCGAATGATGAGCCCCAAAGCATTGGAATAAGGTGGGATATAAGGTCCTTGTAAACCCAAGAAGTTGGCTTTTGGAAAAATCTGTGGCTGTAGGCTGTGGCTCCCGGCTGCAGGCGTACAGAGAGTAGAGAAGGGATTATTAAGCAGAATTCAGCAGCAGTATGGTAGGATAAAAAAAACAGGCGTTCGCCTTGGTACTGTGCGGCCGTGCTATTAACATGAGACCCAATATTACCTAACGGATTCTTGTTGGAAGAAGTCTGGCTAGGACGTCCTCGGAATGTTCCGTACTATACGGCCTCTTTCCAGGTTCCAAGTCTAAGTCGGACAGTCGCATGTCATATCCTACTCCCGCGTGTCATCTCATTTGGATCTTCCAAAATTGCGGACAATCTGTCAAGCAATTATTTCAGCGGAGGGTTTACAGAAGCCGGGATCCTTTCAAGGCGCCTCCAAAGCAGCGGTGCAAGAACGTGTGCCCAGGCCCGGAAATGGTGACTACGCATAGGGGTCTGTTTGAGATTAGTTTCACTTGCTGGATCATTTGATGTACTTCGCATTTCGACTTAATGACAACCTTGAAGCTTGAAGCTTGAGCGCTTGAAAGCTTGACGAACTTGCTAAGTTCACTTGAGTTCAGCGCGTGACAAAGGAGCAATCGCGTCTTGTCACAACCAGTGTGGTGTCACACACTAACATTCATCTTATTTATGTGCATGAACACTACGCTCGGGAAATGTATATCAAGACTCTGACCATCCAGGGTTTCAAGTCATGTACGCCTTTCACTGCTCTCATACATTCAAGCGGATTGAACCCTTGCAGACCGTGACCAGACCCAAATAGAACCGTTCGCTCCTCGGCATAATGTTGTTGTAGGTCGGAATGGCTCTGGAAAAAGCAACTTCTTCGCCGGTTCGTTGTTGCTCTCCACCACTCTGGCTGTTTGCTAATTGTCTAACATTTAGCGATTCGCTTTGTTCTCTCCGATGCTTATACCTCTATGTCCCGCGAGGAGCGTCAAGCACTGCTCCATGAGGGTGTCTCAACAACGACCACCCTCTCTGCATATGGTGGGTTTTATCCTTGATCCTTTTCATCTCTCGATAGGCTCATTCAAACTCCAGTTGAAATTGTCTTTGATAACTCTGACAATCGGTTCCCCACTGGTCACGACGAAGTCGTCATCCGGCGGACAATCGGTTTGAAGAAAGATGAATACAGCTTGGATCGAAAGAGCGCGAGCAAAGCGGATGTCATGAACTTGCTGGAAAGTGCGGGGTTTAGCAAATCAAATCCCTATTATATCGTTCCCCAAGGACGTGTAAGTATGGTCCTGATCTTCCAAGTCAAACATGTTAAAGTATCGACAGATTACTGCGCTTACCAATGCTAAAGATCACGAGCGACTCGCTCTCCTGAAGGAGGTTGCCGGTACCAAAGTATACGAACAAAGACGCGCGGAGTCGCTCCGTATCATGGCGGAAACGGATTCCAAACGTACCAAGATCAATGAGTTGTTGGATTATATCGAGACGCGGCTGCAAGAGCTTGAGGAAGAGAAGGAGGAGCTAAAGGAGTTCCAAAATAAGGACAAGGAGAGGCGGTGTCTGGAGTATGCTCTGTACCAGCGTGAACTAGAAGAGGTCACGGAAACGCTTGCGGAGATTGAGGATGAACGGAAGGCAGAACTTCATGGCGCCAACGTACGTCGGGAGAGGTTTAATACTAGGGAGAAGGAAATCCAGGCACGTAGAATGTTATGTCAAACTCATTTGAAATTTCTGAATATATTCAATAGAACCTGGAAAAACGTATTTCGGAAGCTACGCATTCTCTTGAGACAACCAACCAGTCGCGTCAGGACGCCCAAACCGAACTCACAGACTTCATTCGCTCGCGAACAGAGCTAGAATGTTTGGTCGAGGATTTGACGGCCGCAGGTCACAATGCGGGCGGGAAGCGCGAAGAATTTGAAGCCGAACTTTACAATACGAGGCGAGAGATCGGTGTCAAAGAGGCAGCGTTGAACGACATCCTACCCCAGTGGGACCAACAGAAGAACCTGGAATTGTCGGAAAAACATAAACTGGATGAAGCCAGCACGAAATTGTCCACCCTTTTCGCTAAACAAGGGCGCGTATCCAAGTTCCGTACCAAGGCTGAACGTGACAATTACCTTCGTAACGAGATTGCTTCTATGTCGAACTACCAAGCTGGACAGGGTGCAGCTTTGGAGTCTACGAAAGCGGATATCGAGGCGGCTCGAAGGTCGGAAGTTGAATTACAGCAGCACATAGAAGGGGTCCAGGGGAAGATTGAAGAAGGGCGGAGGAAGGGAAAAGAGTTGAGCGAGGAAATTTCAACGCTTAAGGAGAAGCAGATGGAAAATATGGAGAAGAGGAAGGATCTGTGGAGAGAGGATACTAAGCTGGATAGCCTAGTCAAGCGTGCAGCTGACGAACTGAGGACTGCCGAACGCGCTTTGGCGGGCATGATGGACAAGGTATTTCGAGCTATTGCCGCCTCGGATTGTGTCTTACGTTATCTTTAGGATACAGGCCAGGGCCTTCGTGCTGTTGACAGCATCGCGGAACGTTACAACTTACAAGGCGTATACGGACCGATGTATCGCCTGTTCGACGTGGCTGACTCCAAGTATAATATTGCTATTGAGCTTACAGCGGGGAACAGGTGGGCATAGTTTAACTTTGGTACTACACCAACTGATGTGCCGTAGCCTTTTCCATGTCGTCGTTGACACAGATGAGACAGCTTCCAAAGTCCTCGATGTAATGTTGAAGGAGAAGACTGGTCGTGTCACATTCATGCCTCTTAACCGCCTCAACCCACGTAACCCGCCCGCACCAAATGAGGACGATATTGAGCCTCTTATTGACAAGTTACAGTACGATCCAAAGTTCGAAAAGGCGTTCCAGCAGGTCTTCGGCAAGACGTGTGTTTGCAAAGATTTGACAATCGCCGCGTCCTATGTTCGAAGCCATGGCATTAATACTATTACCCTAGATGGAGACCGGGTTGATAGGAAAGGAGCTTTGACTGGAGGTTATCATGATGTTCGTCGATCAAGGCTTGAGGCCATCAAGAATGTGACTACATGGCGAGCTAAATATGACGCCGACCGCAAGCGTTCTGAAGAGGTCAAACAAACGATTTCGAAGCTGGAGCAAGACATTACCAACCTCGCTGGAAGGATTACAGTAGCCAATGGTCAACAAGGTCAAATACGAGAGTCAAGGGATCGGTTGACAGAGGAGGGTATGATGCTCTCAAGAGAAAAGGAGAAGGTCAAGGCAAGGATCGTGAAGTTGGACATGGACATCGACGAATTACAGATGGAACAGCACACCCTGCAGACGAAGATTGTTGGGTATAACCAAGAGCTGACCACACCTTTATCAAACGGACTGACGCGGGAAGAGGAGCAGCTGATTAGTGCACTAGGCAAGGAAGTTGAGAGGAGAAAGAGGGAGATGTTGGAGTTGAGTAAGCGGAGGAACCAGGTTTGACCCTTCCCTTTTAACTCCTCTTTTCATGCTGAACCCCGTCCGTTATTAGCTCGAAAGTCAGAAAAACGCGATTGAGATTGAGCTTAAGGAAAGCCTTCGGCGGCGTGAGGAAGACCTTCAGGCCAAGCTCGAAGCTCTTGGCGATCCGGCTGATGATGGAACAACCACCAGCGATGATTTGGAGTCACGGACACGGGAACTCCGAGCTTTGAATACTTCGATCGATTCGTTGACTCGTCGAGTCAAAGGTCAGCATATATCTTCATGTCATCCTCACTTTAAACTTATTTCGTGCCAAAGACATGGAAAAGGAAGTGGAAAGCACATCGTCTAAAATACAAGAACTACGGGGACAACTGGAAAAGATACAGAATCAACAGTCCGAGGAGAGCAGAGATATGTCGAAACAGCAGAAGACGACGGAACGATACCTCGCTAAGCGACAAATGTTGACTGCTCGCAAAGAGGAGTGTAACAGGAATATCCGTGATTTGGGTGTTCTGCCTGAAGAAGCATTTGAGAAATACATCAATGAGAGGCTAGATAAGGTATGTGAACGCAACTAGCGCGGTTTGGCTCTTTCATAACAATCTTCGACCGGCAGCTCGTCAAAAAACTACACACTGTGAATGAAGGGCTGAAAAAGTTCGCTCATGTTAACAAGAAAGCATTTGAACAGTACAGCAACTTCACAAAACAACGCGATCAGCTGCTGAAACGCCGCGAGGAGTTGGATAAGTCGGCCACGTCGATTGAAGATCTCGTGCAGGTCCTGGACCAACGAAAAGACGAAGCCATAGAAAGAACGTTCAAGCAGGTAGCTAAAAATTTTGAAGAAGTCTTTGAAAAACTCGTTCCGGCAGGACGTGGTAGATTGATCATTCAGAGGCGAATTGATCAAGATGAAGTCGATGAGGATGCCGAGGAAGCCCAGCAAAGTACAATTGATAATTACACTGGTGTCTCTATCAAGGTACGCTAGTTGCCTTGATCCGGTGGAGTCGGGGCTCAC
Source organism: Calvatia gigantea (assembly GCA_025093985.1). Lineage (NCBI taxonomy): Eukaryota > Fungi > Basidiomycota > Agaricomycetes > Agaricales > Lycoperdaceae > Calvatia > Calvatia gigantea. The sequence goes on from JACAAK010000017.1 coordinate 375,324, forward strand.
GAAAATACAGGTTTCTTTTAACTCCAAAGTTGATGAAGGCTTGCGCATTCAGCAGCTATCTGGAGGGCAGAAATCTTTGGTAGCACTGGCAACAGGTAAGCCCGACTCCACCTTGAAAACCAGAAGAAATGCTCACCAAATACAGTGTTTGCCATCCAGAAATGCGATCCAGCTCCATTCTATCTTTTTGATGAGGTGATGTCCTTCGGTTAGAATATGACCCGGACCTATCTCATACCGTATCCAGATTGACGCCAACCTCGATGCTCAGTACCGAACAGCCGTTGCTTCTATGATTCAATCTCTTGCCTCGACCGCCCAGTTCATCACCACGACTTTCCGACCGGAGATGCTTGTGACTGCAGACAAATTCTATGGCGTTTTATTCAACAATCAGAAGGTTTCGACGATACGTGTAATCAAGAGAGAGGAGGCACAGGAGTTTGTAGATCAGGTATGTCCTGTTTATTTGTGGAGGGATGTATGGACTGATTTTTTTGTGCAGGAAGCGCAGGCTCAGTAGATTTTCTTATTGTTGTTTTTTGAGCGTGTTTTTTAATATCCCCCGCATTTTGTGATTGTCTGGTGCTTACTGCCGACTGTGTATATCAATACAGTGATGTACAAGCAGAGACCTGCGCCCGAAAAAAGTCCCAACTATGTCATCATCTCGGGGTCGTGCCGATTCAAGGCTGCACCGCTTGCTTCTGTAGTTTGAAGATTGGCACCGTTGGAATCCGGAAGAGCAAATCGTATGCCAGAGAAATTTTTCTCGTACCCCCTGAGGTCCGACCTCACCCCACCGCGTCCAAGCTGGGTGTCACTGGGATCACTGTGAGCACCTGCAGATGCGCCGAACGTGCTGAGCTGGGGGAAGGATTGTTCCCAGACGGAGTCGGCGGCTCGCCGGGTGCCTGGGATAAGATGAGAGAGGAACCAGGTACGGCGCTCTCGATGCTGAGAGTTGGAGCTGAGGTGATGGGTATGGTGCCGGTTCGCAGCTTTGCGGAGATTAAGGGTTATGCGGGACATCATTGCCACTGTGATTCTGGACGTGGTCGTTAGTTGCGGCAGCTAAAACTGGATGTGGCTTGGTGGCCTTACAGTTGTTCTAGTCTGAGAAGACTGAATTCAGTTCTGGTCCGGGTTGCAAGAGGGGAGGGGCTTACTGGGCTGCTATATTTTTTGTGCCTTCTGGTGCTGCGATGATCATGATCGTGAGGACGAGCGTTACCGAGAATATGACGCTGTGAAGAATGATTAGGCGGAGTGCTGTGCAATGAAAATATGTGCTCACCTATAGTATAAGAGGCCATCTTCAAACAAACGTTGAATGATGTATGTTGCCTGGGCGCGCCGTAGGAGTGGGATGGTCTTGCCCAATGTAAGGCCGAAGACGATGGTGTCGTATAACAGAGGAATCCATGCGGATGATGAGGCTAGAACAGCGGTGTATGATTTGCTGTGGTCAAAGACCATGCTACATGCTGCCAAGACATCAGGACGGTGATGAGGATGCAAGTTCATAGGCCCAACTTACCACGAACACCGGAGAGGGGATTGTGGATGACCGCTGTTAACAAAAAAAACTCGTGTTGGTGATGGCGCGCTGGGTTGAGAGGTGGACAACATACGGCCTGCTTGAGAAATGAGCCAAATGTTGATACCGGTTTCGATTATGAGGATCGTGGAGAGCATAATCGTGATCCAGGTTTGATTGCAATAGATAGCACGGATGCGAAGTAGCATCATGAGGCCAACCACTTCAACCGCGAGAGCTACGGTGCAGCCTTCGTACTTGACAAATCTGGCGCAACTGGATCACCGCCCAAGGTAACTCGTGAGCGACGAGGCCGGATGCAGATAAAGATAAACTTACGTCTAGAATAAATTGGGTTAGGATTACACGGGGCTCGAGGCGAGGAAGGGGGAAATATATTTATAGTACGCACTTCGAGTGTCCACGACGGTGAGGTGTAGGCTGTTCATTGAAAGGGATCAACAGTGGATAATTCCGAGCTTGGAGAAGATGGGTACCATGCAAGTTGACTATGAAGCAGAGAGGCGTAAAGTAGCGATTCTATGGCGCACGATAGGTCTACGAGATGAGAGGGAAGCGTAAGAACTCACGAACAAGAATAAATAAATAACTATGGAAGGATTTTGTTGTGGATGCTTGGTCAATACAAACGCAAGGGAAATGTTCACCACTTACAAGGTCCTTTTCTGCCTTTCCAGATATACTCTACCTCATCAGAAAAGGTATCGATGTGGTCCCAAACGAGGGCGGTGAAGCTGGCGAAGCCAATATACTGATGTCTGCTGTTATCTCGTTCTTGATAGTACAGTGGGCCGGCGTACATTTGTTTTAAAACTGGGGTGCACCAGTGAGAAGAGCGAGAATATGTAAAATTGGCAAAGTTAACATACGTTTCTAGTTTATCGTCGGAAATCGATGGGTAATCTGACATTTGAACCTGGGTGGGGTCGAGAGGGGGAGGTTGGGTGTTGGCAGACTAAGAGAACCCATCCTCTATATATATCACGCAGAGCGCCGACTTGGAGTATCAGGGATATTAGAGACTTCGAAAAGCCATAGCGGTTTGGGGTTCGCCGGTGCGCGTTGATCGGTGAAGCAGCTGTAAGATGATGGATTCAGGATTTCAGGGAATCTCTCAAACCTTGATTGTATATTAATTCATTTTTAAAACCCCAAAGGCAAGGTGTGGGCTAGGAAAAGGCAACCAGAATTTTCGAGGTGCGAGCCTCGAGAGTTGATGTGTGGAGTCGGGATGGGGCGGCGGAATCGGATCTCCGGGGGCGGGGATAGGCATCTATTGGTGATGCATCAGGGCATGGCACCATCAATGAATGCCAAAGTTCCGAAAATGAAAACATGGACTTAGGGCACACCACGACGAGGGGCTTGTGTATATTCATCCCACGCCAACTCCAACGCCCAGTACTGAACGACTGTCGCTTCTATCCCGGCCTCGACCGCGCGGTTCAACGCTATGGCTTTCCGACAGGAGATGCTTATGGTCGTGGACAATTCTGTGGTGTTTTGTTCAACAATTAGAAGGTTTTCTGTGGTTTTGATCAGGGTCTCACCACCCTGGGATCAGTGGAGACTCAATTTAAGAGGCAAATAGTAATTATCATCATACGAAAGCCAGTGCAACAAGGGGAGGAAGGTTGGCTGGGTGAAAAAAGACTACGTAATGAGGTAGAGTGGAAGAGGTCGAGGAAGCAGGGTCTATGTTAATGTGAATTGCAGACCCAAAAAGAGAAAGGAAAAATCAGACCACAAAAAAAGAGAATGCACGTACAGGACCAGGCTGTGGAGCTATCTGAGGAGTCATCTATGAAGCAAGGGGGTGGGTGTTGAAAGAAATAGGTCTTTTTCTTCCAGTTGAGAGTAGACGTTGCCACCTCAGTTTGTGCAGGTTGGATTTTATCTGAACACTTCTCATTGGGTCCTCAACTCCTGGGTCAAGCCGGTCTCATAAATACTAAGCACAAGTAAACGTCTGTGCAAACACAAGGACTAGTCCCTTGCACGCTTTATTATATTTGGGCAGAGATACCATAGAATACGTAAACGAGATTACACTATTAATCGTAGCTGGCACCTCTATTTCCCAGTCTCATGCCTGGACACCCTTTGACAGAGACTCGTCGTTAGAACCTCCCTCTTGATTCGCAGAGCCTGGGAATGAGCAAGAGAAGGCGTGTATCTAAAAGCTATGTCCCAATTTTTATCCATCATACCTTGCTATTATTGCGGCCGATTACGAGTATTAGTATGGACAGTCACCAACAGCAACCAGTCGTAGAGCAAGAGTACCAGCTATACCAGCGTCTTGGTGTCAGGTCAAGTTCATGGCTGCGCCGCCCATTTTTGTGGTTTGAGGAGTGATATCATTGGAATCCGGAACAGCAAATTGTATGCCTAGGGAATGTCTCCTGTGCCCACCGAGGTCCGATCTCACCTCGCCGTTTTCAAGCTGGATGTCACCTGCATCACCACGAGCATTTGTGGAGGTATCGAAGAAGCTGAACTGGGCGAAGGATTGTTCCCAGAGGGACCCCATAGCCCGTCGGGCGCCTGGGAAGAGACGGAGGAGCCACGCAGAGCGTTTTGGTTGTTGTTGAGTGATGGAATCAAAAGTTTGGGTGTGAGGCTGGTTCGCGGCTTTGCGGAGGTTGAGAGTTATGCGGGACATCATTGCCACCGTGATACTGGAGTGGGATCTTTAGCCATAGGAAGTATAATTAGACGAGGGTGCTTACAGCTGTTCTAGTCTGAGAAAGCTGAAATTTAGTTGTGGCCCGAGATTCGAGGAGCGGGGAACTTACTGCGCTACGACGTTCTGTATACCTGCTGGTGCTGTGACGACCATGATCGTGAGGACCAGGGTTACTGAGAGTATGACGCTGTGAAGGTGGCTGAATTGGGCTGATGGCACTGCCTAGTAAATGTGTTACCCACCTATAGTATAGGACGCCATCTTCAAACAGACGTTGAATGATGTATGATGCCTGCGCCCGGCGAAGTGGCGGAATGGTCTTGCGCAATGTGAGACCGAAAATGATGGTGTCGTACACGAGAGGGATCCACGCGGATGAGGAGGCTAGAACCACAGCGTATGGTTTGCTGTGATCAAATAACATGCTGCAGGCTTCCCAAGAGAGGTTAGAACGGAAGATGAAAATGCTATACGGTGATGTGACTCACCGTGGGCGCCAGAGAGAGGATTATGAATTACCTCTGTGGAGAACAGGGCTTAATGTTAGGTGATGGTGTTTGAACTTGAAGATTAACAACGTACGACTCTCCCGAGAAATGAGCCAGATGTTGACAACGGTTTCAATTATAAGGATAGTAGAAAGAATGAGCGTGATCCAGACTTGGTTGCAATAGATGGCGCGGATGCGAAGTAGCATCATGAGGCCTACCACTTCGATAGCTAGGGCCACCGTGCAGCCTTCATACCTGATAAATCTGGCACAACTAGATCATCGCCCCAAGGCAACTAATTAGCGGTGGGGCCGGACGTGGGCGTGGGTCACACTCACGTCTAGAATAGGTTAGGTAAGAATAACATGAGACATGGAGTGGGAAGGGAGGAACATTTATAGTACTCACTTCAGGCGTCCAGGATGGTGATAGGTATGCTATTGGCCGGGGGGGGGTTGTTGGCGATGTACACTTCTGGGACGGGGGGGAGATACCTACCATGTAAGTTAACTATAAAACCGAGAGGGGTGAAGTAACGATTCTATGCTGCATGTTAGGCCGGGGGATGGAGAAAGGACCAAGACTCACGAAAAAGAACAGATAAATGACTAGAAGGAATTTGATTGTTGATGCGTGGTTAATGCGAATGTAGGGCAATTGATATCACTCACAAGGCCCTTTCCTACCTTTCCAGATGTACTCTACTTCATCCGCAAAGGTGTCAATGTGATCCCAGACAAGGGCCGTGAGACTAGCGAAACCAATGTACTGTTGCCCGTTATCATCTCGTCCAGACACGGCGGCTGAATGGCGTACATTCGTTCTTAAACTGGAATATATAAGTGTGAAAAACAAGAATATGATAAGTTGGCGAAAATAACATACACTTCGAGTACGTCTTCGGAGGCAGAAGGATAGTCCGGCATATGTACTTTGACGGGTTAGTGGCAGGAGATTGGGTGATGGTGGACATCAGGCTAAGGGAGGCCATAATATATATACATATATCACGCAGAGCGCTGGTTTGGAGAATCAGCGATGTTGGAAACGGGGAGGAGCCATATCGATTTGGAATTTCCAGTTGTGGGCTATGTAACTCAGTGAAATAGTTGAAAGATGGCGGGCTTCAGAATTCTGGAGAAGGATCCCGGGATTTGAATAATTTGATAATTCGATTATCGAAGTCAAAATTCCAAAGGCAAGTACAAGCTAGTGTAGGGTAACCAGACTCTTTAGTTGCGGGTGAAGCTTGAAGCTTGAAGGGCGGTGGAGTTGGGGTCGGGCGGTGTGTTCGGACCACCAAGAACGGGGAAACTGGGAGAGGCATCTTGGTTGGTGTCATACATCAGATTGCCGAGATGCCGAACGTCAGAGTTCCGAAAATGGAAACAGGGACTCGGTTGCACGACCAAGTGAGTACACATCCTATCCGCCAGCACACCCTTCCCCCTCCTCAGAGTGAGTAATTATGCCAGTTTACTGCTTGAGAATTGGTTATAGGTGCTTTTGGGATGCTGTACCCGTAGTATTGAACCTATCGGACGCGATGGAGAGATGGATGCAAGGATGGACTTGTGGATGAGGTTGTGATGGCTCGTTCGCACTTGCGGGATTGGGATGCTGGGGATGGAACAGGCACTGACAAACGTCGATTCTTTTGCAGACTTGGATCCTTAGCAATGGCCACAACAAAAACAGCAAAGGGCAAGGCTGCTGCCAAGAGTGAGTTGTTCGTGATGTTTCAGAGTGAGAGCGTTTCAGCTGAAGGGGAGGGGATTTGAATAGCATCTGCGGCGAAGGACAGCAAAGCCAAGGCGGCGAAAAAGGCCGCCCTCCAGGGAGCTCATTCTCATAGTTCGCGAAAGCAGAGATTCTCAGTGTCGTTCCATCGCCCTAAAACCCTTAAGCTTGCGCGCCAGCCCAAGTACCCACGCAAGTCCATTCCCCATGCTCCGCGCATGGATCAGTTCCGTACTATTGTGTCGTGAGTGTCATGTTTTTTTCCCCCTCTTGCTGTTGGCTTGGTTGTTTTTGGGATGTTCTAATTGGAGGAACTGATAGACCGCTGAACACGGAGTCTGCCATGAAGAAGATTGAGGAGCACAATACTCTCGTGTTTATTGTGGACATCAAGGCTAATAAGCGTCAGATTAAAGATGCAGTCAAAAAACTTTACGACGTCAATGCTGCCAAAGTGAACACACTGATCCGGTGAGTGGACTTTTGTGGTCTGCCAGACTGTTTCGTTTGTTTTGAACAAATGGGCGGCGTTGTGGGATTGATTAGACCTGATGGCAAGAAGAAGGCTTATGTGCGGCTGACATCAGACCATGATGCTCTGGATGTAGCGAACAAGGTACAAGAGGATCCGCCATGTGACCGCGTGTGATATTTGATGCTGACTATGGTTATTTGACAGATCGGGTTCATCTAAGCTTGTGGGACGGAGGAGTATACGTATGCAGTCGTAGCCTTTTAATATCAGATTCAAAAGCCATGATGACTCGCATTGCTAAATCAGTTGTGACACCTGTTGGGTTGTGTTTTGAGAGAGAGAGAGAGATGTGAATGTTTGAACGGAGGAATCATTAATCATTCTTCGAAAGAAATGATGCGAAGATGCCAACCCATGTTAGCCCCGGATCGTGAGAATGAGCCCCCGACAGTTACGCTCCTCCCGCGCCCGCTGTCCTGCAGTGGATGCATTATCCGTATCTGTGGCACTGTCTACTGGTCACGCGCTTGTCGGTCAGGTGCGGGTCGAGGGCTTGAGCGCTTGAAAGGGACTCAGGGGTGGGCAAGCGGGGGTGTCAGAAAGGGAGTGATGGATGGTGTGACCAGGTGTGACGTTGTTAGGAGGGTGATTGGTTGTGATTTTCAGATTTGTTGTTGTACAAAATAACTTGACTTTGTCTTCTTCTTGTTCTTCCTGACCACCCCCCACGCTCCTTCAAGCTCTGGCGGCTCATCCAGCTCGCCGTCCTGCTCGTCAGCATTAAACCTTATGCATTTACATCTCATTTCTGTTGTTCTCCCCGCCCTCCTCACCCTCTCATCCTCCATCCAGGGCGCCCACTCTTTCTCCGCGTTCCCCCATGCTCGTCGTTCCTTTGCTATCGTCAAGCGTCAGACTGGCATTCTTGGAGGTTTGGGAAACGGTGTTCTTCGGTGGAAGCGGTATCCTTGGTGAGCGCCTCTTCCCTGGTGCCTTCTTTCCTTCTTTCGCTTACCCCGACGTGTTTTCTCAGGCGGTCTAGGTCCCACCGGCAATGACCAGGAGGGAAACACTGGCGGCGCCCCCGACGCCACAACCAAACCTCCTCAACTGCCATCGGATTCACCTGCTACCGATTCATCTCCCCCTTTGACACCCTCTCCCAGCTCCCCTACTGCTGTCGCTCCTATCTCCCCAAAATACTGGTCCCGCTGGTGGTCTTGGTGGTGCCTTGGGTGGTATTACTTCTGGTCTTGGAGGGGCCGTTACCGGCGTTCTTGGTGTCGGTGGCGAAGTTACCTCTGGTCTTGGAGGAGCTGTCACCAGCGTTCTTGGTGTTGGTGGGAAGGGTGGTGATGAAAGCTCTTCTGTACCCTCACCCACCACGAGCATCCTCGACCCGGTTTCCGTCACGTTAACAAGTGCTCCAGATTCTACTATAACACCTCCCCCAGTTACGTCTAGTAAAGGCGGTGGTATTTTGGATGGTATCACTAGCCCCCTCGGTGGGGTTCTTAACCCCGTCACCAGCGTGGTTAGCCAAGTCGTCGATCCTGTTACAAGCGTCGTGAGCCAGGTTATCGATCCCGTCACTAGTGCTGTTAGTCAAGTTGTCGACCCGGTCACCAGTGCTGTTAGCCAGGTTCTTGACCCGGTCACCAGTGCTGTTAGTCAAGTCATCGATCCCGTCACTAGCGCTGTTAGCCAAGTTATCAACCCCGTCACTAGTGCAGTCAGTCAAGTCATCGACCCAGTCACTAGTGCGGTCAGTCAGGTTATCGATCCCGTTACGAGCGCAGTCAGTCAGGTTGTGGATCCCGTTACTAGTGCGGTCAGTCAAGTCATCGACCCCGTCACCAGTGCGGTCAGTCAAGTCGTCAATCCCGTTACGAGCGCAGTTAGCCAAGTCATCGATCCTGTTACGAGTGCCGTCAGTCAAGTTGTTGAACCCGTCACTAGCGCGGTCAGCAGTATTGTCCAACCGGTCACAAGCGCTGTTCTTCCACCAATTACGAGCGTGTATAGCGACGTCACCAGTATCGTTGCCAGCGAGGTGTCCTCAATAACCAGTATCCTTCCACCAGTGACCACTACTATCATCAACCAACCTCCAATCAGTACACTTGACCCAAGCAGTAGCAGTATTCCGGATACCGGATCGCCCACGCCTACATCTGACCCAGCCGTCTCTGCTTCGGGGTCCGACACCAGTGCGATTACTATCCCCCCGACTAGCATCCCTTCGAGTCAGCCGAGCGCTGGCCCCACCATTAGTTTCCCTGTTCCGTCAAGCAGTGTTTCCGTCAGCGATGGTTCTGCACCTCCAGGCACGACCGTGGTTTCGACTTCTACGGCAACTTTCTCAATCGATCCAGGCCTTTCCTTCGTCTTGACGGAGTCTTCCCTGGCCTTCAGTTCAGTGCCCACCACCGCCCCTGCTCAAACCCTCACTGATCCAGATCAAGCAACGACAACCGTTGAGGTCCCTCCAGAGGCTGCCTACTACTCTCGTTGTTCCTGCCGCACTTCCTACCGGTATTCCAGCCAGAATCTTCCCTCGTGATACGGATCTTCCTGGACAAGACTTATCCAACTTTACGCTCATCAGTATCCTGTTTAACAATGAACTCAACTGGCCGTTTGTCGTTCAGACTTCCCTCGCATCAAGCCAAATCTTTGCCTACGTGCCGGTCCTCATTTCTACTGCCCTTGCCATTCCCTGTGAGTCTCGTTTTAGCGGCTTTTTTTTTTTCAAGATTGAATGATACTAATCGGTTTGATAGCTGACCAAATTAAGACCTATGCCTTGCAAGTTTACATTCCGACCACTTACCACGGCCCTGAAGATGCCAGCCAGCTCGGCACTACCTGGCTAGGTTATATTCCTTCGGAATACGTTGACACGCTCGCTGCGCAAATCAAGGCCAAAACCTCGCCCTTCTACACCGGCGTTCCTGCTGGTGTAGCTAGGGACCTTGCTGACCATGTTGTCTCCGGCTACTCGTTACTCTCTGTACCCGATCCCAATAATGGTTCGTCTGGTCCTGCCAGTGGTGGAACAACCGGTGCTGCGGAAGATAATGGCAAGTCACGCCAGGACGCAATCATTGGAGTTGTCAGCGCTCTCGGAGCTATTGCACTCCTTGTCCTCGTCTTCCTCGTTTATAGGTCCATGAAACGTCGCAAACAACTTGCACATCGCCGTCTCTCCGATCCGCCTGAGGAAGTGCTTGGCGCCCGCCCTGCCGGACGCGAGTTTGATCAAGATAGTGTGGGTGGCGCCCGGAGAAGAAGCTTCTACTATGCAGAAGATTCCTTACGAGGATACGAGGGCCAGCGCGACCAGCTCATGCAGGATGTTAGTCCAACGACTCTTAACCAGAGAAGGAATATTGTTCCTAGCACCATCTCGGCGCCGGTTCTGAGAGGTAGTACGCTCAATTGGTAAAGTGACCGCGCGCGATACTTGTCGCCCGGACAATCTTAGTATCCTGCCTTTTATAATGTGGACCCCCTGCTGTGCTGTGCCTATCCCCTCTTACGCTCTTTGTCATGACGAAATGGCTGGACTCTTTTTCGCTTTTTCATGTTATTTACCCCTTCCGCCCGGTACATGGGTTTCCTTTTGCCCTAGGTTCCGTTATTGTTTGCCTCGTTTGGCGCTTGGTACGCATGCTCTGCTGCCGGCTATTTATTGTGCCTATATACACATTGCCTTTTTAGTGAAGTTTTATTCATTTGTGTTTTGTTCGTTTCGTGACGTCCAGCTGGTCTTAATTAGATTTGGATAGACCTTGTGGTTGTTCAACTTCAACTTCTGTCTGATGGAATGAATCTCAGTGCCTGGGGATCCTTTTCCGTATCTTTGTTTCTATATTCTTTAGGCTTGTCTTTGTTTTGGCACATATCTGTTTTGTGTATTGGTTGATATGATAGGATGCACATACAAATACACATGACAGAGATATAAGCTGGATGAAATGTCTACAATATAGAACTAGAACAATGAACATGTTTTTTGCCAATGGGTACTTGTACTACAGGGACATATCCCCATCTTATAATTGGATGGGCTAGTTTCTAATATGTGGGACTGCTGACTACCTTCTATGGTAGACAAATGTTATGTGCACAGTTACCTCCAGGGGTGATCATGACCAAAGGGCATCTATACAGACTTATTCCCAATGATATTGACAACTGGTCCTAAGGGTATTGGCTGTCTATACAGACTCGGACCATACTTAGGATCTGAGGGTGGATAAGAGATGAGGAGATAAGAGGCTGTAGCTGTTACAGCCTTAGTCTGATGAGACCTCAGGTTGCAACTTAGGCTAAGACTTGAGGGTGAGTAAGGGGGAAAGAACCAGATGATTAAGCATACCAAATACAGGTAGGGGTATGTACACTTATATACAGAAAGTCATCCAGTTGAATGGATGGAGCTACTATTGTTGTGGATTTTACTGTCTTCACTGCATCACTGTGCCTGCCTCCTAACTCTGTATCTACCATGTACCTGTTTCACCTATTCTAGTGCCAGCAATCTCTGAGTACTGACTCACATACTACTGTGCCATAGTAATCAGACGTTTCATGTTATGACCTTAGTCTGAGTAAACCTCAGGTTGCAACTTGGGCTAAGACTTGAGGGCAAGTAAGGGGAGAGAACTAAGTGGTTAAGCATACAGAATACAGGGGTGTGTATGTATGCTTAAATACAGTAGACATCTGGTTGAACGGATGGAGGTAACTACATGAAACATCCAATGATAATGGCGCAGTAGTTACTGTGAGTCAATACTTGGAGATCACTGGACTAGAATAGGTGAAACAGGTACAAGACATAGTAGAATGCAGACAGGTACGGAGCAGATATGAATAGACAAAAGTTCACAACATTTCATGTAGTATCTCCATCCATTCAACTGGATGACTCTCTCTGTATTTAAGCATACATACACCTCTCTGTATTCGGTACACTTAACCATCTCTAGTTCTTCTCCTCTTACTTGCCCTCAAGTCTTAGCCAAGTGCAACCTAAGGTTCCATTAGACTAAGGTCATAACAACTATGTAAAATGTCCAATAGTAAAGGCACAGTAGTACATGAGTCAATACTCAGAGATCACTGGGCAGGAATAGGTGAAACAGTTACATAGATGGACATGGAGAATAAATGAAGGTAATGATGTAACAGGACCAGCAGGAAACTACAACATTACCCCCCAGTTTAGCTTCATGCCTCAGGAAGCTCATTGAAGTCACCACATACCATGGCCATGGTGAGGGCTTTCTTGGTAATACCTATGAGGTATTTTCCATCATTGGATCACACAAAGAAAACAGGCAAGTGGCTTCAGCCATCTTGACAGATAGGAACTGGGACTTCTTGGTAGGGGAGTTTGGTGGTCATGGAATCCTCCCAATAGTTCCTGATTATTGAGTTCCAATAGTGTTGGTCATGCTCTTGACCAGGCAGTACAGTGTTGTTGAATCTCAATCTGTACCACTACATTGGTTCAGTCTATTTATAGCTGAAATGGATTCTTGAGTACTTCACTCTTGAAGTGAGATAATGGACTACAGACACAGTACTAGACCACACTCTAGGTTGCTGGTTACATGGTCTATTAGATACATGTGTAGTATGCATTATGCTCTGTATATGCTACTGGCAGATAAGACCTTACCTGAATAGGTAGAATGGTGCACAGACCAGAGACATTAGATATATAAGCTCTATGTAGTATGCATACATTCCTTAGACAATTAAGTCTTTCTTTACTTGACTCTACTACTCTTAGCAACTACTAGCAGTATCTCTCAACATTTCCAGTGAGTATGACTACCCTCCACCACTAGCATAGCTACTGTGGTGTACTTATCTCAATAGGTTATGGGCCCTGACTGCTGCTCACTCAGACCATGTTTAGTGATGCTGGTAGAGTGTAGGAGGCTACAGTCATATGCAACCTGGGAGATGGTGGTCCTATGGTCCACTTGATCCCTCATCTGTCCCATGTTGTGATGTGTGCACTACACACAGCAGTCCTACATGATGCTCACATGTGTTTACCCATTCTTAAATATGTCTAAGCTGAACTCTGCTCTGCTGGGGTTTGTTCAAACTCCTAGCAGACAGCTTCCCATCCTCTCTAGGATAGGTAATTATACCATTTGGTCCCTTCACCTTCACTCTACACTTATGTGCATTCCCTCAAATGACTGCTCCTGGACCAGATAGGATTTCTCTGGGGCTCCTGTGGAACTGCCATAATATGAGCAGTTGTACGGTCCTGACCATCCCACAGTTGCAGTGACCGCCACTTTGCTGGCCTGTCCATCACATCCAGGATCTCTAATCCCAATGACTGTGGATAAGTGCCACAGTATCAGTATGGCTAACAACCTCTGGATATGTATACTTGGGTTGATTGAGAGTACTCTCCTGATGTGACATATTTTTATAGTTGTGTAGTGTAGGCAACGATGATGTTCATAGACTTTTACAGTGGACTGAGGTCCATGGAAAGAGAATGAATTAGAGAGAAAACTAGCTACAGATACAGGTGGTATGAACCTGAGGTCCACAGAAAGAGAATGGACCCCACAGATACAAGAGACTACATATAAGTGAAAGACCTAATGTACACTTATTTACGAGGCAATTCAAACTGACTATTTACAACAAATACACTGAAACAATGGAAGAACAAAAATAGAAACCCAAAATATGTTGATGACATCAGTACATGATGCTGAGCCACTGATTTTTGACACTCCCACTCAGTAAGGTGTCAATTTTTGGGTAGGACACCTAATGCGGTCCTAAATTTCATGAAAGCTTCCTTGGGCAACACCTTCATAAAAATATCGGCTAACATGTCCTTTGTGGACACATATTTTAAATCAACTTCATTGTTCTCAATACATTCACGGATGAAATGGTAACATATGTCAATATGCTTGGCACATGAGTATGCAACTGGGTTGTGAGCGAGGGCAATACAGCCTTGGTTGTCTGCATGAATTGTCATGGCTGTGACCTGTGGATAACCCAACTCTTCCAACAATGTTCACAACCACACTGCTTCCTTTACAGCACTGGCTGATGCAACATACTCAGCTTCAACACTCGAGGTAGCTACTGTCAGCTACTTTTTTGATGACCATGTCACTACCCCTCCAGCAACATTGAACACAAAACCACTTGTCGAGTGACAATCATCACAATCTTGTGCCCAATCAGAATCTGTCCATCCAACAATGTCAACAGCATTTCTTCCACAATGCCCAAGTATCAAACTGTAGTCAATGGTGTCCTTGAGATAACAAAGAACACACTTTGCTGTTTCAAGGTGATGAATTCCTGGGTTTCCCCCAAATTTGGCAATTGAACTAACTGCATATTGGATATCTGGACGTGTTTGTGTGGCAAAAAGCAATGATCCAACAAGGGATAGGTAGTAGATGCCACTAGTATAATCGTTATATGCTTGAACTTTGTCACTTGTTTGAGGTGACTGTGCCACTGTCAACTTGTGTTTGATGATGATCAGGGTTAGAACTGGGTGTGCATCTTGCATGCCATACTTTGCGAGAATTTGGGCGATATATGCGGTCTGGTTCAAGTAGATCAAATGGTTTGCTTGGTCTTATGTTACTAATATTCCAAGTATGTATTTGAGCTCTCCAAGGTCAGTTACCTTGAAGTTTTCACTGAGAGCCTCCTTGAAGTTGATGATCTTGAAGGATCCTGGACCTCCAATTGCCATATCATCAACATAAACGAGGACTAGGACCACTGGGTGCCCATCCTCCCACTTGACATATAGACAATCATTAGTGAAGATATGCTAAAATCCAAGTTTGACCAATACTTCATGGAGGTGTTTCTTCCACTGTCTCCCAGCTTGTTTCAACCCATACAATGCCTTTCGCAATCTCCAGTATCGACCACCCATTCTAAACTTCTCAACACCTTGTGGTACCTCCATATAAATTTCCTCATCAAGGTCACCTTGAAGATATGCTCTGATGACATCAACTTGATGGATTTCATAGTCGAGGAAAGCAGCAATGGCTAGAAATATTTGTAACATTGAGAATTTTGCAACTGATGAAAAGGTTTCTGCAAAATCTTCGCCAGGGATTTGAGAATAACCTTTTGCAACAATTCATGCCTTGTATTTGACATGATTTCCTTGGCCATCTAGCTTCTCTCGAAACATGATTCGGCTACCCACAGCTCTCTTTCCTTGTGGTAAGTCATCCACCCACTCAAACATGCCCATTCTCTTCAGCTGACCATACTCTTTTTCAATCACTTTCTCCCACTCGATGGCATGAGGTGACTCCAAAACCTCCTCATACATTTGTGGTTCATTTGCGACTCCAACAAAGGCTACATTAGCCTGCCCATATTTGATAGCTGACTCTTTGAAAGTAAAGAGCCCACACTCAACTGGTTTTTGGACATGACTTGATGGCTCCCTCTTTGGGAGATCTGCCCACTTACTAGGTTTTTTGATTGGTAGTGGTAGCTGTTTGATTTTAGTTGGTAGTGATAGAACTGGTTCCTCAGTAAGAGGAGTGTTAACCCCAGACTTCAGAGACTTTGGAGAAATGGTATCATCCCTAGCCAAAGTCTCATCAATGAGACTGTCTACTTGCTGGGAGGGTACCTGTGGATGGTTGATTTCAACTACTGCCAAATCACTGGGTACATTGTCCTCCAGAAAACAAACATCTCGTGAGGCTATCAACCTCCTATTTTCCAAATCTTCAAGTTGGTAATCTTTTGTTTCATTAGTCCACCAACCTAACATCCTCACCATAACAGCTCTGGACTCTAGCTTCCCTTTGTGTACTGGCTTTGGAACATGAGCCCACCCTAATGAGCCAAAAACTCGCAAGTGCAATACATCAGGCTTCCTCCTGGTCCAGGCTTCATAGGGTACCATACCCTTCAATCCCAAGGTAAGTGTGAGACTTTGAATATGCACAGCGTACATAAAAGCCTCTCCCCAATACCTTAGATCAATGCCTGCTGAGTACAATATGCACCAGACCATTTCGAAGAATACTGCGATTGCCCTCTCAGCAATCCCATTTTGCTCTGGAAGGTAAGGGTTTGTTGTCTTGTGGATGATTCCATTGTGACAACAGAATGAGTCCACAGCTTTATTCACAAACTCAGAACCATTATTGGTGCATAAACATTGAACTTTGACTCCTGACTGACATTCCATCATGGCTAGGACATTCCAAACCACAGAACCAACTTCATCCTTACACTTCAACAATCTCCCAATAAAGTAACGGTAGCTAACATCAACAATGATGAGTGTGTAGGTATATCCATCCCAGCTTGGAACTGATATTGGACCAGTTAAGTCTATTACCACCAATTCAAGCTTTGAATACTTTGACAAACTAACTTCTGGCATAGGTAGGTGATAAGACTTCCCATGAGCACAACCACTACAGACATGGTCAAACTCAGTAGGTTGACCAATTTCAAGCCCCTTGACAAGTTCCTGATGTTTCATAGTGTCGATCATTGAAGGACTCAAATGTCCCATCCACCTGTGCCACAATTGCATTGTTTCCCCTTTAGCCAGAAAAGCAGCTTGCTCAGAATTATAGGCACATTGAATAAAATACAAAGTCCCAGTTTCTCCTGCAAGAGTAGCATGGAACATTGGTTCCCCTTTGTGTATGATCACCAATCCACCTTTATTGCTTCAAATAATTGCTCCTTTTCATTGTAGAGCACCAAGACTGATCAGATTTGCTCTGAGATGGGGAACATGAAGTACATCATGCAAGGTGACAGTGGTTACACCATTTGAGAGTTTCACTCGAAACTTGACTGAGCCTTGACCAACAACCAAAATCCAATTTTGGCCACCTATAGTCACAAATCCCTTGTCAGAAGGAATATAGGAGTTGAAGCACTCACATTGAGTGAACATGTGAGATGTTGCTCTGCAATTGAGCAACAATTCAAGTCCCAGAGCTCCACCCCCTACTGCCATCAGCATTCAACCAACTTCCCTATTGACCACCATTGATGAATCCTCAACAGCTATATTTGCTGACTTTCCTTCAGATTTCTCCTTTTTCAGTGCACTTGGACAGTTAGACTTCCAATGCCCCTTTTGGTGACAGTTGAAACACTCATTCTTTGGCTTTGGCTTTCGTTTGCCTTTCTTTGACTTCTTGCCACCTTTACCACCACCACTCCCACTCAAAGAGCCACCTGATTTCGAGTGTAAGGCCAACTGCTCAGCTTTAACTTTCTCCAAAACCTCCTCAGCCTGCTTATCATATAGCAAACATTCATGCACAGTGATTAGCTCGGCTGTGACCATCTCCAAGGTAAGGTTCTTCCCTTTGTCAAGAAGGTTCTGCTTGACAATATCCCAGACATTCATATGTGGAAGGGAAAGAAGGATGGCATGGATAATCTGTGTCTCATCCAACCTCTCTCCAGCCTCAACAATTTGTCAGTGAATTTGAAGGAAATAACCAAGGTGATTAGACATAGGTGTTTTCTCATCCCATTTCTTCGAGTAGATGTCTTGGAAGAGATAATGGACTGTTATCCCTTAATATTGTGTAACATGAATAGATCATAGTAAATCCCACATCTCTTGTGAAGTCGAAGCACTTGCAATATGCTCACATTGAGAGAAATCAACTGCACCTCTAATCAAGTCCATTGCAGCACCATCAGATCACAGCCAATATTGATGATCCTCTTGATCCTGTTTCCACTCCTTAAACTCAGCTGTACTTTGTCCAAAAGAATTCCCTTGATTATCAACAGGGGCCTTAATTGATGGCTTTGGAGGGCAAGGTTCCTCTCCCTCAACAAACAGCCAAAGATAATGGGCTTGTAAGGCAGCCTTCATATTATCTGCCCAGGAATTATAATTAATCCCTGTGAGCTTTGGAAAGTGAAGTGTCTCAGACATCGACTCGCTGTCAGGGCCCATAACCTGATGCAACATATTTTTGTAGTTGCATAGTATAGGTGACAATGATGTTCATAGACTTTTACAGTGGGCTAAAGTCCACAGAAAGAGAATGAATTAGAGAGAAAACTAGCTACAGATACAGGTGGTATGAACCTGAGGTCCATGGAAAGAGAATGGACCCCACAGATACAGGAGACTATGTATAAGTGAAAAGACCTAATGTACACTTATTTACGAGGCAATTTAAACTGACTATTTATGACAAATACACTGAAACAATGGAAGAACAAAAATAGAAACCTGAAATATGTTGACGACATCAGCACATGACGCCAAGCTACTAATTTTTGACATCTCCCCAACAGCATGCTGAAGCACTCTGCTTGCAATGCTCATATTCTCTGGTCCCAGTTGGCCAGCTCCTATGGCTTACTTGGGCCAGCACAGGTCTACAATGAATTCATTTGTGCAATTATATTTGAAATTCTGCTCAGTGGTGATCCCTTGCTTAAGATAAGTGAGCTCCAGCAGATCTTCAGGCAGCTTGATGCCATGGATAGTGGCATTGCCCCAGAGATCAAAACCATGATCCTTCTTCACTTCCTCCACCCATCTTTGAGCCATATAGCTCAGATGCTCCTCACTTCAAACACATTGCTTCATGAGCTGACATGGGACAAGGCCTGAAGTAGCATTATCACTGCTTATGCATCGATGTTACAACCTTAGTCTGAGTAAACCTCAGGTTGCAACTTAGGCTAAGACTTGAGGGCGAGTAAGGGGGGAGGAACAAGAAGTGGTTAAGCATACCAAATACAGGAGTATGTATATACACTTAAATACAGCAGGCATCCGGTTGAACAGATGGAGGTAGCTACATGAAATAAAGTTACTGTAAGTCAATACTTGGAGATCGCTGGGCTAGAATAGATAAAACAGGTACAGGGTGGGGTAGAATGCAGACAAGTACGGAGTGGATATAAATAGATGAAAGTTCACAACAATACCCCCCAATTAGGCTTCATGCCTCAGGAAGCTTGTCAAAGTCTCCATTTACTACCACGGTGGCAAGTGCTTTCTTAGTGGCAGTGATGAGGAACTTTCCTTTGTTGGATCGCACTAAGAAGACAGGTGAGTGGCTTCATCTGTCTTGTCAGATAGGGACTGGGACACTGTTGTATGGGAAGTTGGTGGTGGTGAAGCTGTCCCAGTAGTTCTTGACTATCAAGTTCCAATAGTGTTGGTCCTTTTCTTGTCCTGGTAGCACAGTGTGGAACCTTGCAGGTGGAAGAAAAACAATATGAGCTGTGGTGGTGTGATTGTCTTTATGAAGCAATGGAGGGTGTTGACTTCCTCTTTCATAGAGACCGTAGTTTCTTTGTCCATGGGGATATCGGCATAGGTTGGTGGTGTGGGGTTAATGGTGTCATGCAATTCGGAGAGGGTGATATGAATTCTGTCAACCAGGGTGTTGATGTTGGGGTCCTTGTTTGACTTGTCTCTCCCAAGTAACTTTATAGCTATATTGGTGAGCTCTAGGAATATATTGGCGATGTTGAGGTGGTTAAAGACCTCAAGGCCCAGATCAATTCAGCTCTGGAGTCCTTGGACATGATCTTGTTCATTAGGGGTGAGGGTGGACTGGTCTAGTACTCAGAAGATAGCGGGAATATGCTGGTTGGTGGAGAAGGAAGCATTGGTAAATCCGGTATACATGTCGGCAAAGGTGATATAGGCAATGGCGAGGGTAATGTGTCGGTTCACCACTAGTCATTTGTTCTGGGTGGTGATGTTTTCGATCTCACTGTAGGTTGCCTTGTCAATGTCCTTGAGTAGAGCTTCAAGGAGGCCTTGTGCTGGGAATGGTATTTTAGCAAGGTTGAAATGGGTCCCTTGGGGAGCTGGTGCTCTGCTACTGCCTGGTTCTGGGAATGGCAGGAATGAGATTCTGGTGGGAGTGGGGTGAACGAGGAAGTCAATAGTGATGCGGTTGGATTGGGAGGCAGGCATGTTTGTTTAGTTTCTTTGTTGGGGTTGCTTGTTTGATGCTTTTTTGTGTTTTCTGCCCCCTCTTTTATGGGTATCCTCTGGATGCCTTTTTAGGTAGTCTCATATGGCATCCTTCACGTTTTCCAAATTGGACTCCACTGTCCATGTATCTTCTTCATTGCTATATCCCTTCCAGTGGACCAGAAATTGATATCCCCTTCCCTGTTTCCTTTGTCCACGGATTTCTTCTACCTTATATTCTTCTTTGTTGTTTATGATCACAGGGGCAGGCGCCAGTGGCTGTTTTTGACTTGGAAACTCAGCCTGATGTGCTGGCATCAGGAGTTGTTCATTAAACACATTATGGATAGCCCATCCATCTGGCAATATTAGCCAATATGCCGCTTCTCCTATCTTTTCCTTAATAAGGAAAGGGCCATACTGTTTTTGGCCTAGCTTCTTTGATGCTTGATTGGTATGGATGTTCATGCTCTCTAGCCACACTGCATCGCCTATTTGGTATGTTTGGGTGTAGGTCTTGTTACAGTCATATTGCTGTTTCATTTTTTCTTGGTATGTCCATAGTGCTGATAAGGTGTCATCTCAGGCAGTCTGAAGTTCCTTTAGGAAGTCCGTGGCTGCCAGATTATTTGTTGGTAGTTCATTTTTTCCTTTCCATGGGTTTCTTCCGTAGTTTAGAAAGAACGGTATTGCTTGTGTTCCTCCATTGTTACGACCTTAGTCTAAGTAAACCTCAGGTTGCAACTTAGGCTAAGACTTGAGGGTGAGTAAGGGGAGAGGAACTAGGTGGTTAAGCATACCAAATACAGGAGCATGTATGTATGCTTAAATACAGGAGGACCATCCAGTTGAATGGATGGAGATAACTATGTGAAACATCTGATGTCTATGGTGTAGTAGTTATGAGTCAGAGCTTGGGGATCGCACAGGCAGGAATAGATGAAACAGGTACACAGGAGATAGGAATGTAGACGAATATAGAGAGTGCAATATGACTGGTGAAAATTCACAACAATACCCCCCAATTAGGCTTCATGCCTCAGGAAGCTCATCGAAGTCTCCGTTTATGACTGCGGCGGCGAGTGCTTTTTTAGTGGCGGTGATGAGAAACTTTCCTTTGTTGGAGCGTGCTAAGAAGACGGGTGAGTGGCTTCGCCCATCTTGTCGGATAGGGACTGGGACACCGTTGTATGGGAAATCGGTGGTAGTGGAGCTGTTCCAGTAGTTCTTGACTATCGAGTTCCAATAATGTTGGTCCTTTTCTTGTCCTGGCAACACAGTGCGGAATCTTGTGGGCAGGAGAAAAACCGATACAAGTTGTGGTGGTGTGATGGTTTTAATGAAGCAATAGAGGGCATTGACTTCTTCTTTCATTGAAACTGTGGTTTCCTTGTCCATAGGGGTATTGGTGTGGGTCAGTGGTGTGGGGTTGACGGTATCATGTAGTTCAGACAGGGTGATGTGGATTCTATCGACCAAGGTATTGATGTCGGGGTCTTCATTTGACTTGTCTCTTCCGAGTAACTTCATGGCTATGTTGGCGAGCTCTAGAAATATGTTGGCGATGTCTAGGTGGTTGAAGACCTCAAGGCCCAAATCGATTCAGCTTTGGAGTCCTTGGACGCGATCTTTTTCGTTAGGGGTGAGGGAGGACTGGTCTAGTGCCTAAAAGATGGCGGGGATATGCTGGTTGGTGGAGGAGAAGGCATTGGTGAATCTGGCATACATATCAGCAAAGGTGATACATGCGGTGGCGAGGGTAATGTGTCGGTTCACTACCAATCGTTTGTTCTGGGTGGTAATGTTTTCAATCTCACTGTTGGTCGCCTTGTCAACATCTTTGAGCAAGGCTTCAAGGAGTCCTTGTGCAGGGGATGGTGTTTTAGCGAGATTGAAACGAGTTCCCTGGGGGGCAGGTGCTCAGCTGTTACCCGACTTGGGGAATGGAAGAGAGGAGATTCTGGTGGGAGTGGGATGGACAAGGGAGTCAATAGCGATGTGGTTAGATTGGGAGGCAGGCATGTTTGTTTTAGTTCTTTTGTCTGGGTGGCTTGTTTGCTGCTTTTTTGTGTTTTCTGCCCCCTCTTTTATGGGTATCCTCCGGATGCCTTTTCAGGTAGTCTCTTATGGCATCTTTAGCGTTTCCCAGGTTGGACTCCGCTGTCCACGTATCTTCTTCATTGCTGTATCCCTTCCAGTGGACCAGGAATTGATAGCCCCTTCCTCATTTTCGTCGTCCATGGATCTCATCGACTTCGTATTCTTCTTCATTGTTGATGATCACTGGGTCGGGCGCTGATGGCTGTTTTTGGCTCAGGAACTCCACCTGGTGTACTGGTGTCAGGAGCTGTTTGTTGAATACATCATGGATGGCCCATCCATCCGGCAGTTTCAGTTGATATGCTGCTTCTCCTATCTTTTCCTTAATAAGGAAAGGTCTATACTGTTTTTGGCCTAGCTTCTTTGATGATTGATTGGTATGGATATTGGTGCTTTCTAACCATACTTTATCTCCTGTTTGGTAAATGTTGGTGTGGATTCTGCTGTGGTCATGTTGCTGTTTCATCTTTTCTTGATATGTCCGTAGTGCTGATGAGGCATTGTCTCGGGTGCGTTGTAGTTGTTCCAGGAATGCTGTGGTGACAGAGTTGTTTGTTGTTGGCTCGTTTTTGCCTTTCCATGGATTTCTTCCATAATTTAGGAAAAATGGTGTTTCCTGTGTTCCTCCGTGTCGTTTGTCATTGTACTGAAATTCTGCAATGGGGAGCCATTCCGCCCAGTCATCCTGGTCATAGTTGCAGTACAGACGGATATAGGTTTCTACTTCTCTGTTGATGTGCTCGGTTTGACTATCTGTTTGCAGGTGGTATGCTGTTGATAGATTTTGTTCGATGCCAAGCCCTTTGAACAGCTCCTTGGTGAATTCTGATGCGAATTGAGGTCCTCAGTCACTAAGCACTTTCCTCAGCAGTCCATGTAGCTTCCATATTTCGTCCCAGTATATCTTTGCAATGTCTTTAGATGATGCATCTATGGTTATCGCTGAGAGCCGTATCATTTTTGTGAAGCGATCCACAATGACTAGTATTGCGTCTTTTCCTTTAGACTCTGGCAGTGGTCCGATCATGTCAATACTAATTTCTTCCCAGGGCCCATTTGGTATTGGAAGGGGATGTAGTGGCAATTTAAGCGGCATTGTTCTAGATTTGGCCTTTTGACAGGCTTGACACCCCCGGATATACTTCTTGATGTCTTTTCATATTGATGGCCACCAGTAGTCTCAGCTGATTAATTCCGTCATCCTGTGTTGTCCTGGGTGTCCTGCATCTGGGGTGTCATGGTACTGTATTAGGACTTCCTCTTGTAGTTTCTGATCGGGTGGAACATATGCGCTATTCTGCTTGTAAATTATTCTGCTGTCCTCAGTGAGCTAGGACCCTTGCTTCTTCAGCTCAGTTAGGACCACTGTTTCCCACTGGGTCTGGTTTCAAATTCGCTCTAGGAAGTTAGGTTCAATGAATAGTTCCACTCTTAGGAGTACTGTGCTGTCTGTGCCCTTCGTCTGTAGCTAGCTTTCTCAAATCATGGTGACTAGTTTGTCTTCTTGTTCTTCTGGCATTTGGTGGATGCAGGACAGAAGGTCTGCTTTCGTGTTTGTTTTCCCCAGTACATGTCATAGCGTGAAGTCGTAGTCTTGTAGTCGTAAATACCACTGTGCTTGTCATCCGTTTAATTTTTGTGGTTCTCAGTAATACTTCAGGTTCTCATGGTCCATCCAGATTTCAAATTGTTCTTTGGCATCCAGGAGGTAATGTCTCCATTCCTTTAGGGCATGGACAATGGCCAGCAGTTCCTTGTCGTATATTTCATAGTTCCGTTCTGCCAGTGACAGGGTTCATGATGTGAAGGCGATGGGATGCCATTTTTCTTCTTGTAATTGTGAGAGTACTCCTCCTAGTGCGTAATCTGATGCATTGACCTCTATTCTGAATTGGCTGTGCCTTTGTGGTAGTGTCAGGACCGGTTCCTCGGTAATGCATTTCTTGAGCTGATTGAACGAATCCAGGTGCACTTGTGTCCATTCCCATGTGGCTGCTCCTTTGAGCTTGTTTAGAGGTCCTGCAATCGTGCTAAAGTTTTTGATGAAGCGTCGATAATAGTTTGTGAATCCCAAGAACCTCTCTACTCCCTTGGTGTTTTTGGGTTCGGGCCATTCTCATACCAATTTTACTTTGTCTTCTTCCATTTCAATTCGTCCGTGTCCTACTTTAACTCCTAGCATGGGGATTTCTTCTGCATCAAAAATGCACTTGGTCCGTTTGAAACACAGATTATACTGGGCTGCTCGTTCCAGGAATCGTACTGTCCATTCCTTTAGTTGCTCCTTGGTGTCCCCCGGGATGGCAAAGTCGTCCATGTAGTTTACAATGTCTCCATTTTGTAAGAGGTCGCGGAAGATGCTTGTCATCATTCTGGAGAACGTTCCCAGTGAGTTGCTTAGACCAAAGTACATGACTGTAGGTTCAAAGAGCCCTTCATTGGTGAGGAAGGCCGCCTTCCATTCATCTCCCTCTTTGATCCTGACATTGTTGTATCCCCAGATGATGTCCAGTTTGTTGAAGTATTTGGCTTTTCCAAGTTTGTCAATTACTTTGCCAATTCTTGGCAGCAGAGTTTTATCTTTGACGACCACGTTGTTCAGACATCTATAGTCCTGGATCAGCCTTTTTGACCCGTCTTTCTTCGGGATGAAGAATGTTGGTGCTGCATAAGGGGATTTCGACGGTCGTATTCGTCCTGATTCTAGGTTTTCCTTGATGAATGACTTGAGTTCGTCCTGTTCTTTAACCATTATGTTATATGTTCCTGCACTGATTTCCTTTGGGGCATCTTCCATTAGGATTATCTCGTGATCCCATTCAGTTCGTTCCGGGAGCTTATCAAACATCGTTTTGTTGAATAGGTGCATGAATGGTTGTATGTAGTCTGGCAGGTCTTCTGGTTTAGTCGGGTCTGGTTCGTCTTCTTCTTCCCATAGGTCTTCTGTGGCCGTTATACTTCACAGTTTTTTGGTGATAGTGATGTTCCAGTGGGGAAATTGGCAATCTGGTGGACACTGGGTGAACTTGATTTCTCCATTGTTCCAGTCTACCTCTGGGTTGTGTTTGACCAGCCAATCATGTCCCAGAAAGATTTCTGCTCTGTCTTGTAGTTGTACAACAGAGGCCTCAATCTGTTCTTTATGTCCCTGGATGTCGATATTGATTGTTGTGGTTTCTGTTACTTTTCCACCTTGGTTGGGTGTTCCATCCACATTTAATACCATGATTTGTCATTCCAATTTCCAGGTAGGGAGTCCTTCTTCATCTACTAGTCTTTTGCTGATGCTGCTGGTTGTGCACCCTGAGTCTACGATGGTGTTGACCATTATCTCCTTTTCTGCCGTTTGTATTTTTCCTTTTAGATTTAGTTCATGCTTTCTTCTCTGGGGAATCGTGTAGAATTTGTCTGATATCCTAGATACAAGTTTTTTGACTCTCGAGGTAGCGCCTACTCAGAGTCTTCGGAAAAATCCTTTCCTTCTTCGTTGGTGGCTTCCTCTACTCCCCAGACTTGGATTTTCTTGGGTGCAGTACAGGCTTTGGCTATGTGCCCCTTTTTTCCGCAGTTGTAGCATGTTAACCCCTTGGGTTTCTTGCAATCTTTGGTGATGTGGCCAAAAATGCCACAGTTGTAGCACTTGGGTTCTCCTTTGTCGTTGAAGATGTGACACCTGCTTCCTATCTCCATGGGTTCGCCCATTCCCCCATAAGTGGTGCCAGTGTTTGTTTTCCTATCTCCTCAGTATTCAGATGCCTCGTATCCTTGTCCAACAGATAATATGGCTTCCTTCCATTCTGCATATGTGTCTGGTCTGGCTGAGGGCGGATAGCCTGTAATCGTATGTATAATGTCTTGTTGGGCATTCTTTCTGAGTAAGAACATAGCGTGTTTGCTGTCGGTCTTGGCCTTGCTTTTTAGCACCTCGAATTCGATCAAGTAGTTGGCGGTGTTTCAGTTTCCTTGTTTGAATTTTTCGATTTGCCATTCAGCCTTGCTGTTTGAGGCATTGTCTGAGAAGGTTCTTCTAAATTCCTCGGAGAAGACCTTCCAGTCCACTGAATCTTCAGATTCTAGGATAGTTGGTGCTCTCATAGCTGCGTATGCTCCTGCGGTTCCTCCTCGCAGTC
The DNA here is from genome assembly GCA_025093985.1 of Calvatia gigantea. Classification (NCBI taxonomy): domain Eukaryota; kingdom Fungi; phylum Basidiomycota; class Agaricomycetes; order Agaricales; family Lycoperdaceae; genus Calvatia; species Calvatia gigantea. The sequence continues at coordinate 401,507 of JACAAK010000017.1, forward strand.
TGGCTAAAACTGCTATGGCTTTGTCATCTGCTGAAACTATCTTGTTGAATTTCATGAAGAGCATCATTGCTCTCCACCAGTCATCAAACTTGGTGCAGGTGCCATCGAAAAATCCTGGGTCTGGCACTAGGCCTTTCCCACTGGGCGTTGCTGCTGGCACTACTGTGTTATCGGTCATGTCAGAGTCGGTTTCTGATTCTGTTTCATCTGAACTTGATTCGTCTGATTTCTCCTGGTGTGCTATCTCTTCCTCTGCTAGGTCGAGTTCGTTTAGAAGTTCTGATAATACTTCTTCTTCTGCTGGGTTTGCTCCGGGTTCATCGTGTGCTTCTTCAGGTACTTTGGGGTTCCCTGTTTCTTCTTCATCTGATGTTTCTGATTCGTCATCAGTGACTTCGAGGTTTGGTTCTCTGTATTCATCCGGGTTCAAGCTCATATACTAGCTCCTGGGTTGCTTCTGTTCAGGCCTGTTTCAGCCTACTCCTTGCAAGGTGAGGTGGGGACACTTAACCAAATGTTATGACCTTAGTCTGAGTAAACCTCAGGTTGCAACTTAGGCTAAGACTTGAGGGTGAGTAAGGGGAGAGGAACTAGGTGGTTAAGCATACCAAATACAGGAGCATGTATGTATGCTTAAATACAGGAGGACCATCCAGTTGAATGAATGGAGATAACTACGTGAAACATCCGATGTCTATGGTGTAGTAGTTATGAGTCAGAGCTCGGGGATCGCGCAGGCAGGAATAGATGAAACAGGTATACAGGAGATAGAAATGTAGACGAATATAGAGAGTGTGATATGACTGGTGAAAATTCACAACATCCATGTTGTTTGTCATTATACTGAAATTCTGCAACAGGGAGCCATTCTGCCCAGTCGTCTTGGTTGTAATTGCAGTACAAGCGGATGTATGTTTCTATTTCTCTGTTGATGCGTTCTGTTTGTCTGTCTGTTTGTGGGTGATATGCTGTTGATAGGTTGCGTTCTATGCCGAGTCCCTTGAATAGTTCTTTGGTGAATTCTGATGCGAATTGAGGTCCTTGGTCACTGAGTACTTTCCTCGGTAATCCGTGTAGCTTCCATATTTCATCTCGATATATCTTTGTAATATCTTTGGATGAAATGTCCATGGCAGTCACTATAAGCCGTATCATTTTCATGAAGCGGTCTATGATGACTAGTATTGCGTCTTTCCCTTTTGACTCCAGTAGTGGTCCAATCATATCAATGCTGATTTCCTCCCAGGGTCCATTTGGGACTGGGAGGGGGTGTAGTGGTGATTTGAGTGGTGTTGTTCTTGCTTTATTCCTTTGGCAGGCTTGGCATCCTCAGATATATTTTTTCATGTCCTTTCACATTGTTGGCCACCAGTAGTCACAGCTGATTAGTTCCATCATTTGGTGTTGGCCTGGGTGGCCTGCATCTGGCATGTCGTGATACTGTATTAGGACTTCTTCTCGTAGTTTTGGGTCGGGTGGGACATATGCACTATTCTGTCTATAGATGATTCTGTGTTCCTCAATGAGCTTGGACTTCAGTTTTCTTAGCTTAGTAAAAACTGTTGTCTCATACTGGGGCTTGGTTCGGATCCATTCTAGGAATGTTGGTTCAAGGAATAATTCTGCTTGCAAGAGCACTGTGTCGTCTGTGTTTCTTGTTTGTAGCCAGCTTTCTCAGATCATAGTGACTAGTTTGTCTTCTTGTCCCTCTGGTATTTGGTGGATTTGGGACAATAGGTCGGCCTTCGTGTTTGTTTTTCTGGGTACATGTCGCAGTGTGAAGTCATAGTCTTGTAAGTGTAGGTACCATCGAGCTTGTCGTCTGTTCAGTTTTTGCGGTTCTCAGTAGTATTTCAAATTTTCATGGTCGGTCCAGATTTCAAATTTTTCTTCCACATCTAGCAGGTAGTGTCTCCATTCTTTTAGGGTGTGGGTGATGGCTAGTAGCTCCTTGTCATATATTTCATAATTACACTCTGCTGGTGATAGCATTCGTGATGTGAAAGTGATTGGGTGCCATTTGCTCTCCTGTATCTGTGATAACATGCCTCCTAATGCATAGTCTGATGCATCGACTTCTACCCTGAACTGTCCTTGTCTCTGTGGCAGGGTTAACACGGGCTCCTCGGTGATGCACTTTTTAAGGTGGTTGAAGGCCGTCTGATGTTCTTGATTCCATTCCTATGTGGTTGCTCCTTTGAGTTTGTTCAGTGGTCCTGCGATTTTGCTGAAGTTTTTTATGAAATGTCAGTAGTAGTTGGCAAAGCCTAGGAACCTTTCTACCCCTTTTGTATTCTTTGGCTCTGGCCAGTCTCGTACTGATTTGACTTTTTCCTTTTCTATCTCGATTTGCCCATGGCTGACTTTGACTCCTAACATAGGGATTTCTTCTGTGTCAAAGATGTATTTGCTTCATTTGAAGCATAGGTTGTATTGAGCTGCATGTTTCAGGAACCGTACTGTCCATTCTTTTAGTTGCTCCTTGGTGTTGCCAGGAATGGCGAAGTCATCCATATAATTTACAATATCTCCATTTTGCAATAGATCACGGAAGATATCTGTCATCATTCTGGAGAAGGTCCTCAGTGAGTTGCTGAGTCCGAAATACATGACTGTTGGCTTGAAGAGCCCTTCATTGGTGAGAAACACCACTTTCCATTCGTCTCCTTCCTTGATCCTGATGTTATTATATCCCCAGATGATATCAAGCTTGTTGAAGTATTTGGCCTTCCCAAGTTTGTTGATCACCTCACCAATTCTTGGCAGTGGTGTTTTGTCCTTGATTACCACATTGTTTAACCATTTATAGTCCTAAATTAATCTCTTGGATCTATCTTTCTTGGGGATAAAGAAGGTTGGTGCTGCATATGGGGATTTTGATGGCTGTATTCATCCCAATTCTAGGTTTTCTTTGATGAATGCTTTGAGTTTGTCCTGTTCTTTGACTGTCATGTTGTATGTTCCTGCACTTATTTCTTTTGGGGGGTCCTCCATTAGGTTTATTTCGTGGTCCCATTCGGTTCACTCTGGGAGCTTGTCAAACGTCATTTTGTTGAATAGATGCGTAAATGGTTGTATGTAGTCTAGTAGATCTTCTGGCTTGGTCAGGTCGGGCTCATCTTCTTCTTCCCATAAATCCTCTGTAGTGGCCATGCTTCATATCTTCTCTGTGATGGGGATGTTTCAGTGGGGGAACTGACAGTTCAGTGGACACTGGGTGAATTTGATTTCTCCATTATTCCAATCTACTTCCAGGTTATATTTGACCAGCTAGTCATGTCCTAGAAAGACCTCTATGTGGTCTTGTAGTTGTACAACTGACACTTCAATCCATTCTTTGTGTCCTTGAATGTCTATGTCAATTGTGGCCATTTCCATTACTTTTCCGCCCTGGTTTGGTGTCCTGTCCACATTTAATACTAAGATCTGTTGTTCTAGTTTTTAGGTGGGAAGTTTTTCCTCATCTACCAGTTTTTTGCTGATGCTGCTGGTTGTACATCCTGAGTCAACAATCGTGTCCACTGTTATCTCTTTCTCCACTGTTTGTATTTTTCCTTTTAGGTTTAGTTCATGCTTTCTTCTCTTAGGAATTGTGTAGAATTTGTCTAATATCCTAGATACAAGCTTTCTGACTCTCGAGGTAGCACCTACTCAGAGTCTTCAGAAAAATCCTTCTTTTCTTCATCAACCTCCTCTACTCCTCAGATCTGTACCTTCTTTGGTGCAGTACAGGCCTTTGCTATGTGGCCTGTCTTCCCACAGTTGTAGCAAGTCAACCCCTTGGGTTTCTTGCAGTCTTTGGCCATATGTCCGAAAATGCCACAATTATAGCATTTAGGTTTTCCTTCAGCATTGAAAATGTGGTGTCGGCTTCCTATCTCCATAGGTTCTCCCATTCCTCCATAGGTTGTTCCAGTGTTGGTTTTCTTATCTCCTCGGTATTCTGAGGCTTCGTATCCTTATCCTACAGCAAGGATGGCTTCAGTCCATTCTGCATAGGTATCTGGCCTAGCACTAGGTGGGTAGCCTGTGATAGTGTGGATGATGTCTTGTCTGGTGTTTTTCTTAAGTAGGAACATTGCATGCTTGTTATCTGTTTTCACCTTGCTCTTTAGGACTTGGAATTCAATTAGGTAGTCGGCAGTATTCTTGTTTCCTTATTTGAACTTCTCAATTTGCCATTCTGCTTTACTGTTCAAGGCATCATCAGAGAAGGTTTTCCTAAAGTCTTCGGAAAATGCTTTCCAGTCCACTGAGTTTTCTCCATCTAAGATTTGTAGGGCCTTCATGGCTGCATAGGCTCCTGCTGTTCCTCCTCTTAGTCTAGCTAAGACTGCTATGGCTTTATCATCCACTAAGACTATCTTGTTAAACTTCATGAAAAGTGTCATTGCTCTCCACCAGTCGTCGAATTTGGTGTGGGTGCCATTGAAAAATCCTGGGTCTGGCACTAAGCCTTTCCCACTAGGCACTGTTGTGAGTACTACTGCATTGTCGGTCATGTCAGAGCTGGTCTCTGATTCTGTTTCATCTGAGCTTGATTCATCTGATTTCTCCTGATAGACTAACTCTTCCTCTGCTAGGTTGAGTTCATTTAGAAGTTCTGATAATACTTCTTCTTCTGCTGGGTTTACTCCAGGTTTGTCATGTATTTCTCTGGTTGGTTCTTCAGGTACTTTAGGGTTCCCTGTTTCTTCTTCGTCTGATGTTTCAGATTCATTGTCAGTGACTTCGAGATTCAGTTCTCTATATTTGTCTGGGTTCAAGCTCATATACTAGCTCCTGGGATGTCTTTGTTCAGGCCTGTTTCAGCCTACTCCTTGCAAGGTGAGGTAGGGATGCTTAACCAAATGTTACGACCTTAGTCTGAGTAAACCTCAGGTTGCAACTTAGGCTAAGACTTGAGGGTGAGTAAGGGGGGAGGAACAAGAAGTGGTTAAGCATACCAAATACAGGAGTATGTATGTACACTTAAATACAGCAGGCATCCAGTTGAACAGATGGAGGTAGCTACATGAAACAAAGTTACTGTGAGTCAATACTTGGAGATTGCTGGGCTAGAATAGATAAAACAGGTACAGGGCAGGGTAGAATACAGACAAGTACAGAGTGGATATGAATAGACAAAAGTTCACAACAATCAAACCAGACTGCCCATGCACAACGAGTGCACTTCACTCCATATCAAGGAGGTGGGCAGCAACAGTAGCAGCAGTGCAACCAGCAGTAGGGTAGACAGTGGCTACAAGGCCAACAGCAACCCTTGGGGTCTAAAAAGCCCCAGCAGCAGCAGCAGCAGCAGTAGCAGAAGCCCTCTAGTGGCAGTGGCAAGGATAAGAAATGCTGATGGTGTCCTTGTGACAAGGGGAAGGGAAAGAGAAAAGAGGGTGCACAGGTTCATACTGCCACCTCCAGTTATATTCAGGACGTGGATTTTGCATTGCAGGCTCAAAATAAGCTGCTGCAAGCTACTCATACTCTCATGGAGGAAGCATGTTAAGCCAAGATGTCTCCTGCTTCTTCCAGATCTGCTGCTACAGACAACAATGCCACTCCACTTGTATTGCACATTGCTGCACCTGAGCCCAAGCACCATCACTGACCTTCAGTGAAAGTTAAGGTCACTACACTGAAGAAGTGGGACGAATGTCTCAAAGCCACTTCTTCATCAGGTGAGAGTTTAGAGGAGATGTGGAAGAAATTCAACTTGATGGAAGCTGACACCCCAACGAGCCCTGTTGCACTGTCAACCATCATGAGAGAGGAAGATGTGATTGCATGGCCAGCACCAAAGGTTTTGGAGTCTATCCTAAAGTCCATCCTCGCAGACAGTGACTCAGACACTGACTATAGTTCTGATGGAGGGTGTGGGTCAGTAACTTTATCTGACTACTTCTCTTTTGAAGATACTGATGAAGATGTACAGTCCTGTCAACAGATGGAACAGGGTGATCCAGACACAGGGTCTATCTACCTTAGAGTGGGATACCTTGGAGATTCTGCAGATAAGCTGGAATGAAGAGGTGGCTGCCGAAATAGATGGTATGGCACCTATGCAGATGTAGCTGCACATCCGCTGCCTGTAGGACTATGTCATAGGCATTGTTGTATGGACTTTGTGAATTGTAATACATGCTAGAAGTGCACTGGTAGTGCTTCAACTTCTTCTTATTCTGCTAGTGTGACTAAGCTGGAAAGTAAGATGCTTCTGCTGATTATGTCATGACCTGTGTACATTTGCCTGCTCTCACCCGCTTCCCCCGCTCGTAGTCATCGTTACCTTAGTCCAGCTGCATTGGGTTGCTCTTCATTCTTTCTGTCAGTCGGTCCGATATCCTGTTTTCTATATTAATCCCTATCCCCTTCAACTTCTCCACTATCGCCTTATAGTTAAAACTTGATTCCGGTGTCTTGTTAGCCGGCCGCCCTCGGCGGCCGTCCATTCTTTGTTCACCATTACTTTCGTACTTCCCGCTTTTCAGACTAGTATATAAACCTAGTCCCCACACTTGTAAATCCTTAGTCTGATTATCAACCACGATTACGCCCTCTGATTCTGTTCCCCTCTGTCTCTGTTCCTCCGACCCTCTGACCCCACTCCCTCCTGAAATATGGACTTCGACAACAGCAGGAAGGCGCAACACATACATTGAAGCCACTGAGTCCAAATCTCGTACTCATCCAAATTCACCCGCTCTGTATGTTCTCACCCGACGTCACCTGGCGGCTAACCTCGGCCGATATCCTGCGTAACCCGATTGTAACAGTATAATCAGACTCCACTCCTCTGTTGTTCCTTTGTCCCCTCACCACTGATTACTATGCCTACCATGACCACCAGGTCACAAACTGCTTCCAAAGCCTGGAAGGTTTCTGTTGCCAGAAGCCGGAAGGCCACCACACCACTTTCCTATGTTACCCCTCAACGCAAAGCTTCTCCTGTAGTAGCACTCCAAAGAACCCCCGTCGAAGAGGTCTTGCAGGAAGGGCCCAATCCCGATCATGAAAATGAGGAGGACTGGTTACCCGACCAAGGTGAGAACCAAAATCAGGACCCTTTCGACGAGGGACCCCCAGATCCTGGTGATGGTGACGATGGTGGTGATGATGGTGAAGCCCCTCCTGACAGTAACGCTGGTGATGGCAGTGCCCCAAATCTACAATGCCGAGGATTGACAATGGCAGATGCCATTGCGCTTTTGGCCGACAAGTTAGATGATCGGGCCCGTTCTCAGCTGCCCCAAGTACCCCGAACCCCCCGCACCAAGGCCCGTGAACCTAACATGTTCAGTGGTGCTAACCCCGAGGAACTCCATCAGTTCCTGTTCCAATGTCGGCTCTACTTTTGCTCCAACCCCTCGCTCTTCCTGACTGACAATAATAAGGTGAACTTTGCACTCACCTACTTGACTGATACTGCTCTCCGATGGTTCGAAACAGCTATCGACCAAGAGGAGACTCTTGGCACTGTCCACCCATGGACCTCTGACTGGAACCTTTTTGTCCTAGAGCTGAAAACCAATTTTGGGATTGCAGACCCGCGCGGTGAATCCGCCGAGCTCCTAGACAACCTTTGGATGAAACACTCTGACAAAATCACCAACTACAACGTCGAGTTCATGCGGCTGTCGTCACAGCTCAATTGGAATAACGAGGTGCTCTGCCACTGATACTACAAAGGGCTCCCGGATTGTCTCCAGGACTCCCTGTCCAGTCGCCCCACTGGTAAGCCCACCACCTTCGTCCTGATGCGGGAGATTACTCTTCTCTTCGATAACCATTATTGGGAGCATCAGCGCAAAAAGACTCAGGCAAAGTCGGCCGCCAAAACAGCGTCTGCTTCTATCAGCAGGAGGCCTGGCCAGAACCCGTCCTCTTCCACCAACAACACCTACAACACCAGCAGCACCAGCAACAAGCCCAACAACACCAGCAACAAGGGCAACAACTCCAAACCCCTGACATCCACTGCTATCCCCTCTTCTGCCTCGAAGTCCACTTCGTCGGTGAAGCCTGATTTGACCGACAAGCTCGGCAAGGATGGCAAGCTGACCACCAATGAGTGCAAACGGCGCTTGGACAACAACCTCTGTCTGTTCTGCGGAAACGCAGGACACAAGGTGAGTGAGTGCAGGAAGAAAGCTGCCTTGGCCATGAAGGCTGTGGCCCGACTCGCTGAGGCGGTCGATAGGAACTCTGATAAGAGTTCGGGAAACTAAGTAGCGGTCCTTGAGACTCTGCACTAGCTGAGGACCGCGTTGTACTCACTTGTGCCACAGAGTGTTTCCGACTCAACGCGTCTGCTCTTTCTGATCCCAACTCCTTTCAACTATCTATCTCCTCCTCACTCATCTGCTCCCCCTCCGATACCCATTTCAAGGCCCTCATTGATAGTGGCTCTACACACTGCTTCATGGATATTGACTTTATCTGCTCTCATAACCTCCCAACCTCGCCCATTCCTCCTGTTGAGCTCCGTCTTTTCAATGGTTCTTCTAGTGCCTTTATTACTGAACTTGCGAAAATCTCTGTCACCTTTGGCTGTGGTGAATCTATGACTCTGGACTTCTTTGTCACTCGACTCGACTCTTCTTGCTCTATGGTTCTGGAATACAACTGGCTCACCCGCTACAATCTGTTGATTGACTGGGCCTTGGGCAGTATTACTTTCCGACCACCACAGCTCAAAATTCCTGTCACTCCTCCCTGTGTTGTGACTGCCTCTGCTGCGTCCACACATTCCTTGGTGCCCATTTCGGCCACACCTGCTCCCATAGATCCACAGTCCTCTCTGCCCTCTGGCTCCACGCGTCCCCACATTTCCCTGGTGAACGCTGTTGCATTTCTGCGTGCCACGCGCATTCCTGGTTCAGTTCAATTCAGTCTTAACCTCAACAACCTGTCGATGTCAGCCGCTTCAGCTGCCATCAATGAGGAACCCGATGATTGGTCTAACATCCCCGAAGCATATCACGAGTTTGCTGACGTTTTCAGTAAAGCAAAGGCCAACATACTTGCCGAACATAGACCCTATGACCTCCAAATCAATCTGGAAGAAGGTGGCCAACCTCCTGTTGGTACCATCTACTCTCTGTCCCGGACTGAACTGGAGGCCCTCCGTGAATTCATAGAGGAAAACCTTGCCATTGGCTTCATCCGCCCTTCCAACTCCCCTCATGGAGCTCCAGTCCTTTTTGTCAAGAAGAAGGATGGCTCCCTCCGACTCTGTGTCGACTTCCGAGGTCTCAACTGTATCACGAAGAAGGATCGCTATCCTCTTCCACTCATATCTGACCTACTCGACTCTCCACGCAAAGCCCACATTTACACCAAGATTGACCTCCGCCACGCTTACCATCTCGTTCATGTCGCGGCTGGTGACGAATGGAAGACGGCCTTTTGGACCCACTACGGCTCGTTCGAATGGCTTGTTATGCCCTTCGGCCTCACTAACGCACCTGCTGCTTTCCAGCAGTTCATGAACGACATCTTCAAGGATCTCCTAGATGTTTGCGTTACGGTCTATCTTGACGATATCCTCATCTACTCCGACAACCTCAGCAACCACCGCAAGCAGGTTAAAGATGTATTAAAGCAGCTCCGCAAACATGGCCTCTACGCCCACGCGGATAAGTGTGAGTTCAAATCCGATACTGTTGAATACCTTGGATATGTCCTCTCCCCCGAAGGTCTCAGAATGTCTGAGGAAAAGGTCAAGATCATCCAGGACTGGCCCAAACCGAAGAAGGTCAAGGATATACAGTCTTTCCTCGGCTTCGCCAACTTCTACTGTCGCTTCATCTACAACTACTCTGACATCGTCGTCCCACTGACCCGCCTCACCCGAAAGGGCATGGTGTGGAAGTTCGGCAATGACTGTCGAGAAGCTTTCAGATTATTGAAGAATGCCTTTATCTCAGCACCTGTCCTCACTCACTGGATACCCAACGCTCAGATTATTGTCGAGACCGACGCATCTGACTACACGCTAGCAGCCATCCTCTCCATCATTACCGAGGATGGTGAAGTTCACCCCATGGCATTCCACTCCCGCACCTTCAGTCCAGCCGAGCTGAATTATGATACCCACGACAAGGAACTCCTGGCTATATTTGAAGCTTTCAGGATTTGGTGGCACTACTTCGAAGGTGCCCCTCTTGCGATCGATGTTGTTACTGATCACAAGAATCTAGAATACTTCTGTACCACAAAAATCCTCACCCGCCGACAAGCCTGCTAGTCTGAATTCCTCTCCCAGTTCAACCTCATGATTCGCTTTCACCCCAGCCAACTAGGGACAAAACCCGATGCTCTTACTAGACGATGGGATGTCTACCCTAAAGGGGGAAATAATGACTACACTACGGTCAATCCTCACAACTTCAGACCCGTCTTTACTCATGAACAGCTTTCAGCTTCTGTCCGTGCTACATACAGTACCTATATGCCCCTTCCCTTCGCGCAGCCACGATCATTGACCTTGATCAACTCCACTCTGATATCCTCTCAGCTCTCCCGCTTGACCCGTCCACAGCCGCTCACATAGCTAAACCAGAAGGACGATGGTCTGTCGACTCGGCTGGTTTTCTCCGCCTTGATGACAGGATCTACGTCCCTGATGCTAACAAGTTACAACTTCGAGTCTTACAGTACAAACATGATCACATCCTCTCTAGCCACTTTGGTCAGAACAAGACTCTCGAACTCGTCCGCAGAGACTACACTTGGCCCGACATCCAGTCGGCTGTCAAGGACTTCTGTAAGTCATGCGTCACTTGTATGCGATCTAAACCGCAGCGCCACAGGCCATATAAACTTCTCAAGCAACTCTCCATCCCTGAACGACCCTGGAACTCTATCTCTATGGACTTCATTGAGAAGCTCCCTACCTCCTCTGAGTTCGATACTATCCTCGTTATCGTCGACAGACTCACCAAACAATCCCTGTTCATTCCTACCCACAACACGATCACATCGGCCGAGTTGGCCTGACTATTCGTCATTCATGTATTCTCGAAGCACGGTGTTCCCGAACACGTCACGTCCGATCGCGGTTCTGAGTTCATCTCGCACTTCTTCCAGTCGCTTGGAAAAGCACTGGACATGAAGTTGCATTTCACTTTGGGTTACCACCCAGAAGGCGACAGACAGACTGAATGGACCAACCAGACCCTCGAGCAATACATTCGTGTCTACTGCAATTATCAGCAGGACAACTGGGCAGAATTACTTCCACTAGCTGAGTTTGCTTACAACAATGCTCCTAGTGCCACGACTGGTGTTTTCCCATTCTTCGCTAACAAGGGTTATCACCCGAACATCATAGTATACCCCGAGAGAGATTTAGCTTCTAGACAGGCCTGAAAATTCATTGTTGACCTCAACGAACTCCACGACGTGCTAAAGGCTGAGATCAAGCTTGCTCAAGGATGTTATCAGACATCTGCTGATGCTCGCCGACTTCCTTTGCCCAACTTCACTATTGGTCAGAAAGTCTTTGTCAAGGCCAAGTTCTTCCACACGACTCGGCCATCCAAAAAGCTCTCTGAGAAGTATCTCGGTCCTTACGAGATTATAGCACAACCCAGTTCCGTTTCATTCACTCTCAGACTCCCTGACTCACTTCGCGCTGTTCACCCAGTGTTCCATGTCTCTATGCTAGAACCTGCCACACCCAACACCTTCGACGGCTGCTCTGAGCCACCTCCCCCACCTGTTGTGGTTGAAGGTGAACCGGAGTATGAAATTGCTTGCATTGTTGACTCGAAAATCGACCGCCATCGAGCTTGCAAGCTTTTGTACAAAGTTATCTGGTTAGGTTATGAAGACACTGAAGAAGAGTCTTCCTGGTTACCTGCTACTGAGCTAGCACATGCAGCTGAACTTCTTGCAGACTTTCATTCCTCTTATCCTTCTAAGCCTGGACCTTTGAACCCTCTATGATTTTTTTTTACTTAAATTTCTTTCACACTTCATTCACACAGACAAATCAGTTTATTGCACATTATCAACTATCAACAATTATGTAATGTCCAAAATATGAGGAGAAGACAGCCGCGGATCACTGGGCAGTTTCACCTGACTCAACCACTTCCTCCACTTCTTCCTCCTTTTCCTCTTCACTCTTGTTTCCATTGTCTTCCTCCATCTCCATTACTATCTCCATTTCCTCCTGGGTTTCACCCGGCATGTGGGCCTCCTCGTTGTCATCCTCATTGTCATCATCATCATCAGCCAGTCCCAGGGCATCCATCACCTGCTGAACCATCAGTCCAATGCTGCACTGATACCCGCTGTTCTTGATGACTGTGGCCTCAACATTCCTCCCGAGCTCATTCGCCTGCTCCAGCCACAGCAACTGCTCCTCTCCAACCTCAATCAGCCTATCCGTCCTCACCCCCTGATCCTCCATAATGGATGCGATCCTCTCCAGGATATTGTTTTGGTGAGTAAGGAGAGCCGCGAGTTGATCATTGCTGACCCAAGATACTTGAGTGGCGACAGTGATCGGCCGACAACGGGTGGATGGAAGGCGACAAGCCTTCTTCGACAGCAAACATTCGAGGCACTTGGTGACCTCACGACTAGAACAGCCATTAGCACAATCACTGGGAAGCTAAGTGCCACTTACCTTGATGTCGACTCCCTGATTGTGCAAGGATCGCCGTTATCAAGACATCGCTCGCACTTATTATGGCCACCCATCTTGACCTTCTTTCCGTCGACTGCAGGTGGCTCGTCCTCGCCTGATTCCCTCCAGTCCAGGTCTGGCTTGCCCCCGAAATCCAACTCTTCATTGACGCGTCTCCTTTTCAACGATGGTGGCGCCTTCCCAACCCACTCCTTCGTGATCCTCTGTTGATGTCGCTTCTCAGCCGTTATCTTCTTATCCGCTTCATCAGCGGCCTTACGCTTTCCTTCACGTCTGCTCACCCGTGCCAACTTCTCACATTGCTCCTCCTCCCGCGCCGCTCGTTCCTCGCATTCCTTCCTCTCCCGCTCCTCTTGCTCCTCTTGCTCCTTCTTTTCCCGTGCTTCTCATTCCACCCGTTCTTGCCTCTCTTGCTCCTCATTCTCCTCCAATTCACGCAGCTCACGTTCGGCCTGCCATTCGGCCTCCTCCTGCCTTTCCAGTTCAAGTTGCTTGTGTTCACGCATGGCCTCTAGCTCAGCCCGTTTCTCTGCAGCAGTTTTCTTGATAGGGCTGGACATGGTAGTGGTCGAGGTGGTGGTGGTTAGAGTAAGAGAATGGGACCGTAAAATTTCCAAGGTGACGAAATTTACATGCACCATCAAAAGTCTAATTGGAGATTCCCACGGTCCAATTTCATGGCCTCGAGGGCTCGGCCCTAATGGGGGGATACTGTCATGACCCGCACATGTTCGCCTGCTCTCACCCGCTTCCCCCGCTCGTAGTCATCATTACCTTAGTCCGGCTGCATTGGGTTGCTCTTCATTCTTTCTGTCAGTCGGTCCGATATCCTGTTTTCTATATTAATCCCTATCCCCTTCAACTTCTCCACTATCGCCTTATAGTTAAAACTTGATTCCAGTGTCTTGTTAGCCGGCCGCCCTCAGCGGCCGTCCATTCTTCATTCACCATTACTTTTGTACTTCCCACTTTTCAGACTAGTATATAAACCTAGTCCCCACACTTGTAAATCCTTAGTCTGATTATTGACCACGACTACGCCCTCTGATTCTGTTCCCCTCTGTCTCTGTTCCTCCAACCCTCTGACCCCACTCCCTTCTGAAATACGGACTTCAACGACAGCAGGAAGGCGCAACACATACGTTGAAGCCACTGAGTCCAAATCTCGTACTTGTCCGAATTCACCCACTCCGTACATTCTCACCCGACGTCACCTGGCAGCTAACCTCGGCTGATATCCCACATAACCCAATCGTAACAGATTACACATTAGTATTCTGATAATAAGAAGGACCACTTAAGAGCAGAGCATGAAACACTTAATTCACTAGAGACATATCATATTTGTAATCTCATAAAGGGCTTAGTGTGTCAGAAGGAAGTGAATAAACATGTTATGAAAGATGTAGATTGGCTCCTAGATTTAGGAGCATCATACTACATTACTGGCTATCTCTCCAATTTTGTGGAGATTAAGATAGGCCACTTCAGCATAATTTAAGCTGCTGGCAACTGGAACTATGAAATGACAGGATAAGGATCTGTCATCTTTCAGCATGACATAATAGATGGGGACAAAACCAGAAGCACTACTTCACATATTGTGCTGGTTTTTTATATCAAGGAAATAATAGAACAGTTAATGTCCTCAGGCCAGATCCTTCAGACTGGACATACCCTAGAGGCAACTGTGGATGGGACTACCATCTATGATAAGTCAGGACAAGCTGTATTGTCTGCCTGGCCTCATTGGTTGTTTAAAAACAACATACATACAGTGTACACACATACAGTAAGGGACAAAACCGTTCCAATGTTTTGAACTTTTCAGAAGATCAGCTCATAACTCAAGGACTACTGTGGCTGTGCACTTCCTAATTTAATTGTAGATAGTCCAGTATCTTATCTAATCATATGCAAAGTATGATTATGTAATCCTTTGTTTTGGGGGAGTTATTAATTAATTAATATTTTAAGTACATTGGAACAGTTTTGTCCCTCTCAAATTCTGAGCACATGACTTCGTTTATTGCAATCAAATAAATACAAATAAAATCATGTGACCATGTAGGGTGATGTATAAATGGATGTGCTTATTCTCAGGTGCAAATTAACTCCCCCACTATACCTTTACAACTATATGCGCTCTCTTTTCTCTACTCAGACCAATAGAGTCCTCTCTTACCTGGACCAAGGGAAATCTGCTCATCATATTGCTTCTATTACTGGTCTGGGAGTCAGTACTATTTCTAGGATTCGCTCCAAACATAGATCAACACTTTCCAAATCTGTTGGTGGCCGCCCATCTAAACTTTCTCCCTCTGATATCCACTATTCTGTTCGCCTCATCACCTCTCGCAAGGCTGACAATGCCTCCCAAGTCACCAAATCACTTCAAAATGTTATTGCCCAGCCTGTATCCACCAAAACAGTGCGCAGGGCACTCAGAGGAGCTGGAATGAAGGCTGTAGTCAAGCGGAAACGACCTAAACTTACTGCTGTCCATAGGAGGAAAAGGTTGGAGTGGGCAGAAGCACATGTTAACTGGACCCTGGAGGACTGGAAGAGGGTTATTTGGACAGATGAGTCCAAAATCAATCGGTTTGGATCAGATGGAAGGGTTTGGGTATGGAAAAAGGCAGGAGAGGGGCTGAATGATAGATTGGTTGAGGGAACAGTCAAGTTTGGTGGAGGAAATGTGATGATCTGGGGTTGTATGCTGTGGGATGGAGTGGGGTTTGCCACTAAAATTGAAGGGAAGATGGATGCTGACCTTTATGTTCAAATTTTGGGGGATGAACTAAAGAGGAGCATCAGGTGGTATGGGAAGAATGAGGAGGATATGGTCTTCCAACAGGACAATGACCCCAAACACAAGAGCAAAAAGGCTACAAACTGGCTAGATGAGTCTGAATTGGAGGTTATGGTATGGCCCCCACAGTCTCCAGACCTTAATCCCATTGAACATCTCTGGACTCACCTCAAGAATAAGCTGGGAGAGTATGATACTCCTCCTGATAGCATGAATACCCTATGGGAGAGGATACAAAAGGAGTGGGATGACATAGAACCAGAAGTGTGTCAGAATCTGATAGAGAGTATGCCTAGGAGGGTCCAGGCAGTTTTACAGGCCAAGGGAGCTTATACCAGGTACTAGAATACCCATTTTGTATATAAATTTCAAGAGGGACAAAACTGTTCCAATGCACTTAAAATATTAATTAATTAATAACTCCCCTAAAACAAAGGATTACATAATCATACTTTGCATATGATTAGATAAGATACTGGACTATCTACAATTAAATTAGGAAGTGCACAGCCACAGTAGTCCTTGAGATATGAGCTGATCTTCTGAGAAGTTCAAAACATTGGAACGGTTTTGTCCCTTACTGTATCTTACATCATAGCAAGGAGAAGCCAGTTGTATTAGCTTTATGCCAACCCAACTATATTGATTGGCATCGTCGAATGGGACATTCCTCAGATTGCATGCTCTCCAAGCTTCCAAAGCATATAGAGGGCATTGCACTAATTCCTGCACCACCTTCTTGGAAAGGCATTTGTGACAGCTGTGCCAAGGGGAAAATGCATAATAACCCCTTTCTGATTGACCCAAAGTGAGCCACTGCAGTCTTTGAGCTATGTCACTTAAACTTGCTGGAACTCCCCATCATTAGTTACCATAAATATACATAAATAGGCTATGACATTTTTAGATGACTTCTCTTCTCACACACATGTAGTCCTCCTTTGCAAGAAGTCTGAGGCTTCTAAGAAGCTTCTTGAGTTAATCAGTGCATTAGAGAACCTCTCTGGTATGTGCGTCAAACAACTATGTACCAATAATGGAGGAGAATATGTCAATGAGAAATTATTGGCAGGACTCATGGTGCATGGAATTACCCACAAGACTACTGCTTCTTATGCACATCAGCAAAATGGGAGAGCAGAGTGACTGAACTGCACCCTACATGAGAAAGCCCAAGCTATACAGCTACAGGCATGTCTACTTGACTTGTGGTGGGAGTTTGCATTGAACACAGCTGTGTATTTATATAATCATATGCCAGTCTAGTGTCTACAGTGAAAGACACCTTTTGAGTGTTATTCAAGGGAAAAGCCAGACTTGTCCCATAACCATGTGTTTGGCTGTGGCATCTATGTATTCTTGCCAGATGAAATCTGCCCAAACAAATTGACCGCAAAGTTGGAGATAATGATATTCCTTGGTTATAAAGGTTTGAAAAACTATATCTTTATGTGGCACATGGCAGGCAATGTGATCTTCAAATCACCTAATACCTTATTCAATGAGGGATATTTCCCCAAGTACATCAGTTCAGTGCTGGATAGCAGTAACCAGCTGAATTACAGAGGAGAGAGCAACCTGCCAGAAAGAAGAAGAAAGGATTCACCTCCTTTTCTGCCATCTTTAGATGATGCTGGAAATATTCCACCTTCTCCTAAGGAACCAGTTCATTTACCTCTGACTTCTCTACCTTCCAGGCCAAAATATTCTCTGTCTACACCTCCATTACCCCAGTATAAACCTTTACCACTGGACAGCATTTCATCACATGCTTCTTCACCAGGAGACAGTCCACCACCTTGAATACCCCCACCTGAGTCACCACCACAGCATGGAACAACTGTTGAGGAGGAGCCTGAGAATGATAGCAGAGACTGGCAAGTGGACAGGAATATATGGGATCATACAAATGAAGATTTCCCAATCCCAGTTCCCAAGCATCATGCTGTTGGTCCAGACCAGGTAGAGCCATGTCATTCTGAACAACAGGGCAGGCCACCTGTAAGACCTGGTAACATTTATGGAGAGCATAGGTGTCTGATTTTGATCAAAAGAGGAATTGACAGGACTCACCAACAAGAGCAGCAGTGGCAAAGGCAGCACATTTACACTAATGCCCTTCCAGATGAAGCAATCTGTGAGTGGAGAGCAAGGACTAACCATCCTGAATATGTGAGACAGAGGGCTCATGCTGAGTGGTACCTGCCACAACCCTTTGATTTACCTCTGTTTCAGCTCCCTTCACATCTGGAACTACTGCCAATGCCTGAAAATCCACCTTATGATCTAATGTCTCATGATGCATGTGACATGGATATTGATAGGCTTGTTGCTGAGGGAGGAGTAAAGTTGATCAATTTCTTGATACAAATGGTTCATAACACTATATATGGAGAGCCCGAAACTTTCTATGACATGCTTAAGCTTCCTAAGCCTGTTAAGGCAAAATGGATGGCTGCATATATCGAGAAACTTGACATGTTAAAGAAATACAGAGTGTATGAATTGGTGAATTTACCAAAAGGGAGGAGGATGGTTAAAAACCATTGGATATTTCTTGAAAAGTCTGATGGCCACCTGCAAGCTTGCTTAGTTGTGAAAGGATTCTCACAAGTTGAAGGCATCAACTACAATAAGTTATTTTCTCCAGTTGTCTGCTATAAGTCCATATGTGTAAGCTTCGCACTTACTGCAATCCATGATTGGGATATACATAGCATTGACATAAAAACTGCCTATTTATATGGCAAGCTGGATGAAGAGATCTACATGGAACAGCCTGAAGGGTTTTGACTTCCCAGGCAGGAAGGAAAAGTATACAGGCTGAAGTGAGCAATAAACAGCCTTAAACAAGCTGGTTGCCAGTGGTGGAAGAAATTGCATCAATCTATGATTGAGCTGGGATTTACCCACTACAAATCTGACTACACTGTATACTTTTACAGACATTTGAAGACCAATGAGCTAATAGTTGCCATTGTCTACATTGATAACATAAATTTCTTGGGTTCAAAGAATTCTCCCCTTCTCAAAGAGTTGAAGGGAAAATTCACCAAAAAGTGGGAATGTAGAGACCATAGTCCCTGTGAAGAATTTCTTGGAATAAAAATCTCAAGGAATCACTCCAAGCAACAGGTCTTCATCCAGCAGGTCAAATACTTGAATAAGATTCTTGTGTGCTTTCAGGTTTTACAGTCTGCCATGGCTAAAACACTATTACCTGCTGGCTTCCAGTTTATTACAAACAAAGAAACTGCAACCATCCCCTTCCATCAGAAGTACCAACAATTGGTTGGTTCTTTAATGTACTTAATGATTGGTACTAGGCCTAATATAGCCTTTGCCATAGTTAAGCTGGCACAATATGCCACTAACCCTGCACCCAAGCACTATCATGCTGGAATTCATGTACTAAAGTACTTGTCAATGACAAAGAACTATGCATTGAAATATGAAGGCAATACTGGGAAACCAATAGTGACATTGGAATGCCTAAGTGACTTGGATTGGGCTCAAGATACTGAAACCTGCTGATCTGTTTCAGGAAACATCTGTATGATCACATTCAGTGCAATAACCTGAACTTTGTGGCAACAGAAGATGGTTTCACTTTTGTCCACCAAGGTGGAATATAAAGAACTGTCTGATGCTTCATGGCAAGTGAAATGGCTGTTACAGCTTCTGGAGAAGCTTGGTATAGAGCACCCAACTCCTATTCTCTACAGCGATAATGATGGGTCAAAATTCTGGACTGAAA
Source organism: Calvatia gigantea (assembly GCA_025093985.1). Lineage (NCBI taxonomy): Eukaryota > Fungi > Basidiomycota > Agaricomycetes > Agaricales > Lycoperdaceae > Calvatia > Calvatia gigantea. Next base: position 420,728 of record JACAAK010000017.1, read on the forward strand.
ATCCCATTGTTGAAACACAGTCAAAGCACATGGATATTCATTACCACTATGTGCAAGAATTGGTTGAGGAAAGTACCATTATTATTGGTGATGTGTTTTCATAAGACAATCCTACTGATATCTTTATGAAGAATCTTGGCATAACCAAAATAAACCTCTTTCATTCTGAGCTAGGACTTATTTTTGGTTCCAACATCAAAGCTTGGGATAAAGCCACTTGATCGTTGAAATGTTAATCTCCCTTCTTCAAGTGAGGAGGAGTGTTGAATCTCAATCCATACTACTATGTTGGTTCAGTCTATTTATAGCTGAAATGGATTCTTGAGTACTTCACTCTTGAAGTGAGATAATGGACTACAGACACAGTACTAGACTGCACTCTAGATTGCTAGTTACATAGTCTATTAGATATATGTGTAGTATGCATTATGCTCTGTATATGCTACTGGCAGATAAGACCTCACCTGAATAGGTAGAATGGTGCACAGACCAGAGATATTAGATATATAAGCTTTATGTAGTATGTGTACATTTCTTAGACAATTAAGTCTTTCTTTACTTGACTCTACTACTCTTAGCAACTACTAGCAGCATCTCTCAACATTCCTGGTGAGTATGACTACCCTCTGCCACTAGTGTAGCTACTGTGGTGTACTTGTCTCAACAAGTGTGGAACCAAGCAGATGGCTGAAAAACTGAGATGATCTATGGTGGAGTGATAGTTTTAATAAAGCAATGGAGGGTGTTAACTTCTTTCCTCATGGAGATGGTAACATCTTCATTCATAGGGGTGTCAGCTTGGGTAACTGTCTTGAGTGGGTTGACAGTGTCATGAAGTTCCTTCAGGGTCAAGTGGATTCTGTTGATGAGCTCTTCAGTACTGGAGTTATCAGGGGGGTATCTTAGCCCAATAGGTTGCTGGTGATGTCTCCCAGTTCTAGGAAGATCTCAGCAATGTCAAGGTTCTTAAATACTTCAAGAGTAAGGTTGATTTTGCTTTGCAAGCTGTTGACATGGGTTTGTTTGGCTGGAGTGAGGGGTGATTGGGCAAGAGTGCAGAAGATGGCAGGGATATGTTTGCTGGTAGAGGTGGAGGTGTTCTTGAAGCTTACATACATATTGGCAAATGTAATACATACTGTGGAGAGTGTGATCAGCCAATTGGTGTTCAGTTTTTTGTTCTGAGCTGTAATGGTGATGAGCTCAGCATTGGTGGCATTGCTGACATCTCTGAGTAGGTCTTCAAGGAGGCCTTGGGCTGGAGATGGGGTTGTAGCTATGTTGAAATAGGTGCTACTCAGGGAAGGGGCTTTGTTGTTGCCTGGAGCAGGTAGGGGGACAGACAAGATTTTGGTAGGGTTTGGATGGACAAGAGAAGAGATAGTAATGTGGCTAGATTGGGAGGCAGGCATGTTTACTTAGGAGATTGGCTTGTTGGTTTATTTGTTGGATGGTTTTTTTGGTTTTCTGCCCCCTTTTTTAGGGGTATCCTCCAGATGGCCTTTTCAGGTAATCCTGTATGGCTTCTTTTGCATTTCCTAGGTTAGACTCTGCTGTCCACATATTGTCTTCATTGTTGTACCCCTTCCAGTGTACAAGAAATTGATATCCCCATCTATGTTTTCATCATCCTCAGATCTCCTTGACTTCATATTCTTCTTCATTGTTAATGATCACTGATTTGGGTGCCAGTGTATGTAGTTGGCTTGGGAACTCTGCTTTCTGCACTGGAGTTAACAATTGTTTATTGAATACATCATGGATGGCCCATTCCTCTGGTAAGTCAAGCCAGTATACCACTTCTCCTATTTTTTCCTTGATATGGAAAGGCCCATACCTCTTTTGGCCTAGCTTCTTTGATGCTTGATTGGTATGGATATTTATGTTTTCAAGCCACACTTCATCACTGATTTGGTATGATTTGGTATGGAGCTGGCTGCTGTCATGTTGCTGTTTCATCTTCTCCTGATATGACTATAGTGCTGATGTGGTGTTATCTCAGACATCTTGTAGTTGTCTCAGGAATTCTGTGGCCATGGGATTATTGGTCATGTTGTTATATTTTCCTTTCTACAGGTGTCTTCCATAGTTTAGGAAGAAAGATGTTCCTTCTGTTCCTCTGTGCTGTTTGTTATTGTACTGGAACTCTGCCATCAGAAGCCATTTGACCCAATCATCTTGGTCATAGTTGCAGTACAATCAGAGATAGGTTTCAACTTCTCTATTAATGTGTTCAGTTTGTCCATCTGTTTGTGGGTAGTATACTGTTGATAAGTTGTGTTCTATCCCAATTTCTTTAAATAGTTCCTTTGTGAATTCTGATGTGAATTGTGGTCCTCAGTCACTGAGTATCTTCCTTGGTATTCCATGTAACTTCCATATTTCATTTTGGTAGATCTGTACTATTTCCATCAAGAAGGCATCCATTCTTGTTGCTACAAGTCATATCATTTTTGTGAAACAGTCAACAATGACTAGTATTGCATCTTTTCCTGCTAACTCTGGCAGTGGCCTGATCAAATTGATGCTGATTTCTTTCCAAGGCCCATTTGGTATGGGAAGAGGGTGCAATGGTGATTTTAGTGGGGCTATCCATGCCTGGTTTCTTTGGCAGGCTTGGCATCCTTGGGTATACTTCCTTACATCTTTTTATATTGTTGGCCACCAGTAGTTTCAGGTGATGAGTTCTCTCATCCTGTATTGTCCTGGATGTCCTGTGTCTGGGGCATCATGATACTGTTGTAAGATTTCTTCTCATAGCTTTTGGTCAGGTAGCACATATATGCTGTTCTCTCTATAGATGACACCATCATGTTCTGTGAACCTTATTTCCTTCTTTTCTAGTTCCATGGTAACCATTGTTTCTTGCCAAGGGTTCTTCCTTATTTTATCTATGAATGGTGGCTCCAGGAACAGTTCTGCTTGTAACAGGACTATGTCTTTGGTGTTCCATTTTTCTGCTGTTTGCAGCCAGCTTTTCCTGATCATGGTGACTAATTTGTCCTTCTATTCCTCTAGTACTTGGTATATCCTGGACAGTAGATTGGCTTTTGTATTTGTCTTTCCAGACATATATCATAAAATGAAGTCATAGTCTTGTAGGTGCAGGTACCATCTAGCTTGTTGTCCATTGAGTTTCTGTGGTTCTCTGTAGTACTTGAGGTTTTCATGGTCTGTCCATATTTTGAAATTTTCTTCAGCATCTAGTAGATAATGTCTCCACTCCTTCAGAGCATGTATAATGGCTAGTAGTTCTTTGTCATAGATTTTATAGTTGTGCTCAGCTGGTGAGAGTATGTGCAATGTGAATGCAATCAGATGCCATTTTCCTTTCTATAGTTGTGATAATACCCCTCCCAGTGCATAATCTGATGCATCAACTTCTACTCAGAATTGTCCCTGTCTCTGGGGCAATGTTAAGGTCAGTTTCTCAGTAATGCATTTCTTTAGGTTGTCAAATGCTGTTTGATGTTCTGTGTTCCATTCCCATGTTGTTGCTTCTTTAAGCTTGTTCAGTGGTTCTGTAATCTTGCTGAAGTTCTTGATGAAGCATCAGTAGTAGTTTGTGAACCCTAGGAATTGTTCTATGCCTTTGGTGTTTTTTGGTTTGGGCTAATCTTATATTGATTTGACCTTTTCTTCTTCTATTTTGATTCATTCATGTCCTACTTTGACTCCTAGCATTGGAATTTCTTCAGCATCAAATATGCACTTGGATTGCTCGAAGCATAGGTTATACTGATTTGCTTGTTCTAGGAATTGTACTGTCTGTTCTTGTAGTTGCTCCTTTGTGTCCCCAGAGATTGCAAAGTCATCCATATAGTTCACAATATCTCTATTTTGTAGTAGGTCACAAAATATGCTTGTCATCATGTGGGAGAATGTTCCAGGTGAGTTGCTTAAGCCAAAGTACATGACTGTGGGTTTGAAGAGTCCTTCACTGGTAAGGAATGTGGCCTTCCATTCATCTCCTTCCTTGATCCTGACATTGTTGTATCCCCAAATAATGTCTAACTTGTTGAAGTATTTGGCTTTTCCCAGTTTGTCGATGACTTCTCTGATTCTTGGTAGTGGGGTTTTATCTTTGACTACCATGTCATTCAGTTGTTGGTAGTCCTGGATCAGCCTTTTTGGACCTGTCTTTCTTTGGAATAAAGAAGGTGGGGGCTGTATACAGTGACTTTGATGGTCTTATTCATTCTGATTCAAGATTTTCTTTGATGAATGCTTGAAGTTTGTCTTGCTCCTTGACTGTCATGTTATATGTACCAGCATTTATTTCTTTTGAGGCATCATCTGTCAGAACTATTTTGTGGTCCTATTCTGTTCATTCTGGGAGCTTGTCAAATGTCATTTTATTGAACAAGTGTGTGAATAGTTGGATGTAGTCTGGTAGGTCCTCTGGTTTGGTTGGGTCTGGCTTGTTTTCTTCCTCCTATAGGTCTTTGGTAATAGCCATGCTTCAGATTTTATTGGTGATGCAAATGTTCTGGTGTGGAAATTGACAGATTGATGAGCATCAGGTGAACTTGGTTTCTCCTGAGTTCCAATCTACCTCTAGATTGTGTTTAACTAGCCAATCATGTCCTAGAAACACTTCTGCTCTGTCCTGTAGCTGTATGACAGATGCTTTGATTTTTTTGTTGTATCTCTGGATGTCCATTTCAATTGTTGCCATTTCTGTTACTTTTCCTCACTGATTCAGTGTTCTGTCTGCATTTAGTACCAGAACTTCTTGTTCTAATTTCCTTGTGGAGATACTTTCTTCATCAACTAGTTTTTTGCTGATGCTGGTGGTGGTGCACCTAGAGTTAATGATTGTATTTACTGTGATCATTTTTCCTTTTGTTTGGATTTTTCCTTTTAGGTTTAGTTTGCGCTTTCATTTCTGAGAAATCATGTAGAATTTGTCTAATATCCTAGATACAAGTTTCTTGACTCTCAAGGCAGTGCCTACTCAGAGTCTTCAGGAAAATTCTTTTTCTCCTCTGGTTCAGCTTCTTTTACTTCTTGGATTTGTACTTTCTTGGATATAGTGCAGGCCTTGGCAATGTGGCTAGTCTTGCCACAGTTATAGCAAGTTAGCCCCTTGGATTTCTTGTAGTCCTTGGCTATATGTCTGAAGATGCCACAATTGTAGCACTTGAGTTCTCCTTTTGTGTTAAAGACATGGCACCTGCTTCCTATCTCCATGAGTTCTCCCATTCCTCTATATGTGTTTTCTGTGCTAGTCTTTTTGTTTCTGCAGTATTCTGATGCCTCATACTCTTGTCCAACAAAGAGTATTGCTTCTTTCCATTCTGCATAAGTGTCTGGTCTGGCAATGGGTGAGTATCCTGTGATTGTGTGAATGATGTCTTGTTGGGCATTTTTTTTGAGTAAGAACATGGTGTGTTTGCTGTCAGTCTTGGCTTTACTTTTTAGTACTTCAAATTTGATGAGGTAGTCGGCAGTATTTCAGTTTCCTTGTTTGAATTTCTTGATTTGCCATTCCACCTTGCTGTTTGATACATCATCTGAGAAGGTTTTCCTGAAATCTTCTAAAAACACCTTCCAGTCAATTGAGTCTTCTCCTTCTAAGATTTGCAGTGCTTTCATAGCCACATAGGCTTCTGCTGTTCCTCCTCACAGTCTGGCTAAGACTGCTATGGCCTTGTCATCAGCCATGCTGATTTTATTGAATTTCATGAAAAGCATCATGGCTCTCTACCAGTTGTCAAATTTGGAGTGGATGCTATCAAAGAATCCAGAGTCTGGCACTAGGCCTTTTCCACTAGAAACTGGTGCAGGTACTACAGTATTGTTGGTCATGTTTGAGTCAATGTCTAAGCTTGATTCCAATTCAGTTTCGTTTGAGTCAGATTCCTCTTGTTCTTGTGTTGGGTTCTCCTGATGCACTAACTCTTCTTCTGCTAAGTCAAGTTCATTTAGAAGCTTTAATAGTACTTCTTCTCCTGTTGGGTTTGCCCTAGGTTCATCATGTATTTGTTCTTCTGGTTCAGCAGGTACTTTGGGGTTCCCTGTTTCTTCTTTATCTGATGTTTCTGATTTATCATCTATGACTTTGAGGTTTAGTTCTCTATATTCATCTGGGTTCAAGCTCATATACTAGCTCTTGGGTTCATTGTTTGTTCAGGTCTATTTCAACCTACTCCTTGCAAGGTGAGATGGGGATGCTTAACCAAATGTTACAGCCTTAGTCTGACAAAACCTCAGGTTGCAACTTAGGCTAAGACTTGAGGGCAAGTAAGGGGGGAAGAACCAGGTGGTTAAGTGTACTGAATACAGATAAGGATATATACACTTATATACAGGAAGTCATCCAGTTGAATGGATGGAGCTACTATATAAAATGTCCAATAGTAAAGGCACAGTAGTACATGAGTCAATACTTGGAGATTGCTAAGCAGGAATAGGTGAAACAGTTACATAGATGGATATGGAGAATAAATGAAGGTAATGATGTGACAGGACTGGCAGGAAACCACAACAGTAGCCAGTTCAAACTAAAGAATACATTGAGTATCTACAGTAGTAATCAAAAGTATAGTATTCCCCTTTGTCACACATCATCTTATGGAGTGCTTTTTTAAATGCCACAATCTTTCTATATAAAATATTAGACCTCCTAGCTACAATGCAGTATAGTTAAGATTTTTATCAGATTACACATGAGTTCATAAGATGGGAAATAAAAAAGGGTGTATTTTTTAGCTTAGGAACTACTAGGCCCAAGGATCTAAAAATATTTGAGGGAATAGTCCTTGAGAATGATATAAAGTTCTATTTTACAGAATAAAAATTGGTAGAGTGGTTTCAGAGATAATTGGGCCTAAAGTTGCTAAAAATTGCTTTTTTTGGCTATTTTTCACAGATCTTAGTCATTTTTGACAACTTTAAGCCCAATTATCTCCTAAGCCACTCCACCAATTTTTATTCTGTAAAGTAGAACTTCATATGATTCCCAAGGACTATTCCCTCAAATATTTTTAGATCTTTGGGCCTAGTGGTTCCTGAGCTGAAAAACATATCCTTCTTTATTTCTTATCTTATGAACTCATGTATAATATGATAAGAGTTTTAACTATCTTAGCCTATAGCCAGAAAGGTCTAGTATTTTTAGAAAAAGAGTTCATGGTGTTTGATGAAGTATTACATAAGGTGATAAGTGTCAAAGAGGGTGCAATACTTTTGATTGCTACTGTAACTAGCTATTTATACAGTCCAATAAAAGTACAAAAGGAGGAACAGAAACTAGGTAAATAGAGTATGTGTTGAACATAAACTGTAAAGATTAAAAGACTAAAAGAGTGGAAGGAGACAAGTACAAGCCAAGAGACCAAAAAGGAAACAAAAGAGGAGAAACTAGAGTATACACATGTTAGTTAAATAAATGGAGGACTAAAGGAGTAGACCATTTATAAATGGGAAACTAGTTATGAGAAAGTCATAATATAATCCCCTACTAAGGTACATAGTCTCTATTTACTTAGCAGAAATCACTGAGAAATCATTAGGAATACCATTGTCAGCCATGTCCATATAGTCATCAAACAACTTTGATATTTGCTAATGGCACTTATTTTGGCTTCTTTTTTTATGAAGGTGATATAGTTGGGACAGTGCTTTTGATAGTGTTGGGCAGCAATAGTATTATAGTTGCAATAGTAGTAGAGGTTACATATATAGGTGTAATGACCTGTGGCAAATTTCTTGTAAGCTTTGTAGGCTTGATTTGGGCATTTAGAGGTGTAATGTCTGAGGAAAAGTTTCTTAAGCATGTTGTTATGTATGTTACCTTACTTCGCAACTGGGCCTGGATCGTCTCCACTCAAGGAAAGGTTCAACACTATAGCCCAGGAGTGTATGACAAGTCTCAAGAACTTCTGTGCAGACTTTGGATCGCTCTCTCAAGTAGAAGCTCGCACTTGTCTGAGAAGTCCAAGTTAAGTGTCACTGCAGTCCCCAAGGTTGTTAACCTTGTAGCAGACAAGTAAAGATACGGAAGCTTGTTACTAGAATAACTTAAGGTAATACAAGGTACTACTTAAGGTTTATATACTAGCTATGCGTAAGAGATGGGAAATTATGTAGTAAAGAAAGATGAGTCAATGAGAGACTGCTATGGGTTAATTGGTAATTTACAGAGTCATAAAGATGAGTAAAAGAAGTGGTGTAAGTCATAAAGAAGATAAAGACAAGTAAATAGAAGTCTGATGAAGGTAGAACAGAAACATGATTCAAAATAAATCATAAGAAGCAAAAAATAGAAGTACATATGGTAATAAATAAAGAATGGACTGGGGTATAGGAAAGAAAAGAAAACAGAAAGTCTAAGAAAGGAAGTTAATATGTTAGTAAGGAGAGTCCAGAAGTGTGGTAAGTTCGTAACAAGTCTCCCATTGACTCATACTCTGTTACAACCTTAGTTTGAGTTTACCTCAGGTTGCAACTTAGGCTAAGACTTGAGGGTGAGTAAGGGGAGAGGAACAAAGGTGGTTAAGCATACCGAATACAGGGGAAGTATGTATGCTTAAATACAAGAGGCATCTAGTTGAATGGATAGAGCTAGCTATCTGAAATGTCTGATGATAATAGTGTGATAGATGTATGAGTCATTACTCAAAGATCGCTGGGACATTAATAGATGAAACAGATATACATATGATAGAATGGAGGAAACTGTGGAGCAGTGATGGAAATGGTAAAGATCACAACAATACCCCCCAATTAGGCTTCATGCCTTAGGAAGCTTGTTGAAGTCCCTATGGATGACTGCTGTGGCAAGGGCTTTCTTGGTGGCACTTATGAGGTACCTTCCACTGTTGGACCATGTGAAGAAGACAGGCAAGTGGCTTTGGCTGTCTTGTTGGATAGGGACTGGAACTCCTTCATATGGGAACTTGATGATGGTTGAGCCTTCCTAGTAGTTCTTGACTATTGAGTGCCAGTAGGGTTGGCTACATTCTTGGCCAGGCAATACAGTGTGGTAGCAGGTGGGTGGCTGAAAAACCGAGATGATTTGAGGGGGCATGATGGTTTTGATGAAGCAGTATAGGGCATTGACTTCTTCTTTCATGGATACTGTGGTTTCTTTATTTATAGAGGTGTCAGCACAGACGGCTGCTCGGGATGGACTGATGGTGTCTCAGAGCTCTTTCAGGGTGGAGTGGATGTGGTGGACAAGTTCTTTGGTACTAGTATCATCAGGGGTGGTGTCATGGCCTAAAAGGCTGGAGGTAATATCTCTTAATTCTAGGAAGATTTTGGCAACATTAAAGCCTTTGAATATCTCAAGTGTGAGGTCAACTCAGCTTTGCAAGCTGTCAATGCAGGTTTGTTCAGATGGTGTAAGAGTCAATTGGAAAAGGGTGCGAAAGATTGCTGGGATGTGTTTGCTAGTAGATACGGAGGCATTTTCAAATCCTGTGTACATGTCTGCAAATGTAATGCAGGCTGTATGAGGGTAATGAGACAGTTGGTGTTCAGCCATTTGTTTTGGTTGGTAATGGTGACTAGTTCGGCATCGGTGGCATTGCTGACATCTTTAAGCAAGTCTTCTAACAGTCCTTGGGCTGGGGATTGTGTTGTGGCCATGTTGAATCAAGTACTGCTAGGGGTCAGGGCTTTGCTATTGCCTGGTTTAGGCATTGGGACAGAAGAGATTTTAGTTGGGTTGGAGTGAATGAGCAAGGAGATTGTGACACAATTGGCTTGGGAGGCAGGCATGTTTAGTGGGTTTATTTGTTGGCTGGTTTGCTGGATGCTTTTTTGGATTTTCTACCCCCCTTTTTATGGGCATTCTCCAGATGCCTTTCTAGGTAGTCCTGTATCACCTCCTTTGCATTTCCCAGGTTGGACTCCACTGTCCACATATCTTCTTTGTTGCCATATCCTTTTCAATGTACTAGGAACTAATATCCCCTTCTGCATTTTTGTTGTCCTCAGATTTCATCCACTTCATACTCCTCTTCATTATTGATGATTACCAGGTTGGGCACTGGTGCCCTTCTCTGGCTCAGGAACTCTGCTTCATGTATTGGTGTCAAGAGTTACTCATTCAAGACATCGTGGATGGCCCATCCCTCAGGTAGGCCTAACCGATATGCCACTTCTCCTATTTTTTCCTTAATAAGGAAAGGGCCATACCGTTTTTGGCCTAGCTTCTTTGATGTTTGATTGGTATGGATATTTGTGTTCTCTAGCCACACTCTGTTGCCAGTTTGGTACATCTTGGCATGGAGGTTCCTGCAGTCATGTTGCTGTTTCATCTTTTCTTGGTATAGTCATAGCACTAATGAGGTGTTATCTTGGGCAGTCTGCAGCTTTTGTAGGAACTCTGTTGCAGCAGGGTTATTTGTTGCCTGATCGTTCTTGCCCTTCCATGGGTGTCTTCCATAGTTTAGGAAAAAAGGTATTTCTTGTGTCCCTCTATGTTGCTTGTTGTTGTAGTGGAATTCCACTATTGGAAGCCATTCTGCCCAGTCATCCTGGTTGTAGTTGCAATACAGGCAGATGTAGGTTTCCACTTCTCTGTTAATGTGCTCAGTTTGTCCATCTGTCTGTGGATGGTATGCTGTTGATAGATTTCGGTCTATGCCAAGTCCTCTAAATAGCTTCTTGGTGAATTCTGATGCAAATTGGGGTCCTCAGTCACTAAGTATTTTCCTTGGCAGTCCATGTAGTTTCTATATTTCATCCCAGTAGATTTGTGAGACATTCTTGGATGAAATGTCTGTTGTTGTTGCTATTAGTTGTATTATTTTTGTAAAGTAATCAACAACAACTAGTATTGCATTCTTCTCCTTTGATTCTGGCAGTGGTCTAATGATATCGATGCTGATTTCTTCCCAAGGTCCATTTGGTATTGGGAGGGGATGTAGTGGTAATTTGAGTGGTATTGTCCTTGTCCTTGTCTTGTTTCTCTGACAAGCTTGACACCCCTGGATGTACCTTTTCATGTCCTTGCATATTGTTGGCCACCAATAGTCGTGATTGATTAGTTCTGTCATTCTGTGTTGGCCAGAATGTCCTGCATCTGGGACATCATGGTATTGTAGCAGGATCTCTTCTCATAGTTTCTAGTCTGGTGGTAGATATGCACTGTTTTGTTTGTAGATTATTCCTTCTTATTCCACAAGTTCTGGTTTCTCTTTTTGTAATTCCATGAGGATTGCTGTCTCCCACTGAGGTTCCTTTCATATTTTTTCTAAGAATGTTGGTTCAAGGAATAGTTCTGCTCATAACAGGACTGTATCATCAATGATTTCTGTTTGTAACCAACTTTCCCTGATCATGGTGACCAACTTATCCTCCTGTTCTTCTGGCATATAATGGATTCAGGACAGTAGGTCTGCCTTTGTGTTTGTTTTCCCTGGCACATGTTATAAGGTGAAGTTGTAGTCTTGTAGTCACAGATACCATTGGGCTTGGTGTCCATTCAGTTTTTGTGGTTCTCAGTAATACTTCAGGTTTTCATGGTCAGTTCATATTTCAAATTTCTCTTCCACATCTAGTAGATAGTGTCTCCATTCTTTCAGGGCATGGACAATGGCCAGTAATTCCTTGTCATAAATTTCATAGTTGTGTTTGGCCAGTGTTAACATTCATGATGTGAAGGCAATCGGGTGCCACTTGTCTTTCTGTAGTTGTGATAGTATGCCTCCTAGTGCATAGTCTGATGTGTCAACTTCTACTTGAAATTGGCCCTGTCTTTGTGGCAATGTCAGGACTGGCTCCTTGGTGATGCATTTCTTTAGTTTGTCAAATGAGGCTTGGTGTTCTTGATTCCACTCCCAGGTGATTGCTCCCTTGAGCCTGTTTAGTAGTTCCACAACTTTGCTGAAGTCCTTGATGAAGCATCTATAGTAATTGGTGAAGCCCAAGAATCTTTCCACTTCTTTGGTGTTTTTTGGCTCAGGCCAGTTGTGTACTGATTTGACTTTTTCTTTTTCCATTTTGATTTGTCCATGACCCACTTTGACTCCTAGCATTGGGATTTCTTCAGCATCGAAGATGCATTTAGTTTGCTTAAAGCACAGATTGTACTAGTTTGCTCATTTTAAGAACCATATTGTCTGCTCTTTTAGTTGTTCTTTTGTATTGCCAGGAATTGCAAAGTTGTCCATGTAACTTACGACATCTCCATTTTGTAGGAGGTCACAGAAGGTGCTTGTCATCATTCAAAAGTTTTGACTCTCGAGTTAGCACCTACTCAGAGTCTTTGGAAAAATCCTTCTTTTCTTCTGTGTCAACTTCATCCACTCCCTGGACTTATATCTTCTTTGGTATGGTGCAGGCTTTTGCTATGTAGCCTATCTTGCCACAGTTGTAGTAGGTTAGTCCCTTGGGTTTTTTGCAATCCTTTGCTATATGTCCGAAGATGCTGCAGTTGTAGCATTTAGGTTTTCCTTCAGTGTTGAAGATGTAATGTTGGCTTCCTATCTCCATGGGCTCTCCCATTCCCCTATATGTAGTACTGGTGCTGGTTTTTCTATCCCTGCAGTACTCGGATGCTTCATATCCTTGTCCAATGGAGAGTATGGCCTCTTTCCACTCAGTATAAGTGTCTGGCCTGGTGATGGGTGAATACCCTGTGATGGTGTGGATAATATCTTGTCTGGTGTTTTTCTTGAGCAAGAACATGGCATGTTTACTGTCAGTTTTTGCCTTGCTTCATAGGACTTCAAATTCAATTAAGTAGTCTGCCATGTTCTTGTTGCCTTGTTTGAATTTCTTGATTTACCATTCTGCTTTGCTGTTTGAGACATTATTGGAGAAGGTCTTTCTAAAGTCTTCGGAGAATGCCTTCCAATCTACAGAGTCTTCTCCATCTAAGATTTGTGGGGCTTTCATAGCCACATAGGCTCCTGCTATTCCTCCTCGTAGTCTGGCTAGGACTGCTATGGCCTTGTCATCTGCTAAGACTATCTTGTTGAACTTCATGAAGAGTGTCATTGCTCTCCACCAATCATCAAATTTGGCATGGGTGCTATTGAAGAACCCAGGGTCTAGCACTAGGCCTTTTCCACTAAGTGTTGCTGCAGGTGCTACAGCATTGTCGGTCATGTCTGGATCAATCTCTGATTCTGTCTCTGTTTTATCTGAGCTTGATTCATTAGATTTCTCTTGTTCTGGGTTCTCCTGGTGTATTAACTCTTCTTCTGCTAAGTCGAGTTTGGAATAGAAGAATGGCCCAAATCCCACACTACCCATAATGTCAGAAAATTTATGGGATTCTGCAACTTCTACAGGAAGTTTATACATTGCTATGCTAACATCTCTCGACTGCTTAATGCCCTTCTATCCAAAATGAAGAAGTTTGAATAGGAAATCAAAGCTAACAAAGCCTTCAAACAACTAAAATCAGAATTCATGAAGAAACTAGTCTTACTAATGCCAGACCAAACAAGACCATTCTTCATTGAAACTGATGCCTTGAAATATGCCTTAGAAGCTGTCTTATCCCAACAAGACACTAATGGAAACTACCATCATATAGCTTTTCTATCCAAAGCATTCAACCCTATCCAGTGTAACTACAAAATACACAACTGAGAACTCCTTGCCATAATCACTGCATTGGAAGAATGGCAACACTACCTAGAAGGAGCCCAATATTGTGTAACCATACAAACTGATCGCAAAAACCTTACCTTTTGGAGAAAACCCCAAAATATCTCCAGAAAACAAGCCCAATGGCTCAGATTTCTTACATACTTTGACTTTATAATTGAAGACATCCCAGGAATGAAAATACCAGCTGCAAACACACTCTCATGAAGACCAGATCACACCCCAGATAATAACAATGACAATGAAAATGTTATTGTTCTACTAGAAGAAGTATTCCTCAGCAAAATCATTATACTACCCAATGAACTATTCATCTCCCTAGTCAACCAAGAATTACAAAACAATATCATGAAGTCATCTAAATATGACAAAGTCACCATGGAAGCCATGAAATGACTTCTATCAGAATTACCAGAAGTAATCAACTTGAAATATGGAATCATTCCCAGGTCATCTGGACACTTCATGACATATGAAGGGAAAATAGTCATCCCAGAAGATGTGAAACTCCACTGATGAATTATCCAATGATACCATGATCACCCTTCTGCTGGACACCCTGGAGAACAAGAAACTTACCAGATGGCTAAAGCTGAAATATACTGGCCAGGAATGAGTACCTTTGTATGAAATTATGTCAAAGGATGCAGCACATGTCAACAATTCAAAATTAACTGAAATGCTTCCCACCCACCATTGTAACCAATTGCACCACCAATGTCTACCAGACCCTTTGCTCATGTCACTATGGATCTAGTAACTAACTTGCCAAAATCCCATGGATTTGACTCAATTCTGTCTATAGTAAACCATGGACTTATAAAGGGGGTAATTCTTACTCTTTGTATGAAAGAAATCACCACCAAAGGAATTGCCAATGTAATTATAGACAAGGTCTATACTAGATTTGGACTACCAAATAAGATAATCTCTGACCATGACTCCAGATTCTGAGCAAACTCCAGTCAAGCTCTCATGAAATGCTTAGGAATCACTCAATCATTCTTATCAGCCTATCACCCTTAGTCTGATGGAACCACTAAATGATTCAACCAGGAAATCTCTGTATACCTATCTATCTATTGCACAGGAAACCCCTCCACCTGGTCTGAAACACTCCCCATTCTTGAGTTCTCCCATAACTCAAGAACACACTCTGATCAAAAACAAATACCTTTTGAACTTATGTATGGAACAAAACCCCATGGAATATCTACAATTCTTGAGGAATCAAACTTTATTACCACTGAGGAAAGAATAGAATCACTGGACTATATATGAAGAAAAGCTATTGCTGCCTACAAACTAGCTATGGAATGTATGGAACAATAAATCAGATATAAATTCAAACCCTTCACCCTAGGACAACGAGTGTGGCTTGAATGAAGAAACCTGAAACTCCCATTCAAATTGAACAAGATAGTACTGAAATGCCTCAGACCATTTACAATCAAAGAAGTACTATTGCCACTCTCCTACCAACTCAATCTACCTAAAACATGGAAGATCTGCAATGTATTCCATACCACTCTTCTCTCTGAATATACTGAAAATGATATCTACAGACTGAACCTAGAACTACCCCTTCCTGATATAATAGAAGGAAAAGAAGAATACAAAATTGAAGGTATTCTGAACTACAGAACTAAAAACAGACAATGGGAATATTATATTAAATAGAAAGGTTATGACCATGAAGAAAACTCTTGGGAAAACAAAGCACAACCCTTACCACATGCCCAAGAACTTTTATGAAAATACCAATAAGAACACTGACTAAACATCACTCCACCTAAACAACAAAAAGGACATAAATAGCCAGAACAAAGACTGAGTCACTTATCCTCCTAACTTACTCTGACATCTCCACAATTGTTATGGCCTTAGTCTAATGAGACCTCAGGTTGCAACATAGGCTAAGACTTAAGGGTGAGTAAGGGGAGGAAACCAGGTGGTTAAGCATACCAAATACAAGAGTATGTACATATGTACACTTAAGTATGAGGAAGCATTTAGTTGAATGGATGGGGTAACTACATGAAACATTTGATAACTATGGCATAGTAGTGTATATGAGTCAATACTTGGGGATTTCTTGACAGAAATAGATGAGGCAACATTGGGAATGGAGATGAGCATGGCAATATGATGAGAATGATAAAAACCACAACATTACCCCCTAATTAGGCTTCATGCCTCAGGAAGCTTGTCAAAGTTACCATGGGCCATAGCTGTGGTGAGGGCTTTCTTGGTGGCTCTGATAAGATATTTTCCATTGTTGGACCACACAAAGAAGACAGGTAAATGGCTTTGACCATCTTAATGGATAGGGACTGGGATGCCTTTGTAAGGGAATTCTGTAATGGTAGAATTCTCCCAATAGTTCTTGACTATTGAGCTCCAGTAGTGTTGGTCATGCTCTTGACCTGGTAGTACAGTGCAGAAATAGGCAGGTGGCTGAAAAACTAAGATGATCTGTGGTGGGGTAATGGTTTTGATAAACCATCACAGTGCATTAACTTCTTCTTTCATAGAGACTATAGTTTCTTCATCCATGGAGGTATCAGCTCAGATGGTAGTTGTAGTTTGGGGGTCTAACAGTGTCATGTAATTCCTTAAGGGTGGTATGGATTTTATAGATGAGTTCTTTGATACTGGAGTCATTAGAGGTAGTGTCTCAGCCAAGTAGATTAGAGGCAATGTCTCCCAACTCTAGGAAGATTTCAACAATATCAAGGTTCTTGAATACTTCAAGGGTGAGGTCAATTCTGCTTTGTAGATTGTTGATGTGGGTTTGTTCAGCTGGGGTGAGGTGTTACAAACTCAACTGCAGACTAACCTTACTCTTCCTTAAACATATTAACCTTCTACTTTAGACTTTTCCATTTTCCCTTCTGTATACTCCAGTTTGTTTTTTATTTATTTAACACATGTATTTCTACCTTTACTTCTTATGACTCCTTTTGAGTCATGTTCCTGTTTCACCTTCTCTATTCTTATCATCAGACTTCTATCTACTTGTCTCTGTCTCTGTTATGAACTTAACTGTAGACTAACCTTATTCCTCCTTAAATGTATTAACCTTCTTTCCTTAGACTTTCCTATTTCCCCTTCTGTGTATACCCCAGTCTGTTCTTTATTTATTTATCACATGTATTTCTACCTTTACTTCTTATGACTTATTCTGAGTCATATTCCCGTTTCACCTTCTCTATCTCATCTCTGTCTTCTTGTAACTCATATTGCTTCTTTTCTACTCCCTATGACTCCTTAGATTACCAATTAACCTGTAGTAGTCTCCCATTGACTTATACTCCTTTACTACATAATTACTCATCCCTTATGTATAGCTAGTATATAAACCTTAAGTAGTACACTTGTATTACCTTATGTTATTCTAGTAACAAGCTTCCCTATCTTCACTCATCTGCTACAAGGTTAACAACCTTGGGGACTGCAGTGACATTTAACTCAGACTTCTCAGACAAGTGTGAGCTTCTACTTGAGGGAGCAATCCAAAGTCTGCACAGAAGTCATTGAAACTTGTCATATACTCCTGGGCTATAGTATTGAACCTCTTCCTGAGTGGAAATAATCTGGGCCTGGTTGCGAAGTAGGGTAATGTGTTATAGTGAGATAGAATTTGTTCTAATTCTACCCGATATCTATCTGCAGATGATATCAAAGGGGACTCCTTCTCGAAGGCTCAAAGAATAGACAAAGTAATACAACTACTTTGATTATTCTAAAGTCTTACGATCAGAGGTCAATCCTCAGTTTATAACTCCTTAATGTCTTATGCAGTACTTTTAATAGTTTAGAAGCAACGTCTTAAGAGTAGAGTTTAAGAGTGTGTTTCAAGAGTTATAGATTGAGTCTCCACCTAACCAAGTAGAAACAATGGGGTCTACTGGTTAAGTTGAGGGGTTTATATACTACAATGGTGTACTATTGTATTATATTGTATTGATATGTTACTTGTCTATATATGGTATTTAAATGTGGTACAACTTCAAAGTGGTATGACTTTGAATTATGACATAAGCTGTACTATTTATATGTATTAAGTTCTAGGTAAGTCTGGCTATGTTCTAGGTCTGTCTAGATACAAGCTAGTCTTTAAAGGTGTTCTAGAACTTGTATTATCTAAGTAAATATGTGAGTTCATAACATTATCCTTTTCTATCATAGATGTCTCATTTATTTTTCTTTTTAAGAAATTTTGAAGTTTTATTTTTTATTTTATAAGTTTTTTGAGCATAACATTTTTTTATTAATTTTGTAAAAAAATTTTCTAAGTTCAAAAAGAAATTTCAAAACAAGTAAAGAAATTTTTATACAAGTACAAGATAAAATTGTAAACATATTTTGCTACTATAGTGAAGTAGCGAGGTAAAGTTCAAAAAGAATTTATTATCTACAAGTAAATTTTCAGATCATATATCCTACTGGTTCACCTGTGATGTTTGTGATTGCGTCGTCATCAAAATCAAATTCAACATCCTCTGGATAATAGCTACCCGGTTGGGGTTGATATCCATCGATGATATAAGTTGGGAGGTTTGAGGAAACTGTTGAAGGAGTTGCAGGTTGATGCAATTGTTTGAGATTTCCGATGTTGGTGGGTCTTGGTATCGGTTTCTTAATGAGTTTTGGGGCATATTTTGGCCCATTAGTGATGACAGTGGTTGGAATATGAGTGGGGGGAGTGGTGTTGGTCTTGGTGTTCTGAGTTGGATCAGAACGGGCAGAGTTGTCAATATTTCAATTGGAGGTGTCAGCATTGGGAGGTAAATTGGTGAGGGCCTTGGGGCCACAGGAGAGGGAGGTGGTAACCCCAATGAGAGGTGTACCGGTGTGGTGAAACTCCTCCTTGTGTTGGAGTTCATATAGGGCTTCTGTGGGGAGATCCTTCCGATTAACTCCCGAATAAGGATTTCGGGCACAAAATTTGGCAAAATGCCTGGGACCTTTCATTCAGCAGTGAATGCAGTAATACTTTCTGCATTGTGTCTTGAAATGGCCTACTCCAGCATATATCTCGCAGTATACGTCTCAATATTGAGACGTGATAGGGTAGTGTCAGGGAGAGGAATTAGATCCTCTATGAGTTGACAGAGTTGGTAGAGTCAGAATACTCCTGTTTGCAGGAGCCACATTTGGATGTTGGGGTAGTCGACAAGGAGTGATGGGAGTTGGAGGTGGGGAAGGTCGTCGGGAGCTTCCAGGATTCATTGCAGGTTGGTCTGCAACTTGTTTACTGAGGACCTTAGCTGGTTCCTCAGCGGGTTGTGTAATGGTCATGAGCGTTCACTCAATAGCCCTAAGATGGGGGCCCACAACAAGATTGCGAGAGAGGTCAAGGAGGTGGAGGTTGGTACTCTGGAGTGTCTGGTCGTAATTGCGCTTTGCAATTCTAAGCTCATCATAAGCAAGCTCGATCTTGTGCACTTGGTGAGAGAGTCAAGTATCCCAGCCGTAACAGGACACAAAGTTGGTGGTTGCTCGTTCAGATGAAAGAGCAGATCATAGGGCAGCATCCTGAAGTGTCAATGTCGCAACTTGACTTTGTTGTTTCTTAGAGTTCGAACCAGAGGTTCAAACTTTCAATGATTCTGTCGATGATAAGACTGGAGAAGGTGGGGGTGTAGAAGTCATGGGAAGAGGGCTTTCATGAGATGATGAGGAGAAATGGTCAGGAGTAAGAGTAGGAGTGGTTGGTTTTAAGAAAACCCTAGACATTTGGGTTGTTGGATTTTCTATGTCAAATCATGGTCTCTTTTATACTCTTCAAGTTCCTCTTTTGCATTTTCTAAGTTTACTTCTGGTTTCCATGAGTCTTCAGTTGGTCCATAGCCTTTCCATCATATGAGGTATTCTCGTTCTATTCCTGTACACTTCTTTCAGAATCTGTGTTTCAGAATTCCTTCTATTTGATATTGTTCTTCGCCTTTTATTAGGTCCAGTGGTGGGTTTTCATTGTGTTTCCCAAATATATCATTTTCTATTATCAGTGTTAGAAGAGAAGCATGGAACCTATTATGTATCTTCCACTTCTTCGGTAGTTTTAGTTCATAAGTTGTAGCAGATGTTTTATGAATGATTTCAAAAGGTCCTTCTCTTCTTTGGCTAAGTTTCTTTGATAAATAGGGTAAGGATAAGTTCTGATTATCTAACCACACTTTATCTCCGACTTTGAATGGCTTCCATGGTCGGAAACTTCTTTGTGTCATTTTTTGTCTTGTTAGTTCATGTACTTCTAAAGCCACTTCTCAGATCTTTTGTAAATAAAGGGTTGTTTCATTAATCGAAGGTACAGATGTATTTTCTTTGTCTTCTAATGTTGTAAAAGCTTTGGGGTTCATTCCATATAGAAGTTCATATGGAGAATGTATTCTTCCACTATGTGGTTTGGTATTGTGTATGAATTCTATCATTGGTAAAGCTCTTGTCCAAGAGTTTGGATTTTTCGATGTATAAGCTGCTAAATAGAATTCTATTTCTTGATTATATCTTTCAGTCATTCCATCTATTTGGGGATGATACACTGTTGAATATGCTGGTTTAATATTCAGTTTTTCATAGAGTTTTTGCATTGATTTTGCTGCAAATCTTGGGTCTCTATCTGATATTATTTTTGTTGAAGTTCTGAATTTTGAAAATATTTTCTCAAACAGTATGTCTGCTACTCCTTGAGCTGTAATATTTTTGTTTGTTTTTGTTAGTACTATCCCCTTCATAAGTCCATGGTCCACTATGGACAGGATAGTATCAAATCCATTATCTTCTGGTAAATCAGTGATTAAATCCATTGAAATTTGTGTAAATGGTTTAATTGAATTTGGTCCAGGTATTGGTTGCATCGGTGGTTTTGTTGGATGTCTATTAATTTTATATTGTTGACATATATTGCATCCTTTTATATAATTTTGAATATATGTATTCATTCCTGGCCAATATATTTCTTTGTTGAGTTTCTTGATAGTCGTAGTGATTCCTGGATGTCCAGAAGTTTCATGATTGTGTGCATTCTTTAGAATTTTCCTTTTAATTTCTGTGTTTTCTGGTATAACTATTTTATTTTGAAATAGATATAATCTATCTTGTTCTTTATATTTTGATTTGTCTAGAATTTGTGAATCATTTTGTTTTATTTCATCTTTTATTTCTTCAGTGATGAAATTTATAAAATATTCTTTTGGGATGGCTATTATGTTTTCATTATCTTTTTCATCTATTTTATAATCTGGTCTTCTGCTTAATGCATCCACTAAGACATTCTTTTGTCCTGGTAGATGTTTTATTTGATAATTGAATCTTGTCATATATAGTGTCCATCTTGCTTGTCTTCGATTAAGTTGTTGTGGAGCTTTCCATCTAGTTAGGTTTTCGTGATTGGACCATATTATAAATGGATATGGGGTTCCTTCTAAATAGTGTCTCCACTCCTTTAATGCTCTAATTATAGCAAGGAATTCTCTATTGGAGGTATGATAATTCTGTTCTGCTAGGTTTAGGGTTTGGGAATAATATGCTACAGGATGTTTATCTCCATTAGTGTCTCTTTGTAATAACACTGCTTCTGTGGCATATAAGGATGCATCACATTCTATTTCAAATGGTTTATTTTTGTCTATCATTAGAAGTATTGGTGCAGTTAGAAAGGCTTGTTTAAGCTTTTCGAATGATTTTTGTGCTTCTGATGTCCAAATAAAGTTTGTTGTTTTTCATAATAGTGCATTCATTGGTGTAGCTATTTCTGAATAATTTTTGATAAATTTTCGATAGAAATTGCAAAATCCTGTAAATTGTCAAACATTTCTTGCTGTTTTTGGTACTGGCCAATCTTTTATTCTGTCCAATTTTATTGGATCCATTTCTATTTTGTTTGGTTTTATTATTACTCCTAAATATTTGAGTTTTTGTTTCTCGAATTCGCATTTTTCTGTTTTTAGATAAAGATTATTATCTTGTAATCTTTTAAGAACTTCTTTTGTTAAGAAGTCTAGATCTTTTATATCTTTTGCATGAATAAGTATATCATCAATATACACGATTACTCCTCCTTTATCTATTAAATCTCAAAGAATAGAATCCATCATACTTTGAAAAGTTGCTAGAGAATTGATCATTCCAAAGAACATTACTGTAGGTTCGAATAATCCTTCAGTAGTTCTAAAGGCAGCTTTCCATTCATCTCCTTCATGTATTCTAATGTTATTGTATCCTAATCGTACATTTAATTTGGTAAAATATTTCGAATTTTTAAGTTTATCTATGATTTTTGAAATATTTGGAATTGGATGTGCATTTTTAATTGTATGTTTATTTAAATAAGTATAATCTTGGCATGGTCTTAAATCTGTTCCTTTCTTTGATACAAAGAAAAAGGATGATGCCATTGGTGATTGTGATTCTCGAATATATCCTTTTCTAAGATTTTCTTTAATGAATTTCTTCATGTCTTTATTTTCTCTTGGTATTAAGTGATATATTGCATGCATTTTTGATTCGAATGTGTCTTTTAATTCAATTTTATGATCCCATCTTCATTTTGGTGGCATTTTCTCAGATTTTTCTTTATTAAATACTCGTAAGTATTTGTGAAAATTTCTTGGGACTGCTTTTATTGGGTCTGATTCTCGTTTACTTTTCTTCGATTGATTGAAAAGTCTTTGTGAAATGCTTTCTTTTGTGTTGATTTCTTCTTCACTGTTTAGAATGTCTTCATCTTGTTCAATTGTATTTATGCTTTCTTCTGATAGCATTGATTCCATTGAAAGAATTTGTTCTTTGTCTCTCTATTTAAGAGTTTCTTTTTCCCAGTTTATATCGGGATTATATTTCTGTAACCAAGTTATTCCTAAGAATAATGGTTTACTTAGTATTATAATCTTGGGTTTTATTTCCATTGTTTTGCCATTTATTGTAATTTTGACTTTTGTGTATTCAACGCATTTATCTGTTGAATTTCTTGTTCCATCAGCATTTGTTATTTTAACTGGATTTTTCAGTTTAAATCTTGGTAATTTTAATTTGTTGATGAATTTTGTATCAATATAGATTCCACTAGCTCCTGAATCTATTAAAGTATTGATTCTAACTTGCTTCTGTTAGTATAAATTGTAGTTGGTGCTAATAAGCATTTAGTTCTTGATTTATGAAGATCTATTTCATTTAGATCTTCTTTTATACTTAAAAATTTTTGTCTTCATTTTCTTCTTCTTCTTCTAATTCATAGACCATTGCGTTTGGGTCTATCTTCTTCTTCTTGAAAGTTTTCTTTCCTTTAGCTCATTGTGGAGTCTTTTCAGTGCTGCTTTTGCTTGCCATAAACTTCTTTCTTCTGGCATTAAGGTAAACCTTCCTTTCCTTACAATCTCTAATGAAATGGCCTTTCTTTCGGCAGAAAAAGTATTCTCCTGCTCAGAGAGCTGCTCTTTGTTCTTCTATGAGGACGTTGTTGATGACATGTTTGAGTACTTGTTGGGATTTATTTGTGGATTTTCTTCTGATAAGTTCGAAGATTCCTTCTTTGTTAATTCCATCTAAATTATCTTCTGATCCATTATAGTCAACTTCTTCTTCTGATTCTGATTTGTCACCATTATAGAAGTCAATTGCACTAATGAATTCCATGATTCTGTCAACATCCATGTCATATTCTCCTCATTTAAATTGGTTAGCGAGGGGTTGTGACTTGATATTTTGATATTTGGGTTTGTAGTTATTTTTGTTTGATTTTCCTTTTCTGAATTTGGATTTGAAAGAAGGGATATATCACTGCTGGTCCACAATGATTCTGTAAGCTTCTCTTGCAGCATTTTTCCAATCAGTGATTGTGGTCGGATTAGCTCTGAGGGCTTCATGTCTGACTGCTGGGTCCAGTCCTTGAGTGAAGTATGCTCTGATGGCAGTGTTATCTGTAGTAAGACCTGCTTGTAATGATAAAACAGAGAATTCTGAGATGTATTTCTCGATATATTGTCTGTTTTGTTTAAGGTTTCTGAGGGCTTGTTCAGCTTCATGTGTTTGTTGAGCTGGGGCAAATCCTTGTTCCAAAGTTGTTTTGAACTCATCCCAGGTTTGTTGTGCTCCTGTTCAATGGGTTTCAATATAATCTTGTCTCCAAGCTGAAGCTGCTCCTTCAAGTAGTCCAAGGGAGTAATTGATCTTCTCTGTATTACAGGTGACTCCAAATGAATTGAAGTAGAGATCGACGCTAGATATCCAGGATCTATACTGATTTAGGTCTCCATAGTATCATTCTGGTTTTGGATATTTGAGGATATATGGTTGTTGTATAGCTGCCATGCTTTCTGTTGTTGGCGGTTGTATTGGTTGACTCAGTCCTGGTAATTGGGATCCTGTTGGAGAAGGAGTATTTCTTCTTGTCAGTTTGACAATGGGAAAACTAGGTATTCATTTGATTGGAAGGATTCCAGTGATTCATTGAGTAGTTGGCTGCTCAAGTATTGGGGTTCTTGGTCTGCTGATAAGTGGTGATAATTTTCCTCTATTCTTATCAAATTCGGGGTCTGAGTAGTCCGAATTTTCTGCTCATTCAAGTTCTTGGTAAGCTCTCATAGCAGTTGGGTCACTTCCTTTATCTCTTGGATTACTTGGTAATCTGATTGGGTTCAGCTGTGGTCGGCTGAGTAACGCTTGGTTGATATTGATGAGGTTGTCTGCTTCTTCCTGGATCACTTGGTTCAGTTCTCTAAACATAAATGGATTGAGAAGTTGAGGCAACAGGTAAAGTCGGTTTTGGTTCTTCGGGTTGAGGTACTGTAACACTAATTCCCTGACTTCTTTGAGGGTCTTTTCCCTTAGACTGTTCTTGGTCTGATCTATAAGGGGTATCTTTTCCTGATGTTCTTTCTGGAGGTAGTTGATAGGTAAGCTATTGTTGTAAACTGGCAAGTTGATTTTTCTTGAATTCTCTATATTCTTTGTTGATGATATCTTGTCTGTGACTTGATACTCTTCTTGGTTGTCCATCATATTCATATAACCAGCGGGGGTCTTGTCCTTTGTATCTTCAAACTGTTTTGTTAAGAGATGGACTGTGGAATTCTGCTTTGTTAGCTGTTTTAACAGTTTGTTAAATTTTGTTTTAATTTTTTTAAGAATGTGATTTAGTCTTGTCTTTCTTTCTTTACTTACTATTTTTGTGCTTGAACTCTTCTGAATAGCTTCTATATTCAGACATTCTGTTTTTGCACAAGGATTATTTCTTCAATCAAGACAATAACCTGAATAGTTGCCTTTCCAGGACTTAATACTATTCTAGAGCTTTGGTTGCCTCTTCTTTCCTAGAAGCCAGTCTTATGCCCAATTAAGTTGTTGTTTGCCTTGTTCTAATTCTAGAACAAGGTCTTATTAACTTTACTTCAACAACTATTCCTAGCTCTACTTCTGATTTTTATCTGATCAGGCAACAGACTCTTGTTACAGATTTAGCTCTGTTAGGCAATTGTTTATTTTATCCTAGTCTGGTCTAGACTAGTCTCCTGCTTCCTTTGGGATGTTAATCCTACTAGGTTGCTAGAATTTAGCGAACAAGAGAATGTGTAGGCTAATCCACACTAGCCCCTAATGCAAGTCTAATCTGTCATCTTCTTTTGTTTAGAACAACGAAAAGAAGTTTGCCCAATAGACTTCTATTTGAGCAGTTGTGGGCACCAAAACAGCAACAGTAACAACTCCTAGCCTCAGAGAAGGATCATTTCTACTTAATGTTATAGTGAGATAGAATTTGTTTTAATTCTACCCGATATCTATCCGCAGATGATATCAAAGGGGACTCCTTCTCGAAGGCTCAAAGAATAGACAAAGTATTACAACTACTTTGGATATTCTTAAGTCTTTACGATCAGAGGTCAATCCTCAGTTTATAACTCCTTAACGTCTTATGCAGTACTTTTAATAGTTTAGAAGCAACGTCTTAAGAGTAGAGTTTAAGAGTGTGTTTCAAGAGTTATAGATTGAGTCTCCACCTAACCAAGTAGAAACAATGGGGTCTACTGGTCAAGTTGAGGGGTTTATATACTACAACAGTGTACTATTGTATTGTACTGTATTGATATGTTACTTGTCTATATATGGTATTTAAATGTGGTACGACTTCAAAGTGGTATGACTTTGAATTATGACATAAGCTGTGCTATTTATATGTATTAAGTTCTAGGTAAGTCTGGCTATGTTCTAGGTCTGTCTAGATACAAGCTAGTCTTTAAAGGCATTCTAGAACTTGTATTATCTAAGTAAATATGTGAGTTCATAACATAAGGGCACCATGGACTACAAGCTTGTCTACAAGGGTAACAATGACTCTGAGTTGTTCCAGACCTATTCTGATGCTTCCCATGGCTCATGCAAGGCTACTAAATGTGCTACAGGTGGTTATATAACTAAAGTGAGTGGTATAGCTGTTGGGTAGTCCTCAAAGTGCCAGAGCTTTGTTACCCTGTCTTCTACTGAAGCCAAGTATGTTGCTGCTGTTGAAGGAGGCAAGGAGATTATGTAGATGAGAAACATCTTAACTGAGTTTGGCTATTCCCCTTCCCTTCCTTCCACTCTCTTTGTTGACAACAAGTCTGGGATCAGTATAGCAAAGAACCCAGAATACCATGGATGCATGAAGCACTTGGACCTGCAGTACTACTGGCTCTGGGATGCAGTGGCTGAAGACATTATCAATCCTGTATACATTCCCACTGACAAACAACTCACTGACATTCTCACCAAGACTGTCCAACTCAAAACAATCTCATTTGCTGTTCCTATGCTCGGTCTCACTCGTTAAGGACTGTCTGGATCAGGGGGGTGTGTCAGGAGTGCTCCAGACAGTGCTAGATGGACTCTCCTGAGTCAGGGCTGCAAGATTTGGTAGAACACTTGTGGAGTTGTCCAAGGAGATATGGACTTGTATATAGAAATGTGGACTTAGAGCCACAATGGACACTTTTGTGATCATGTGACTTGGTCACATGATGGTTGGACTTAGTTAGAACACCTGTGGATGCTTTCTGGCTCTTTAGCCTCTTACAACAGTCCACAGGTGAGTAGGACATTTTCTGTTTTGTACTTAGCTTCTTACAACAGTCCACAGGACTAGTGTTCAATAAAACGTGTTTTTCTCAAGATTCTCCCTATCAAGTCACATTGTTTCTTTAGTGTTAGAACCGCCAGACATTCCCCTACATGCTCCCTTTAACACATCTAACAGGCACTATCATTGTACAGTCCAAGGACTGGAAATCTAATCTTGCATCTCTTAAGAAGGCATATAGTATTATATTTTAGCTCTTTAAGTGCTTTGCCTTAGTACTTGAGCACAACAAGTCCAAGGTGTTTCACTTCTCCTGTAAGCATGTGAATAATAACCCACCCATTGACCTGGGGTTTGCCCTGTTCACTGGTGATACACCTCTGCAGTCTAAGACCTATTGGAGATACTTAGGCTTCTATTTTGACTGTGGCTTGACTTTCAAAGAGCACATTCAGTACTACTCCACCAAAGTACTCTCCATGGTCAAGGCCATGAAGATGCTTGGTAATTCCACAAGGGGCTTGAGGCCAATGCAAAAGCACCTTCTCTATTGGTCATGTGTTGTGCCTATCACAACCTATGGCTTCAAACTCTGGTTTGTCAAGGGCTCTTGCTATAAGGCAGCCCTTAAGAGCCTGAATATCATGCAACACTGGGCAGCCTTGTGGATCACAGGTTGTTAGATGTAGTCTCATCAGTCTTATAGATAGATTGGGACTTATCACTGATGGAGTTTTAGTTAGGTAATGAGTCACATGACACAGGTGGACTTGTAGCTTCCTGTGGATGCTTTGAGAGCCTTTAGTCTCTTACAATTGTCCACAGGTGAGCAAAGTATTGTAACTTCATTATTGAGTCTCTTACAGTTGTCCACAGTAATTGTGGATTTCCTCCTTTAATATTAATCCAATAGACTTCATTCCACCACTGTTAGGACCATCTCAACATTCCCTATGCGCACCTCTTTACAGTGCCATTGTCTACATATGACAGGAGGGTAGTCCTAAGGTGGGATGCCTCCCTGTCAAAAAGCCACATCAGCAGGGTGATGTATAAGGCTGAAAGGACTAGGGAGAAAGCAGAGCCCTGCCCTACCCCCACATCTGCATTGAACAGCTTGGACTTAAAAGAGTCCCAGCAATACTAGGTCTTCTGTCCTACCAAGTAGTTAGCAAAGAACCCGACCACCTCAGGAGCGAATCCTTGCTTGTGTAATATTGCAACTAGTATATCATGGTGCAACGAAGGGAAGAACTGTGCAATATCAAATGCCACCATGCTAGTCTTGAGACCTTTAGCCCAACCTGCCCTCACAATGTGGGTGAGCATCAGGCCTGCATCTTCGGTGAATTTCTAGATTACACCTCCAAGCTGG
Source organism: Calvatia gigantea (assembly GCA_025093985.1). Taxonomy (NCBI): domain Eukaryota; kingdom Fungi; phylum Basidiomycota; class Agaricomycetes; order Agaricales; family Lycoperdaceae; genus Calvatia; species Calvatia gigantea. The sequence continues at coordinate 448,732 of JACAAK010000017.1, forward strand.
TTAGGATGAAAGACCCCAAATTTGACCAAGTCAAACTGAAGCCTATTCACAATCATTTTCTCAAATAGCTTGCCAAGCATGTTGAGAAATACAATAGGCCTGAAGGCCTTGGGAGTAGAGTACACCAGCTTCCCTGGCTTAGGGATAATTACTGACATGGATTCCTTAAAGTACTCCAGCCAATACCCATGCAAAACACAAGCATTGGCCAGGTGTATAAAGACTGGCAGAGCATCACCTAGCACAATCTGTTTGAGCATCTGCCATGTAACATGGTCGGGGCCTGGAGCAGGCACCTTGGAACAAGCCAACAATGCATCAGTGAGGTCCTTGGAGGAAAATATTGTCCACACACACTTGTTAGTCTCAGCAATTTCCTCAATCTTGTCATCAAAGAACTTGCACTTTTTAGATGCCATAATACATTGAAATGCCTTCCAATCCTCAGGGTCCAAAGACTCCCTGTGGGTTCATAGGGCAAATATGCAATCCTCATCCCACCAGGGCTGAGACTTTGCTGAAATATGCACCTCCACCATGTGGCAATGCCATACAGCAGAGAACACTGACCCAATCGCCGATGCCAGAATATTAACATCCCAAGCAGACTTGAGGGGGTGATTATACAGATCATACACCCCTTCTCTGATCTCATCTAGGAACCGCAATTCTGCAGTGGCTGCCAAGTTCTTGGAAAAAGCCCAGCAGACATTAGTAATGTCCTTAGGGCAGATAAGGATCATTACTGCCAGCAGATGGTGATCCAATGGGCCAGTGAGATCTGATCTGATCTCAGGGCAAGCAATGCACCATTTAAGATCAGAAATAAAGATCAGATCAATAACTGATGGGTTCTTGGTTGGATCTCAAGGAATATGAGTAGAAGCCCAAGAGTCTGGTAACCAGATCCCTAGGCCAAGGTCATTGGCAACTTTGAGAAGCTGCTGGGCAGGTCAGTGATAGTGAGGAACAGCCTGGTCCCACTCCCTCAAATGGCAATTGAAATTGCCCCCCATGTAATACATCTGGGGTAAAGAATCCCTCTGCTCAAAGAGCATCTGGATTGCAGTGTGCTCATTATCAGAATAAACATTCATGAAGTGGCATTCACACCTGTAATTAAAGATGGTAACCACCATCACATCTCAGTAATCAATTAGGTCCCGCCACAGTAAGGGCCTGAGTTGTTTAACCTGGGTATGGACAAAAGCCATGACCTATGGCCAATCTCATTCCTCCTGACTGGAGGGTGGATGCACCATATACAACCACTCTTTTTTTTTTTTTTTAAAAATCAAGGCTTTTGCCAATTTATAATGCAGTGCCCAATCACAGTCCACATGTAGCAAAGTACAAAACCCCTCACTACAAAGTCTGATGAGTTGAAAGTAATCTTGTTGAAGGGAGCGCATAGGGGAATGTCTGGCAGTCCTAACACCAAAGAAACAATGTGACTTGATAGGGAGAATCTTGAGAAAAACATGTTTTATTGAACACCAGTCCTGTAGACTGTTGTAAGAGGCTAAGTACAAAATAGAAAATGTCCTACTCACCTGTGAACTGTTGTAAGAGGCTAAAGAGCCAGAAAGCATCCACAGGTGTTCTAACTAAGTCCAACCATCATGTGACCAAGTCACATGATCACAAAAACATCCATTATGACTCTAAGTCCATATCTCTATATACAAGTCCATATCTCTATATACAAGTCCATATTTCCTTGGACAACTCCACAAGTGTCCTACCAAACCTTGGAGCCCTGACTCAGGAGAGTCCATCTAGCACTGTCTGGAGCACTCCTGACAAATCTATCATTCAGGGACAACCCAACCCAACCCAAGTACTAATCCAGACCAGACTAGACTGCCCCCTACTTGCTAGACCTCTGGTTTCCTGAAATGTCCATCACACTGTAAAAGACCCAGTTGCCCAGGTCTTGTGGTGTACACCCAGTGACACACCACCATGAAACAGCAGTGTCCTGATCATCCTGCAAATAGTGGACCCAGTGGCAATGGTGGCCGAGTGTCTAAGAGAAGACAGGTGTAATAAGGGAAAGCTAGCACAAGAAGCCTGCACTTGGAACCACCCAACCCTCAATTTCCCAAACTAGAGGATATCCACCCAGAACAGATCTCCAGCAACCTGGTAGCAAGGGTAGAATCCTGACATGTTGAGTGCCAGGAAGGCAGCAGGCAAGACAAGCCCACCTGACTGCCTGGGGACCCCACTCCCATTTGATTATTCCTTTTGCCACCAGGCTGCCACAAGCCCACCCCAGGAAAGGAGAACTACCAGGACGAACCCAAAAGAACTCCCTAGGGACCCTACCCCTGTTTCCTTAAGACTTCCCAGCCCAGTAGGTGTAAAGAGGTGCATGTGGGAGACGTTGAGATGGTCCTAATAGCAGTGGAATGAAGTCTATTGATTGGGTATTGGAGGAGATAATCCACAATTACTGTGGACAACTGTAAAAGACTGAATAATGAGGTTACAATACTTTACTCACCTGTGGACAACTGTAAGAGACTAAAGGCTCTCAAAGTGTCCACAGGAAGCTACAAGTCCACCTGTCTCATGTGACTCATCACCTGACCAAAACTCCATCAGCTCTAAGTCCAAATCTATCTATAGGACTGATGAGACCACATCTAACACAAAGATGCAGGCCTAATGCTCACCCATATTGTGAAGGCAGGCTGGGCCAAAGGTCTCAAGACTAGCATGGTAGTGTTTGACATTGCACAGTTCTTTCCTTCATTGCACTATAACATGCTAGTTGCAATATTGTGCAAGCAAGGATTCATTCCTGAGGTGGTCAGGTTCTTTGCTAACTACTTGGTAAGACAGAAGATCCAGTACTGCTGAGACTCTTTTAAGTCCAAGCTGTTTAATGCAGATGTGGGGGTAGGGCAAGACTCTGCTCTCTCCCCAGTCCTCTCAGCCTTGTATATCACTCTGCTGATATGGCTTTTCGACAGGAAGGCATTCTGCCTTGGGACTACCCTCCTATCATATGTAGATGACGGCACTATCATCATACAGTCTAAGGACTGGAAATCCAACCTTATATCTCTTAAGGAGGTGTATGGTATTATATTTCAGCTCTTTGAGTGTTTTACCTTGGTACTTGAGCACAACAAGTCCAAGGTGTTTCATTTCTCCTGTAAGCATGGAGATAATAATCCACCCATTGACCTGGGGTTCACCCCATTCACTGGTGATACTCCTCTATGGCCCAAGACCTATTGGAGGTACTTGGGCTTTTATTTCAACTGTGACTTGACTTTCAAAAAGTACATTCAATACTACTCCACCAAAGCACTCTCCATAGTCAAGGCCATGAAGATGCTTGGTAACTCTACAAGGGACTTGAGGCCAATGCAGAAGCACCTCCTCTATCAGTCATGTATTGTGCCTATTGCAACATATGGCTTCAAACTCTAGTTTTTCAAGGGCTCTTGTTGTAAGGCAGCCCTTAAGAGTCTGAATATCATGTAATGCCAGGCAGCCCTATGGATCACAGGTGCCTTTCAGACTGCTTCTACTGGGGCTACAGAGTCATTTGCAGGCCTCATACCTATCCAGCTTCACATCAAGAAGCTTACTTTCTAGTTGAACTATAGGATTAAGACCCTGTCACTGAATTACCCTCTCAGGACTCTCATGAGCCCTGAATATTCTGGAGATACCAAGTTGTATCCCAGATCTATTGGCCTCATGTTACCTTCCATTTAAAAGAAGATAGCAGGGGCTCTTATGTAGGCTGACACCAGCCTGCCATCTCTGGTCAAGAGCTTTGCACTTATGGCATCAATCAATTGGCCTGGCTACTGCCTCATGGACCTCTACCCAGATAGGGTAAGCTTCATGGAGATGAAACTCACTGTGGAGGGCAAGGTTGACCCTGCATATATGTTTGCTCTTGATGCACATCTTTGTGACTGCAGAGAGGATTCCAGAATCATCTATATGGCAATAGATGTGAGTCTACCACTGCATAGGAAGTTCCAGGCAGTCTTGGCTACCCATGTACATTGTCAGGGTGAGTCTCTTAGGGAGATTATTCATGTGGCAGGCAGGGTTATGGCTCCAGATGCCAAGCTCATAGCCATTACGCTCAGTGTTCACTTTGTTCTTAGGCAGGGTGACATCAGGCTCATATATGTCTTTACTGATTCTATTGTGTTGGCAAAGCTTGCAGTTGATTTGTCCACTCATTCCAGGCAGATGCTGTCCCAAGGACTATATGTGGCACTTAAGTAGTGGCTCTCTGGGAATGCTCAGAAGTCCATTGAATTCCTTGCTGTCCCTTCTTCTAAGAAATGGGAGTTTTATTATGCTGTACATCAGCATGTCACCTCATTCCCTCAGGTCGCTTATGGCCTGAGATCATTCACTTCCATTGCCTGCCTCCACAAGGAAGTGGTCAATAATGTTCTAGAGAAATGGCAGCAGCTGTACTCTACTTCTTTGTATAAGGGGCATAGTAATATGGATTTGGCCTTTAAGGCTGATCCCAACACTCCAGGCAAGCCAACCTACCTTAATGGTGGGCCCTGGCTTCCTCATATTAGTAGATCTAACTCACTTTACATGAGGGCCATGCATGCTGTCACTGGTCATACACTGATTGGATTGTACAGAGTACAATTCTTTCTGAATGAAGGTGTTGGTTGTTTGTGTGGTGCTGCTCTTGAGAGGCACTACCACATTTTCATCTAGTGCCTTCTCTACAAGAGGAACTTGGATAGACCTCCTCAGACCATATGTGAGCTGATCAATTTTCTGGAGGTGAATCTGGGTGCATTCACCTTCAGACCAGATAATGCAGACATTGGGTGAGCTGGCATGCATGGGGGGTCCATGCAGGACCTCTCTTCTTCTGGCCTACTGTTAGATGTAGTCTCATCAGTCCTATAGATAAATTTGGACTTAGAGGTGACAGAGTTTTGGTCAGGTGATGAGTCACATGAGACAGGTGGACTTGTAACTTCCTGTGGACGCTTTGAGAGCCTTTAGTCTCTTACAGTTGTCCACAGGTGAGTAAAGTATTGTAACCTCATTATTCAGTTTCTTACAGTTGTCCACAGTAATTGTGGATTATCTCCTCCAATACCCAATCAATAGACTTCATTCCACTGCTATTAGGACCGTCTCAACGTCTCCCACATGCACCTCTTTACACTTTGGTGGATCTCTGGATTACACCTCCAAGCTGGTTAGGATGAAAAACCCCAAATTTGACCAAATCAAACTGGAGCCTATTCACAATCATTTTCTCAAACAGCTTGCCAAGCATGTTGAGAAGTACAATAGGCCTAAAGGCCTTGGGAGTAGAGTATGCCAGCTTCCCTGGTTTAGGGATAATCACCAACATAGATTCCTTAAAGTACTCCAGCCAGCACCCATATGAAATACAGGCATTGGCCAGATATATGAAGACTGGTAGAGCATCCCCTAGCACAATCTGTTTGAGCATCTGCCATGTAACATAGTCAGGATCCAGAGCAGACACCTTGGAGCAGGCCGACAATATGTCAGTGAGTTCCTTGGAGGAGAATGTTGTCCATACATGCCCTGGGAGGGACGGCAGTGGATTAACCACAGAAGTATCACAGCTCCTCCCAGAGGCAGAATTGTAAGTGCCATGTAGGGCTCTCCAAAGGGAGTCTATATTATGACAAGGCTATCCCTGGTATGAGATAGCCTTGCATGCAGGTAACTTGCACACCTTGACCTATTCCATCAGGTTCCACAGGCACTTGTTAGTCTCAGCAATTTCCTCAATCTTGTCATCAAAGAACTTGCACTTTTTAGATGCTATAATGCATTGAAATGCCTTCCAATCCTCAGGGTCCAAAGACTCCCTATAGGTTCATAGGGCAGATGTGCAATCCTCATCCCACCAGGGCTGAGACTTTGCTGAAATATGCACCTCCACCATGTAGTAATGCTATGCAGCAGAGAATACTGACCCAATCACTGATGCTAGGACATTAACATCCTAAGCAGACTTGAGGGGGTGATTATGCAGATCATACACCCCTTCTCTGATCTCATCCAGGAACCGCAATTCTGCAGTGGCTGCCAAGTTCTTGGAAAAGGCCCGGCAGACATTAGTGATGTCTTCAGGGCAGATAGGGATCGTTACTGCCAACAGATGGTGATCTATTTTTATTTTTATTTTTTTTTAATCATGGCTTGTGCCAATTTATAATATAGTGCCCAATCACAGTCTGTGTGTAGCAAAGTACAAATCCCCCGACTACAAAGTCCGATGAGTTAAGAGTAATCTACTTTCAGAGGCAACCTAACCCAACCCAAGTGTTAACCCAGACCAGACCAGACCACCCCTTACTTGCTAAATCCCCCGGTTTCCCAAAATGTCCATCATACTGTAGAAGACCCAGTTGCCCAGGTCTTGTGGTGTATACCCAGTAATACACTGCAGCTGGGCAGAGCACAGCAGCAGTGTTCTGACCATCCCACAAGCAGTGGGCCCAGCAACAACGGTGGCTGAGCATCCAAGAGGGGACAAGTGTAGTAAGGGGAGCTAGTGCAGAAGGCCTATGCTTGGAGCCCCCTGACCCCCAACTTCCCAGCCCAGAGGGTATCTGCCTAGAGCAAACCTGCAGCAACCCAGAAGCAAGGGTAGAAACCTGACACATCACTGGAGTTTCATGTCAGGAAAGCAGCAAGTGGGATGAGCCCACCATGCCACCTAGGGACCCCATTCCTATTATTTTAATCCTTTCACCTCCAGACTGCCACAAGCAAGCCCCAGAAAAGGAGAACTACTAGGACAAACCCAGAAGAACCCCTTAGGGACCCCACCCCTGTTTCCTTACAACTTTCCAGCCCAGTAGGCCAGAAGAGGAGAGACCCAGCATGAGCCCCCTGCATGTGCCAGCTCATCCAATGCCCACATTATCTGGTCTGAAAGCAAATGCCCCAGGATTCACTTCCAGGAAGTCAATCAGCTCACAAATAGTCTGAGAAGGTCTGTCCAGGTCCCTCCTATAGAGAGGACACTGGACAAAGATGTGATAGTGCCCCTCAAGAGAAGTGCCACACTGACAGCTAATGCTTTTATTTGGAAAGAACTGCACTCTGTATGATCCTATTAGGGCATGGCCTGTAACAATATGCATGGCCCTCACACACAGTAAGTTAGAGCTGTTAATGTGGGGCAGCCAGGGCCCACCATGAAGGTAGGTCAGCTTACCTGGAGAGTGCAGATCCACTCTGGAGGACAAATCCATGTTACTGCACCCCTTATAAGAGAGGGTAGAGTACAGCTGGTGCTATTCCTCTAGAACATTATCAACTGCTTCTTTATGGAGGCGGGCAATGGAGGTGAAAGGCCTCAGGCCATAAGTGACCTGAGGAAATGAGGTAACATGCCGATGAACAGCATGGTGAAACTCCCACTTCTCAGAGGAAGGGACAGCAAAAAATTCAATGTGCCTCTGAGGATTCCCAGAGAGCCATTGCTTCAGCACCTCTGAGGGTTCCCAGAGAGCCATTGCTTCAGTACCACACACATCCCCTAGGACAACATCTGCCAGGAGTGCATGGATGGATCAACTGCAAGCTTCACTGATGTAATAAAATCAGTAAAGATGTGAATAAGCCTGACGTCATCCTACTTAAGAGCAAAATGAATGCCAAGTGCAATAGCCATGAGCTCAGTGTCAGGCACTGTAACCCAGCCAGCCACACGAGTGATCTCCCTAAGGCACTCATGTTGGTGGTAGACATGGGCAGAAGAAACTGCCTGGAACTTGCCATGTAGTGGCAGACTCACATCTGTTACCATATGGACAATCCCGAAGTCCTCCCTGCACTCCCTAAGGTGCATGTCAAGAGCATACATGTGCGCAGGATTGGTGTTACCCTTTGTAGTGAGTTTCACCTCTATAAACACCACCCAGTCAGGGTGGCAATCCATGAGGTAGTATCCAAGTCGATTAATCGAAGCCATGGGCTCAAATTCCTCAATGAGGTTTACCAGGCTGGCATCAGCCTGGAGTAAGGAGCCCCTAGTCTTCTTGCGAACAGCAGGAGACATGAGGCCAATAGAATAGGCATGTAACTTAGCAGATCCAGAATACTCAGGGCTCATAAGGGCCCTGAGAGGATGGTTAGGTGACAGTGTCTTAATTCTATAGTCAGACCTAGTAGTAAGCTTCTGTAAGTGAAGCTGGATGGGGATGAGACCCACAAAAGACTCTATGGCCCCAGTAGGAGTAGTCCAGAAAACACCCATAATCCACAGGGCTGCCCAACACTGCATGACATTCAAGCTCTTAAGGGCCACCTTGCAGTGGGACCCCTTGAAGAACCAGAGTTTGAAGCCATATGTTGCAATTGGAATGACACATGACTGATAGAGGAGGCACTTTTGCATAGGCTTCAAGTCCCTTATACAGTAAGGGACAAAACCGTTCCAATGTTTTGAACTTTTCAGAAGATCAGCTCATAACTCAAGGACTACTGTGGCTGTGCACTTCCTAATTTAATTGTAGATAGTCCAGTATCTTATCTAATCATATGCAAAGTATGATTATGTAATCCTTTGTTTTGGGGGAGTTATTAATTAATTAATATTTTAAGTACATTGGAACAGTTTTGTCCCTCTCAAATTCTGAGCACATGACTTCGTTTATTGCAATCAAATAAATACAAATAAAATCATGTGACCATGTAGGGTGATGTATAAATGGATGTGCTTATTCTCAGGTGCAAATTAACTCCCCCACTATACCTTTACAACTATATGCGCTCTCTTTCCTCTACTCAGACCAATAGAGTCCTCTCTTACCTGGACCAAGGGAAATCTGCTCATCATATTGCTTCTATTACTGGTCTGGGAGTCAGTACTATTTCTAGGATTCACTCCAAACATAGATCAACACTTTCCAAATCTGTTGGTGGCCGCCCATCTAAACTTTCTCCCTCTGATATCCACTATTCTGTTCGCCTCATCACCTCTCGCAAGGCTGACAATGCCTCCCAAGTCACCAAATCACTTCAAAATGTTATTGCCCAGCCTGTATCCACCAAAACAGTGTGCAGGGCACTCAGAGGAGCTGGAATGAAGGCTGTAGTCAAGCGGAAACGACCTAAACTTACTGCTGTCCATAGGAGGAAAAGGTTGGAGTGGGCAGAAGCACATGTTAACTGGACCCTGGAGGACTGGAAGAGGGTTATTTGGACAGATGAGTCCAAAATCAATCGGTTTGGATCAGATGGAAGGGTTTGGGTATGGAAAAAGGCAGGAGAGGGGCTGAATGATAGATTGGTTGAGGGAACAGTCAAGTTTGGTGGAGGAAATGTGATGATCTGGGGTTGTATGCTGTGGGATGGAGTGGGGTTTGCCACTAAAATTGAAGGGAAGATGGATGCTGACCTTTATGTTCAAATTTTGGGGGATGAACTAAAGAGGAGCATCAGGTGGTATGGGAAGAATGAGGAGGATATGGTCTTCCAACAGGACAATGACCCCAAACACAAGAGCAAAAAGGCTACAAACTGGCTAGATGAGTCTGAATTGGAGGTTATGGTATGGCCCCCACAGTCTCCAGACCTTAATCCCATTGAACATCTCTGGACTCACCTCAAGAATAAGCTGGGAGAGTATGATACTCCTCCTGATAGCATGAATACCCTATGGGAGAGGATACAAAAGGAGTGGGATGACATAGAACCAGAAGTGTGTCAGAATCTGATAGAGAGTATGCCTAGGAGGGTCCAGGCAGTTTTACAGGCCAAGGGAGCTTATACCAGGTACTAGAATACCCATTTTGTATATAAATTTCAAGAGGGACAAAACTGTTCCAATGCACTTAAAATATTAATTAATTAATAACTCCCCTAAAACAAAGGATTACATAATCATACTTTGCATATGATTAGATAAGATACTGGACTATCTACAATTAAATTAGGAAGTGCACAGCCACAGTAGTCCTTGAGATATGAGCTGATCTTCTGAGAAGTTCAAAACATTGGAACGGTTTTGTCCCTTACTGTAGAGTTACCAAGCATCTTCATGGCCATAACCATGGAAATGTTAAGATAAAACAGGAGCGTCGTAGAGGCTGCCTGAGTAGCGCTAGTTGGCTTAGTGCAGGTATCACAATAAAGTGAAGGCCATTGTATTGAGGTGTAACTCGACAAGGAGAATCCTTGTCAAGTAGCTAACTATATACAACATCAAGATTTACTACAAAGTTTGGTATGAAACAGATGACATAGTGTGACATCATACATGTGTCATACATGATGTCAGTGGAGTAATGATGTCATAGATGACATCATTGATGAGAAGGGCCATAACTCCGAAATCGTCTGATTACCCACTTCTAACAGGAAATGGCTTTGGTTAAATAGTATCATATGTGCTCCTTGAAAGTAAGAGCATGATTAAAGTAAAAGCCCAAGTATCTCTAATAGGGCTTGGGCTAGAGCAGCATGTCACCAGTGAACGGGGGAAAGCCCAGGTTAATTAGCAGATTGTCATCTCTGTGCCTACAGGAGAAGTGAAATACCTCAGACTTGTTATGTTCAAGTACTAAGGTGAAGCACTCAAAGAGCCAGAAAATGATACTATATGTCTCTTTAAGAGCCATAAGGTTCGGTCCCCAATCCTTAGACTGGGCAATGATGGTTCTATCATCTATATATGATAAGAGAGTAGTCCCCAGACGGAAGGCCTCTCTATTAAAGAGCCACATAAGCAGAGCTATGTATAGGGCTGAGAGGATGGGGGAAAGGGCAGAACCCTGCCCTACCCCCACATCTGAAGGGAATAGTCTGGACTTGAAAGAATCCCAACAGTACTGGGTCTTCCGTCCTACCAAATAGTGTGCAAAGAACTTGACCAACTCTGGCATGAATCCCTGCTTGTGGAGTATTGCCACCAGCATATCATAGTGCAATGACAGGAAGAACTGTGTTATGTTAAATGCCACAACACTAGTCTGGAGGCCTTTTACCCAACCCACTCTGACAATGTGGGTGAGCATCAGGCCAGCATCTTTGGTGGATCTCTGGATAACACCTCCGAGCTGATTAAGGTGAAAGACCCCAAATTTGACAGAGTCAAACTGGAGCCTAGTTGTGATCATTTTCTCAAACAGCTTATGTTACATGTGTTACCTTACTTTGCAACTGGGCCTGGATTGTCTCCACTCAGGGAGAGGTTCAACGCTATAGCCCAGGAGTATTTGACAAGTCTCAATGACCTCTGTGCAGGCTTTGGATCACTCCCTCGAGTAGAAGCTCACACTTGCCTGAGAAGTCCAAGTTAAGTGTCACTGCAGTTCCCAAGGTTGTTAACCTTGTAGCAGACAAGTAAAGATAAGGAAGCTTGTTACTAGAATAACCTGAGGTAATACATGGGTACTACTTAAAGTTATATACTAGTTATGGATAAGAGATGGGAATTTACGTAGTAAATAGATATGAGTCAATGGGAACTACTATGGGTTAATTGGTAATATACAGAGTCATAGGGATGAGTAAGATGGAAGAGAAGAAGAGGCATAAGTCACAGGAAGATAGAGACAAGTGAATAGAAGTGGAGTCATTCAGCAATTTGGAGTATGCTCCATCTGTAGCGGCGTTGGCAGGTGATGAAGAACACCTCGCTGTGGACGTCCAAGGCGCAGCCAAATCCCTGCACAACCTGGCCTCCTGGTTCAGGTCCATGCATGCTATGCTGCTTAATGCAGAATCTACCACAGTGGTACTAGGCGCTGCCTTGGCATTTGTCCAGTCCCTGGCTAACAATGGCTGGTTGTGTTAAGCGCGGGTCATGTGGGTGAGATGACCGGAGTCTAGATGCCCAGAATGATGTGTGGATACGGACGAAGATGGACAAAGCGGGCGAACTCAGGAGGACCGTGGCTTCAATGTATGTGTTGTGCCCTCCTACTGACGGGTGGTCCTAACTTCAGAATAAGGGACGAGGGCAGAGTCAGAGGCAAAGACAGAGACAGAGACAGAGGTAGGATAGAAGTAGTGTGTCACTAAGTAGATTTCAGACTGAGGATTACAGGTGAAGTACAGTAAGGGACAAAACCGTTCCAATGTTTTGAACTTCTCAGAAGATCAGCTCATATCTCAAGGACTACTGTGGCTGTGCACTTCCTAATTTAATTGTAGATAGTCCAGTATCTTATCTAATCATATGCAAAGTATGATTATGTAATCCTTTGTTTTAGGGGAGTTATTAATTAATTAATATTTTAAGTGCATTGGAACAGTTTTGTCCCTCTTGAAATTTATATACAAAATGGGTATTCTAGTACCTGGTATAAGCTCCCTTGGCCTGTAAAACTGCCTGGACCCTCCTAGGCATACTCTCTATCAGATTCTGACACACTTCTGGTTCTATGTCATCCCACTCCTTTTGTATCCTCTCCCATAGGGTATTCATGCTATCAGGAGGAGTATCATACTCTCCCAGCTTATTCTTGAGGTGAGTCCAGAGATGTTCAATGGGATTAAGGTCTGGAGACTGTGGGGGCCATACCATAACCTCCAATTCAGACTCATCTAGCCAGTTTGTAGCCTTTTTGCTCTTGTGTTTGGGGTCATTGTCCTGTTGGAAGACCATATCCTCCTCATTCTTCCCATACCACCTGATGCTCCTCTTTAGTTCATCCCCCAAAATTTGAACATAAAGGTCAGCATCCATCTTCCCTTCAATTTTAGTGGCAAACCCCACTCCATCCCACAGCATACAACCCCAGATCATCACATTTCCTCCACCAAACTTGACTGTTCCCTCAACCAATCTATCATTCAGCCCCTCTCCTGCCTTTTTCCATACCCAAACCCTTCCATCTGATCCAAACCGATTGATTTTGGACTCATCTGTCCAAATAACCCTCTTCCAGTCCTCCAGGGTCCAGTTAACATGTGCTTCTGCCCACTCCAACCTTTTCCTCCTATGGACAGCAGTAAGTTTAGGTCGTTTCTGCTTGACTACAGCCTTCATTCCAGCTCCTCTGAGTGCCCTGCACACTGTTTTGGTGGATACAGGCTGGGCAATAACATTTTGAAGTGATTTGGTGACTTGGGAGGCATTGTCAGCCTTGCGAGAGGTGATGAGGCGAACAGAATAGTGGATATCAGAGGGAGAAAGTTTAGATGGGCAGCCACCAACAGATTTGGAAAGTGTTGATCTATGTTTGGAGCGAATCCTAGAAATAGTACTGACTCCCAGACCAGTAATAGAAGCAATATGATGAGCAGATTTCCCTTGGTCCAGGTAAGAGAGGACTCTATTGGTCTGAGTAGAGGAAAGAGAGCGCATATAGTTGTAAAGGTATAGTGGGGGAGTTAATTTGCACCTGAGAATAAGCACATCCATTTATACATCACCCTACATGGTCACATGATTTTATTTGTATTTATTTGATTGCAATAAACGAAGTCATGTGCTCAGAATTTGAGAGGGACAAAACTGTTCCAATGTACTTAAAATATTAATTAATTAATAACTCCCCCAAAACAAAGGATTACATAATCATACTTTGCATATGATTAGATAAGATACTGGACTATCTACAATTAAATTAGGAAGTGCACAGCCACAGTAGTCCTTGAGTTATGAGCTGATCTTCTGAAAAGTTCAAAACATTGGAACGGTTTTGTCCCTTACTGTAGCTATGGTTTATATACATGAGGAAGTGTGGTTCTACAAAAGGAAACTACTACGACTTCAGGTGCGGGCCAGGTATGGCCGCTAGATAAAAACACCAGGAATGCAACTAGCTAAAAGGAATAAGGTGAAACAGGAATGATATGAACGGTAAAAGGGATTGCAAGGAAAACAGGAGTAGGTATGACGACCGGAGAAATGTACAAGGAGGATAATCGGAAATTAACGTCAGACATAATAGTAAGAATGGAGAGCAGGGGAGATGGGGGAGAGCGGGTGAGAGTGAATGGTAAATAAAATATAAAGTATAGTCCGGGTAAGAGCGGGTGAAGCGGGTGAGTGCGTGTACGGGTTGTGACAGTATTCCCTCCTTAGGGCTGAGCCCTTGAGGCCATGAAGGTGTCATGGGAAATGGAGTTGAAAAATTTGATGTGGGTATAAGATCCGCACTTTTGAAAATTTTCCTTTGCTTGCCTCTTGACCTCCTACTACCACCATGCCTCCCAAGACCACTGCCCAACTACAAGCCGAACTCGAGGAGAAACGTGAACATGCCAGACTTCAGTGCGAGCAGGAGGAAGAGGACGAGTGCAGGTTGATTGCGGACCTTGCCGCTGCTGAAGCCAAAGAAAGAGTGGATAGGGAGAAGCGCGAAGAGAAGGAGAGGAAGAGGTGCGATGAGGAGAGGAAACGAGAGGAGGCGAAGAAACGTGACGAGCAGAAGAAGTGGCTTGAGGAGGCAGCACGTAAGAAAAGGGAGGAGCAAGAGGAGGAGAACGTGGAGGAATGACGATGTAGGAAGGGGAAGACCTGGGAGGAACTGGTAGCAGGTCCCAGCCGATTGAGGAAACGGCTGAGGGTGGAGGATTCGGACGAAGAGGACGATGCGCCAGGGTTGTTGGACGAGGAGGAAGAGGAGGAGGTTCAGCTGCAGGTGTGCGTTCCCATGGGTGGGGACAACCCCTGCAAGCACTGCATCGACATGGGTATCAGGTGTCAACCCAGACAGACCCGCTCCAAGTAAGTGCGGCCTCTTCCTGTTGAATATTAAGCTGAGAAATCCTTAGCCGGGTTACCACCAAATGCGCGACTTGCGTCAAGGGCAAGCGAAAGTGTGAGCCGCTGGGTGGAAGTGCCAAGGTCTCAAATCCCCATGTCCTCGCATGACATTTCGACTGATTTGCGACTGCACTTGAAGAGAACACCCTATGCCTCAACGAAATCATCGTTTTATTGCGTCAGTAGAATGCATGGATGGCACACGAGTCCCGATACCGAGAACATGATACCCGCAATTCGGCTGCGATCTTGAGGGAGACCATTGCAAATGGAGAGGAGTTCCGCGCCCTCAGCCTGGTGGTGAGTCAACGGGATCCTCAGCACACAGGAAGGACTGAACATCCAGGACAGATTGCAGAACAGCTGCCTGGTGCGGATATCTGACGGCATGTGGATGAGGCAGGTGACATCAACATCAAGGACCAGGGTGAGGGGCCGTCGCAACTGGTGTGAGAAGGGGGTGAGCAGATGGACTTGGATGAGGAAGAGAAGGGAAACAGTAGTAGTGGAGAGGAAGGAAGTGAAGAAAGTGCGGAGGAGAGCGGAGAAAAAGAAGACGGTGCAGAAGAGGGTGTGGAAGGGGGCCAGCATGAGGATTGAGGGTGTGTGGGTGAACACGGCTTTCCTCACTCCTCGTGATTTTGATGTTTAATAAAGTTGCATGTCCAATAATAATAAAAAAAGTCTGTCCATGAATAAGAGTGAAAATAAGTCCATTAAGTGTTACAAAGAACGCAAGGGACCAGGCTTAGCAGGATAAGCTGTATGGAAATCTGCCACAAGTTCAGCTGCATGCTCTAATTCAGTAGCAGGCAGCCAAGAAGACTCTTCTTCAGTATCCTCATAACCCAACCAAATGACCTTATATAATAACTTGCAGGCATGTCGACGGTCGATCTTCGAGTCAACAATGCGGGTGATTTTGTACTCTGGCTCGCCTTCAACTTCAATGGGCGGAGGAGGCAGGTCAGAGCGGCTATCAAATGGGTTAGGTGTGGCAGGTTCAAGCATCGAAACGTGGAATACTGGGTGAACGGCATGCATTGAGTCAGGTAAGTGTAGAGTATAAGAAATGGAACTGGGTTGAGCGATAATCTCATAAGGACCCAAATACTTTTCCGAGAGTTTCTTTGACGGTCGAGTCATGCGGAAGAACTGCGCCTTAACGAAGACCTTTTGCCCAACTGTGAAGTTAGGTGTGGGTGTCTGGCAGGTATCAGCGGATGACTGGTACCGTTCTTGAGCTTGCTTGATCTCGGATTTGAGTACTGTGTGGAGTTCATCAAGGTTGACGACGAATTGATGTGCACGTGCGGATACCAAGTCGCGTTCTGGGTAGACTGTGATGTTGGGATGATAGCCTTTATTAGCGAAGAATGGGGAGACACCAGTAGTGGCACTAGGAGCATTGTTATAGGCAAACTCAGCTAGTGGCAGTAACTCAGCCCAGTTGTCCTGCTGGTAGTTGCAGTAGACACAGAGGTATTGCTTGAGAGTCTGGTTAGTCTGTTCAGTTTGTCTGTCACCCTCAGGGTGATACCCGGAGGTGAAGTGTAACTTCATGTCCAGTGCTTGTCCAAGCGAGCGGAAGAAGTGCGAAACGAATTCGGAGCCGCGATCGGACGTAACATGTTCGGGAACGCCATGTTTCAAGAATACATGAATGACAAATAGGCAGGCGAGTTTGGCCGAGGTGATGGTGTCGTGAGTGGAAATGAACAAAGATTGCTTGGTAAGGCAATCAACGATAACAAGGATAGTGTCGTAGCCGGAAGATGTGGGAAGTTTCTCAATGAAGTCCATAGAGATAGAGTTCCATGGCCGTTCAGGAATGGGGAGCTGCTTGAGGTTTCCATAAGGTCGGTGTCATTGTGGCTTAGAGCGCATGCAGGTGATGCAGGATTTGTAGAAATCTTTGACTGTCGTGCGGATTTCGGGCCAAGTGTAATCACGTCGGACTAACTCCAGAGTCTTGTTCTGACCGAAGTGTCCAGAAAGGATGTGATCATGCTTGTACTGTAGAACGCAAAGTCAAAGATTGTCAACATTGGGAACATAGATCCTGTCGTCAAGGTGGAGAAAACCGGACGAATCTACAATCCAGCGTCCTTCGGGTTTGGCTAGGTGTTGAGCCACAGTCGGGTCTTGCGGAAGAGATGAAAGGATGTCGGAATGCAGTTGATCAAGGTCAATGATCGTGGCTGCGCGAAGGGAAGGGGTATAAAGATAAGTAGCACGGACAGAGGCTGCGAGTTGTTCATGAGTAAAGACTGGACAGAAGTTGTGAGGATTGACCGTAGTGTAGCCATTATTCCCCCCTTTAGGGTAGACATCCCATTGTCTAGTTAAAGCGTCGGGCTTCGTACCAAGTCGGCCAGGGCGAAAGCGGATGGTGAGATTGAACTGTGACAAGAATTTGGACCAGCGAGCTTGATGGCGGGTGAAGATTTTAGTGGTGCAGAAGTATTCCAGATTCTTATGATCAGTGACCACGTCAATGGGAAGGGGAGCACCTTCAAGATAATGCTGCCAGATCCTAAAGGCTTCAAAGATAGCCAGTAGTTCCTTGTCATGTGTGTCGTAGTTCGACTCGGCCGAAGTGAATGTGCGGGAATGGAAAGCCATGGGGTGAACTTCACCATCCTCAGTGACGATAGAGAGGATGGCGGCTAGCGCGTAGTCAGATGCGTCTGTCTCGACAATGATTTGAGCATCAGGGATCCAGTGGGTCAGGATAGGAGCAGAGGTGAAAGCGTCCTTCAATGATTGGAAAGCCTCTTGACATTTATCATTGAAGTTCCAAGGAATACCCTTGCAGGTAAGGCGGGTGAGAGGAACTACAATGTCAGAGTAGTTATAAATGAAGCGACGATAGAAATTGGCGAAACCTAAGAAGGACTGTATGTCCTTGATCTTCTTCAGTTCTGGCCAGTCTTGGATAATCTTGACCTTGTCCTCAGACATCTTGAGACCATCAGGGGAAAGAACGTAACCAAGATATTCAACCATGTCAGACTCGAATTCGCACTTATCTGCGCAGGCATAGAGACCGTTCTGCCTAAGCCGCTTGAGAACCTCGCGGACTTGCTTGTGGTGTATGCTGATGTCGTCGGAATAGATGAGTATGTCGTCAAGATAGACTGTAACACAGACATCTAAGAGATCTTTGAAGATGTCATTCATGAACCGCTGGAAGGCGGCAGGTGCATTGGTAAGGCCGAAAGGCATAACGAGCCACTTGAACGATCTGTAGCAGGTTCGGAAGGCCGTTTTCCATTCGTCACCTTCTGCAATGCGGACAAGGTGATAAGCGTGGCATAGGTCAATCTTGGTATAGATGCGGGCTTTGCGGGGCGAATCGAGTAGGTCGGATATGAGAGGAAGGGGGTAGCGATCCTTCTTGGTAATGCAGTTGAGACCTCGGAAATCGACGCATAAATGGAGTGAACCATCCTTTTTCTTGACAAAGAGGACAGGGGCTCCGTGAGGGGAGTTGGAGGGGCGGATGAATCCGATAGCAAGGTTTTCATCAATGAATTTGCGTAGAGCCTCTAGTTCAACCTGAGATAGGGAATAGATGGTACCAACTGGTGGTTGGCCACCTTCTTCGAGATTGATCTGAAGGTCGTATGGCCGATGCGGGGCAAGCTTGTCAGCCTTCATTTTACTGAAGACGTCAGCAAAATCGTGGTACTCTTCTGGAATATGGGACCAGTCGTCCTGAGGCTCCTCAACAGAGGTGGAGGAAGCTATTATAGATGGGTCGTTGAAATTGAGGCTATACTGAACTGAACCAGGGAGGCGAGAGGCACGGAGGAAGGCAGTGGCATTAACCAGTGAGACGTGCGGACGAGCTGCGTCAACCGTGCCCATAACAGAAGTGGCAGAAGAAGCAAATGGTGAAGACTGTGAGGTGACAGATGGGGCGGCTGAAGCGGACACCACAGAGGATGCAGGTGCGACTGGAATGGACGCACTGCAAGCAGAAGTGGCAGGAAGTTCAGGCTGAAGCAGTCGGAAAGTGATATGGCCCAGAACTCAGTCAATCGACGGATTGTAGTAGTTGAGCCAGTTATATCCAAGAACCACAGAACAAGAAGAGTCAAGCCAGGTGATGTAAAAGTCCAGAGTCATAGATTCACCACAGTCAAAGGTAACAGGAAGCTTCACTAGTTCAGTAATGTACGCATTAGATGAGCCATCAAAGAGACGAAGTTCAATAGGAGGAATGGGCGTGGTCGGGAGATCATACGAATGTACAAAGTCAGAGTCCACGAAGCAATGGGTAGACCCACTATCAAATTCACTGACTCTATTGCGTCAGCGAAGCTCGCAGTTGATCCGTCTACACATTCTGGGCAGATGCTGTCCCAAGGGGTGTGTGTGGCGCTTAAACAATGGCTCTCTGGGGATCCCCGGAGAGGCATTAAATTCCTCGCTGTCCCTTCTTCCAAGAAGTGGGAGTTCCACCATGCTGTTCACCGGCATGTTACCTCGTTCCCTCAGGTTGCTTATGGTCTGAGGCCGTTCACTTCCATCGCCCGCCTGCGTAAAGAGGCAGTTGACGATGTTCTGGAGTCATGGCGTCAGCTGTACTCTACCTCTTCTTACAAGGGGCATAGTAATATGGACCTTGCCTCCGGGGCAGATCCATCTATTCCGGGGAAGCTGACCTACCTTTCCGGTGGGCCATGGCTCCCTCACGTTAGCGGCTCTAACTCGCTTTGTACGAGGGCCGTGCGTGCCGTCACAGGTCATGCTCCGATTGGGTCATACCGTGTACGATTCTTTCCTACTGAAAGCATTGGCTGTTCGTGTGGTGCCGCTCTCGAGGGGCGCTATCACATATTTGTCAGGTGTCCCAAACACAAGAGGGAGCTTGACAGACCTCCTCAGACCATTCATGAGCTGATAGACTTCCTGAACGTGAACCCCGGGGCATTTGCGTTCAGACCAGACAATGCTGGGATTGGTTGAGCTGGCGCGCGGGGGGGGGTCCCTGCGGTGTCGCTGGTCTTCTGACCTACTAGGTGGAGAAGTCGCAAGGCAACAGGGGTTGGGTCCCTGGGGGGTGCTTCTGGCCTCGGCTGGTGGTGCTCCTTTCCTGGGCCTGGTTAGGGGCTTCGCGGGGGGCGGAGGCGTAAAACAACGGGGGTGGGGTCCCCGGGTGGCAGTGCGGGTTCGTCCTGCTAAGCTGCTTTCTTGGGCACCATCTAGGCAGCGCTTCAAGTTGCTACCCTGCTCGCTGTGTTGTTCTGGATCAGGACTAGGCTGATACCCTTTCACTTGGGAAGTTGGGGGTAAGGTGGCTCCAAGCGGGGGCTCCTTGCACTGGCCCTCCTGACTACATCTGTCCCCTCTCGGGCGCTCGGCTGCCGCTGCCGCTGGGCCCGCCGCTTGTGGAATGATCAGGGCACCGCCGCAACGCGGCAGTGCGTCACTGGGTGTACACCACAAGACCTGGGCAACTGGGTCTTCTTCAGTGTGATGGGCATGTCGGGCGACCGGGGGATTTAGCAAGTAGGGGGGGGTCTGGTTTGGTCTGGGTGGGCATTGCGCCTGGCTTGGGTTGGGTTGGGCTCCTTCTAAACAGTAGATTACTCTTAACTCATCGGACTTTGTAGTTGGGGCTTTGTACTTAGCTACACGCGGACTGTGATTGGGCACCGCGTTATAAATTGGCGCAAGCCATGAATTTAAAAAAAAAAAAATAGACCCACTATCAACAAGAGCCTTGAAGCGAATGAGATCAGATGAAGCGGATGAAGAAACAGAAGGGGAAGTGAGATAGAGCTGCAGGGAATTGGGGTTAGAAAGAGTGGAAGCATTGAGTCGAAAACACTCTGTGGCACAGGTGAGTTCAACACGGTCCTCAGCCTGTGCAGAGTCCTGAGGACCGCCACTCATTTTTCCGAGCTCTTTTCAGAGCTCTCCCCAACCACTTCGGCCTTGCGGGCGACAGCCTTTGCAGTCGAAGCGGCTTTCTTCCTACACTTGCTAACCTTGTGGCCGGCGTTGCCACAGAACAGGCAGAGGTTGTTGTCGAGGCGGTGCTTGCGTTCTTCGGTAGTCAGCTTGCTGTCCTTGCCAAGTTTGTCGGATAAGTCAGGTTTAGCGGGGGAGGATGATTTGGCGGGTGTGGAGGAGGATGGGGTAGTGTTGGCGGGTTTGTTCGAGGTGTTGCCCTTGCTGCTGCTGTGGTTGGGCTTGTTGCTGTTGCTGTTGTTGTTGTTGTTGTTGCTGTTGTTGCTGTTGTTGTTGCTGCTGCTGGCCTTGTTCAAGGAAGGTCCAGGGTTGTTACCCGACTTCCTGTTGAGAGAAGCGGATGCTGATTTGGCCACTTCCTTTGCACGGGTCTTCTCACATTGATGTTCCCAATAGCGATTATCGAGGATGATGGCTGCTTCACGCATTTTGTTGAACGAGGTGGGCTTGCCATTGGGGCGAGAAGAGAGGGCGTCTTGGAGACGATCAGGGAGGCCTTTGTAGTAGCGGTAGCAGAGGACGTCATTGCCCCATTGAAGTTGGGACAAGAGCCGCATGAATTCGATGTTATAGATGGTGATCTTCTCACCGTGCTTCATCTTCAGATTCTCCAGGAGTTCGGCCGATTCGCCCTTCAGGTCAGCTACACTGAAGTTGGTCTTGAGCTCAGTGGTGAACTCATCCTAGTCGGTGGACCAGGCATGGAATATGCCTTGAGTCTCTTCCTGGTCAATGCCAGTTTCAAACCAGCAAAGAGCGATGTCAGTGAGGAAGGTGAGGGCAAAGTTGACCTTGGTGGTATCAGATGTGAATTGTGTAGGGTTGGCGCGGAAGTAGAGTTGACATTGGAAAAGGAAGCGAGGAAGGTCATCGGGGTTGGCACCGCTGAATGGTTCAGGTTCGTGGGCCTTAGTACGGGGAGGTCGAGGAGGCTGGGGCGGCTGAGAGCGGGCATGATCGTCTATGGCGTTAGCGAGGGATCTAATAGCACGGGCCAGAGGGCGATCAAGTCCCCGACGGCCGCGCGGCTCACTAGTGCTTGTTTTATTATCACCATCGTCATCATCATCCGATGGTTCCTCGGGTTCGTCATCGCCTCCAGGCCTATCGCCTCCACCATTATCAGGATTGGGGTAAGGGTAATCGGCATATTCTAGACCATCGTTCTGGTCATTGCCATAGTTGTCTTCATCATTAATACCATAGTCACCACCACCAGGGTAGCTAGGATCTCCAGGTGGGACTGTGCCACCTACGCTGTTTCCACTATTCAGGCCCTGATGTGGGCCAGAGCTATGTTCGGGAAGTTCCTCCCAGATTGGCTCTGCGAAGGGGTTAGGGGAGTTTTGCAGGAAGTCACCTGGAACGGATAGGTGGGACTGTTTTGATCTCTGAGTTCTGGGGGTGGATTGGATTGATGAAGGGGTTTGTTTAGGATTGTTGCGAAGGGACCGATGAACAGTTGCGCCAGTCTTAGTTCTGACAAATGTAGCCATAGTAAGTGAAGGAATAGAAATTGACAGCAGGAGTTGGGAGTCTGAAATACTGTTAAGCACGGGTCACACAGGTGAGACGACCGGAGTCTAGACACCCGGAATGATGTGTGGATGTGGACGAAGATGGATGAAGCGGGCAAACTCGGGAGGACTGTGGCTTCAACGTATGTGTTGCACCCTCCTGCCGACGGGTGGTCCTAACTTCAGAATAAGGGACGAGGGCAGAGTCAGAGGTGGAGACAGAGACAGAGATAGAGGTAGAATAGAAGTAGCATGTCGCTAAGTAGATTTCAGACTGAGGATTACAGGCGAAGTAGCTACGGTTTATATACGCAAGGAAGTGTGGTTCTACAAAAGGAAACTACTATGACTTCAGGTGCGGGCCAGGTATGGCCGCTAGATAAAAACACCAGGAATGCAACTAGCTAAAAGGAATAAGGTGAAACAGGAACGATATGAACGGTAAAAGGGATTGCAAGGGAAACAGGAGTAGGTATGACGACCGGAGAAATGTACAAGGAGGATAATCGGAAATTAATGTCAGACATAATAGTAAGAATGGAGAGCGGGGGAGACGGGGGAGGGTGGGTGAGAGTGAATGGTAAATAAAATATAAAGTATAGTCCGGGTAAGAGCAGGTGAAGCGGGTGAGCGCATGTACGGGTTGTGACAGGTTGGATTGCTCTCCAACTGGTCAATTTAATCCGAGTTGGCTTGGGGGTCATGCTGTGGCCAACATCGCCTCTCGCTATGCTCAACCCCTGCCAGCCAGGAGAGCTACTCCTCCGCCCCAGCCGTCTGGCTCAGGCGATGTTGACGCTGACATGGGAGGCTCCACGCCTAGATCAGGTAGATCAAAGCCAGCTAGAGCTCCCGTGTCGCCACCTCCGGTTCAGCCCATCCGTCCTGCTCATCGTGAGTGGGACCTTGTCAAGTCAATCTGAAAGAACACAGAGGCGAAATGCCTTGCCCTGCAGCAACAGCGGAGGAGCGCCCAAGTCCAACCCAGACCAGTGCGCCCTCTTAACATCACCAAGAAGAAGAAGGCGATGCCGTCCTCGTATGCGCAGATGCTCTCTTCCTCTGGTAAGGGCAAGTCCACCCAGATCCCTGTGGTCACGGCTGTGTGTGTCGCGCAGTCCTTCCCAGAGCTTGAACCTAAGCAAGTCGTTGCAATGGCTCGCAAAGCAGAACCTTCAACGCAAGGCAAGTCCAAGTGTCCTGACAATGTCACGGCTGGTCCCAACCGTCAACAACTTCTCATGACAGCGGTGGCCGTCCCGGAAGGCTCCCCCCACCCTCAAACCAACCACTTTGTTGAGGTTATCAACAGAGGTCTTGTCTAGGCTCGTGTCCGATGTTGGATCAAGTTTGTCCAATCGAGCACGGCTAACTCGTGGTCCCTGCTCACCAACTTTGCTCCCACTCCGAAGGATGTCGCTATCATTGATGAGTGGGCCCACAAGGTGGTTGCTGAGGGCATTAAGCTCCAGCTCTGCGTCCCCGACTCCACATCCTATATCAGGATTGTGGACATCCCATTCATCAACGAGCTGGGCTGCAAGGCCATGTCCGTCAAACGCCTCCTGGGTCACCTCTCAAAGTCCCCCCATTGTGAGGACTTTGCTATGCTGTCCCATACCCTGTGCATTTTGTGCAATTCCACCAGCTCTGACATGTGCACAGCCTGGCTTGACCTAGCCAACTCCAAGACCGGCACTCGGATGAAGCGCCTTGTGGGGTGCACTGTCCAGATTGGAACGCACTTCTGCTGTGTGCAGCAGGCCTCTGCCCATACTGGGGTTCCCTGGTGTCAGCATTGCTGGTACTGGGGCCACCCCACTGCTATCTGTTGATCTCGGTCGAACAGGTGCCCCATCTGCACTGGGCCTCACACCTCTGAGAACTACCACACTGTCACCGGCTGTTGTCATCCCAAGGATCTCAACAAGGCTACCCCTGCGGGACAACTGTGTCCCCACAAATTCAAGTGTCTTAACTGTGGCGGTGAACACTGCGCTGACTCCCATTCATGCCAGCTTTGGCGCACTGGTATGAGGCCGAGTGGATCAAAGAGCACTATAGAAAGGTGAGTGAATGCTGTCTATCTAGGATAGCGTTATGATCCACTGATAACAATTCAGCATCCACGCAATGAACCCTGAACCTGACGAGTTGAAGCGTTTCGTAAAGGGTAGATTACGTATATTGTCTTTTAATGTAGCGAAAAACTATGCATTATTAGACACCTTGCTAGAATCTGAGAAAGATAACTTCGACATTGTATTCGTCCAGGAACCTCCCTGGTGAGCGATCAGGTCCACCCCCTCGATGCTTGATGCCGAGGGTGAGCCCGTCATTGGAGCACCTAAGCACCCTGAGTAGTTGTACATGGTGAGGCCAGCCTCCTCTGTAGAGGAACGAGATCAACCCCATGTTATGGCGTATGTCCACATACAGATCAAGAGACTGAGGCCCTCACTGAGGCGGGACCTCATTGATCACCAGGATGTGATGGTTGTAACCATCTTCAATCACGGCTGCGAATGCCATTTCATGAATGTTTATTCTGACAATGAGCACACTGCAATCAGGCTTCTCTATGAGAAGCGCGATTCTTTACCCCAGATGCATTACATGGGAGGCGATTTTAATTGCCATTCACGTGAGTGGGACAATAGTGTTCTGCATCACCACCGACCCACCCAGCAACTCTTGAAAGCTGCCGATAACCTCGGCCTTGGGATCTGGTTGCCAGATTCTAGGGCTTCTACACATGTACCTTGAGATCCGACCAAACACCAATCGGTGATTGATCTGATCTTTATTTCCGATCTTAGGTGGCACATCGCGCATCCCCAGATCAGATCGGATCTGACAGGCCCATCGAACCATCATCCGCTGTCTGTCGTGATCCCTATCCGCCCTGAAGACATCACAAATGTCAGAAGGGCATTTTCCAAGAACTCAGCAGCAACTGCAGAATTGCAGTTCCTGGATGAGATCAGAGAAGGGGTGTATGGTCTTTGGGATCATCCCCTTAATTCAGCATGGGATGTTAATGTCCTGGCATCAGCTATTGGGTCAGTGTTCTCTGCAGCGTGGCACCGCCATACTGTGGAGGTGCACATATCTGCAAAGTCTCAGCCATGGTGGGATGAGGATTGCAACGTCGCCCTGCAGGCCCACAGGGACTCTTTGGACCCTGCGGACTGGAAGGCATTTCAACGCGTTGTAGTGTCTAAGAAGTGCAAATTCTTCGATGAGAAGATCGAGGAGATTGCTGAGACCAACAAGTGCCCTTGGGACCTTATGGAATGGATTAAAGCATGCAAGTTGCCTGCATGTGAGGCTATCTCCTACCAAGGGGAGCCTTGTCACACTATGGACTCCCTATGGGAGGCCCTTCACGGTACCTACAACTCCGCCTCTGGGCATGAGTGTGATACCCCCGTTATTGATCCACTCCCTGCACTTCCGCAATGGGGGTGGGTTGACTTCTCAGACAAGAAGCTGGTGGACACACTGTCTGCCTGCTCCAAAGTCTCTGCTCCAGGCCCTGACCACATTACATGGAGGATGCTCAAACAGATTGTGCTTGGGGATGCCCTGCCAATTTTCATATGTCTAGCTAGTGCCTGTATTCGTCTAGGCTGCTGGCCAGAGTATTTCAAAGAATCTATGTTGGTTATTATCCCTAAGCCGGGTAAGCCTGCATACTCTACGCCCAAGGCCTTCTGGCCTATAGTTCTTCTCAACACACTGGGTAAGCTGTTTGAGAAAATGATTGCAACTAGGCTCCAGTTTGACTCTGTCAAATTTGGGGTCTTTCACCCTAATCAGCTCGGAGGTGTGATCCAATGGTCCACTGAAGATGCTGGCCTAATGCTGACCCACATCGTAAGAGCGGGTTGGGCTAAGGGCCTCAGGACTAGCATTGTGGCATTCGACATAGTGCAGTTCTTCCTGTCATTGCACCATGATATGCTGGTTGCAATACTCTGCAAGCAAGGATTTGCCCCTGAGTTGGTTGAGTTCTTTGTGCACTACTTGGTAGGATGGAAGACCCAGTATTGCTGGAATTCTTTCAAGTCCAAGCCGTTTCCATCGGATGTGGGGGTAGGGCAGGGCTCTGCCCTCTCCCCCGTCCTATCAGCCTTATACATAGCTCTGCTAATGTGGCTTTTCAACAGGGAGGCATTACACTTAGGGATGACCCTTCTGTCATATGTCGATGATGGTACCATCATTGCCCAGTCTAAGGACTGGAAGTCCAACCTTGTGGCTCTTAAGGAGGCATATGGTATTATATTCAGGCTCTTTGAGCGCTTTGCCTTGGTACTTGAACATGACAAGTCTGAGGTCTTTCACTTCTCCCACAAGCATGGGGATGATAATCCACTGATTGACCTGGGCTTTGCCCTGTTCACTGGTGATACACCACTTCAACCCAAGCCCTATTGGAGGTATTTGGGTTTCTACTTTGACTGTGCCCTTATGTTCAAGGAGCATGTTTGCTATTATTCTACCAAGGCACTTTCTACAGTGAAAGCCATGAAAATGCTTGGTAACTCTATGAGGGGCTTGCGGCCTATGCAGAAGCACCTCCTCTATCGGTTGTGTGTTGTGCCCATTGCGACGTACGGCTTCAAACTCTGGTTCTTCAGGGGCTCCTGCTGCAAGGCGGCCCTTAAGAGCCTGAATGTCATGCAGAGACAGGCGGCCCTGTGGATTACAGGTGTATTCTGGACTGCTCCTACTGGGGCTGCAGAGTCATTCACGGGTCTCATACCTATCCAGCTTCATATACAGAAGCTTGCTGTCAGGTCAGACTACAGGATTAAGACCCTGTCACCTAATCATCCACTTAGAGCCCTTATGAGCCCTGAGTATTCTGGGTCTGCTAGGCTGCATGCCCACTCTATCGGTCTTATGTCTCCTGCGATTCGCAAGAAGACTAAAGGCTCCTTAATCCAGGCTGATTCCAACCTGGTGAACCTCGTCGAGGAATTTGAGCCTATGGCCTCAATTAATCGGCCCAGATACTACCTGATGGACTGCCACTCTGACCAGGTGTCGTTCATGGAGGTGAAGCTCAATGTGGAGGGTAATACTGACCCCGTGCATATATATGCTCTCAACGCGCGCCTTAGGGAGTGCAGGGAGGATCTCGGGATTGTCCACATAGTGATGGACGCAAGTCTTCCGCTTCATGGCAAGTTCCAGGCAGTTTCATCTGCCCATGTCTATCGCCAATGCGAGTGTCTCTGTGAGATCACCCATGTGGCAGGCCGAGTTACAGCACCTGATGCTGAGCTCATGGCCGTCACGCTTGGCGTTCATTTTGCTCTCAAGCAGGATGATGTCAGGCTCATACACGTCTTCACCAATTCTATTGCATCGGCGAAGCTCGCAGTTGATCTGTCCATGCACTCCGGGCAGATGCTGTCCCAGGGAGTGTGTGTGGTGCTTAAACGATGGCTCTCTGGGGATCCCTGGAGAGGCATTGAATTCCTCGCTGTCCCTTCTTCCGAGAAATGGGAGTTCCACCATGCTGTGCACTGGCATGTCACCTCGTTCCCTCAGGTCGCTTATGGCCTGAGGCCGTTCACTTCTATTGCCCGCCTGTGCAAAGAGGCGGTCAATGATGTTCTGGAGTCATGGCGTCAGCTATACTCTACCTCTTCTTACAAGGGGCATAGCAACATGGATCTCACCTCCGGGACAGATCTGTCTATTCCGGGGAAGCCGACCTACCTTTCTGGTGGGCCCTGGCTCCCTTATGTTAGTGGCTCTAACTCGCTATGTGCGAGGGCCATGCGTGCCATCACAGGTCATGCTCCGATTGGGTCGTACCAGGTATGATTCTTTCCTAATGAAAGCGTTGGCTGTTCATGTGGTGCCACTCTCGAGGGGCACTATCACATATTTGTTAGGTGTCCCAACCATAAAAGGGACCTTGACAGACCTCCTCAGACTATTCATGAGCTGATTGATTTTCTGAATGCAAACCCAGGGGCTTTTGCATTCAGACCGGATGATGCTGGGATCGGCTGAGCTGGCACTCTTGAGGGGCGCTATCACATTTTCGTCAGGTGTCCCAATCACAAAAGGGAACTTGACAGACCTCCTCAGACCATTCGTGAGCTGATAGACTTCCTGAATGCAAACCCGGGGGCTTTTGCGTTCAGACCAGATGATGCTGGGATCGGTTGAGCTGGCGCGCGTGGGGGGCTCCTGCGGGGTCGCTGGTCTTCTGGCCTACTAGGTGGAGAAGTTGTAAGGCAACAGGGGTGGGGTCCCTGGGGGGTGCTTCTGGCCTTGGCTAGTGGTGCTCCTTTCCTGGGCCTGATTGGGGGCTTCGCGGGGGGCGAAGGCGTTAAATAACGGGGGTGGGGTCCCCAGGTGGCGGTGCGGGTTCGTCCTGCTCAGCTGCTTTCTTGGGCACCGTCTAGGCGGCGCTTCGAGTTGCTACCCTGCTCACTGTGTTGTTCTGGGTCAGGGCTGGGCTGATACCCTTTCACTTGGGAAGTTGGGGGTAAGGCGGCTCCAAGCGGGGGCTCCTTGCGCTGGCTCTCCTGACTACACCTGTCCCCCTGAGGGCACTCGGCCGCCGTTGCTGCTGGGTCCGCCTCTTGAGGGATGGTCAGGGCACTGCCGCCTTGTGGCGATGCGTCACTGGGTGTACACCACAAGACCTGGGCAACTGGGTCTTCTTCAGTGTGATGGGCATTTCGGGCGACCGGGGGATTTGGCAAGTAGGGGGTGGTCTGGTCTGGTCTGGGTTAGCGCTTGGGTTGGGTTGGGCTGCTTCTGAACAGTAGATTACTCTCAACTCATCGGACTTTGTAGTTGGGGCTTTGTACTTAGCTACACGCGGACTGCGATCGGGCACCGCGTTATAAATTGGCGCAAGCCATGATTTAAAAAAAAAAAAAAAAAAAAAAACCACACAAACAGCCAATGCTTTCGTTAGGAAAGAATTGTACCTGGTACGACCCAATCAGAGCATGACCTATGACAGCATGCACGGCCCTCGCACATAGTGAGTTAGAGCTGCTAACATGAGGGAGCCAGGGCCCACCGGAAAGGTAGGTCGGCTTCCCCGGAATAGATGGGTCCACCCCAGAGGCAAGATCCATGTTGCTACGCCCCTTGTAAGAAGAGGTAGAGTACAGCTGACACCATGACTCCAGAACATCATTGACCGCCTCTTTGCGCAGGCAGGCAATGGAAGTGAATGGCCTCAGGCCATAGGCGACCTGAGGGAACGAGGTGACATGCCAGTGCACAGCATGGTGAAACTCCCACTTCTCAGAAGAAGGGACAGCGAGGAATTTAATGCCTCTCCAGGGATCCCCAGAGAGCCATCGTTTAAGCGCCACACACACCCCTTGGGACAGCATCTGCCTGGAATGTGTAGACAGATTTCGCGGGTCTCATACCTATCCAGCTTCATATACAGAAGCTTGCTGTCAGGTCGGACTACAGGATTAAGACACTGTCACCTAACCATCCTCTCAGGGCCCTTATGAGCCCTGAATACTCTGGGTCTGCTAAATTGCACACTCGTTCTATCGGCCTTATGTCTCCTGCGATCCGCAAGAAGACTAAGGGCTCCTTAATCCAGGCTGATGCCAGCCTGGTGAACCTCGTCGAGGAATTTGAGCCTATGGCTTCAATTAATCGACCCGGGTACCGCCTGATGGACTGCCACCCTGAGCAGGTGTCGTTCATGGAGGTGAAGCTCAATGCGGAGGGTAATACCGACCCCGAGCATATGTATGCTCTCAATGCGCGCCTTAGGGAGTGCAGGGAGGATCTCGGGATTGTCCATATGGCGACGGACGCAAGTCTGCCGCTCCATGGCAAGTTCCAGGCAGTTTCGTCTGCCCATTTTTTTTTTTTTTTTTTTTTTAAATCATGGCTTGCGCCAATTTATATCGCGGTGCCCGATCGCAGTCCGCGTGTAGCTAAGTACAAAGCCCCAACTACAAAGTCCGATGAGTTAAGAGTAATCTACTGTTCGGAAACGACCCAACCCAACCCAAGCGCTAACCCAGACCAGACCGGACCATCCCTACTTGCCAAATCCCCCGGTCCCCCGAAATGCCCATCACATTGAAGAAGACCCAGTTGCCCAGGTCTTGTGGTGTACACCCAGTGACGCATCGCCGCAAAGCGGCGGTGCCCTGATCATCCCTCGAGAGGCGGACCCAGCAGCAACGGCGGCCGAGTGCCCTCAGGGGGACAGGTGTAGTCAGGAGATCCAGCGCAAGGAGCCCCCGCTTGGAGCCACCTTACCCCCAGCTTCCCAAGTGAGAGGGTATCAGCCCAGTCCCGACCCAGAACAACACAGCAGACAGGGTAGCAACTCGAAGCGCCGCCTAGACGGTGCCCAAGAAAGCAACTTAGCAGGACGAACCCGCACCGCCACCCGGGGACCCCACCCCCGTTATTTTACGCCTCCGCCCGCTACGAAGCCCCCAGCCAGGCCCGGGAAAGGGGCACCACTAGCCGAGGCCAGAAGCACCCCCCAGGGACCCCACCCCTGTTGCCTTACAACTTCCCCCCCCAGTAGGCCAGAAGACCAGCGGCCCCGCAGGAGCCCCCCACGCGCGCCAGCTCAGCCGATCCCAGCGTCATCTGGTCTGAACGCGAAAGCACCAGGGTTCGCGTTCAGGAAGTCAATCAGCTCACGAATGGTCTGAGGAGGTCTGTCAAGCTCCCTCTTGTGGTTGGGACACCTGACGAAAATGTGATAGCGCCCCTCGAGAGCGGCGCCACACGAGCAGCCAACGCTTTCGTTAGGAAAGAATCGTACACGGTACGACCCAATCGGAGCATGACCAGTAACGGCACGCACGGCCCTCGCACACAGCGAGTTAGAGCCGCTAACATGAGGAAGCCAGGGCCCACCAGAAAGGTAGGTCGGCTTCCCCAGAATAGATGGATCTGCCCCGGAAGCAAGATCCATATTACTGTGCCCCTTGTAAGAAGAGGTAGAGTACAGCTGACGCCACGACTCCAGCACGTCATCGACCGCCTCTTTGCGCAGGCGGGCAATAGAAGTGAACGGCCTCGGGCCATAAGCGACCTGAGGGAACGAGGTAACATGCCGATGAACAGCATGGTGGAACTCCCACTTCTCGGAAGAAGGGACAGCGAGGAATTCAACGCCTCTCCGGGGATCCCCAGAGAGCCATCGTTTAAGCGCCACACACTCCCTGGGACAGCATCTGCCCGGAGTGCGTAGACGGATCAACTACAAGCTTCGCTGACGCAATAGAGTCAGTGAATACCCGTATAAGCCTGACGTCATCCTGCTTAAGAGCAAAATGAATGCCAAGCGCAATGGCCATGAGCTCAGCATCAGGTGCTGTAACTCGGCCTGCCACGCGAGTGATCTCCCGAAGGCACTCCCGCTGGCAGTAGACATGGGCAGACGAAACTGCCTGGAACTTGCCATGGAGCGGCAGACTTGCGTCCGTCGCCATATGGACAATCCCGAGATCCTCCCTGCACTCCCTAAGGCGCGCATTGAGAGCATACATATGCTCGGGGTCGGTATTACCCTCCGCATTGAGCTTCACCTCCATGAACGACACCTGCTCAGGGTGGCAGTCCATCAGGCGGTACCCGGGTCGATTAATTGAAGCCATAGGCTCAAATTCCTCGACGAGGTTCACCAGGCTGGCATCAGCCTGGATTAAGGAGCCCTTAGTCTTCTTGCGGATCGCAGGAGACATAAGGCCGATAGAACGAGTGTGCAATTTAGCAGACCCAGAGTATTCAGGGCTCATAAGGGCCCTGAGAGGATGGTTAGGTGACAGTGTCTTAATCCTGTAGTCCGACCTGACAGCAAGCTTCTGTATATGAAGCTGGATAGGTATGAGACCCGCGAATGACTCCGCGGCCCCAGTAGGGGCAGTCCGGAAGGCACCTGTAATCCACAGGGCCGCCCGTCTCTGCATGACGTTCAGACTCTTAAGGGCCGCCTTACAGCGAGAGCCCTTGAAGAACCAGAGTTTAAAGCCGTACGTCGCAATCGGAACAACACACGACCGATAGAGGAGGCGCTTCTGCATAGGCCGCAAGCCCCTCGTAGAATTACCAAGCATCTTCATGGCCTTCACCGTGGAGAGTGCTTTAGTAGAATAGTAACGAACGTGCTCCTTGAAGGTAAGGGCGCGGTCGAAGTAGAAGCCCAAATACCTCCAATAAGGCTTGGGCCGGAGTGGCGTATCACCAGTGAACGGGGCAAAGCCCAGGTCAATCGGTGGATTATCATCCCCGTGCTTACGGGAGAAGTGGAAGACCTCAGACTTGTCATGCTCAAGTACCAAGGCGAAGCGCTCAAAGAGCCTGAAAATAATACCATATGCCTCCTTAAGAGCCACAAGGTTAGATCCCCAGTCCTTTGACTGGGCAATGATGGTGCCATCATCAACATATGACAGAAGAGTCGTCCCAAGACGTGACGCCTCCCTGTCGAAAAGCCACATTAGCGGAGCTATGTATAAGGCCGACAGGACGGGAGAGAGGGCAGAACCCTGCCCCACCCCCACATCCGATGGAAATGGTTCGGACTTGAAGGAGTCCCAGCAATACTGGGTCTTCCGTCCTACCAGGTAGTGCGCAAAGAACTCCACCAACTCAGGGGCGAATCCTTGCTTGCGAAGTATTGCTACCAGCATATCATGGTGCAATGACGGGAAGAACTGCGCTATGTCAAAAGCCACAACGCTAGTCCTGAGGCCCTTAGCCCAACCCGCTCTTACGATGTGGGTCAGCATCAGGCCAGCATCTTCAGTGGACCGTTGGATCACACCTCCGAGCTGATTAGGGTGAAAGACCCCAAATTTGACAGAGTCAAACTGGAGCCTAGTTGCGATCATTTTCTCAAACAGCTTACCCAGCGTGTTGAGAAGTACTATAGGCCTAAAGGCCTTGGGTGTAGAATATGCAGGCTTACCCGGCTTAGGGATAATAACTGACATAGATTCTTTAAAATACTCCGGCCAGCAACCTAAACGAATACAGGCGCTAGCTAGACGTACGAAGACCGGCAGGGCATCCCCAAGCACGATCTGTTTGAGCATCCTCCACGTAACGTGGTCGGGGCCCGGCGCAGAGACCTTAGAGCAGGCGGATAACGCGTCCACCAGTTCCTTAGCTGAGAAGTCCACCCATTCCCGCCGCGTCAGCGTAGGGAGCGGATCAATAACGGGGGTATCACACTCGCGCCCGGAAGCGGAGTTGTAGGTACCGTGAAGGGCCTCCCATAGGGAGTCCATAGTGTGACAAGGCTCCCCCTGATAGGAGATAGCCTCGCACGCAGGCAACTTGCGCGCCTTGACCCATTCCATAAGGTCCCAGGGGCGCTTGTTGGTCTCAGCAATTTCCTCAATCTTCTCATCAAAGAATTTGCGCTTCTTAGACGCCACAACGCGTCGAAATGCCTTCCAGTCCGCAGGGTCCGAAGAATCCCTATGGACCTGAAGGGCGACTCTGCAGTCCTCATCCCACCAGGGTTGAGACTTTGCGGATATGTGCACCTCCACAGTGTGGCGGTGCCACGCTGCAGAGAACACCGACCCAATGGCCGATGCCAGGACGTTAACATCCCGAGCTGAATTAAGGGGATGATCCCGAAGACCATACACCCCTTCTCTGATCTCATCCAGGAACTGCAATTCCGCAGTCGCTGCCGAGTTCTTGGGGAAAGCCCTTCTGACATTTGTAATGTCCTCAGGGCGGATAGGGATCGTGACAGACAGCGGATGGTGGTCCGATGGGCCTGTCAGATCCGATCTGATCTGGGGACGCGCGATGCGCCACCTGAGATCGGAGACGAAGATCAGATCAATCACCGATTGGCGTTTGGTCGGATCTCGAGGTACATGAGTAGAAGCCCTGGAATCTGGCAACCAGATCCCAAGGCCGAGGTCGTCGGCAGCTTCCAGAAGCTGCTGGGCGGGTCGGTGGTGATGCGGGACGCCATCGTCCCACTCACGCGAATGGCAATTGAAATCGCCTCCCATGTAATGCATCTGGGGTAGAGAATCGCGCTTCTCATAGAGAAGCTTGATCGCAGTGTGCTCATCATCAGAGTAGACGTTCATGAAGTGGCGTTCACGACCGTGATTAAAGATGGTAAGAACCATCACATCCCGGTGATCAATGAGGTCCCGCCTAAGCGAGGGTCTCAGTCTCTTGATCCGCGCGTGGACAAAAGCCATAACACGCGGTCGATCTCGCTCCTCCGCAGTGGAGGCCGGCCTCACCATATACAACCACTCAGGGTGCTTAGGTGCTCCGATGACGGGCTCACCCTTGGCGTCGAGCGTCGAGGGGGCGGATCTAATCGTTCGCCAGGGTGGCTCCTGGACGAGAATGATGTCGAAGTTGTCTTTCTCAGACTCTAGCAGTGTGTCCAATAATGTGTAATTCTTTGCTACATTAAACGACAAAATACGTAATCTACCCTTCACGAAACGCTTCAACTCGTCAGGCTCGGGGTTCATTGCGCGGATGCTGAAGTGTTATCAGCGGATCGTGACGCCATCCTTGAGAGACGGCGTTCACTCACCTTTCTGTAGTGCTCTTTGATCCACTCGGCCTCATACCGGTGGCACCAAAGCTGGCACGAGTGAGAGTCAGCGCGGTGCTCGCCACCGCAGTTCAGACACTTGAATTTGTGGGGACATGGCTGTCCCTCGGGGGTAGCCTTGTTGAGATCCTTAGGATGACAACAACCGGCGACAGCGCGGTGGTTCTCAGAGGTATGAGGCCCAGCGCAGATGGGGCACCTGTTCGACCTGGATCGACAGATAGCAGTGGGGTGGCCCCAGTACCAGCAGCGCTGACACCAGGGGACCCCGGTACGGGCGGAAGCCTGCTGCACGCGGCAGGAGTGCGTTCCAATCTGGACAGTGCGCCCCACGAGACGCTTCATCCGAGTGCCGGTCTTAGAGTCGGCTAGGTCGAGCCAAGCTGTGCAGGTGTCAGAGCTGGCGGCCCCTGAGGGCACTCGGCCGCCGTTGCTGCTGGGTCCGCCTCTCGAGGGATGATCAGGGCACCGCCGCTTTGCGGCGATGCGTCACTGGGTGTACACCACAAGACCTGGGCAACTGGGTCTTCTTCAATGTGATGGGCATTTCGGGGGACCGGGGGATTTGGCAAGTAGGGATGGTCCGGTCTGGTCTGGGTTAGCGCTTGGGTTGGGTTGGGTCGTTTCCGAACAGTAGATTACTCTTAACTCATCGGACTTTGTAGTTGGGGCTTTGTACTTAGCTACACGCGGACTGCGATCGGGCACCGCGATATAAATTGGCGCAAGCCATGATTTAAAAAAAAAAAAAAAAAAAAAAATGTGTAGACAGATCAACTGTGAGCTTCGCTGATGCAATAGAATCAGTGAATACACGTATGAGCCTGACGTCATCCTACTTAAGAGCAAAATGAATGCCAAGTGCAATGGCCATGAGCTCAGCATCAGGTGCTGTAACTCGACCTGCCACATGAGTGATCTCACAGAGACACTCATGCTGGTAATAGACATGGGCAGATGAGACTGCCTGGTACTTGCCATGGAGTGGCAGACTCGCATCCATCACCATATGGACAATCCTGAGGTCCTCTCTGCACTCCCTAAGGCACGCGTTGAGAGCATACATATGCTCAGGGTCAGTATTTGTTAGATGTGGTCTCATCAGTCCTATAGATAGATTGGGACTTATCACTGATGGAGTTTTAGTCAGGTGATGAGTCACATGACACAGGTGGACTTGTAGCTTCCTGTGGACACTTTGAGAGCCTTTAGTCTCTTACAGTTGTCCACAGGTGAGCAAAGTATTGTAACTTCATTATCCAGTCTCTTACAATTGTCCACAGTAATTGTGGATTTCCTCCTTTAATATTAATCCAATAGACTTCGTTCCACCACTGTTAGGACCGTCTCAACGTCCCCCACGCGCACCTCTTTACAGGTTATGGGCCCCACGCTTTAACAGCTTCAAAACAACACTTTAATTCACTTTCCTCCTTTCTCTCTATCTCCTTCTACATCTCTCTCCCCACCCCAACTCTATTTCCGCTCTCCTGACCGCAAAAATGGCTCAATCCGGACCAAACTTTGCGAAGCTATGTGGGACAAACTACTCTACTTGGGCTGGCGAGATGGAGGCGTGGTTGAGGGCTAGTGGTCTGTGGAGGATTGTTTCTGGAAAAGTCTCCCCCCCTGCCATGTCTAAAACCCCCACTGAGGCTGAGCTGGCTGCTCAGGATGCCTGGGAGGCTAAGGCAGACAGAGCTGCGGGTTGGCTCTTCCTTATGGTGGAGGCTGACCAGAGGATTCACTTCAATGGCATCCAGGATGACCCAGTCAAGATGTGGACCTCCCTACAGTCTGTGCACCTCCAAAAGCGTCCAGGAATGCAATTCAATGCCTATGATGACCTCTTTACCATCCGGAAACTCGAGGAGGAGTCCCTACAGTCCCTTATCAACAGAGTTGAAGATGCAGTGAAGACTATCAAGGACCTCAGGCCTGTGGACTTCACCCTCACCCAGCTTGATGAAGAACTAGCCTCCATGTCCCTCATTAGAGCCCTCCCATCTGAAGAATTTGCCTCCTTCACCTCCTCCCTCCTCCTCATGGACAAACTTGACAAGGCTGCTGTGCACCAGGCTTTTGTCACAGAGGATATTCAACGCCGCAGACGTGCCCAGGACACTGTCAGCTCCTCCACAGCCTTTTCTGCACGCTCCCAGCCCCCTCCTTCATCCGGAAAATGCGATTTTTGTCACAAGTCCGGACACACTATCCAGAAGTGCTGGGCATTCGAGGCAGCTCAAAAGCAAGCCCAGGAGAAGACTGCTGAGCAAATTGCCAATAACTCATCAAGGCGTCGTCGGAATCACGCAAAACGCGCACAGGACACTCCTCAGGACCCCCCCTCGTCGCCTACAGCAGGCGGAGCGCAACAGGCCCGGGAATTCGCCGGAAATGCAAGTTCTTCGTCACCCTCTCCCTCTTCACCTCTACAGCTTGATGCTGACTTCCATTGGCTTGCAGACACAGGGGCCACTTCTCATATGACCCCACATCGCCACTGGTTCAAGTCCTACTCCCCCAGTCGCATTCCCATCCGCTTAGCTGACAATTCCATTGTCTACTCAGCTGGAGTAGGTTCTGTGGTGTTTCAGCCTGTGTTAGAGGGGAAAAGGGTTAGAGAGGTCGAGTTTTCGAGAGTCCTACATGTCCCAGACCTCCGGAGCAACCTACTATCATGTTTATACCTTACTCGTCACTCCGGAGTTAATATCAGCATTGGTGCAACCTCTATGGTGTTTTATAAGGGCAAAAAGGCGCTTTTCAAGGCTAGAATCACTCCGGGCCACTCAGCACTGTTAGATGGCACTACAATCGCTTCAGAGACCGCATTTCACCTCTCCACACTCCCTGTAGACCTCTCCTTGTGGCATAGACGCTTTGTGCACCACAATTATGCAGATGTGAAGAGAATGATCAGTCAGGAGCTTGTTACAGGCCTTAAACTGGAGTCTGAGGCGTCCCCTGACCCCATCTGTGAGCCCTGTCTTGCAGGAAAAATGCATTCCCATCCATTCCCCTCCTCTACCAGCCATAATCGCTCCCCACTGGCTCTAGTGCACTCAGATTTGCATGGACCACTTCCAGCAGCTACCCACCAAGGCTACAAGTACTGGATCACCTTTATAGATGATTCTACGCGATTCCGGGCGGTGTATCTGCTTAAATCCAAGTCAGAAGCCTTTGAAGCATTCAAAACCTACAAATATTGGGCTGAGAACCAACTGGGAGTCAAAATCTGCGCTCTACAGGATGATAAAGGTGGTGAATACATGTCTAATGCCTTCCTGGAGTTCACAAGGCTGTGTGGCATTGAGAGGAGGCATTCTGTGCGAAATAGGCCCCAGCAGAATGGTCTTGCTGAGAGGGCTAATAGGACTATGGGTGAGAGAATCACTGCCATGCTCTCGGAGTCCAGTTTGCCAGCGAGTTTTTGGGGTGAATGCATAGCTGCCATGGTCCATGTGTGGAATAGGCTCCCTACCTCCGCTCTACCAAAAACCACACCTTTTGAGGCCTTCTACAAGCGAAAACCCGATGTTTCGCACCTCAGAGTGTGGGGGTGTACTGCCTATGTGCATATACAGCGAGATAAGCGGAATTCTTTGCAGCCTCACTTCGAAAAATGCGTTTTTATTGGATATCCCACTGGCTACAAAGGTTGGAAGTTCTATAACCCTACTACTAGGCAAACTAGGATCTCAGAGCGTGCAGATTTTGACGAGAGATACTTCCCTGGACTATCTAGAGCGAAAATGAACACCATACCATCATTTGCTGGCCCTCCATCCTCCCCTGAAGTCTCACCACCTTCTACCTCGTCTATCTCGTCTCCTGGACCTTCCCAGATGCTCCCACTTCTTGAAGATGAGGGGGGTGATGTAGACTACCTGCCTGAGTCACCCCAGCCCGCTCCGGATGCTCCTGAGGCTCCCAGAGCACCATCATGTAAAGAGGTGCGCGTGGGGGACGTTGAGACGGTCCTAACAGTGGTGGAACGAAGTCTATTGGATTAATATTGAAGGAGGAAATCCACAATTACTGTGGACAACTGTAAGAGACTGGATAATGAAGTTACAATACTTTGCTCACCTGTGGACAACTGTAAGAGACTAAAGGCTCTCAAAGTGTCCACAGGAAGCTACAAGTCCACCTGTGTCATGTGACTCATCACCTGACTAAAACTCCATCAGTGATAAGTCCCAATCTATCTATAGGACTGATGAGACCACATCTAACACATCAGTCCATCCACTTCCTCTTCAAGAAGGTTCCTGCAAAGATAGCATCATCTCATCACCATCTCAGCTTCAGCCCCCACAAGTCCACAGTCCTGAACCCTCAGAGCCTCCTGTGACGCCTCCTACAGCTCCTGTACAGCTCCCCAGCACTCCTCCCAGTGTTCCCCCAGTAATTGAGCCTCCACACCTTCCTAGGCACTCAAATCGCTCCAGGAAACCGCCAGGAGAGTGGTGGAGGATCAAGCTGTCTCCTGAGCCCGAGGAGGATGATTTTGACAATCAGGAAGCTGTCTATTGGGCTGACAGTGGATATCAAGAGGTGGAGTTTGCTGGGACTGTTTCTGGGCCTGATCCTCGCACCTATAAGGTTGCTATGAGGTCCCCTGATGCCCAGGACTGGTCTAGAGCTTGTGACGACGAAATCTTCGCCCTGGAGTCCAACAACACCTGGGAACTAGTTTTTTTTTTTTTTTTTTTTTTTTAAATCATGGCTTGCGCCAATTTATAACACGGTGCCCGATCGCAGTCCGCGTGTAGCTAAGTACAAAGCCCCAACTACAAAGTCCGATGAGTTGAGAGTAATCTACTGTTCAGAAGCAGCCCAACCCAACCCAAGCGCTAACCCAGACCAGACCAGACCACCCCCTACTTGCCAAATCCCCCGGTCGCCCGAAATGCCCATCACACTGAAGAAGACCCAGTTGCCCAGGTCTTGTGGTGTACACCCAGTGACGCATCGCCACAAGGCGGCAGTGCCCTGACCATCCCTCAAGAGGCGGACCCAGCAGCAACGGCGGCCGAGTGCCCTCAGGGGGACAGGTGTAGTCAGGAGAGCCAGCGCAAGGAGCCCCCGCTTGGAGCCGCCTTACCCCCAACTTCCCAAGTGAAAGGGTATCAGCCCAGCCCTGACCCAGAACAACACAGTGAGCAGGGTAGCAACTCGAAGCGCCGCCTAGACGGTGCCCAAGAAAGCAGCTGAGCAGGACGAACCCGCACCGCCACCCGGGGACCCCACCCCCGTTATTTAACGCCTTCGCCCCCTGCGAAGCCCCCAATCAGGCCCAGGAAAGGAGCACCACTAGCCAAGGCCAGAAGCACCCCCCAGGGACCCCACCCCTGTTGCCTTACAACTTCTCCACCTAGTAGGCCAGAAGACCAGCGACCCCGCAGGAGCCCCCCACGCGCGCCAGCTCAACCGATCCCAGCATCATCTGGTCTGAATGCAAAAGCCCCCGGGTTTGCATTCAGGAAGTCTATCAGCTCACGAATGGTCTGAGGAGGTCTGTCAAGTTCCCTTTTGTGATTGGGACACCTGACGAAAATGTGATAGCGCCCCTCAAGAGCGGCGCCACACGAGCAGCTAACGCCTTCAGTAGGAAAGAATCGTACGCGGTACGACCCAATCGGAGCATGACCTGTAACGGCACGCACGGCCCTCGTACAGAGCGAGTTAGAGCCGCTAACATGAGGGAGCCAAGGCCCACTGGAAAGGTAGGTCGGCTTCCCCGGAACAGTCGGGTCCGCCCCAGAGGCGAGATCCATATTACTATGCCCCTTATAGGAAGAGGTAGAGTACAGCTGACGCCATGACTCCAGAACGTCATCGACCGCCTCCTTACGTAGGCGGGCAATGGAAGTGAACGGCCTCAGACCATAAGCGACCTGAGGGAACGAGGTAACATGCCGGTGAACAGCATGGTGGAACTCCCACTTCTCGGAAGAGGGGACAGCGAGGAATTCAACGCCTCTCCAGGGATCCCCAGAGAGCCATCGTTTAAGCGCCACACACACTCCCTGGGACAGCATCTGCCTGGAGTGTGTGGACGGATCAACTACAAGCTTTGCTGACGCAATAGAGTCAGTGAATACCCGTATAAGTCTGACGTCATCCTGCTTAAGAGCAAAATGGATGCCAAGTGCAATGGCCATGAGCTCAGCATCAGGCGCTGTAACCCGGCCTGCCACGCGAGTGATCTCCCGGAGGCACTCCCGCTGGCGGTAGACATGGGCAGACGAAACGCCACCTTCCTTTTCCAGCAACCACCACCATCAACGGGGCGGTTACTGTAGTCTAGTCGTATCGAATACACCGCAACCCCAACGCTTGGCTAGGGCACGTCCCTAGTTGCTGATATACTCGCTGGTATGAGCCGTAGGCCACCCAGCTCATCAAACGACCCGTGGGCTGACGACCCGGTCCCGCCGCAATCGTCCCCTGACCCGATCGCTCGTATTCCGGGTGTGGGCTCCCAGCAGCCACAACCCCGCTACCAAACCCGCGCCTCAACCCAGGCTTCCTCTGGGGAGGGCACGCGCCAACGATACGCCGCTGTCCCGATCACGGCACGGCCGCCATCGTCAACCTCCTCGAGTGGAACCGCCCGACCTCGGTCCCGTGCTCCCTCTCGTGCTACCTCCCCCTCTCCTGCGCCTATGGAGTTGGCGGATTCTTTCGACGATGACGAGGACGAGGTAGTGGCCCCCGGGGCTGCTGCTTCCGCGATCGCCACCGATCCCCCTGGGAGCTCCGCTGGCAGAGATATGTCAGTGGAGTCGTTCGGCGATTTGGAGTATGCTCCATCCGTAGCGGCGTTGGCAGGTGACGAAGAACACCTCGCTGTGGACGTCCAGGGCGCAGCCGAATCCCTGCACAACCTGTCCTCCTGGTTCAGGTCCGTGCATGCTATGCCGCTCAGCGCGGAATCTACCACAGTGGT
Source organism: Calvatia gigantea (assembly GCA_025093985.1). Taxonomy (NCBI): domain Eukaryota; kingdom Fungi; phylum Basidiomycota; class Agaricomycetes; order Agaricales; family Lycoperdaceae; genus Calvatia; species Calvatia gigantea. Next base: position 490,524 of record JACAAK010000017.1, read on the forward strand.
ATTGGGCGCCGCCTTGGCGTTTGTCCAGTCCCTGTCTAACAATGGCTGGTTGGATCGCTCTCCAACTGGTCAGTCTAATCCGAGTTGGCTCGGGGGTCACGCTGTGGCCAACATTGCCTCTCGCTACGCTCGTCCCCTGCCTGACAGGAGAGCTACTCCCCCGCCTCGGCCATCTGGCTCGGGCGATGTCGACGCTGATATGGGAGGCTCCACGCCTAGATCCGGTAGATCAAAGCCGGTTAGAGCTCCCGTACCACCACCTCCGTTTCAGCCCGTCCGCCCTGCTCGTCGTGAGCGGGATCTTGTCGAGTCGATCCGAAAGAACGCAGAGGCGAAGCGCCTTGCCCTGCAGCAACAACAGAGGAGTGCCCCGGTCCAACCTGGTCCGGTGCGTCCTCTTAACATCACCAAGAAGAAGAAGGCAGTGCCGTCCTCGTACGCGCAGACGCTATCTTCCTCTGGTAAGGGCAAATCTGCCCAGATCCCTGTGGTCACGGCTGTGCGTGTTGCACAGTCGTTCCCAGAGCTTGAGCCCAAACGAGTCGTAGCTATGGCTCGGGAGGCTGAACCCTCAGCGCAAGGCAAGTCCAAGCGCCCCGACAATGTCACGGCTGGTCCCAACCGTCGGCAACTCCTCATGACTGCGGTCGCCGTGCCGGAAGGTGCCCCCCGCCCTCAGACCAACCACTTTGTTGAAGTTATCAACAGAGGCCTCGTGCAAGCTCGCATCCGTTGCAGGATCGAGTCGGTTCGCTCGAGCACGGCCAATTCTTGGTCGCTGCTCACTAATTTCGCCCCCACCCCGAAGGATGTTGCCATCATAGACGAGTGGGCTCATAAGGCGGTTGCTGAGGGCGTTAAGCTCCAGCTCCGTGTTCCTGACTCCACGTCCTACATTAGGATCGTGGATATCCCCTTCATCGACGAGCTTGGGCGCAAGGCCATGACCGTCGAACGCCTCCTGGGCCATCTGTCGAAGTCTCCGCATCGCGAGGACTTCGCCATGCTGTCTCATACCCCGCGCATCTCGCACAATTCCGCCAGCTCTGACACCTGCACAGCTTGGCTCAACCTAGCCGACTCTAAGACCGGCACTCGGATGAAGCGTCTCGTGGGGCGCACTGTCCAGATTGGAACGCACTCCTGCCGCGTGCAGCAGGCTTCCGCCCGTACCGGGGTCCCCTGGTGTCAGCGCTGCTGGTACTGGGGCCACCCCACTGCTATCTGTCGATCCAGGTCGAACAGGTGCCCCATCTGCGCTGGGCCTCATACCTCTGAGAACCACCGCGCTGTCGCCGGTTGTTGTCATCCTAAGGATCTCAACAAGGCTACCCCCGAGGGACAGCCATGTCCCCACAAATTCAAGTGTCTGAACTGCGGTGGCGAGCACCGCGCTGACTCTCACTCGTGCCAGCTTTGGTGCCACCGGTATGAGGCCGAGTGGATCAAAGAGCACTACAGAAAGGTGAGTGAACGCCGTCTCTCAAGGATGGCGTCACGATCCGCTGATAACACTTCAGCATCCGCGCAATGAACCCCGAGCCTGACGAGTTGAAGCGTTTCGTGAAGGGTAGATTACGTATTTTGTCGTTTAATGTAGCAAAGAATTACACATTATTGGACACACTGCTAGAGTCTGAGAAAGACAACTTCGACATCATTCTCGTCCAGGAGCCACCCTGGCGAACGATTAGATCCGCCCCCTCGACGCTCGACGCCAAGGGTGAGCCCGTCATCGGAGCACCTAAGCACCCTGAGTGGTTGTATATGGTGAGGCCGGCCTCCACTGCGGAGGAGCGAGATCGACCGCGTGTTATGGCTTTTGTCCACGCGCGGATCAAGAGACTGAGACCCTCGCTTAGGCGGGACCTCATTGATCACCGGGATGTGATGGTTCTTACCATCTTTAATCACGGTCGTGAACGCCACTTCATGAACGTCTACTCTGATGATGAGCACACTGCGATCAAGCTTCTCTATGAGAAGCGCGATTCTCTACCCCAGATGCATTACATGGGAGGCGATTTCAATTGCCATTCGCGTGAGTGGGACGATGGCGTCCCGCATCACCACCGACCCGCCCAGCAGCTTCTGGAAGCTGCCGACGACCTCGGCCTTGGGATCTGGTTGCCAGATTCCAGGGCTTCTACTCATGTACCTCGAGATCCGACCAAACGCCAATCGGTGATTGATCTGATCTTCGTCTCCGATCTCAGGTGGCGCATCGCGCGTCCCCAGATCAGATCGGATCTGACAGGCCCATCGGACCACCATCCGCTGTCTGTCACGATCCCTATCCGCCCTGAGGACATTACAAATGTCAGAAGGGCTTTCCCCAAGAACTCGGCAGCGACTGCGGAATTGCAGTTCCTGGATGAGATCAGAGAAGGGGTGTATGGTCTTCGGGATCATCCCCTTAATTCAGCTCGGGATGTTAACGTCCTGGCATCGGCCATTGGGTCGGTGTTCTCTGCAGCGTGGCACCGCCACACTGTGGAGGTGCACATATCCGCAAAGTCTCAACCCTGGTGGGATGAGGACTGCAGAGTCGCCCTTCAGGTCCATAGGGATTCTTCGGACCCTGCGGACTGGAAGGCATTTCGACGCGTTGTGGCGTCTAAGAAGCGCAAATTCTTTGATGAGAAGATTGAGGAAATTGCTGAGACCAACAAGCGCCCCTGGGACCTTATGGAATGGGTCAAGGCGCGCAAGTTGCCTGCGTGCGAGGCTATCTCCTATCAGGGGGAGCCTTGTCACACTATGGACTCCCTATGGGAGGCCCTTCACGGTACCTACAACTCCGCTTCCGGGCGCGAGTGTGATACCCCCGTTATTGATCCGCTCCCTACGCTGACGCGGCGGGAATGGGTGGACTTCTCAGCTAAGGAACTGGTGGACGCGTTATCCGCCTGCTCTAAGGTCTCTGCGCCGGGCCCCGACCACGTTACGTGGAGGATGCTCAAACAGATCGTGCTTGGGGATGCCCTGCCGGTCTTCGTACGTCTAGCTAGCGCCTGTATTCGTTTAGGTTGCTGGCCGGAGTATTTTAAAGAATCTATGTCAGTTATTATCCCTAAGCCGGGTAAGCCTGCATATTCTACACCCAAGGCCTTTAGGCCTATAGTACTTCTCAACACGCTGGGTAAGCTGTTTGAGAAAATGATCGCAACTAGGCTCCAGTTTGACTCTGTCAAATTTGGGGTCTTTCACCCTAATCAGCTCGGAGGTGTGATCCAACGGTCCACTGAAGATGCTGGCCTGATGCTGACCCACATCGTAAGAGCGGGTTGGGCTAAGGGCCTCAGGACTAGCGTTGTGGCTTTTGACATAGCGCAGTTCTTCCCGTCATTGCACCATGATATGCTGGTAGCAATACTTCGCAAGCAAGGATTCGCCCCTGAGTTGGTGGAGTTCTTTGCGCACTACCTGGTAGGACGGAAGACCCAGTATTGCTGGGACTCCTTCAAGTCCGAACCATTTCCATCGGATGTGGGGGTGGGGCAGGGTTCTGCCCTCTCTCCCGTCCTGTCGGCCTTATACATAGCTCCGCTAATGTGGCTTTTCGACAGGGAGGCGTCACGTCTTGGGACGACTCTTCTGTCATATGTTGATGATGGCACCATCATTGCCCAGTCAAAGGACTGGGGATCTAACCTTGTGGCTCTTAAGGAGGCATATGGTATTATTTTCAGGCTCTTTGAGCGCTTCGCCTTGGTACTTGAGCATGACAAGTCTGAGGTCTTCCACTTCTCCCGTAAGCACGGGGATGATAATCCACCGATTGACCTGGGCTTTGCCCCGTTCACTGGTGATACGCCACTCCGGCCCAAGCCTTATTGGAGGTATTTGGGCTTCTACTTCGACCGCGCCCTTACCTTCAAGGAGCACGTTCGTTACTATTCTACTAAAGCACTCTCCACGGTGAAGGCCATGAAGATGCTTGGTAATTCTACGAGGGGCTTGCGGCCTATGCAGAAGCGCCTCCTCTATCGGTCGTGTGTTGTTCCGATTGCGACGTACGGCTTTAAACTCTGGTTCTTCAAGGGCTCTCGCTGTAAGGCGGCCCTTAAGAGTCTGAACGTCATGCAGAGACGGGCGGCCCTGTGGATTACAGGTGCCTTCCGGACTGCCCCTACTGGGGCCGCGGAGTCATTCGCGGGTCTCATACCTATCCAGCTTCATATACAGAAGCTTGCTGTTAGGTCGGACTACAGGATTAAGACACTGTCACCTAACCATCCTCTCAGGGCCCTTATGAGCCCTGAATACTCTGGGTCTGCTAAATTGCACACTCGTTCTATCGGCCTTATGTCTCCTGCGATCCGCAAGAAGACTAAGGGCTCCTTAATCCAGGCTGATGCCAGCCTGGTGAACCTCGTCGAGGAATTTGAGCCTATGGCTTCAATTAATCGACCCGGGTACCGCCTGATGGACTGCCACCCTGAGCAGGTGTCGTTCATGGAGGTGAAGCTCAATGCGGAGGGTAATACCGACCCCGAGCATATGTATGCTCTCAATGCGCGCCTTAGGGAGTGCAGGGAGGATCTCGGGATTGTCCATATGGCGACGGACGCAAGTCTGCCGCTCCATGGCAAGTTCCAGGCAGTTTCGTCTGCCCATGTCTACCGCCAGCGGGAGTGCCTTCGGGAGATCACTCGCGTGGCAGGCCGAGTTACAGCACCTGATGCTGAGCTCATGGCCATTGCGCTTGGCATTCATTTTGCTCTTAAGCAGGATGACGTCAGGCTTATACGGGTATTCACTGACTCTATTGCGTCAGCGAAGCTTGTAGTTGATCCGTCTACGCACTCCGGGCAGATGCTGTCCCAGGGAGTGTGTGTGGCGCTTAAACGATGGCTCTCTGGGGATCCCCGGAGAGGCGTTGAATTCCTCGCTGTCCCTTCTTCCGAGAAGTGGGAGTTCCACCATGCTGTTCATCGGCATGTTACCTCGTTCCCTCAGGTCGCTTATGGCCCGAGGCCGTTCACTTCTATTGCCCGCCTGCGCAAAGAGGCGGTCGATGACGTGCTGGAGTCGTGGCGTCAGCTGTACTCTACCTCTTCTTACAAGGGGCACAGTAATATGGATCTTGCTTCCGGGGCAGATCCATCTATTCCGGGGAAGCCGACCTACCTTTCTGGTGGGCCCTGGCTTCCTCATGTTAGCGGCTCTAACTCGCTGTGTGCGAGGGCCGTGCGTGCCGTTACTGGTCATGCTCCGATTGGGTCGTACCGTGTACGATTCTTTCCTAACGAAAGCGTTGGCTGCTCGTGTGGCGCCGCTCTCGAGGGGCGCTATCACATTTTCGTCAGGTGTCCCAACCACAAGAGGGAGCTTGACAGACCTCCTCAGACCATTCGTGAGCTGATTGACTTCCTGAACGCGAACCCTGGTGCTTTTGCGTTCAGACCAGATGACGCTGGGATCGGCTGAGCTGGCGCGCGTGGGGGGCTCCTGCGGGGCCGCTGGTCTTCTGGCCTACTGGGGGGGGAAGTTGTAAGGCAACAGGGGTGGGGTCCCTGGGGGGTGCTTCTGGCCTCGGCTAGTGGTGCCCCTTTCCCGGGCCTGGCTGGGGGCTTCGTAGCGGGCGGAGGCGTAAAATAACGGGGGTGGGGTCCCCGGGTGGCGGTGCGGGTTCGTCCTGCTAAGTTGCTTTCTTGGGCACCGTCTAGGCGGCGCTTCGAGTTGCTACCCTGTCTGCTGTGTTGTTCTGGGTCGGGACTGGGCTGATACCCTCTCACTTGGGAAGCTGGGGGTAAGGTGGCTCCAAGCGGGGGCTCCTTGCGCTGGATCTCCTGACTACACCTGTCCCCCTGAGGGCACTCGGCCGCCGTTGCTGCTGGGTCCGCCTCTCGAGGGATGATCAGGGCACCGCCGCTTTGCGGCGATGCGTCACTGGGTGTACACCACAAGACCTGGGCAACTGGGTCTTCTTCAATGTGATGGGCATTTCGGGGGACCGGGGGATTTGGCAAGTAGGGATGGTCCGGTCTGGTCTGGGTTAGCGCTTGGGTTGGGTTGGGTCGTTTCCGAACAGTAGATTACTCTTAACTCATCGGACTTTGTAGTTGGGGCTTTGTACTTAGCTACACGCGGACTGCGATTGGGCACCGCGATATAAATTGGCGCAAGCCATGATTTAAAAAAAAAAAAAAAAAAAATGGGCAGATGAAACTGCCTGGAACTTGCCATGGAGCGGCAGACTTGCGTCCGTCGCCATATGGACAATCCCAAGGTCCTCCCTGCACTCCCTAAGGTGCGTGTTGAGAGCATACATATGCTCGGGGTCGGTGTTACCCTCCGCATTGAGTTTCACCTCCATGAACGACACCTGCTCAGGGTGGCAGTCCATCAGGCGGTATCCAGGTCGATTAATGGAAGCCATAGGCTCAAATTCCTCGACGAGGTTCACCAGGCTGGCGTCAGCCTGGATTAAGGAGCCCTTAGTCTTCTTGCGAATCGCAGGAGACATAAGGCCGATAGAGCGAGTGTGCAACTTAGCAGACCCAGAATATTCAGGGCTCATAAGGGCCCTGAGAGGATGGTTGGGTGACAGGGTCTTAATCCTGTAGTCCGACCTGACAGCAAGCTTCTGTATGTGAAGCTGGATAGGTATGAGACCCGCGAACGACTCCGCGGCCCCAGTAGGAGCAGTCCGGAAAGCGCCTGTAATCCACAGGGCCGCCCGTCTCTGCATGACGTTCAGACTCTTAAGGGCCGCCTTACAGCGAGAGCCCTTGAAGAACCAGAGTTTGAAGCCATATGTCGCAATGGGAACGACACACGACCGATAAAGGAGGCGCTTCTGCATAGGCCGCAAGCCCCTCGTAGAATTACCAAGCATCTTCATGGCTTTCACCATAGAGAGTGCTTTAGTAGAGTAATAGCGAACGTGCTCCTTGAAAGTAAGGGCGCGGTCGAAGTAGAAGCCCAAATACCTCCAATAAGGCTTGGGCCGGAGCGGCGTATCACCAGTGAATGGGGCAAAGCCCAGGTCTATTGGTGGATTATCATCCCCGTGCTTACGGGAGAAGTGAAAGACCTCAGACTTGTCATGCTCAAGTACCAAGGCGAAGCGCTCAAAGAGCCACCTGGGAACTAGTTGAGCTACCTCCTGGAAAGAAGCTAGTCAACTCTGGATGGGTTTTCAAGGTCAAGTGCAATCCTGATGGCTCTGTAGAGCGCCACAAAGCCCGCTTAGTTGCTAAGGGCTATTCTCAGCGCCCTGGCTATGATTACACTGAGGTTTTTGCCCCTACATTTCGTCCTGCATCCCTCAGACTTATTATAGCCTTGGCTGCAAGAGAGGGCTTCAAAATGCGCTCCATTGACATCTCCTCTGCCTTCACCTATGGGGACCTCGATGAGGAGATCTACATGGCCCAGCCTGAGGGATATCACCAAGGTGGCCCAAACCATGTCTGTAAGCTCACCAAATCACTCTATGGCCTTAAACAGGCAGCTAGGCAGTGGAATAAGAAGCTACACAGTGTCATGACCTCCATGGGCTACTCGAGACTCAGATCTGACAACTCCCTCTACATCTATTCCAAGGGATCAGTCAAGGTGATTGTCCCAGTCTTCATTGATGATATCACTCTGGTGTCGAGGGATGACTCTGCCATGGACTCAGCTGTCCAGGAACTGTCTAAACACTTCAAACTGCGAGATCTTGGTGCTACAAGCTGGTTACTGGCTGTACAGGTGAAGCAGGACGCTCTAAATCACTCCATTTCGCTCTCCCAGGCTCAGTATGTCAGGGAACTGCTAGAGCGCTTCAAAATGGACAATTGTAACGCTGTGAAGACCCCTCTACCACCAGGACTTGAGCTCTCTGATGACCAGCCTACCCCTGAGGAGCAAGAAGCCATGAAGTCCATTCCCTATCTCTCTGCTGTGGGTTCCCTGCAGTATCTTGCCACCATGACTTGTCCAGATATTGCTTACTCTGTGTCCTACCTTGGGAGGTTCAATCACAACCCATCTCCGAGGCACTGGGCTGCTGTAAAGCACTTATTTCGCTATCTGAAGGGAACTGTTGAGTACAAGCTTGTCTACAAGGGTAATGACAACCCAGAGCTATTCCAGACCTTCTCTGATGCTTCCCATGGCTCCTGCAAGGCCACAGGACGTGCTACAGGCGGTTATGTGACTCTAGTGAGTGGTGGGGCTGTAGGATGGTGCTCAAAGTGCCAGCCTTTTGTGACTCTGTCCTCTACTGAGGCTGAGTATGTTGCTGCAGTTGAGGGTGGCAAGGAGATCATGTGGATGAGGAACATCCTGACAGAGTTTGGCTATCCCCCTTCCCTTTCCTCGACACTCTACATTGACAACAAGTCAGGAATTTGTGTAAGGATCGTGGATATCCCCTTCATTGACGAGCTTGGCCGCAAGGCCATGACTGTCGAACACCTCCTGGGCCATCTGTCGAAGTCTCCGCATCGTGAGGACTTCGCCATGCTGTCTCACACCCCATGCATCTCGCGCAACTCCACCAGCTCTGACACTTGCACAGCTTGGCTCAACCTAGCCGACTCCAAAACCGGCACTCGGATGAAGCGTCTCGTAGGGCGCACCGTCCAGATTGGAACGCACTCCTGCCGTGTGCAGCAGGCTTCCGCCCGTACCGGGGTCCCCTGGTGTCAGCGTTGCTGGTACTGGGGCCACCCCACTGCTATCTGTCGATCTTGGTCAAACAGATGCCCTATCTGCGCTGGGCCTCACACTGCTGAGAACCACCGCACTGTCGCCGGTTGTTGTCATCCTAAGGATCTCAACAAGGCTACCCCCGAGGGACAACCGTGTCCCCACAAATTCAAGTGTCTTAACTGCGGTGGTGAACACCGCGCCGACTCCCATTCGTGCCAGCTTTGGCGCCACCGGTATGAGGCCGAGTGGATCAAAGAGCACTATAGAAAGGTGAGTGAACGTCGTCTCTCAAGGATGGCGTCACGATCTGCTGATAACAATTCAGCATCCGCGCAATGAACCCTGAGCCTGACGAGCTGAAGCGTTTCGTGAAGGGTAGATTACGTATTTTGTCATTTAACGTAGCGAAGAATTATACGTTATTGGACACTTTGCTAGAGTCTGAAAAAGACAACTTCGACATCATCTTCGTCCAGGAACCACCCTGGTGAATGATTAGATCCGCCCCCTCAACGCTCGACGCCGAGGGTGAGCCTGTCATCGGAGCACCTAAGCACCCTGAGTGGTTATATATGGTGAGGCCGGCCTCCACTGCGGAGGAGCGAGATCGACCACGTGTCATGGTGTTTGTCCACACACGGATCAAGAGACTGAGGCCCTCGCTTAGGCGGGACCTCATTGATCACCGGGATGCGATGGTTCTCACCATCTTCAATCACGGCCGTGAACGCCATTTCATGAATGTTTATTCTGACGATGAGCACACTGCGATCAAACTTCTCTACGAGAAGCGTGATTCTCTACCCCAGATGCACTACATGGGGGGCGATTTCAATTGCCATTCGCATGAGTGGGACGATTGCGTCCCGCATCACCACCGACCCGCCCAGCAGCTTCTGGAAGCTGCCGACGACCTCGGCCTTGGGATCTGGTTGCCAGATTCCAGGGCCTCTACTCATGTACCTCGAGATCCGACCAAATGCCAATCGGTGATTGATCTGATCTTTATCTCCGATCTCAGGTGGCGCATCGCACGTCCCCAGATCAGATCGGATCTGACAGGCCCATCGGACCACCATCCGCTGTCTGTCACGATCCCTATCCGCCCTGAAGACATCACTAATGTCAGAAGGGCATTTCCCAAGAACTCGGCAGCGACTGTGGAATTGCAGTTCCTGGATGAGATCAGAGCAGGGGTGTATGGTCTTCGGGATCATCCCCTTACCTCAGCGCGGGATGTTAATGTCCTGGCATCGGCTATTGGGTCGGTGTTCTCTGCAGCGTGGCATCGCCACACTGTGGAGGTGCACATATCCGCAAAGTCTCAACCCTGGTGGGATGAGGATTGCAGGGCTGCCCTTCAGGCCCACAGGGATTCTTCGGACCCTGCGGACTGGAAGGCTTTTCGACGTGTTGTGGCGTCTAAGAAGCGCAAATTCTTTGATGAGAAGATTGAGGAAATTGCTGAGACCAACAAGCGCCCCTGGGACCTTATGGAATGGGTCAAGGCGCGCAAGTTGCCTGCATGCGAGGCTATCTCCTACCAGGGGGAGCCTTGTCATACTATGGACTCCCTATGGGAGGCCCTTCACAGTACCTACAACTCCACTTCCGGGCGCGAGTGTGATACCCCCGTTATTGATCCGCTCCCTACGCTAACGCGGTGGGAATGGGTGGACTTCTCAGCCAAGGAACTGGTGGACGCGTTGTCCGCCTGCTCTAAGGTCTCTGCACCGGGCCCTGACCACGTTACGTGGAGGATGCTCAAACAGATCGTGCTCGGGGATGCCCTGCCGGTCTTCGTACGTCTAGCTAGCGCCTGTATTCGTTTAGGCTGTTGGCCGGAGTATTTTAAAGAATCTATGTTGGTTATTATCCCTAAGCCGGGTAAGCCTGCATATTCTACACCCAAGGCCTTTAGGCCTATAGTTCTTCTCAACACGCTGGGTAAGCTGTTTGAGAAAATGATCGCGACTAGGCTCCAGTTTGACTCGGTCAAATTTGGGGTCTTTCACCCTAATCAGCTCGGAGGTGTGATCCAACGGTCCACTGAAGATGCTGGCCTGATGCTGACCCACATTGTAAGAGCGGGTTGGGCTAAGGGCCTCAGGACTAGCATTGTGGCTTTTGACATAGCGCAGTTCTTCCCGTCATTGCACCATGATATGCTGGTGGCAATACTCCGCAAGCAAGGATTCGCCCCTGAGTTGGTTGAGTTCTTTGCGCACTACCTGGTAGGACGGAAGACCCAGTATTGCTGGGACTCTTTCAAGTCCGAGCCATTTCCATCGGATGTGGGGGTGGGGCAGGGATCTGCCCTCTCTCCCGTCCTGTCGGCCCTATACATAGCTCCGCTAATGTGGCTTTTCGACAGGGAGGCGTCACGTCTTGGGACGACTCTTTTGTCATATGTCGATGATGGCACCATCATTGCCCAGTCGAAGGACTGGGGATCTAACCTTGTGGCTCTTAAGGAGGCATATGGTATTATATTCAGGCTCTTTGAGTGCTTCGCCTTGGTACTTGAGCATGACAAGTCCGAGGTATTTCACTTCTCCCGTAAGCACGGGGATGATAATCCACCAATAGACCTGGGCTTTGCCCCATTCACTGGTGATACGCCGCTTCGGCCCAAGCCTTATTGGAGGTATTTGGGCTTCTACTTCGACCGCGCCCTTACTTTTAAGGAGCATGTTCGTTATTACTCTACTAAAGCACTCTCTACGGTGAAAGCCATGAAGATGCTTGGTAATTCTACGAGGGGCTTGCGGCCTATGCAGAAGCGCCTCCTCTATCGGTCATGTGTTGTCCCCATTGCGACATATGGCTTTAAACTCTGGTTCTTCAAGGGCTCTCGCTGTAAGGCGGCCCTTAAGAGCCTGAACGTCATGCAGAGACGGGCGGCCCTGTGGATTACAGGCGCATTCCGGACTGCTCCTACTGGGGCCGCGGAGTCATTCGCGGGTCTCATACCCATCCAGCTTCACATACAGAAGCTTGCTGTCAGGTCAGACTACAGGATTAAGACCCTGTCACCTAACCATCCCCTCAGGGCCCTCATGAGCCCTAAGTATTCCGGGTCTGCTAAGTTGCACACTCGCTCTATCAGTCTTATGTCTCCTGCGGTTCGCAAGAAGACTAAGGGCTCCTTAATCCAGGCTGATACCAGCCTGGTAAACCTCGTCAAGGAGTTTGAGCCTATGGCTTCAATTAATCGGCCTGGATATCGCCTGATGGACTGCCACCCTGACCAGGTGTCGTTCATGGAGGTGAAGCTCAATGCGGAGGGTAACACTGACCCCAAGCATATGTATGCTCTCAACGCGTGCCTCAGGGAGTGCAGGGAGGATCTCGGGACTGTTCATATGGCGACGGATGCAAGTCTGCCGCTCCATGGCAAGTTCCAGGCAGTTTCATCTGCCCATGTCTATCGCCAGCGGGAGTGTCTCCGGGAGATCACTCGCGTGGCAGGCCGAGTTACAGCGCCTGATGCTGAGCTCATGGCCATTGCACTTGGCATTCATTTTGCTCTTAAGCAGGATGATGTCAGGCTCATACGTGTATTCACTGACTCTATTGCGTCGGCGAAGCTCGCAGTTGATCCGTCTACACATTCCGGGCAGATGCTGTCCCAAGGGGTGTGTGTGGCGCTTAAACAGTGGCTCTCTGGGGATCCCCGGAGAGGCATTGAATTCCTCGCTGTCCCTTCCTCCGAGAAGTGGGAGTTCCACCATGCTGTTCACCGGCATGTTACCTCGTTCCCTCAGGTCGCTTATGGCCTGAGGCCGTTCACTTCTATTGCCCGCCTGTGCAAGGAGGCGGTCGATGATGTTCTGGAGTCATGGCGGCAGCTGTACTCTATCTCTTCTTACAAGGGGCGTAGTAATATGGATCTCGCCTCTGGGGCGGACCCATCTGTCTCGGGGAAGCCGACCTACCTTTCTGGTGGGCCCTGGCTCCCCCATGTTAGCGGCTCTAACTCGCTCTGTGCGAGGGCCGTGCATGCCATTACTGGTCATGCTCCGATTGGGTTGTACCGAGTACGATTCTTTCCTACTGAAAGCGTTGGCTGTTCGTGTGGCGCCGCTCTTGAGGGGCGCTATCACATTTTCGTCAGGTGTCCCAACCATAAGAGGGAACTTGACAGACCTCCTCAGACCATTCGTGAGCTGATTGACTTCCTGAACGCGAACCCTGGTGCTTTTGCGTTCAGACCAGATGATACTGGGATCGGTTGAGCTGGCGCGCGTGGGGGGTCCCTGCGGTGTCGCTGGTCTTCTGGCCTACTGGGTGGAGAAGTCGCAAGGCAACAGGGGTGGGGTCCCTGGGGGGTGCTTCTGGCTTCGGCTGGTGGTGCTCCTTTCCTGGTCCTGATTGGGGGCTTCGCGGGGGGCGAAGGCGTTAAATAACAGGGGTGGGGTCCCCGGGTGGCGGTGCGGGCTCGTCCTGCTATGCTGCTTTCTTGGGCACCGTCTAGGCAGCGCTTCGAGTTGCTACCCTGCCTGTCGTGTTGCCCTGGGTCGGGACTGGGCTGATACCCTTTCACTTGGGAAGTTGGGGGTAAGGTGGCTCCAAGCGGGGGCTCCTTGCGCTAGCTCTCCTGACTACACCTGTCCCCTTTTGGGCGCTCGGCCGCCGTCGCCGCTAGGCCCGCCGCTCGTGGGACGATCAGGGCACCGCCGCGCTGCGGCGATGCGTCACTGGGTGTACACCACAAGACCTGGGCAACTGGGTCTTCTTCAGTGTGATGGGCATTTCGGGGAACCGGAGGATTTGGCAAGTAGGGGGTGGACTAGTCTGGTCTGGGTCATCACTTGGGTTAGGTTGGGCTGCTTCTGAACGGTAGATTACTCTCAACTCATCGGACTCTGTAGTTGGGGCTTTGTACTTAGCTACACGTGGACTGCGATCGGGCACCGCGTTATAAATTGGTGCAAGCCATGATTTAAAAAAAAAAAAAAAAAAAGGAATTTGTGTAGCGAAGAACCCAGAGCACCATGGACGGATGAAGCACCTGGACTTGAGGTTCTTCTGGCTTCGAGATGCTGTTGCTGATGAAGTGATCAATCCAGTGTATGTGTCCACTGACCAACAACTTGCTGATATCCTCACAAAGGCTGTATACCCCAAGACTGTGAACTTTGCTGTTCCCTTGCTTGGACTCACTCTGTGATAACTCCCCTCTCCATGGACTGCTTAGATCAGGGGGGTGTGTTAGATGTGGTCTCATCAGTCCTATAGATAGATTGGGACTTATCACTGACGGAGTTTTAGTCAGGTGATGAGTCACATGACACAGGTGGACTTGTAGCTTCCTGTGGACGCTTTGAGAGCCTTTAGTCTCTTACAGTTGTCCACAGGTGAGCAAAGTATTGTAACTTCATTATCCAGTCTCTTACAGTTGTCCACAGTAATTGTGGATTTCCTCCTTTAATATTAATCCAATAGACTTCGTTCCACCACTATTAGGACCGTCTCAACGTCCCCCATGCGCACCTCTTTACAGTATTACCCTCTGCATTGAGTTTCACCTCCATGAACGACACCTGGTCAGGGTGGCAGTCCATCAGGCGGTATCCGGGCTGATTAATTGAGGCCATAGGCTCAAATTCCTTGACGAGGTTTACCAGGTTGGCATCAGCCTGGATTAAAGAGCCTTTAGTCTTCTTGCAAGTAGCAGGAGATATAAGACCGATAGAGCGAGTATGCAGCCTAGCAGACCCAGAATACTCAGGGCTCATAAGGGCCCTGAGGGGATGGTTAGGTGACAGGGTCTTGATCCTGTAGTCCGACCTGATAGCAAGCTTCTGTATGTGAAGCTGGATGGGTATGAGACCCGCAAATGACTCTGCAGCCCCAGTAGGGGCAGTCTGGAACACACCTGTAATCCACAGGGCCGCCCGTCTCTGCATGACATTCAGGCTCTTAAGGGCTGCTTTACAGCGGGATCCCTTGAAGAACCAGAGTTTGAAGCCATACGTCGCAATGGGCACAACACACGACCGATAGAGGAGGCGCTTTTGCATAGGCCGCAAGCCCCTTGTAGAGTTACCAAGCATCTTCATGGCTTTCACCGTAGAAAGTGCCTTGGTAGAGTAGTATCGAACATGTTCCTTAAAAGTAAGGGCACGATCAAAGTAAAAACCCAAATACCTCCAATAGGGTTTGGGCCGGAGTGGCATATCACCAGTGAACGGGGCAAAGCCCAGGTCAATCGGTGGATTATCATCCCCGTGTTTGCGGGAGAAGTGAAAAACCTCAGACTTGTCATGCTCAAGTACCAAGGCGAAGCGCTCAAAGAGCCTGAATATAATACCATATGCCTCCTTAAGAGCCACAAGGTTAGAGCCCCAGTCCTTAGACTGGGCAATGATGGTGCTATTATCAACATATGACAGAAGGGTCGTCCCTAAGCATGACGCCTCCCTGTCGAAAAGCCACATTAGCAGAGCTATGTATAAGGCTGACAGGACGGGGGAGAGGGCAGAGCCCTGTCCTACCCCCACATCCAATGGAAACGGCTCAGACTTGAAAGAATCCCAGCAATACTGGGTCTTCCGTCCTACCAAGTAGTGCACAAAGAACTCAACCAACTCAGGGGTGAATCCTTGCTTGCGGAGTATAGCAACCAGCATATCATGGTGCAATGATGGGAAGAACTGCACTATGTCGAATGCCACAACACTAGTCCTGAGGCCCTTGGCCCAATCCGCTCTTATGATGTGGGTCAGCATTAGGCCAGCATCTTCAGTGGACCGTTGGATCACACCTCCGAGCTGATTAGGGTGAAAGACCCCAAATTTGACCGAGTCAAACTGGAGTCTAGTCGCAATCATTTTCTCAAACAGCTTACCCAGTGTGTTGAGAAGAACTATAGGCCGGAAGGCCTTGGGCGTAGAGTATGCAGGCTTACCTGGCTTAGGGATAATAACCGACATAGATTCTTTAAAATACTCTGGCCAGCAGCCTAGACGAATACAGGCACTAGCTAGATGTATGAAGATCGGCAGGGAATCCCCAAGTACGATCTGTTTGAGCATCCTCCATGTAATGTGGTCAGGGCCCGGAGCAGAGATTTTGGAGCAGGCAGACAGTGCGTCCACCAGCTCCTTGTCCGAGAAGTCAACCCACTCCCACCGCGGCAGCACAGGGAGTGGATCGATAATGGGGGTATCACACTCATGCCCGGAGGCAGAGTTGTAGGTACCGTGAAGGGCCTCCCATAGGGAGTCCATAGTGTGACAAGGCTCCCCCTGATAGGAGATAGCCTCGCATGCAGGCAACTTGCACACTTTAACCCATTCCATAAGGTCCCAAGGGCGCTTGTTGGTC
Organism: Calvatia gigantea; assembly: GCA_025093985.1. Classification (NCBI taxonomy): domain Eukaryota; kingdom Fungi; phylum Basidiomycota; class Agaricomycetes; order Agaricales; family Lycoperdaceae; genus Calvatia; species Calvatia gigantea. The sequence continues at coordinate 506,505 of JACAAK010000017.1, forward strand.
TCAGCAATTTCCTCAATCTTCTCATCAAAGAATTTGCACTTTTTAGATGCCACAACGCGTCAGAATGCCTTCCAGTCCGCAGGGTCCAAAGAGTCCCTGTGGGCCTGTAGGACGACAGTGCAATCCTTATCCCACCAGGGCTGAGATTTCGCAGATATGTGCACTTCCACAGTGTGGCGATGCCATGCTGCAGAGAACACCGACCCAATAGCCGATGCCAGGACATTGACGTCCTGTGCTGAATTAAGGGGATGATCCCGAAGACCATACACCCCTTCTCTGATCTCATCCAGGAACTACAATTCTGCAGTCACTGCTGAGTTCTTGGGAAATGCCCTTCTGACATTTATGATGTCTTCAGGGTGGATAGGGATCACGACAGACAGCGGATGATGGTTCAATGGGCCTGTCAGATCCGATCTGACCTTGGGACGCATGATGTACCACCTAAGATCGGAGATAAAGATCAGATCAATCACCAATTGGCATTTGGTCAGATCTCGAGGTATATGCGTAGAAGCCCTGGAATCTGGCAACCAGATCCCAAGGCCGAGGTCGTCAGCAGCTTCCATGAGCTGCTGGGCAGGTCGGTGGTGATGCAGGACATTATTGTCCCACTCACGCGAATGGCAATTAAAATCGCCTCCCATGTAATGCATCTAGGGTAGAGAATCACGCTTCTCATAGAGAAGCCTGATCGCAGTGTGCTCATTGTCAGAATAGACATTCATGAGATTGTTAGGAGTGCTCCAGACAGTGTTAGATGGACTCTCCTGAGTCAGGGCTCCAAGGTTTGGTAGGACACTTGTGGAGTTGTCCAAGGAGATATGGACTTGTACATAGAGATGTGGACTTAGAGCCACAATGGACACTTTTGTGATCATGTGACTTGGTCACATGATGGTTGAACTTAGTTAGAACACCTGTGGACGCTTTCTGGCTCTTTAGCCTCTTACAACAGTCCACAGGTGAGTAGGACAATTTTCTGTTTTTGTACTTAGCCTCTTACAACAGTCCACAGGACTGGTGTTCAATAAAACACGTTTTTCTCGAGATTCTCCCTATCAAGTCGCGTTGTTTCTTCAGTGTTAGGACCGCCAGACGTTCCCCTACGCGCCCCCTTCAACAGAGATGGCGTTCACGGCCGTGATTGAAGATGGTTACAACCATCACATCCCGGTGGTCAATAAGGTCCCTCCTTAATGAGGGCCTCAGTCTCTTGATCCATGTGTGGACATAAGCCATGACACAGGGTCGATCTCGTTCCTCCACAGAGGAGGCCGGCCTCACCATGTACAACCACTCAGGGTGCTTAGGTGCTCCGATGATGGGCTCGCCCTCAGCATCAAGCGTCGAGGGGGCAGATCTTATCGTTCACCAGGGTGGCTCCTGGATGAACACGATGTCGAAGTTGTCTTTCTCAGACTCTAGCAATGTGTCCAATAACGTATAGTTCTTCACTATGTTAAATGACAGTATACATAATCTACCCTTCACGAAACACTTCAACTCGTCAGGTTCGGGGTTCATTGCATGGATGCTGAATTGTTATCAGTGGATCGTGACATTATCCTAGACAGACAGCGTTCACTCACCTTTCTATAGTGCTCTTTGATCCACTCGGCCTCATACCGGTGGCGCCAAAGCTGGCACGAATGAGAGTCGGCACAGTGTTCACCACCGCAGTTAAGACACTTGAATTTGTGGGGGCATGGTTGTCCCTCCGGGGTAGCCTTGTTGAGATCCTTAGGATGACAACAGCCAGTGACAGTGCAGTGGTTCTCAGAGGTGTGAGGCCCAGCGCAGATAGGGCACCTGTTTGACTGAGATCGACAGATAGCAGTGGAGTGACCCCAGTACCAGCAACGCTGACACCAGGGGACCCCAGTACAGGCGGAGGCCTGCTGCACATGGCAGGAGTGCATTCCGATCTGGACGGTGCACCCCACAAGACGCTTCATCCGGGTGTCAGTCTTAGAGTCGGCCAGGTTGAGCCAAGCTGTGCAGGTGTCAGAGCTGGCAGAGTTGCGCGAAATACGCGGGGTATGAGACAGCATGGCAAAGTCCTCGCGGTGCGGAGACTTTGACAGATGGCCCAGGAGCCGTTCGATGGTTATGGCTTTGCGGCCGAGTTCATTAATGAATGGGATATCCACAATCCTGATATAGGACATGGAGTCGGGGACACAGAGCTGGAGCTTAATGCCCTCAGCAACCGCCTTGTGGGCCCACTCGTCGATGATGGCAACATCCTTCGGAGTGGGGGCATAGTTGGTGAGCAACGACCAAGAGTTGGCCGTGCTCGAGCGAACCGACTCAATCCTGCAGTGGACTCAAGCTTGTACAAGACCTCTGTTGATGACCTCAACAAAGTGATTAGTCTGAGGGCGGGGGGCACCTTCCAGCACAGCAACCGTGGTCATGAGGAGCTGTCGACGGTTGGGACCAGCCATGACATTATCGGGGCGCTTAGACTTGCCTTGTGCCGAGGGTTCAGCCTCGCGAGCCATAGCTACAACTCGCTTGGGTTCAAGCTCTGGGAATGACTGTACAACGCGCACCACCATAACCACAGGGATTTGGACAGACTTGCCCTTACCAGAAGAAGATAGCGTCTGCACGTACAAGGACGGCGCCGCCTTCTTCTTCTTGGTGATGTTGAGAGGGCGCACTGGACCAGGTTGGACCAGCACACTCCTCTGCTGCTGCTGCAGGGCAAGGTGCTTTGCCTCTGCGTTCTTTCGGATCGACTTGACAAGATCCCGCTCATGACGAGCAGGATGGATGGGCTGAAACGGAGGTGGTGGTGCGGAAGCCCTGGCCAGCTTCGATTTACCGGATCTAGGCATGGGGCCTCCCATATCAGCATCAACATCACCCGAGCCAGATGGCTGAGGCAGAGGAGTAGCTCTCCTGGCTGGCAGGGGTTGAGCATAGCGAGAGGCAATGTTGGCCACAGCATGACCTCCAAGCCAACTCGGATTAGATTGACCAGTTGGAGAGCGATCCAACCAGCCATTGTTAGCCAGGGACTGGACAAACGCCAAGGCGGTGCCCAGTACCACTGTGGTAGACTCCACGTTAAGCGGCATAGCATGCACGGACCTGAACCAGGAGGCCAGGTTGTGCAGGGATTCGGCTGTGCCTTGGATGTCCACAGCAAGGTGTTCTTCGTCACCCGCCAATGCTGCTATGGATGGAGCATACTCCAGATCGCCAAACGACTCCACTGACATATCCCTGCCAGCGGAGCTCCCAGGGGGATCAGTGACAATCGCAGAAGCAGAAGCCCCGGGGGCCACCACCTCATCCTCGTCATCATCGAAAGGGTCCACCATCTCCATTGGCGCGGGAGAGGGGGAGGTAGCATGAGAGGGAGCATGGGACTGAGGTTGGGCGGTTCCACTCAAGGAGGTCGTTGATGGCGGCGTACCGTTGGTGCGTGCCCTCCCCAGCAGATGCCTGGGTCGAGGCGTGGGTTTGGTAGCGGGGTTGTGGCTGCTGGGAGCCCACACCCGGAATACGAGCAATCAGGTCAGGGGACGATTGCAGCGGAACCAGGTTGTCAGCCCACAGGTCCCTCTCTCCCGTCCTGTCGGCCTTATACATAGCTCCGCTAATGTGGCTGTTCGATAGAGAGGCGTCTCATCTGGGGACGACCCTTCTGTCATATGTCGATGATGGTACCATCATTGCCCAGTCGAAAGACTGGGGATCTAACCTTGCGGCTCTTAAGGAGGCGTATGGTATTATATTCAGGCTCTTTGAGCGATTTGCCTTGGTACTTGAGCATGACAAGTCTGAGGTTTTTCACTTCTCCTGTAAACACGGGGATGACAATCCACCAATAGACCTGGGCTTTGCCCCGTTCACTGGTGATACGCCGCTCCGGCCCAAGCCTTATTGGAGGTATCTGGGCTTCTACTTCGATCGTGCCCTTACTTTTAAGGAGCACGTCCGTTACTACTCTACTAAAGCACTTTCTACGGTGAAAGCCATGAAGATGCTTGGTAATTCTACGAGGGGCTTGCGACCTATGCAGAAGTGCCTCCTTTATCGGTCGTGTGTTGTTCCCATTGCGACATACGGCTTCAAACTCTGGTTCTTCAAGGGCTCTTGCTGTAAGGCGGCCCTTAAGAGTCTGAGCGTCATGCAGAGACGGGCGGCCCTGTGGATTACAGGCGCATTCCGGACTGCTCCTACTGGGGCCGCGGAGTCATTCGCGGGTCTCATACCCATCCAGCTTCACATACAGAAGCTTGCTGTCAGGTCGGACTACAGGATTAAGACCCTGTCACCTAACCATCCTCTCAGGGCCCTCATGAGCCCTGAATATTCTGGGTCTGCTAAGTTGCACACTCGCTCTATCGGTCTTATGTCTCCTGCGGTTCGCAAGAAGACTAAGGGCTCTTTAATCCAGGCTGATGCCAGCCTGGTAAACCTCGTCGAGGAGTTTGAGCCTATGGCTTCAATCAATCGGCCCAGATACCGCCTGATGGACTGCCACCCTGACCAGGTGTCGTTCATGGAGGTGAAACTCAATGCAGAGGGTAATACTGACCCCGAGCATATGTATGCTCTCAACGCGCGCCTCAGGGAGTGCAGGGAGGACTTCGGGATTGTTCATATGGCGACGGACGCAAGTCTGCCGCTCCATGGCAAGTTCCAGGCAGTTTCATCTGCCCATGTCTATCGCCAACGGGAGTGTCTCCAGGAGATCACTCGCGTAGCAGGCCGAGTCACAGCGCCTGATGCTGAACTCATGGCCATTGCACTTGGCGTTCATTTTGCTCTTAAGCAGGATGACGTCAGGCTCATATGTGTATTCACTGACTCTATTGCATCAGCGAAGCTCGCAGTTGATCCGTCTACACATTCCAGGCAGATGCTGTCCCAAGGGGTGTGTGTGGCGCTTAAGCACTGGCTCTCTGGGGATCCCCGGAGAGGCATTGAATTTCTCACTGTCCCTTCTTCCGAGAAGTGGGAGTTCCACCATGCTGTTCACCGGCATGTCACTTCGTTCCCTCAGGTCGCTTATGGTCTGAGGCCGTTCACTTCTATTGCCCGCCTGCGCAAAGAGGCAGTCGATGATGTTCTGGAGTCATGGCGTCAGCTGTACTCTACCTCTTCGTACAAGGGGCGTAGTAACATGGACCTTGCCTCAGGGGCAGATCCATCTGTTCCGGGGAAGCTGACCTACCTTTCTGGTGGGCCCTGGCTCCCTCATGTTAGCGGCTCTAACTCGCTTTGTGTGAGGGCCGTGCGTGCCATCACAGGTCATGCTCCGATTGGGTCGTACCGCGTACGATTCTTTCCTAGCGAAAGCGTTGGCTGTTCATGTGGCGCCGCTCTCGAGGGGCGCTATCACATTTTCGTCAGGTGTCCCAACCACAAAAGGGACCTTGACAGACCTCCTCAGACCATTCGTGAGCTGATTGACTTCCTGAATGCGAACCCCGGGGCATTTGCATTCAGACCAGATGATGCTGGGATTGGCTGAGCTGGTGCGTGTGGGGGGTCCCTGCGGTGTCGCTGGTCTTCTGGCCTACTGGGTGGAGAAGTTGCAAGGCAACAGGGGTGGGGTCCCTGGGGGGTGCTTCTGGCTTCGGCTGGTGGTGCTCCTTTCCTGGGCCTGATTGGGGGCTTCGTGGGGGGCGGAGGCATTAAATAACAGGGGTGGGGTCCCCGGGTGGCGGTGCGGGTTCGTCCTGCTCGGCTGCTTTCTTGGGCACCGTCTAGGCGGCGCTTCGAGTTGCTACCCTACCTGTTGTGTTGCCCTGGATCAGGACTGGGCTGATACCCTTTCACCTGGGAAGTTGGGGGTAAGGTGGCTCCAAGTGGGGGCTCCTTGCGCTGGCTCTCCTGACTACACCTGTCCCCTTTCGGGCGCTCGGCCGCCGCCGCTGCTGGGCCCGCCGCTTGTGGGATGATCAGGGCACCGCCGCAGAGCGGCGGTGCGTCACTGGGTGTACACCACAAGACCTGGGCAACTGGGTCTTCTTCAGTGTGATGGGCATTTCGGGCGACTGGGGGATTTGGCAAGTAAGGGGGGTCTGGTTTGGTCTGGGTGGGCATTATGCCTGGCTTGGGTTGGGTTGGGCTCCTTCTGAACAGTAGATTACTCTTAACTCATTGGACCTTGTAGTTGGGGCTTTGTACTTAGCTACACGCGGACTGCGATTGGGCACTGCGTTATAAATTGGCGCAAGCCATGATTTAAAAAAAAAAAAAAAAAAAAAGTCAAGGAATTTGAGCCTATGGCCTCAATTAATCAGCCCGGATACCGCCTGATGGACTGCCACCCTGACCAGGTGTCATTCATGGAGGTGAAACTCAATGTAGAGGGTAATACTGACCCTGAGCATATGTATGCTCTCAACGCGTGCCTTAGGGAGTGCAGAGAGGACCTCAGGATTGTCCATATGGTGATGGATGCAAGTCTGCCGCTCCTTTTTTTTTTTTTTTTTAAATTCATGGCTTGCGCCAATTTATAACGCAGTGCCCGATCGCAGTCCGCGTGTAGCTAAGTACAAAGCCCCAACTACAAAGTTCGATGAGTTAAGAGTAATCTACTGTTCAGAAGGAGCCCAACCCAACCCAAGCCAGGCGCAATGCCCATCCAGACCAAACCAGACCCCCCCCTACTTGCTAAATCCCCCGGTCGCCCAACATGCCCATCACACTGAAGAAGACCCAGTTGCCCAGGTCTTGTGGTGTACACCCAGTGACGCACTGCCGCGTTGCGGCGGTGCCCTGATCATCCCACAAGCGGCGGGCCCAGCGGCAGCGGCAGCCGAGTGCCCGAGAGGGGACAGATGTAGTCAGGAGGGCCAGCACAAGGAGCCCCCGCTTGGAGCCACCTTACCCCCAACTTCCCAAGTGAAAGGGTATCAGCCCAGTCCTGATCCAGAACAACACAGCGAGCAGGGTAGCAACTCGAAGCGCCGCCTAGATGGTGCCCAAGAAAGCAGCTTAGCAGGATGAACCCACACCGCCACCCGGGGACCCCACCCCCGTTGTTTTACGCCTCCGCCCCCCGCGAAGCCCCTAACCAGGCCCAGGAAAGGAGCACCACCAGCCGAGGCCAGAAGTACCCCCCAGGGACCCAACCCCTGTTGCCTTGCGACTTCTCCACCTAGTAGGTCAGAAGACCAGCAACACCGCAGGGACCCCCCCTGCGCGCGCCGGCTCAACCGATCCCAGCATCATCTGGTCTGAACACAAACACCCCGGGGTTCGCGTTCAGGAAGTCTATCAGCTCACAAATGGTCTGAGGAGGTCTGTCAAGCTCCCTTTTGTATTTGGGACACCTGACGAATATGTGATAGCGCCCCTCGAGAGCGGCGCCACACGAACAGCCAACACTTTCAGTAGGAAAGAATCGTACGTGGTACGACCCAATCGGAGCATGACCTGTGACAGCACGCACGGCCCTCGCACAAAGCAAGTTAGAGCCGCTAACATGAGGGAGCCATGGCCCACCGGAAAGGTAGGTCGGCTTCCCCGGAATAGATGGATCTGCCCCGGAGGCAAGGTCCATATTACTACGCCCCTTGTAAGAAGAGGTAGAGTACAGCTGACGCCATGACTCCAGAACATCGTCGACCGCCTCTTTGCGCAGGCGGGCGATGGAAGTGAACGGCCTCAGACCATAAGCGACCTGAGGGAACGAGGTAACATGCCGGTGAACAGCATGGTGGAACTCCCACTTCTCGGAAGAAGGGACAGCGAGGAATTCAATGCCTCTCCGGGGATCCCCAGAGAGCCATTGTTTAAGCGCCACACACACCCCTTGGGACAGCATCTGCCCAGAATGTGTAGACGGATCAACTGCGAGCTTCGCTGACGCAATAGAGTCAGTGAATACACGTATAAGCCTGACATCATCCTGCTTAAGAGCAAAATGAATGCCAAGTGCAATGGCCCTTCCAGCCCTTGTAGCCAGTAGGATAGCCAATGAAGACGCACTTTTCAAAGTGAGGAGCAAGAGAGTGGCGTTTGTCACACTGGACATGGACATAGGCAGTACACCCCCACTGTCAGGAGTGCTCCAGACAGTGTTAGATGGACTCTCCTGAGTCAGGGCTCCAAGGTTTGGTAGGACACTTGTGATCCCCAGAGGCGCATTTGTTAGATTTGCCCCAGTCAGTAAGCAGTGATAGAGTTGTATTAGAGAGTGTATAGGCAAAGGTGGACTTAGAGCTGACGGAGTTTGGGTCATGTGACTGTTGTCACATGACAGTTGGACTTGTAGCTGCCTGTGGACACTTTGGAGGCCTTTAGTCTCTTACAGTGTTCCACAGGTGAGTAGAATAGTGTATCTTGTCATTTTAGTCTCTTATAGTGTTCCACAGTAATTGTGGAATTACTCCTTCAGTTCTCATCCAATACACTTCGTTTAACCGCTGTTACGTTCCCCTTTCGATCCCCTACGCGCACCATTCAACAGCATTGAATTCCTCGCTGTCCCTTCCTCCGAGAAGTGGGAGTTTCACCATGCTGTCCACCGGCATGTCACCTCATTCCCTCAGGTCACTTATGGCCTGAGGCCATTCACTTCTATTGCCCACCTACGTAAGGAGGTGGTCGACAATGTTCTGGAGTCATGGCGTCAGCTGTACTCTACCTCTTCCTACAAGGGGCGTAGCAACATGGATCTTGCCTCTGGGGCAGATCCGTCTATTTCGGGGAAGCCAACCTACCTTTCTAGTGGGCCCTGGCTCCCTCATGTTAGCAGCTCCAACTCGCTATGTGCGAGAGCCGTGCATGCCATTACAGGGCATGCTCTGATCAGATCATACTGTGTACAATTCTTTCCTAATAAAAGCATTGGCTGTTCGTGTGGTGCCACTCTTGAGGGGCGCTATCACATATTTGTCAGGTGTCCCAACCACAAGAGGGAACTTGACAGACCTCCTCAGACCATTTGTGAGCTGATTGACTTCCTGAACACAAACCCAGGGGCTTTTGCGTTCAAACCAGATGATGCTGGGATCAGCTGAGCTGGTGCGCACGGGGGGTTCCTGCGGGGTCGCTGGTCTTCTGGCCTACTGGGTGGAGAAGTTGCAAGGCAACAGGGGTGGGGTCCCTGGGGGGTGCTTCCAGCCTAGGCTGGTGGTGCTCCTTTCCTGGGCCTGTTTGGGGGCTTCACGGGGGGTGAAGGTGTAAACAACGGGGGTGGGGTCCCCGGGTGGTAGTGCAGGTTTGTCCTGCTAAGCTGTTTTCTTGGGCGCCATCTAGGCAACGCTTCGAGTTGCTACCCTGCCCACCGGATTGTCCTTGATCGGGTCTGGGCTGATACCCTTTCGCCCAGGAAGTTGGGGGTAAGGTGGCTCCAAGCGGGGGCTCCTTGTGCTGGCTCTCCTGACTACACCTGTCCTCCTGAGGGCACTCAGCCACTGCTGCCGCTGGGTCTGCCTCTTGAGGGATGACCAGGGCACCATCGCTCTGCGACAGTGCATTACTGGGTGTACACCACAAGACCTGGGTAACTGGGTCTTCTTCAGTGTGATGGGCATTTCGGGTGACCAGTGGATTTAGCAAGTAAGGGGGGTTCAGTCTGGTCTGGGTTGGCGTTTGCTGGGCTTGGGTTGGGTTGGGCTCCTTTTGAACAGTAGATTACTCTCAACTCATCAGACTCTGTAGTTGGGGCTTTGTACTTAGCTACATGTGGACTGCGATCAGGCACCGCATTATAAATTGGCACAAGCCATGATTTAAAAAAAAAAAAAAAAAAAAAGGTAGATCGAAGCCAGTTAGAGCTCCCATGCCACCACCCCCGGTTCAGCCTGTCTGTCCTGCTCGTCATGAGCGGGACCTTGTCGAGTCAATCCGAAAGAACGCAGAGGCAAAATGCCTTGCCCTACAGCAACAGCGGAGGAGTGCCCAAGTCCAACCTGGACCAGTGCACTCTCTTAACATCACCAAGAAGAAGAAAGCGACACCATCCTCATACGCGCAGACACTCTCCTCCTCTGGCAAGGGCAAGTCCACCCAGATCCCTGTGGTTATGGCTGTGCGTCTCGCGCAGTCCTTCTCAGAGCTTGAACCCAAGCAAGTCGTTGCAATGGCTCGCGAAGCAGAACCCTTGACGCAAGGCAAGTCCAAGCGTCTAGACAATGTCATGGCTGGTCCCAACCGTCGACAACTTCTCATGACAGCGGTGGCCATTCTGGAAGGCTCCCCTGTTAGATGTGGTCTCATCAGTCCTATAGATAGATTGGGACTTATCACTGACGGAGTTTTAGTCAGGTGATGAGTCACATGACACAGGTGGACAACTCATCGGACTTTGTAGTTGGGGCTTTGTACTTAGCTACACGTGGACTGCGATCGGGCACCGCGTTATAAATTGGCGCAAGCCATGAATTTAAAAAAAAAAAAAAAAAAAAATGACACAGGTGGACTTGTAGCTTCCTGTGGACGCTTTGAGAGCCTTTAGTCTCTTACAGTTGTCCACAGGTGAGCAAAGTATTGTAACTTCATTATCTAGTCTCTTACAGTTGTCCACAGTAATTGTGGATTTCCTCCTTTAATATTAATCCAATAGACTTCATTCCACCACTGTTAGGACCGTCTCAATGTCCCCCACACACACCTCTTTACATCCCCCTGCCCTCAAACCAACCACTTTGTTGAGGTTATCAACAGAGGTCTTGTCCAGGCTCATGTCTAATGTCGGATCGAGTCTGTCCGATCGAGCACAACCAACTCGTGGTCCCTGCTCACCAACTTTGCTCCCACTCCGAAGGACATCACTATCATTGATGAGTGGGCTCACAAGGCAGTCACTGAGGGCATTAAGCTCTAGCTCCATGTCTCCGACTCCACATCCTATATCAGGATCGTGGACATCCCATTTATCGATGAGCTTGGCTGCAAGGCCATGACCGTTGAACGTCTCCTGGGTCACCTCTCAAAGTCCCCCCATCGCGAGGACTTTGCTATGCTGTCCCATACCCTGCACATCTCACGCAATTCCGCCAGCTCTGACATGTGCACAGCCTGGCTTGACCTAGCCAACTCCAAGACCAGCACCCGGATGAAGTGCCTTGCGGGGTGCACTGTCCAGATTGGAACGCACTCCTGCTGTGTGCAGCAGGCCTCCACCCGTACTGGGGTCCCCTGGTGCCAGCACTGCTGGTACTGGGGCCATCCCACTGCTATCTGTCGATCTCGGTCAAACAGATGCCCTATCTGCACTGGGCCTCACACCTTTGAGAACCACCGTGCCATCGCCGGCTGTTGTCATCCCAAGGATCTCAACAAGGCTACCCCTGAGGGACAACCGTGTTCCCACAAATTCAAATGTCTTAACTGTGGTGGTGAGTACTGTGCCAACTCCCATTCGTGCCAGCTTTGGCACCACCGGTATGAGGCCGAGTGGATCAAAGAGCACTATAAAAAGGTGAGTGAACGCCGTCTATCTAGGATAGCGTCACGATCCACTGATAACAATTCAGCATCCGCACAATGAACCCCGAACCTGACGAGTTGAAGTGTTTCGTGAAGGGTAGATTACGTATATTGTCATTTAATGTAGCAAAGAATTACACATTATTGGACACATTGCTAGAGTCTGAGAAAGACAACTTCGACATTGTATTCGTCCGGGAACCTCCCTGGTAAGCGATCAGATCCGCCCCCTCGATGCTTGATGCCGAGGGTAAGCCTGTCATCGGAGCACCTAAGCACCCTGAGTGGTTGTATATGGTGAGGCCGGCCTCCTCTGTAGAGGAATGAGATTGACCCTGTGTTATGGCTTATATCCATACATGGATCAAGAGACTGAGGCCCTCACTAAGGCGGGATCTCATTGATCACTGGGATGTGATGGTTGTCACCATCTTCAATCACGGCTGTGAACACCATTTCATGAATGTCTATTCTGACAATGAGCACACTGCGATCAGGCTTCTCTATGAGAAGCGCAATTCCTTACCCCAGATGCATTACATGGGAGGCGATTTCAATTGCCATTTGCGTGAGTGGGACGATAATGTTCTACATTACCACCAACCCACCCAGCAGCTTCTCAAAGCTGCCGATGACCTTGGCCTTGGGATCTGGTTGCCAGATTCTAGGGCTTCTACTCATGTTCCTCGAGATCCGACCAAATGCCAATCGGTGATTGATCTGATCTTCATCTCCGATCTTAGGTGGTGCATCGCCCACCCTGAGATCAGATCGGATCTTACAGGCCTGTCGGATCACCATCTGCTGGCTATTACGGTCCCCATCTGCCCTGAAGACATCACAAATGTTAGAAGGGCATTTCCCAAGAACTCGGCAGCAACTACAGAATTGCAGTTCCTGGATGAGATCAGAGAAGGGATGTATGGTCTCTGGGATCATCCCCTTAATTCAGTGCGGGATGTTAATGTCCTGGCATCGGCTATTGGGTCAGTGTTCTCTGCAGTGTGGCACCACCACACTGTGGAGGTGCATATATCTGCAAAGTCTCAGCCCTGGTGGGATGAGGATTGCAGGGTCGCCCTTCAGGCTCACAGGGATTCCTCGGACCCTGTGGACTGGAAGGCATTTCGACGCATTGTGGTGTCTAGGAAGCGTAAATTCTTTGATGATAAGATTGAGGAAATTGCTGAGACCAACAAGCGCCCTTGGGACCTTATGGAATGGGTCAAAGCGTGCAAGTTGCCCACGTGCAAGGCTATCTCCTACCAGGGGGAGCCTTGTCACACTATAGACTCCCTATGGGAGGCCCTTCATGGTACCTACAACTCCACCTCTGGGCGTGAGTGTGATACCCCCGTTATTGACCCGCTCCCTGTACTTCCACAGCAGGAGTGGGTTGACTTCTCAGACAAGGAGCTGGTGGATGCGTTGTCTGCTTGTTCCAAAGTCTCTGCTCCAGGCCCCGACCACGTTACATGGAGGATGCTCAAACAGATTGTGCTTGGGGATGCCCTGCCAATCTTCATATGTCTAGCTAGTGCCTGTATTCGTCTAGGCTGCTGGCCAGAGTATTTCAAAGAATCTATGTCGGTTATTATCCCTAAGCCGGGTAAGCCTGCATATTCTACGCCCAAGGCCTTTAGGCCTATAGTTCTTCTCAACACACTGGGTAAGCTGTTTGAGAAAATGATTGCGACTAGGCTCCAGTTTGACTCTGTCAAATTTGGGGTCTTTCACCCTAATCAGCTCGGAGGTGTGATCCAATGATCCACTGAAGACGCTGGCCTAATGCTGACCCACATCATAAGAGCGGGTTGGGCTAAGGGCCTCAGGACTAGCGTTGTGGCATTTGACATAGTGCAGTTCTTCCCATCATTGCACCATGATATGCTGGTTACAATACTCCACAAGCAAGGATTTGCCCCTAAGTTGGTCAAGTTCTTTGCGTACTACTTGGTAGGACAGAAGACCCAGTATTGCTGGGATTCTTTCAAGTCTGAGCTGTTTCCATCGGATGTGGGGGTAGGGCAGGGCTCTGCCCTATCTCCCGTCCTATCAGCCTTATACATAGCTCTGCTAATGTGGCTTTTCGACAGGGAGGCATCACGCTTAGGGACAACCCTTCTGTCATATGTTAATGATGGTACCATCATTGCCCAGTCTAAGGACTGGAAATCCAACCTTGTGGCTCTTAAGGAGGTATATGGTATTATATTCAGGCTCTTTGAGTGTTTTGCCTTGGTACTTGAACATGACAAGTCTGAGGTTTTTCACTTCTCCCGCAAACATGGGAATGATAATCCGCTGATTGACCTGGGCTTTGCCCCATTCACTGGTGATACACCGCTTCGACCCAAGCCCTATTGGAGGTATTTGGGTTTCTACTTTGACCGTGCCCTTACATTTAAGGAGCATGTTCACTACTATTCTACCAAAGCACTGTCTATGGTAAAAGCCATGAAAATGCTTGGTAACTCCACGAGGGGCTTGCGGCCTATGCAGAAGCGCCTTCTCCATCAGTCGTGTATTATACCTATTGCAACATATGGCTTCAAACTCTGGTTCTTCAAGGGTTCCTGCTGTAAGGTGGCCCTTAAGAGCCTAAATGTCATGCAGAGACGGGCAGCCCTGTAGATCACAGGTGCATTCCGGACTGCTCCTACTGGGGCTGCGGAGTCATTTGCGGGTCTCATACCTATCCAGCTTCATATACAGAAGCTTGCTGTCAGGTCGGACTACAGGATTAAGACCCTGTCACCTAATCATCCCCTTAGGGCCCTTATGAGCCCTGAGTATTCTGGGTCTGCTAAGCTGCATGCCCACTCTGTCGGTCTTATGTCTCCTGCGGTTCGCAAGAAGACTAAGGGCTCCTTAATCCAGGCTGACTCCAACCTGGTGAACCTCGTTGAGGAATTTGAGCCTATGGCCTCAATTAATCGGCCCGGATACCGCCTAATGGACTGCTACCCTGACCAGGTGTTGTTCATGGAGGTGAAACTCAATGCGGAGGGTAATACCGACCCCGCGCATATGTATGCTCTCGACGCGCACCTTAAGGAGTGCAGGGAGGATTTCGGGATTATCCATATGGCGATGGATGCAAGTCTTCCGCTTCATGGCAAGTTCCAGGCAGTTTCATCTGCCTATGTCTATTGCCGACGTGAGTGTCTCCAGAAGATCACTTGCATGGCAGGCCGAGTTACAGCATCTGATGCTGAGCTCATGGCCATTGCGCTTGGCGTTCATTTTGCCCTTAAGCAGGATGATGTCAGGCTCATACGTGTCTTCACCGATTCTATTGCATCGGCAAAGCTCGCAGTTGATCCATCCATGCACTCCGGGCAGATGCTGTCCCAGAGCGTGTGTGTGGTGCTTAAACAGTGGCTCTCTGGGGATCCCCAGAGGTGCATTGAATTCCTCGCTGTCCCTTCCTCCAAGAAGTGGGAGTTCTACCATGCTGTTCACCAGCATGTCACCTTGTTCCCTCAGGTCGCTTATAGCCTGAGGCTGTTCACTTCTATTGCCCGCCTACGTAAGGAGGCAGTTGATGATGTTCTGGAGTCATGGCATCAGCTGTACTCTACCTCTTCCTATAAGGGGTGTAGCAACATGGATCTTGCCTCTGGGGCAGATCCGTCTATCTCAGAGAAGCCAACCTACCTTTCTGGTGGGCCCTGGCTCCCTCATGTTAGTGGCTCCAACTCGCTATGCGCGAGAGCCGTGCGTGCCATTACAGGGCATGCTCTGATCAGATTGTACTGTGTATGATTCTTTCCTAACAAAAGCATTGGCTGTTCGTGTGGTGCCGCTCTAGAAGGGTGCTATCACATATTTGTCAGGTGTCCCAACCACAAGAGGGAACTTGACAGACCTCCTCAGACCATTTGTGAGCTGATTGACTTCCTGAACACAAACCCAGGGGCTTTTGCGTTCAAACCAGATGATGCTGGGATCAGCTGAGCTGGTGCACGTGGGGGGTTCCTGCGGGGTTGCTGGTCTTCTGGCCTACTGGGTGGAGAAGTCGCAAGGCAACAGGGGTGGGGTCCCTGGGGGGTGCTTCTGGCCTAGGCTGGTGATGCTCCTTTCCTGGGCCTGTTGGGGGGCTTCGCAGGGGGTGAAGGCATAAACAATGGGGGTGGGGTCCCTGGGTGGCAGTGTGGGTTCGTCCTGCTAAGCTGCTTTCTTGGGTGCCATCTAGGTGACGCTTCGAGTTGCTACTCTGCCCACCGGATTGTCCTTGATCGGGTCTGGGCTGATACTCTTTCACCTGGGAAGTTGGGGGTAAGGTGGCTCCAAGCGGGGGCTCCTTGTGCTGGCTCTCCTGACTATACCTGTCCCCCTGAGGGCACTTGGCCGCCGCTGCTGCTGGGTCCGCCTCTTGAGGGATGACTAGGGCACCGTCGTTCTGCGACAGTGCATTACTGGGTGTACACCACAAGACCTGGGCAACTGGGTCTTCTTCAGTGTGATGGGCATTTCAGGGAACCAGGGGATTTAGCAAGTAGGGGGTGGTCTGGTCTGGTCTAGGTTAGCGCTTGGGTTGGGTTGGGCTGCCTCTGAACAGTAGATTACTCTTAACTCATCAGACTTTGTAGTTAGGGGATTTGTACTCTGCTACATGTGGACTGCGATCGGGCACCGCATTATAAATTGGCGCAAGCCTTGATTTAAAAAAAAAAAAAAAAAAAAGACAAGGCTCCCCCTGGTAGGAGATAGCCTCATACACAGGCAACTTGCGCGCTTTGATCCATTCCATAAGGTCCCAAGGGCACTTGTTAGTCTCAGCAATCTCCTCGATCTTCTCATCGAAGAATTTGCGCTTCTTAGACACCACAACGCGTCAGAATGCCTTCCAGTCTGCAGGGTCCAAGGAGTCCCTGTGGGCCTGAAGGGTGACATTGCAATCCTCATCCCACCATGGCTGAGATTTTGCAGATATGTGCACCTTCACAGTGTGGCAGTGCCACACTGTAGAGAGCACCGACCCAATGGCCAATGCCAGGACATTAACATCCTGCGCTGAATTAAGGGGATGGTCCCGAAGGCCATACACCCCTTCTCTGATCTCATCCAGGAACTGCAATTCTGCAGTGGCTGCTGAGTTCTTGGGAAATGCCCTCCTGATATTTGTGATGTCCTTGTTAGAAGTGGGTAATCAGTCTATTTGGAGTATTCTTGCCCTTCTTATCGATGATGTCATTTATGACATCATTACTCCACTGATGTCATGTATGACTCACTTATGATGTAACCTCATGTCATTTGTTTTATACAGAACTTTGTAGTAAACATTGATAGTGTATATAGTTAGCTACTTGACAAGGATTTCCCTTGTTGAGTTACACCTCTTATACAACGGCATTTGGTCATCCCAATACCTGCACTAAGCCCATCAGTGCTACTCAGGCGACCTCTACGACGTCCCCGTTTTATTCTAACAGTCCTCAGGGTGGATAGGGATCGTAACAGATAGCAGATGATGGTCCGATGGGCCTGTAAGATCCAATCTGATCTTGGGGTGCGCAATGCACCACCTGAGATCGGAAATAAACATCAGATCAATCACCGATTGGCACTTGGTCGGATCTCGAGGTACATGTGTAGAAGCCCTGGAATCTGGCAACCAGATCCCAAGGCCAAGGTCGTTGGCAGCCTCAATAAGCTGCTAGGCGGGTCAGTGGTGATGCAGAACATTATCGTCCCACTCACACAAATGGCAATTAAAATCGCCTCCCATATAGTGCATCTAGGGTAATGAATCGTGCTTCTCATAGAGAAGCCTGATTGCAGTGTGCTCATCATCACAATAAACATTTATGAAATGGTGTTCACAACCGTGATTAAAAATAGTAATAACCATCACATCCCAGTGATCAATGAGGTCCTGCCTTAGTGAGGGCCTCAGCCTTTTGATCTGCATATAGACATATGCCATAACATGCGGGTGATCTCATTCCTCCACAGAGGAGGCCGGCCTCACCATATACAGCCACTCAGGGTGCTTAGGTGCTCTGATGACAGGCTCACCCTTGGCATCAAGCGTCGAGGGGGCAGATCTAATTGTTTGCCAGGAAGGTTTCTGGACGAACATGATGTTGAAGTTATCTTTCTCAGATTCTAGCAATGTGTGCAGTAAAGCATAGTTTTTTGCTACGTTAAAGGACAATATACATAAACGACCCTTCACGAAATGCTTCAACTTGTTAGGCTTGGGGTTCATTGCACGGATGCTGAATTGTTGTCAGCGGGTTGTGACACTATCCTAGACAGACAGCATTCACTCACCTTTCTATAGTGCTCTTTGATCCACTTGGCCTCATACTGGTGGCACCAAAGCTGGCACGAGTGAGAGTTGGCATAGTGCTCCCCACTGCAGTTAAGACATTTGAATTTGTAGGGACATGGTTGTCCCTCTGGGGTAGCCTTGTTGAGATCCTTAGGATGACAACAGCCAGCGACAGCACGGTGGTTCTCAGCAGTGTGAGGCCCAGCGCAGATGGGGCATCAGTTCGAGCGGGACCGACAGATAGCAGTGGGGTGGCCCCAGTACGGGCAGAGGCCTGCTGCACACAGCAGGAGTGCATTCCAATCTGGACAGTGTGCCCAATGAGGCGCTTCATCTGAGTGCCAGTCTTAGAGTCAGCTAAGTCAAGCCAAGCTGTGCATGTGTCAGAGCTGGCGGAGTTGCGCGAAATGCACGGAGTATGGGACAACATAGTGAAGTCCTCCCAGTGGGGGGACTTTGAGAGGTGGCCCAGGAGGCATTCGACAGTCATAGTCTTGTGGCCAAGCTCATCGATAAAAGGGATGTCCATGATCCTGATATAGAATATGGAGTTGGGGACACAGAGCTGGAGCTTAATGCCCTCAGCGACCGCCTTGTGGGCCCACTCATCAATGATGGCGACATCCTTCGGAGTGGGAGCATAGTTGGTGAGCAGAGACCAAGAGTTGGCCATGCTTGAGCAGACAGACTCGATCCGACAGTGGACCTGAGCCTGGACAAGACCCCTGTTGATAACTTCAACAAAGTGGTTGGTTTGAGGGTGGGGGGAGCCTTCTGGAACAGCCACCGCTGTCATGAGAAGCTATCGACGGTTGGGACCAGCCATGACATTGTCAGGACGCTTGGACTTGCCTTGTGCTGAGGGTTCTGCTTCACAAGCCATTGCAACAACTCATTTGGGCTCAAGCTCTGGGAAGGACTGTGCAACATGCACAGCTGTAACCACAGAGATCTGGGCAGATTTGCCCTTACCAGAAGAAGAGAGTGCCTATACATATGAGGACAGCATCGCCTTCTTTTTCTTGGTGATGTTGAGAGGGTGCACTGGTCTGGGTTGGACCGGGGCACTCCTCTGCTGTTGCTGTAGGGCAAGGCGCTTTGCCTCTGCATTCTTTCAGATCGACTCGACAAGGTCCCACTCGTGACGAGCAGGGCGGACAGGCTGAAACAGAGGTGGCAGCGTGGAAGCTCTAACTGGCTTTGATCTACCAAATCTAGGCATGGAGCCTCCCATATCAGCATCAACATCGCTTGAGCCAGATGGCTGGAGTGGAGGAGTAGCTCTCCTGGCTGGCAGGGGTTGAGCGTAGCGAGAGGCAATGTTGGCCACAGCATGACCTCCAAGCCAACTCAGATTGGATTGACCAGTTGGAGAGCAATTCAACTAGCCATTATTAGCCAGGGACTGGACAAACACCAAGGTGGTGCCCAATACCACTGGTAGATTCCACGTTGAGTGGCATAGCATGCACGGACCTAAACCAGGAGGCCAGGTTGTGCAGGGATTTGGCTGTACCTTAGACGTCCACAGCAAGGTGTTCTTTATCACCTGCCAATGCCACTATGGATGGAGTGTACTTCATATCGCCGAACAACTCCACCAACATATCTCTGCCAGTGGAGCTCCTGGGGGGATCGGTGACGATTGCAGAGGCAGCAGCCCCAGGGGCTACCACCTGTTAGAAGTGGATAATCAGACTATTTGGAGTATTCTCGCCCTTTTTATCGATGACATCATTTATGACATCATTACTCCACTGATGTCATGTATGACTCACTTATGATGTAACCTCATGTCATTTGTTTCATACAGAACTTTGTAATAAACATTGATAGTGTATATAGTTAGCTATTTGACAAGGATTTCCCTTGTTGAGTTACACCTCTTATACAATGGCATTTGGTTATTCCAATACCTGCACTAAGTCCATCAGTACTACTCAGGTGACCTCTATGATGTCCCCGTTTTATTCTAACACCACCTCATCCTCATCATTGGTGAAAGGGTCCCCAGTCTCCATTGGTATAGGAGAGGGGGAAGTTGCATGAGAGGGAGCATGGGACTGGGGTCAGGCAGTTCCACTCAAGGAGGTTGCTGATGGCAGCATAGCATTGGCACATGCCCTCTCCAGAGGAGGCCTGGGTCGAGGCACGGGTTTGGTAGTGGGGCTGTGGCTGCTGGGAGCTCACACCCAGAATACAAGAGATCAGATTAGGGGATGATTGCGGCGGAACCAGATCATTGGCCCACAGGTTGTTTGATGAGCTGGGTGGCCTGCAGCTCATACCAGCGAGTGAATCAGCAACTAGGGACGTGCCCTAGCCAAGCGTTGGGGTTGCAGTGTATTCGATACAACTAGACTACAGTAACCACCCCGTTGATGGTGGTGGTTGCTGGAAAAGGAAGGTGCTGAGGTGGGACCTCGTTGATCACCGGGATGTGATGGTTGTTACCATTTTCAATCACAGTTGTGAACGCCACTTCATGAATGTTTATTCTGACAATGAGCACACTACAATCAAGCTTCTCTATGAGAAGTGGGACTTTCTACCCCAGATGCATTACATGGAAGGTGATTTTAATTGCCATTCGTGTGAGTGGGACAATAATGTTCCCTCAGGTCACTTATGGCCTGAGGCCATTCACTTCTATTTTTTTTTCTTTTTTTAAATCATGGCTTGTGCCAATTTATAGCCATTCACTTCTATTGCCCACCTCTGCAAGAAGGCGGTCGATGATGTTCTGGAGTCATGGTGCCAGCTGTACTCTACCTCTTCTTACAAGGGGCATAGCAATATGGATCTAGCCTCTGGGGCAGATCCATCTATTCCAGGAAAACCAACCTACCTTTCTGGTGGGCCTTGGCTCCCTCATGTTAGTGGCTCCAACTCACTATGTGCAAGGGCCATGCGTGCTGTTACTGGTCATGCTCCAATTAGGTCATACCACATATGATTCTTTCCTAACAAAGGCATTAGCTGTTCATGTGGTGTTGCTCTCGAGAGGTGCTATCACATATTTGTCAGGTGTCCCAATTACAAGAGGGAGCTTGACAGACCTCCTCAGACCATCTGTGAGCTGATTGACTTCCTGAATATGAATCCGGGAGCTTTTGCGTTCAGACCAGATAACGCTGGAATCGGTTGAGCTGGTGTGCATGGGGGATTTCTGCAGGATTGCTGGTCTTCTGGCCTACTAGGTGGAGAAGTTGTAAGGTAACAGGGGTTAGGTCCCTGGGGGGTGCTTCTGGCCTCGGCTGGTAGTGTTCCTTTCCTAGGTCTGGTTTGGGGCTTCTCGGGGGGTGAAGGTGTAAAATAATAGGGGTGGGGTCCCTGGGTGGCGGTGCGGGTTTGTCCTGCTTAGCTGCTTTCTTGGGCACCATCTAGGTGGCACTTCGAGTTGTTACCCTGCCTGCTGGGTTGTTCTGGATCAGAACTGGGCTGATACCCTTTTGTCTGGGAGGTTGGGAGTAAGGTGGCTCCAAGCGGGGACCCCTTGCACTGGCTCTCCTGACTACACTTGTCCCCTCGAGGGCACTTGGCTGCCACTGCCACTGGGTCCACCTCTCGAAGGATGATCAGGGCACCACCACTCTGCGGCAATGTGTCACTGGGTATATACCACAAGACCTGGGCAACTGGGTCTTCCTCAGTGTGATGGACATTTTGGAAAACTGGGGGATTTGGCAAGTAGGGGGGGGTCTGGTCTGGTCTGGGTTAACACTTGGGTTGGGTTGGGTCGCCTCTGAACAGTAGATTACTCTTAACTCATTGGACTTTGTAGTTAGGGGGTTTGTACTCTACTACATGCAGACTGTAATTGGGCACCATGTTATAAATTAGTGCAAGCCTTGATTTAAAAAAAAAAAAAAAAAAGAGTGGGACAATAATGTCCTGCATCACCACCAACCCACCCAGCAGCTCTTGGAGGCTGCCAATGACCTCGGCCTTGGAATCTGGTTGCCAGATTCCAGGACTTCTATACATGTCCCTTGAGATCTGACCAAGAACCAATCGGTTATTGATCTGATCTTCATCTCTGATCTTAGATGGCATATCGTGCGCCCTAAGATCAGATCAGATCTGACAGACACTTCAGACCATCACCTGCTGTCTATCACGACCCCTATCTGCCCTGAAGACATTACGAATGTCAGAAGGACTTTCCCCAAGAACTCAGCAGCAACTGCAGAATTGCAGTTCCTGGATGAGATCAGAGAAGGGGTGTATGGCCTTTGGGATCATCCCCTTAATTCAGTGAGGGATGTTAATGTCCTAGCATTGGCAATTGGGTTAGTGTTCTCTACAGCATGGCATTGCCACACTGTGGAGGTGTACATATCAGCAAGGTCTCAGCCCTGGTGGGATGAGGATTGCAAGGCCACTCTACAGGCTCACAGGGACTCTTCTGATTCTGTGGACTAGAGGGTGTTTCAGCACATTGTTGCATCTAAGAAGTGCAATTTCTTTGACTCTAAGATCAAAGAAATTGCTGAAAATAACAAGTGCCCCTGGGACCTGATGGAATGGGTCAAGGCATGCAAGTTACTTGTGTGTAAGGTTATCTCCTACCGAGGTGAGCCTTGTTATACTATGGACTCCCTGTTGGAGGCCCTTCATGGTACTTACAGTTCTGCCTCTGGACAGGAATGTAATGCCTCTGTTATTGATCTACTCCCCAGCCTTCTGAGGCGGGGCTGGATTGACTTTTCAGACAAGGAACTGGTGGACGCACTATCTGCCTACTCCAAAATCTCTGCTCTGGGCCCTGACCATGTTATGTGGCAGATGCTCAAACAGATCATGTTAGGGAACTCCCTGCCAATCTTTGTATATCTAGCCAGTGTCTGTGTTTGTCTTGGGTGCTGGCCAGAGTATTTTAAGAAGTCTATGTCAGTTATTATCCCCAAGCTGGGTAAGCCTGCATACTCCACCCCCAAGGTCTTTCAGCCTATTGTTCTTCTCAACATGCTGGGTAAGCTGTTTGAGAAAATGATCACAACTAGGCTCCAGTTTGACTCTGTCAAATTTGGGGTCTTTCACTCTAATCAGCTCAAAGGTGTTATTCAGAGATCCACTGAAAATGCTGGCCTGATGCCCACCCACATCGTCAGAGTGGGCTGGGCTAAGGGCCTCCGGACTAGTGTTGTGGCATTTGACATAGTACAGTTCTTTCTGTCATTGCACCATGATATGCTGGTAGCAATACTTCGCAAGCAGGAATTCGCACCAGAGTTGGTCGAGTTCTTTGTGCACTATTTGGTAGGGTGAAAGACCCAGTACTGCTGGGATTCTTTCAAGTCCAGACCGTTTCCCTCAGATGTGGGGGTAGGGCAGGGTTCTGCCCTTTCCCTTGTCCTCTCAGTCTTGTACATAGCTCTGCTTATGTAGCTCTTCAATAGAGAGGCCTCCTGTCTGGGGACTACTCTCCTGTCATACATAGATGATGGAACCATCATTGCCCAGTCTAAGGACTGGGGATCAAACCTTGTAGCTCTTAAGGAGGCATACAGTATCATTTTTAGGCTTTTTGAGCACTTTGCCTTGGTACTTGAGCATGATAAGTCTGAGGTATTTCACTTCTCCCATAGGCACAGGGATGACAATCCACTGATTGACCTGGGCTTTGCCCCATTCACTGGTGATATGCCGCTCTGGCCCAAGCCTTATTGGAGGTACTTGGGCTTTTACTTTGATCATGTTCTTACTTTCAAGGAGCATGTGCAATACTATTCCACCAAAGCTATCTCCATGGTTAAGGCCATGAAGATGCTTGGTAACTCTTTGAGGGGCTTAAGGCCTATGCAAAAGTGCCTCCTCTATTGGTCATGTGTCATCCCTATTGCAACATATGGCTTCAAGCTCTGGTTCTTCAAGGGGTCCTGTTGCAAGGCAGCTCTTAAGAGCCTGAATGTCATGCAGTGTCAGGCAGCCCTGTGGATTATGGGTGTCTTCCAGACTGCTTCTACCAGGGCTGTAGAGTCTTTTACAGGTCTCATTCCCATCCAGCTTCACTTACAGAAGCTTGCTACTAGGTCTGACTATAGAATTAAGACATTGTCACCTAACCATCCTCTCAGGGCCCTTATAAGCTCTGAGTATTCTGGGTCTGCTAAGCTGCATGCCCACTCTATTAGCCTTATGTCTCCTGTGGTTTACAAGAAGACTAAGGGCTCCTTACTCCAGGCTGATGCCAACCTGGTAAATCTCATCAAGGAATTTGAGCCCATGGCTTCAACTAATTGATTTGGATACTGCCTCATGGATTGCTACCCAGACTAAGTGTCATTCATAGAGGTGAAACTCACTGCAGAGAGTAATACTGATCCTATACATACAGTAAGGGACAAAACCGTTCCAATGTTTTGAACTTCTCAGAAGATCAGCTCATATCTCAAGGACTACTGTGGCTGTGCACTTCCTAATTTAATTGTAGATAGTCCAGTATCTTATCTAATCATATGCAAAGTATGATTATGTAATCCTTTGTTTTAGGGGAGTTATTAATTAATTAATATTTTAAGTGCATTGGAACAGTTTTGTCCCTCTTGAAATTTATATACAAAATGGGTATTCTAGTACCTGGTATAAGCTCCCTTGGCCTGTAAAACTGCCTGGACCCTCCTAGGCATACTCTCTATCAGATTCTGACACACTTCTGGTTCTATGTCATCCCACTCCTTTTGTATCCTCTCCCATAGGGTATTCATGCTATCAGGAGGAGTATCATACTCTCCCAGCTTATTCTTGAGGTGAGTCCAGAGATGTTCAATGGGATTAAGGTCTGGAGACTGTGGGGGCCATACCATAACCTCCAATTCAGACTCATCTAGCCAGTTTGTAGCCTTTTTGCTCTTGTGTTTGGGGTCATTGTCCTGTTGGAAGACCATATCCTCCTCATTCTTCCCATACCACCTGATGCTCCTCTTTAGTTCATCCCCCAAAATTTGAACATAAAGGTCAGCATCCATCTTCCCTTCAATTTTAGTGGCAAACCCCACTCCATCCCACAGCATACAACCCCAGATCATCACATTTCCTCCACCAAACTTGACTGTTCCCTCAACCAATCTATCATTCAGCCCCTCTCCTGCCTTTTTCCATACCCAAACCCTTCCATCTGATCCAAACCGATTGATTTTGGACTCATCTGTCCAAATAACCCTCTTCCAGTCCTCCAGGGTCCAGTTAACATGTGCTTCTGCCCACTCCAACCTTTTCCTCCTATGGACAGCAGTAAGTTTAGGTCGTTTCCGCTTGACTACAGCCTTCATTCCAGCTCCTCTGAGTGCCCTGCGCACTGTTTTGGTGGATACAGGCTGGGCAATAACATTTTGAAGTGATTTGGTGACTTGGGAGGCATTGTCAGCCTTGCGAGAGGTGATGAGGCGAACAGAATAGTGGATATCAGAGGGAGAAAGTTTAGATGGGTGGCCACCAACAGATTTGGAAAGTGTTGATCTATGTTTGGAGCGAATCCTAGAAA
Source organism: Calvatia gigantea (assembly GCA_025093985.1). Lineage (NCBI taxonomy): Eukaryota > Fungi > Basidiomycota > Agaricomycetes > Agaricales > Lycoperdaceae > Calvatia > Calvatia gigantea. Next base: position 531,692 of record JACAAK010000017.1, read on the forward strand.
TAGTACTGACTCCCAGACCAGTAATAGAAGCAATATGATGAGCAGATTTCCCTTGGTCCAGGTAAGAGAGGACTCTATTGGTCTGAGTAGAGGAAAGAGAGCGCATATAGTTGTAAAGGTATAGTGGGGGAGTTAATTTGCACCTGAGAATAAGCACATCCATTTATACATCACCCTACATGGTCACATGATTTTATTTGTATTTATTTGATTGCAATAAACGAAGTCATGTGCTCAGAATTTGAGAGGGACAAAACTGTTCCAATGTACTTAAAATATTAATTAATTAATAACTCCCCCAAAACAAAGGATTACATAATCATACTTTGCATATGATTAGATAAGATACTGGACTATCTACAATTAAATTAGGAAGTGCACATCCACAGTAGTCCTTGAGTTATGAGCTGATCTTCTGAAAAGTTCAAAACATTGGAACGGTTTTGTCCCTTACTGTATGTATGCTCTCGAAGCGTGCCTTAGGGAGTGTAGGGAGGACTTCGGGATTGTTCATATGGCAACAGATGTGAGTCTGCTGCTGCATGGCAAGTTCCAGGCAGTTTCTTCTGCCCATGTTTACCACCAACATGAGTGTCTTAGGGAGATCACTCGTGTGGCTGGCCGGGTTACAGCACCTGATGCTGAGCTCATGGCTATTGTGCTTGGCATTCATTTTGCTCTTAAGCAGGATGATGTCAAGCTTATTCACATCTTTACTGACTCTATTGTGTCAGTGAAGCTCGCAGTTGATCTGTCCATGTACTCTGGGCAGATGCTGTCCCAGGGGGTGTGTGTGGCACTGAAGCAGTGGCTTTCTGGAGACCTTCAGAGACACATTGAATTTCTTGCTGTCCCTTCCTCCAAGAAGTGGGAGTTCCACCATGCTGTATACTGGCATGTTACTTTGTTTCCTTAGGTTGCTTATAGCCTGAGGCCTTTCACTTCCATTGCCCACCTCCATAAAGATGTCAGGAATGACACAGAGAGAGTGGAGGATAGAGAGAGGGAACTCAGACACAGACACAGACACTAACACAGAAGATGGAGGTAAGAACCTTGGTTGATTCAGAGTAGTGCTACTCTATATATACATGTAGGAGGTGTGACTAGCCAAATAGTTACCAAACAAGTCACAGATCAGATGGTTACATGATCTAACATACCCACCTGACCAGATGATCCTAACATGAACACAAGAGCAATATAAGTCCAACAAGTACCCACCTAATCTAAAGAATGTCTATAAAGTCCATAAAAAGAAGGAATTAAAGTGAAATAAAGTGAAAAAGCAGAAATTGTCCATCAGAAATCAAGTCCATTAAATCAACAAGGAAGGCATTATAGAATAGTCCACAAAAGCACCAGAGGCCATTTCAGGAGAATAGGAAGGAGAGTTGGTAGAAGAATGATGAGGAGAAGATAGGAAGTGGTAGGCAGTATTAGCTCTCTGTTGGGCAGGATGGCTATTTTGTCTTGAATTTGCAAAGACCCAATCCTTGACCTTCTGAGGCATATTATAAACACACCTAGCAGCAATATGACCTTCTCTTCCATATCTATGACAGTGACCCTCATTTGCAGGATTACACCATCTAAAACCCTTGGAATCTACAGAAGAGGGAGATCTGGGAGGAGGATGACCAGAGTGACCAGAATGACTAGGATGACCAGAGTGATGGGAGTGATGGGGAGGTTTGGAGTGGTGTGGATAGGAAGAGTGTTTGCTCTTGCCATGGGAGACAGCAAAAGCAGAGTGGGAGGAAACACCAGGGCCTAATTTATCAGCTGAGGTGGCAGAGGAAAGAATGGTTTTCAGCTTCTCCAGAGTAGGATAGTCATCCTGGGCAAGAATGGTGGTTCTGATAGGATGGAAGAAGGGGTCCAAATTCATGAGAATGACATCAATCACCTCAGTATCCTCCACAGAACAGCCTAAGGTCTTCAGCTGTGAGGCACCAGCAATCACCTCCTGAATAAACATGGAAATAGGCTTAGAGGTGTCATGAGACACTCCATAGAACTTTTGCCTAGCCAACATTCTATGACCAATGGTAGACTTCTCAAACAGGGCCTTAACCTTGCCCCAGAGTGTCCTAGCAGAGGTGACACCATCCAGGAGATACCAGAAGTCCTGGTCCAACTTAGCAAAGATGAAGGGAAGGAGTTGGGAGTCAAGGGATAGCCAGGAAGCATATTTGGGGTCATCAGAGGAGGGTGGTGAGTCAGAGAAGATGTGGGAAGCATTGGCAGACTGGAAGAACATCTGCATAGCCAAGGACCATTGAACCCAGTTATGATTGGTAAGGACAGGGACAGAGTTGTGGATTGTGATGGCAATAGAAGGGATAGACATAATGGACAGTGAGGGAAGAGCAAGGAAGTAACAGAGAAACAGTTAGAAAGGTGGTAGGAGGTGTAGGGAAGAGGGTAGAAGTGATGATGTAGCAGTCAGACAGGGGTTAGGAGTGATGATGTGGCAGAGTTTCAGCAATACAGAGCAACAATTTGGCAGAGGTTCACAGCTTAGGGCCCATAACCTGTCAGGAATGACACAGAGAGAGTGGAGGATAGAGAGAGGGAACTCAGACACAGACACAGACACTAACATAGAAGATGGAGGTAGGAACCTTGGTTGATTCAGAGTGGTGCTACTCTATATATACATGTAGGAGGTGTGACTAGCCAAATAGTTACCAAACAAGTCACAGATCAGATGGTTACATGATCTAACAAAAGAGGCAGTTGATAACACTCTAGAGGAATGGTGCCAGCTATACTCTACCCCCTCTTATAAGGGGCACAGTAACATGGATTTGTCCTCTGGAGTGGATCCGCATTCTCCGGGTAAGTCAACCTACCTTCACAGTGGGCCCTGGCTGCCCCATGTGAGTGGCTCTAACTCGCTTTGTGTGAGGGCCATGCATGCTGTTACAGGCCATGCCCTGATAGGATTATACAGGGTATGGTTCTTTCCAAATGAAAGCATTAGCTGTCAGTATGGCACTTCTCTCAAGGGGCGCTATCACATCTTTGTCCAGTATCCCCTCCACAGGAGAGACCTGGACAGACCTCCTCAGACTATTTGTGAGCTGATTGACTTCCTAGAAGTGAATCCTGGGGCATTTGCTTTCAGACCAGATAATGTGGGCATCAGGTGAGCTCGTGTGTATGTGGGGCTCGTGCCAGGTCTCCCTTCTTCTGGCCTACTGGACTGAGAAGTCATAAGAAAACAGGAGTGGGGTCCCTAGGGGGTTCTTCCAGGTTCATCCTAGTGATTCTCCTTTCCTGAGGCTTACTTGTGGTAGACTGGAGGTGGAAGGATTAAAATAACAGGAGTGGGGTCCCTGAGTGGTGTGGTGGGTTAGTCTTGCTTGCTGCTTTCCTGGCATGAAACTCCAGTGATGTGTCAGGTTTCTACCCTTGCTTCTGGGTTGCTACAGGTCTACTTTGGGCAGATACCCTCTGGGCTGGGAAGTTGGGGGTCGGAGGGCTCCAAGTGTGGGCCTTCTGCACCGGCTCCCCTTACTACACTTGTCCCCTCTCAGGCACTTGGCCACTGTTGCCACTAGGCCTGCCGCTTGTGGGATGGTCAGGACACTGCTACCATGCTCTGCCTAGCTGCGGTGTGTTACTAGGTGTACATCACAAGACCTGGGCAACTGGGTCTTCTACAGTGTGATGGGCATTTTTGGAAACCAGGGAATTTAGGAAGTAAGGGGTGGTCTGGTCTGGTCTGGGTTAATATTTGGGTTGGGTTGGGTCGCCTTTGAACAGTAGATTATTCTTAACTCATTGGACTTTGTAGTTAGGGGGTTTGTACTCTGCTACACATGGACTGTGATTAGGCACTGTATTATAAATTGGCATAAGCCATAATTTAAAAAAAAAAAAAAAAAGACTTCTTGGTGATGTTCAGAGGCCAAACAGGACCCAGTTGGATCTGTGTGGCCTTCCACTGCTTCTGCAGGGTGACACATTTCACCTCCACATTCTTATGAATTGACTTGACCAAATCCCTCTCATGATGAGTGGGACAGACAGGCTAAAACGGAGGTATGGGCTTGGGATCTCTAGCCGGCTTTGGTCTCCCTGACCTAGATGTTGAGTCTCCCATGTCCAAGTTGTCACCATCCAAGCCCAAGGGCCATGGTTTTTTTTTTTTTTTTTTTAAATCAAGGCTTGCACCAATTTATAACATGGTGCCTGATCGCAGTCCATGTGTAGCAGAGTACAAATCCCCTAACTACAAAGTCCAATGAGTTAAGAGTAATCTACTGTTCAAAGGCAACCCAACCCAACCCAAGCGCTAACCCAGACCAGACCAGACCCCCCCCTACTTGCTAAATTCCCCGGTTGTCCGAAATGCCCATCACACTAAAGAAGACCCAGTTGCGCAGGTCTTGTGGTGTACACCCAGTGACACACCGCAGCTGAGCAGAGCTCAGCAGCAGTGTCCTAATCATCCCATGAGCAGCAGGCCTGGCGGCGATGGCGGCCGAGTGCCCAAGAGGTGGCAAGTGTAGTCAGGAGAGCCAGTGCAAGGAGCCCCCACTTAGAGCCACCTTATCCCCAACTTCCCAGATGGAAGGGTATCAGCCCAGACCCGATCCAGAACAACTCGGCAGGCAGAGTAGCAACTCAAAGTGTCGCATAGACAGTGCCCAAGAAAGCAGCTGAGCAGGACAAACCCGCACTACCACCCAGGGACCCCACTCCTGTTATTTTATGCCTTCGCCCCCCAGGATGCCCCAAACCAGGTCCAGGAAAGGAGCACCACCAGCTGAGGCCAGAAGCACCCCCCAGGGACCCCACCCCTGTTGTCTTGCGACTTCTCCACCCAGTAGGCCAGAAGACCAGCGACCCTGCAGGAGCCCCCCACATGTGCCAGCTCAGCCAATCCCAGCATCATCTGGTCTGAACACGAAAGCCCCCAGATTCACATTCAGGAAGTCAATCAGCTCACAAATGGTCTGAGGAGGTCTGTCAAGCTCCCTCTTGTGGTTGGAACACCTGATGAATATGTGATAGCGCCCCTCAAGAGTGGTGCCACACGAACAGCCAACGCTTTCATTAGGAAAGAATCACATGTGGTACGATCCAATCAGAGCATGACCTATAACGGCACACATGGCCCTCACACACAGCGAGTTAGAGCCACTAACATGAGGGAGCCAGAGTCCACCAGAAAGGTAGGTTGGCTTCCCTGGAATAGATGGATCTGCCCCAGAGGCAAGATCCATGTTGCTACGCCCCTTGTATGAAGAGGTAGAGTACAGCTGGTGCCATGACTCCAGAACATTGTTGACTGCCTCCTTATGTAGGCGGGCAATAGAAGTGAACGGCCTCAGGCCATAAGTGACCTGAGGGAACAAAGTAACATGCCAGTGAACAGCATGGTGGAACTCCCACTTCTTGGAAGAAGGGACAGCGAGGAATTCAATGCACCTCTGGGGGTCCCCAGTGAGCCATTGCTTAAGTGCCACACATACTCCCTGGGACAACATCTGCCCAGAGTGTATGGATGGATCAACTGCGAGCTTAGCCAATGCAATAGAATCAGTGAAGACATGTATGAGCCTGACGTCATCCTGCTTAAGAGCAAAATGAACGCCAAGCACAATGGCCATGAGCTCAGCATCAGGAGCTGTGACTTGGCCTGCCACGCGAGTGATCTCTCAAAGACACTCACGCTGGCGATAGACATGGGCAGATAAAACTGCCTGGAACTTGCCATGAAGCGGAAGACTCATGTCTGTCACCATATGGACAATCCCGAAGTCCTCTCTGCACTCCCTAAGGCACACGTTGAGAGCATACATATGCTCGGGGTCGATATTACCCTTTGCATTGAGGTTCACCTCCATGAACAACACCTGGTCAGGGTAGCAATCCATCAGGCGATATCTAGGCCGATTAATCGAAGCCATAGGCTCAAACTCCTCGATGAGGTTCACCAGGTTGGCATCAGCCTGGATTAGGGAGCCTTTAGTCTTCTTGCAAATAGCAGGAAACATAAGACCAATGGAGCGGGCATGCAGCTTAGCAGACCCAGAATACTCAGGGCTCATAAGGGCCCTAAGGGGATGATTAGGCGACAGGGTTTTTATCCTGTAGTCCGACCTAGTAGCAAGCTTCTGTATATATAGCTGGATAGGTATGAGATCCGTGAATGACTCTGCAGCCCCAGTAGGAGCAGTCCGGAATGCACCTGTAATCCACAGGGCTACCCGTCTCTGCATGACATTCAGGCTCTTAAGGGCCGCCTTGCAGCAGGACCCCTTGAAGAACCAAAGTTTGAAGCCATATGTCGCAATGGGTACAACATACGATTGATAAAGGAGGTGCTTCTGCATAGGCTGCAAGCCCCTCATGGAATTACCAAGCATCTTCATGGCTTTCACTGTGGACAGAGCTTTGGTAGAGTAGTAACAAACATGCTCCTTAAACATAAGGGCACAGTCGAAGTAGAAACCCAAATACCTCCAGTAGAGCTTGGGCCGAAGCAGTGTATCGCCAGTGAATGGGGCAAAGCCCAGGTCAATTGGCGGATTATCATTCCCATGCCTACGGGAGAAGTGAAATACCTTGGACTTGTCATGCTCAAGTACCAGGGCAAATCACTCAAAGAGCCTAAATATAATACCATATGCCTCCTTAAGAGCCACAAGGTTAGAGCCCCAGTCCTTAGACTGGGCAATGATGGTGCCATCATCTACATATGACAGAAGAGTCATCCCTAGATGCGACACCTCCCTGTCGAAAAGCCACATTAGCGGAGCTATGTATAAAGCTGAGAGGACGGGGGAAAGAGCAGAGCCCTGCCCTACCCCCACATCGGATGGAAACGGCTCAGACTTGAAAGAGTCCCAGCAATACTGGGTCTTCTGTCCTACCAAGTAGTGCACAAAAAACTTGACCAACTCAGGGGCGAATCCTTGCTTGTGAAGTATTGCTACCAGTATATTGTGGTACAATGAAGGGAAGAACTGCACTATGTCAAATGCCACAACACTAGTCCTGAGGCCCTTAGCCCAACCCGCTCTTACGATGTGGGTCAGCATCAGACCAGCATCTTCAGTGGATCTCTGGATCACACCTCCAAGCTAGTTAGGATGAAAGACCCCAAATTTGACAGAGTCAAACTGGAGCCTTGTCACGATCATTTTCTCAAACAGTTTACCCAGTGTGTTGAGAAGAACAATGGGCCTAAAGGCCTTGGGTGTAGAGTATGCAGGCTTACCCGGCTTAGGGATAATAACCAACATAGATTCTTTAAAGTACTCCAGCCAACAACCTATGCGAACACAGGCACTAGCTAGACATATGAAGACTGGCAGGGCATCCCCAAGTACGATCTGTTTGAGCATCTGCCATGTAACATGGTTGGGGCCTAGGGCAGAGACTTTGGAACAGGCAGACAGTGCATCCACCAGCTCCTTGTCCGAAAAGTCAACCCATTCCCTCCATGGAAGTGTGGGGAGTGGATCAATAATGGGGGTATCACACTCCTGCCCAGAGGCAGAGTTGTAAGTACCGTGAAGGGCCTCCTATAGGGAGTCCATAGTGTGACAAGGCTTCCTATGATAGGAGATAGCCTTGCATGCAGGCAACTTGCGTGCCTTGACCCATTCCATAAGGTCCCAAGAGCACTTGTTGGTCTCAGCAATCTCCTCAATCTTCTCGTCAAAGAATTTGTGCTTCTTAGATGCAACAACATGTCGAAATGCCTTCCAGTCCGCAGGGTCCAAGGAGTCCCTGTGGGCCCGGAGGGCGACATTGCAATCCTCATCCCACCAGGGTTGAGATTTTGCAGATATGTGCACCTCCACAGTGTGGCAGTGCCATGCTGCAGAGAACACCAACCCAATAGCTGATGCCAGGACATTAATGTCCTGCGCTGAATTAAGGGGATGGTCCCAAAGGCCATATACCCCTTCTCTGATCTCATCCAGGAACTGCAATTCTGCAGTGGCTGCCAAGTTCTTGGGAAATGCCCTTCTGACATTCATGATGTCCTCAGGGCGGATAGGGATTGTAACAGACAGTGGATCATGTAGAATTTGTCTGATATCCTAGATACAAGCTTTTTGACTCTCGAGGTAGCACCTACTCAGAGTCTTTGGAAAAATCCTTCCCTTCTTCATTGGTGATCTCTTCTACTCCTCGGACTTGGACTTTCTTGGGTATAGTGCAGGCTTTGGCTATGTGCCCCTTCTTGCCGCAGTTGTAGCATATTAGCCCCTTGGGCTTTTTGCAGTCTTTGGCAATGTGGCCAAAAATGCCACAATTGTAGCATTTCAGTTCTCCTTTGTCATTGAAGACCTGACGCCTGCTTCCTGTTGAATCTCGCTCCGTACCACTACGTTGGTTCAGTCTATTTATAGCTGAAACAGGGTTCGAGTATTTCACCTTCAGAGGGTTGATAATAACGGACACTATTATGAACTACGCACATAGGATACCGCACTGTAAGTAGCAGGTAGATACTATGCATGGAACCTTCTAGTACATGCGGACGTGCACAGTATGCTCACATTATGCTACTGGTCCCACAGTGTGGCAGTGCCATGCTGCAGAGAACACCAACCCAATAGCTGATGCCAGGACATTAATGTCCTGCGCTGAATTAAGGGGATGGTCCCAAAGGCCATATACCCCTTCTCTGATCTCATCCAGGAACTGCAATTCTGCAGTGGCTGCCAAGTTCTTGGGAAATGCCCTTCTGACATTCATGATGTCCTCAGGGCGGATAGGGATTGTAACAGACAGTGGATCAATAGTAGCTACCACTTTTATGATAACTTATTGGACCTGTCCATTTCAACCTGTTCAAAGTGTAGGACATAATTAATGAAGTGACTTCATTCTATATCTGTGAATACTTCATTCATTCATTTATGAAAACTACTTCATTACTTTAGGCATTTCTTTATCACAACTCTTTATAATATTAGGGCCACTTCATTATACTCCTCATAACTATTGGACCTACTTTATATTATCCTTCATAATATTAGGACCACTTCATTATACTCTTCATAATGTTGGGACCACTTTACTATATCCTTCATAATGTTAGGACTACTTCATTATATTCTTCATAACTATTGGACCTATGTCATACTATGCTTCATAACATTGGGATAACTTCATAATACTCTTCATAATATTAGGACCACTTTATTATATCCTTCATAATGTTAGGACTACTTCATTATATTCTTCATAACTATTGGACCTATGTCATACTATGCTTCATAACATTGGGATAACTTCATAATACTCTTCATAATATTAGGACCACTTTATTATATCCTTCATAATGTTAGGACTACTTCATTATATTCTTCATAACTATTGGACCTATGTCATACTATGCTTCATAACATTGGGGTAACTTCATAATACTCTTCATAACTGTTGGACCTACTTCACACTATTCTTCATAATATTGGGGTAACTTCATAATCCTCTTCATAATGTTAGGACCACTTCATTATAGACTTCATAACTATTGGACCTTTTTCATTATGCTTTTCATAATGTTAGGATTACTTCATTATACCCTTCATAACTATTGGACCTACTTCATATTATCCTTCATAACATTGGGGTAACTTCATAATACTCTTCATAATATTAGGACTACTTTATTATATCCTTCATAACTATTGGACCTACTTCATAACCCTCTTCATAATTTAGGATAACTTCATAACCTTCATGCTATCCTTTACAAATTCTTTATTATAATAGACTTAATCTCCCATGTCTCTTCATTAAATCTATATTTATTATCTCTAATTGAGGTAATTATCTCTGAGCCACTCTAAACTAGTATAAATGATATTAGGAATGGTAAAAGTTCAGAAAATTTAAGACTGGGTAATTCTAACACACATATTAGATGATATTTACAACCTAAAAGCACAACTTATCTTTTCTTTGGTTGTTCCTCCACCTGTTCATCATCCATGAACTCCGAGTGTGAACATTTTGTAGGCTTACCAGGCACTAACTTCAACATGGTTACAAGAGCCCAGTTCACATCCTCTGCCATAGAGTCAAACTCAGCCACTAAGGCTGGAGATGTCACATGGTGAGCCCACCATGATAATCCCATCATGACAAGGAAAACTCCATTTCAGCCACCAGAATTCATCATTGACCAATCACTGTTATCAGGAAGGTCTCGTAGAGGGGGCCAATCACCCAACATGTCATGATTTGGAGGTTGCAGGACCTTCCACCACTTCCGAAACGCACCTACATACTCACTTATCTTGATATTAGGTATGTACGAGAATTTCCAATGGCGTTTCTGCCACCCTCCAATTTCAGGAGGCTGGTTTTGGGCAGGCAAGGTCTACAAATCAGTGAGTAAACTAAATTGAACTTTATATCAGTTGATGTACTCCCTTTGTCTTACAGGCCTGCTCAAAGTGCACCCAATTGACAATAAGACTACCCCAAATCCTCGATGAAGTGTTGATACTCCTAAAGTAAGCTTCACCATCATGAATAAATGCTGGCAAATTCTTCAAAACATCTGGCGGAGTGCTTGTATGTACTTCACAGTCTTCAGTATGGATGCTCTTGTGAGTAGTAATTGGCATACCATCATGAATAGTGGCAATAGCAGAGGGAAAAGTTATTGGTGTGACTTCAACAGTAGGACATGCAACAGGTAGGGGCAGCGTACCCTTGCAAGCATCAACAGGCACATTGGTTGGCATGGTTCCAGAGTCCTCACATGCCACATCAGCTACCATTGGTACATTGTCACTGTGATCCTTCGAGTTTGCTGGACTTCTGGCGATGTTCAGCGGTACACTTGGGCTCAGGTTTGCTGGTGTAGAGCTAGTGGTCACATCAGCAGACGCCTGTGGGCCAGGAAGTGGTGGTGCGCTTTGATTTCCTGTTACGAAGGGTACATTGTCAATATTCAGTGAATGAACAAACAATTTAAATCACAAACCTTTGTCTATGTCCACGTCACGGATGCCAGCAATGTTAACTGGCAGTAAGGATGGTGAGGGCACCAAGTGTAAGCCCCCAGAGGTGTGTATAGGCGATACGAGAGCATCTGTGAGTGGGTCTTTATTAGTGATGGTGGAGGAGACCGGTACACTCAAAGGCAGACTGTCTGCACCATTAACTGAGGTAGTTTGTGGAACAGCAGTGGCCTGGGAGGATGGAGTAACAGTTGGTAATGTTACAACAGCAGCGATTTGAGGGGAGGGAGGGCCAACGTTCAGTGACATGGCGGCAGCAGCATTCTGAAAGGACGGAGTAGCAGTTGGTGACACAGCAGCAACAGGGGCCTAAGCGGACAGGATAGCAGTTGGTGATGTGGTAGCAGTAGCGATTTGAGGGGAGGGAGGGCCAACATTCAGTGACGTAGCAGCAGCAGCAGTCTGAGAGGACAGAGTAGCAGTTGGCGATGCAGTAGCAACAGGGGCCTGAGTGGACGGGGTAGCAGTTGGTGACATGGTAGCAGCAGCGATCTGAGAGGAGGGAGGGCAAACATTTGGCGACGTGGTGGCAACAGCAGCAGGGGCGTCAGGTGGAAACGTCAGGGTGCTAGTCAACTTTTTACTGGAAGAGACTTGAGAAGATTTGGGTGGTGACAGGGGAGATAAAACATGTACCGGGAGCAGGTCACAATTTCACAGATGCCCTCCTGTCTTCCAGATGAATTAAGCAGACTTTCTGAGTCTGAATTGACTTCTGCAGGACTGTGAATATCAATATCACTCAATACCACCATACAAAAAAAAAACAAAAACTTACCTGAGAGGGGTCTTGCCCTTCTTCTTTCTTGTCCAGCCCTTCTTTGATGACCCAGTGTCACCTGGACACAACGCCGAACTATTGTTTTTGAAGACTTCAGTCAGGAGCACCTTGTTCCTAGTGATGTTGTGTCTCTTTTCCCTCTCATACTCAGACTCCACAGGCTGGCTACTTGAAGCCTTTGCCGTCTTCATCACTGCTGCATTGTCCTTGGTGCCGGAACTCGCATTCAGTGATAAAGCATTATCTTCAGAATCACAGGGCTCTGGTGAGGCAGTGAGAACATGTGCAGCACGTACATCCTCAGCTGTCCAACAGGTTAGGGTTCCAATTCTTCCAAGTGACCATCTCAAATCTCAGATAACTCATGATATACATCATGCAGAAATTCGTCCCAGCAAGTGATGAGCTCCTTCCACTCCCCTGATCCCATGTGTTCTTCGAAGTCAATGCCATCCCTGGTTGATTCAGAGTTCAAGCTGTCAGGTGAAAACAGTAAGTCATCCACACGCCGTACTTCAACTTTGTACTCACATAACAGTGGAAATTCTTCCACCTTGTCACGGTGTAGGACCACTGGCAAGGATGGTAAACATCCAGCCAGTCTCTTTCTGCAGTCTCTTGATGCAACTAGCAAGCATTCTGGGGAGTAAATTCAGATTTCTACATGGTAACTCAGGTAAGTTTACTCTTAATCAAACAACAAGATTACTGACTTTTGAACCTTCTCTGGCTCTTCACAGATCATGTCACTCCCTTCTCTCTTGAGCCCTTCACAATACTTTTCAACTTTGGCTTTGACATCAGCCAACTCCTTCTCATACATCTCTCTTACCACCTGGTTTTGGATCTGCAACCGCTCTCTCTGCAGCAACTTCAGATCTTGACCATCCCTGGTGTGCGCCTTCAGATAGTCTCCATAAGCACTATTGACAACAGCCTTGATTTTCGTCTTGTAGTAGAGTGTCTGGTATGCCTGCCAGACAGTGGGTATCCTCACATGCCTCTAGAGGTTGATCATCTCTCGCTGGGTCAGGAGCAAACACATATGATTATAGAACCACTGATAAACACGCTAATTCACAGGTTAATAGACATTACTCAAGAGCCATCACAACTTACATTATCCGTAGTCGACTGTTTGGTTCACTCCACTGCCTGCTTGTCCCCTTCAGCAGCTGCCAACTCCTTGTCCATGGGAGGGTCCAAAGGGAATTCCTTATACCATTTGCCAAACACCCTTGCACGAAATCCCTTCGTGTTGCTCGCTGCTTGAGCGGCAGTCCACTTGGGCATACACTTTTCAAGCCATTTGTGCTGCTCAGGTGTAGTCCAGGTGGCACGAGTCATTGTGAACTAAGAACATGATGGTACGTTAACAGGAAACATGAATCCAAAGTCCTATTTCCAGTGTGGAGCGAACTTGACTAATAGTTGTCCCCATACTTAATTGTGTTCGAACATTTCTCCTCCTTTGACGTGGCATATTACCATGAACCCCCACTGGCCCCCAGCTCAACCCCCTCCCAACCTCCCCACTGGCCCACTAATGATCACCGGCCAAATCCAGAACATTTATATCATATATCAATATCTACTAAATGAACACCAGCCCAGTCACAGAGGTGAGTAACTTCCATTTACATCACATCAAGGATGTGGACTTAACTATGACCACAAGCTGCAGACCAAGCTACTTTGTCACCTAACTTGGCCCAGGAAACAAATTCAGGTCAGTGCAGACAAGCTAATCTGCCACGTCAAGCAGCTTCTCCCATTGTATCTGAATACGAAGCTCACCAACACATGACAGATGAACGTGAACAAAGGAACACTGGTGAGTAACTTAAGGACCAGTCCCCTGATTTGTATTAACTGAGTGTGTAGAATATACTCGCAGTTCGTGCACTGCCACCCCCACTGCAAGCAGCGCCAGGCGTGCACATGCCCCACTGGAATCAGCCCCTCCTATCGTCACAGATGAGAATTTGCAGTCAGACAAGGATGAGTACTGGCAGGCGGTACCTCATATCAACATAGACAGGTTGGTTTGTGGGCTACTGGACCAGTTGTTGTTGTCTGAGCCAGATAATGAATTGCAGCAAACTGACTCGGAATGCCAGAGTCATCTCATGTATACAACTGAACATTCTCAACATTCATCCCAACCACCTTATGAACCACGTCCGCCACTTTCTACTCATGTTGGTGAACCATTGGTACTGCCCATCATTCATTCCCGTGATACTCTGTCCCACACACCATCCTCTTCTTATCCTGCAACTTTAGCCTCGCAACCAACTGTTCAATTACAATCTTCATCTCAACACCGTAACTCATCCCAACCTCCTTCTCAACTGGTGTCCAGATTGGTGTCTGTGCCCAAAGAGTCCCCACCGCCATATTCAAAGAAAAAAGGGAAATACTACATTGTTACATGTGGGCGTAAGATTGGTGTGTTTGATGACTGGTAAGGCGCATCACTTTCATTCCTCAGCTACAACTAAACATACCGTATAGGTTTGAAGTTAGTGCTCTTACAAGGAACGTAAGTGGAGGTACTTTTGAAGGATTTCTGACTTGAGAAGAAGCCGAGGAAAGGTACAAGAATGCAAAAAAGAAAGGTTTCATTAGTATTGTACCCTAGCAGATTTCACATTCCTAGTTACTGGCCCACTTATTCCCATTGACCAATGAATTTGAATTATTGTCTGCACTCATTGATATTCATTGTGCCCAATCCCTGAGTAATCATCGAGTCGCAGAAAGTAGTTCTACTCCTTCAATCTCAATCGCCTGAACCATAATTATTCCCACCTTGTTTCACTGATACTGAGGGTAAGTGCTGCCAGCGGAGTCTCAGAGATATTAGGACAAGGAACCTCCAAATGTCTCAATGGAATAGTAGGCTTTTGTATGCATAAATAGTTATTCAATGGTACATATTTGATTTGTGGCTACTGATTTATAAGAGATGTGTGGAACACTTAGAGTAATCATTGGTGGTCCATCAGTGAAGGTGGTATGACTCATAACACCCGTGTGCCCAAATGTTGCTATGCCGCAATGTGTTCTCCAATCTAAGGCTTTTGGGAACTATACCAGCCAGACACATGGTGGTGTCAGTCCAGTTGATGCTTGAATACTAGTTAAGGTCTTACCTCCAAGTTTATGTGTGGATGGGCTTTGTGTCGCAACCTTAGCCTGAAGCATAAACTCAGACTTGTTGACAATGATGATGGCTCATGTCCCCCTATCCGTATCATGAGTTGGGGTACCCTAATCAATAATAACTATGAGGAGTCCTTATTATTCCCACTTAAATGGGACCATAATCTTGCTGGCAAACACTTAAAACCATCTGTCTCAATGCTTTACTTCATGTGACAAAGATAAGATTAGAGCCCTTGACCCTTTGCTGTGGCTCGAACTTGCTGAATTTCACCTGCAGGAAATCTACACACTATCTCAGCAAATGATCCCACTGAGAATCATGCCCACCCTCCAGTTATGATATCATGGGAATAACCAGGTATTGGGCTGGTTCCAGCGTGACGGCATATGTAAAATCAACATCCTGTGTGCCTGCATGATGCAATGACGATTCATTGACTCTCACCATTGTTTATTACACTGAATGCTTCAAATAATTTATGGCTGCGATGCACAGTTGAATGCAGTTGTTATTCGAAACTTAAACCAAGGGAAGGGGAATAGGAATGGCTAGACTGTAAATGTCTCCACTCTGGTGAGTATCTTGATTCTCACTTCCTGCCTTTCTGGAATGAAGTACCTCATTGAACCCCACGCCGAACACCTGTTTGTGGAGTGAAGGTCTCACAGCTTTCTGACTGTCAGGTTCATGCCCTTGCAGCCATGTCACAGACACAGACCTCTTACCCACTGTCATTATCCTCTGTTCACCACATCGCGCCCCCCTCGCCTTGGCTCTCCTTCGCTTATACCACAGATCAGCTTCTCGGCACCTCATTCTAGTCTGCTCCAATATCCCAAACTCCTAAGTGCTTGCCCTTGCCCAACACCTCTAGCATGGACCCTTGCCCAGCAAAGAAGGAGAGGCAGTCCTGTAAGCGCCTTGCCAATAACCCAGGCCAAACCAGTAATACTGTTCACACCACGACTCTTCATGTCAGGACAAGTTTGAGTCATGTTTCTGTTCATAAATTGAAGAATACTGCTTGGGACCCCTTGATATCAAACCCAGGTGGGGAGGGCACTGCTCCAGCCATACCTAACACTTCACACCTCCAAGGTATAACCTCACCATGTTAATCTTAGCATCGTTGACACTCTTCTAGGAAATCCGCAGGATGTTCTCCCCATGACTCTTGGTCCAGATGATGATCAATGTAAGTCTCCCCAATCCCCTTGACTTGGACATGTTTGACATGTCGATAGTGTGCCCCCAGGATCCTTTTGATGTGCAGGCTGGTCAAGATGACAAGACACGTAAGAAGAGGGTGAAGAAGAACACCACAATGGCAAGTCCACCATATCCACCCCACATAGTGCTGGACTGACTCAACTTTTGCTGTAGTCGAAGCTCCAAGAGTGGTTGAGCTTCCAGGATTCCACTCTTGATGAAATCATTCGGTTGGAGGGTCTTGGGAATGCTAATGGATTAACAATGTGCTCTGTGTGCGCATCAGGGGATGGACAATATCGCTGTATTGACTGTTTCAGGCGATGTGCTCTTCAATGTCAAGAGTGTCTCTTGAGAGCTCATGTTGTTCATCCACTTCACTGTATCCAAGTACATTCTTGATGTATGTAGGTCTACCAAGTATTCTGATTGTATGACAAAGAGTGGAATGGCAACTTCTTCGGCCAGGCCTCCCTCAAAGGGCTTGGTCAGCAGTATCAACTGGGCCATGGTGGCCTCCCCTGCCCTTGTCCAAAAGCTGGCCCCCCCGACTTTGTTGTTTTTCACACAAATGGGGTGTTCCACATCAACATTGACTTCTGTGACTGCATTGATCCACCTGCGCCCTCCCATCGTGTGCAGGTTCTCTGAGCTAGGTGGTTTCCAGCATCATGCGAGTGGCCACAGACTGCATTTACATTTGATGTTCTTAATGCATTCCACCAGCTTACACTCCAAGGAAAGGTTACCCTCTATGACTATTATCATTCTCTCTTGAATCTCAGTGACAATCTACAGCTTGCAGGAACTATGGTATGTTATTTATATTTTCTTTATATTGCTGTGATGAATAGTGTGTTTACCTTGTGTTTTCCTAGTATTGGTACCCTGAATTCCACCATGTTTTCCGAATATGGCATCATATCTGGAGCTTGAAGCATGCTGGTTGTGGACATGATCTGGGTGGTGTAAGTACCACAACTGAGGGTGAACTAGTCCTTGAGTGCCCAGCCTGCCCCCACCCTGGCAAGAATCTTCCTGAGAATTGGGAACAGTTTCCTCATGAACTTCAGTAAGTTTTTCTGGAGCTAAATTGTGTATATGTTTCTAATAAGATTCAGGTTTCTCTTTACCCTGTTCCTTGCCATTGATGCAAACTTCAAACTAAAGAACAAAGACTGAGGTATCAAGGACATTGAGCTAGATCCAGGCCTTGGCTGCTATGTTGAGCACTCACGGTATGAATCTCATCTCTCTCATCACTCTAACCAACAAGAGATATGTTCTATCCTTTAATATCATGAGTTATGTCTTAAACCCTGTTGTAGATGAATTCTTGCTCTTCTGACCATACTGCAATTGCTCAGGCCAACACTGCTGTACCAGGTTATTCTATGAATGGTACAGCACTTGGGATTTGTTCTCGCCACTCCTTAGTGTGACCAAATGGTGCAGTAGATCTACCAAAGGGTGAAAAGTAAGTTCAGGTATTTTTGTTTCCTTTTTTATTTCTCATTAGGTGTTTAGGTTCTGTAGTATGGACTATATGGTCCTTTCTGCCCTTTCTGGTATAACTCTGCTTCGTGTGGTGATATCATATGATATTGGGTGTCAGTGGTTAAAGAATTTCCACAAGCATATTTCTAAGTATCCAGAGGCTATGCAACTTCCTTCTGACACAACTATGGAGATTGGGATTCCAAACTGGCATGTCAATGGTCATGGACCATACTGCTGGAATAACTATTCTCTCAATTACCTTCCAGGTATAGGACACACTTGTGGTGAGGATGTAGAGATCACCTGGTCACATACAAATTCACTGGCACCAAGTATACGGGAGATAGGACCAGCTTCAAGACGAGAAACACTCAATGATCACTGGAATGGTTGGAATTTTTGTAAAGTTGTTAGTTTCCATAAGTTCATTCATTCTAATTTATATTTGTTATGACTAACTCTGATAATATTGAAGGCAAGCTGTTTTCAAAATGCTTCAAGGATGCTGTAGCTATGAAAATAAAGCATCAAGAAGCCTTTCAATCATTTTCATCATCATTTACCCCTACAACAATTGCAAAGTGGTCAAAGATGGTCAAGGAATGGGAGATTGACCGGACAAAACCTAATCCTCATGAAGAGCCTGAGAATCGTGAGTTTTCATAGCTGATATATCAACAATAGCCTATTTTATAAAGGAACAACTTTACAGGATGTTTGACTTGAGCTTACCAAAGAAGATGCTGCTGAGGTTGCCAAGGGCATAATTCCTCCTCATACCATAAATACAACCATATTTCTTACAAAGGGGTTAGAGCTTGAAGATCAACAGTATGTGTTTATTAAAATATTGACTTAATTTTCAAATAATAACTTTTATTTTCTGTAGGTGCAAAATCTCCTATCAGGCATCATTAATTACTGGAAACAAATCAAGCAAACAACAAGCTGATCTTTAAGAGAAGCGAAACACACTTTCTCAGTGAATTATACAATGGAGAGAAGTTCAGCTAGTATACATGCCTATGGTTGCCCCATTACTCCTCAAAACTGGTGCTATTGTCTTTGATTCAGATGATGGTTCAGGGACTTGTGAACTTGCAGAGATGATTCCACTTTACCTTCCCTCATCACTTTCATCCTCACTCCAAGATTTATCCACATTATCACCTCTTATTGAAAAGGAATGCTGTCTTCATATTGGTCAGGCTGATGAAGCACTTGAAGATATCTGACATACTCACCAACTGATAACTGGCCTTGTTCAGTTCAAAAAGTTCAATATCTCAGGAGCTGGAAATAAGCCAAACACTCATTATCACACTATTGTCAACCGTCTTCAAACTCGTATTCAACATGCTGCCAATACATATCATACTGCATATGAAGCTCTACACATGCTTCAGCCAAATGGAAAATGGAAGACACATTTCAAGAAACTCCATCCAGAAGATATACGAGGGCCTGGATGACAGCCAGATGACCCAACTGGTCAATCACACAGTCAATATGAAACATCATGGATTTGGTTAGTTGGAAAAGGGTCTAACTCTGTTGAGGCTGGTGAAGAGGAGTTTGATGAATCAATGCGAGCTGAGTGGGCTAAAATGAAGGCACGCCAAGATCAGTGGGAAGAGGAGTATCAATTGATACAGGAGGAGATGAAGCATACAGTGGCATATTTAGAGTGGAAAGCTAGGTGGTGGAGGGGACAGTCAAGTTGACATTCAGTAGAGGATCTTATCCTCTCTCAGGCTTTACATGCTTATGCTGAACGGCAAGCTTACATGTGGGAGAAACTTGCAGCTAGCTGTGTGAAGACATGGGTTCCATTGTTAAAGGAAAATGGGGCTAATGTGTTATGGGCAGGTCAATATCAGGTCTCAGATGATGAACCAGAGAAGTATGATGGGAAAGATGGCAGTGATGAAAGTGATGAAGACAGTGAAGATAGCTTTATAGAGAATACCTTTGACAACTATGAACTGGATGAGTAGGTAAATATAATCAGTATGTTTTAAATTATCAGGCCTTAACAGAGAGTGAAATAACAGTAATATTAAGTGTGTTATGAAGTGATCTTAACATTATGAAAGATAATATGAAGTAGATCCAAGAGTTATGAGGAGTATTATGAAGTGGTTCTAACATTATGAAGAGTATAATGAAGTTACCCTAATGTTATGAAGGATAATATGAAGTAGGTCCAATAGTTATGAAGGGTAGGGTTCTACATTGAAGGTATAATGAAGTGGTTCTAACATTATGAAGAGTATAATGAAGTTACCTTAATGTTATGAAGGATAATATGAAGTAGTTCTAACATTATGAAGGATAATATGAAGTAGATCCAATAGTTATGAAGGGTATAATGAAGTAGCCCTAACGAATGAGGAGAGTGGGATGATTCCCATTTGTTTTATCATCGACTTGTGAGAGGAGATAGGTACAGTTGAAAGACCTGTGAATATATTTTTCCAGTGACTGTGGTGGAAAGGGATATTTTATAACCTATAAAAATGTTTTTCCTACGACTCTTTCGAGGAGAAGGGAATATCTTAAAAACCTGTGATACTGTTTTTCCTGCAACTCTTTCAAGAAGGAGGGAATATATCTTAACCCATGACTCACTCAACATAAGATCTGGTAGCATGTGCGGCAGTGAATGACCTGGTAGCATGTGCAGTAAATACTAGCAACAAGGCTGTTAGTTGAGTGTCAGCAGATCAAGGCCATTAACCTTTGTTGTTGAAATGAGGTTGATGAAAGTGGTTGGAGAAATAGCAGATGAATTTCTGGCTCAATCAAATGGTAGCAGTCAAAGTCCAGCTCATTCCAAGGATTGGTATAATCTCTTCCATGAAATGACTAAGTTGCTCATCTATGTCTTCTAATTCTTGTCTTCTTATCTGGAGAGCTGCAGCATATCAGATTAATCCATAAAGATCTTCTCTTCCAGTCTACTTGTTTAAGGTAGTTTTATCATCAATGCGAGTGTGATATAAGGTGCAACCTCAGCAGATAACTGGAGAATGATCCACAAACAATGATACCTTCAGTTATTGAAGATTCCATACTACTGATATGTGCAGGAAGAGGTCATCAAGTTTGGAGTAAGATTTAATGGTTTTTAAGGCCGTCTCCTTGCTTTTCAGCATAAATTACTTGTTCTCCTCTGTGCTTTTCAATGTGTTGAGTTCCTTAACACATGTTACTCAATCATTTTGCCTATATGGGCTCAGAGAGTGTTTATCATGTCACAGATTTGTTGTGGCGCTCATCATGGTTAAACCAGCAGATAGACTAGCATATAACAAAATGCTTTTTAGGGCTAAGTCTGTGTGCTGTTTTTGAACCAGCAATCAAGTACTCGTTTTACTGTACTCCTCCCTCAGTGATAAGCCAATGCATCACACTCATTGTTAATGGTGGATCCTCATTAATGGCAAAGCAGTTCCAGACTAGAAAGTAATAGCTCATATGGAGATTTTGATGAAGTGAAAAGTAGCAGCAATCAAATGCCCATGATACTTCTCCTACTTGCATACTTTTTAGGATGGTGTGTCTGAGTAAACATATGTCTGGTAGACATTGGAGTGGATGTGCTACTTTTGCCTATGCTACTCTTGTTGGTGAGCCGAAATGAGTTCTCTTTTGAATTTGACACCTAATCCATCATAGTCGATGCCTTGTAGGTGGCCAGCACAGAATATAATGCGGCTCAACCTAGTTAGGTTCAATAATGCAACACTAATCTTCCTGCGACTTTCAACTCCTCCACAACAGTCATTCCACATAAAGTGGTGACACAGAAGTGTAGTGTGTCTAAGGTGGTAGATTTTCTTTTTTAGGGGAATGCATATTATAGCATGATATTGGCAGTTAAACCTGCTAAGACATAGAATATTATTGGTGGAGAATGTTGAGGAAATGGAGGGTTCAGGAGGTGATTGGGAAAGGAAAATGGAATATCTCCAACGTCATTCGAAGATGGCAGAGAAAGAAGAAATGAACACTCCTTGCTTCTTTGCAGATTTTTGCTCTCTTCTTTGCAATCAGACTAGTGACTGCTATCCAGTTGGTATCATGATGTTTAAGGGGTAATTCCCTCATCGAATAAGGCATATTGTAATGTGAAGCCTTTTTGTGTGCCACATGAACTCGAAGTTCTTGTTGATCAATTACAACTGAGGAATGGAAACATCTTGGATTTGCAGACGTGTTTGGGTAGTCATCATGAATTCAAATGTGCCACAATCCAAACCCACAGTACAGAACCAAATTAATGGTTTATTCCTTGATTTACACTGTAAAGTGTCTTCTACTAAAGATGCTGGACTAGTGCGTGAAACGCAGCTCTAGTCAATGCTAACTGCACTGAGAATCAGGTAAGACAGTCCTGAAGCTGTAAAGCTTTTAGGCTTTTCTTGAGGTGGAGTGCAGATCAGTCTTTCTACTTCAACTGTTGCAAATATGCATAGGGAGTAGGAGGTCTAGTGGGTGATTCAATAATGCCACAAATAATGCTAAGTGCCTCTCATTGACAAACTCTCCTCTGGAATTAGTGCAGGGACAATTAAGCTACAAACTGAAGAGATTTCTCAAATGTGCTTGGAGCCTCAAGACTTCTTTTGAAGGAGGACAACCTTACAATGTGAGATGAGAAGTCATAAAGTAGTGTCACGATAAGTGACAAGCATTTCCATCAAGTCTGAGTAAAATGCTCAAGGATGAGGATAATTGTATAAAGGAGGATCCCGGGAGAGGTACTGGTGTGATTTTCCCTATGGTATATCCAGGATGGCAATAGAATCAGAGTGCTAACTTCAACAGGTCAAGAATGACGTGGAGAAGGCACAATCAAAGGAATGTTCTGTTCAATGATGTCAAATGATATAGTCTAGTTAGGCATATTTTCCAAGCAACTGAAATCTCCTTGCTTAGATTGCAAGTTTGTGTACAATGATGAGATCAGGCAGAATATACAGCTCCTTCTGACTAGTTGTGAAGGTGGTAACCTTTAACAATTGCCTCAAAAGCATCTTGCTCGAGGACATACATTGTAAGATTTCTTGATAGAAGATCAGCGCAACACTTAATGTGGTACAAACAAATCTTTCCCTAAAGTCTATAGACATATGCTGGAATGTAATTGCAGCTCAGCTACTTGTCATCCCTAAGGATTCCAGTTCCTATGCCTCAAGCCTAATGTAAAGTGGTGAGGTCAAGGGATATAATCTGGTGACAAAGTGTGAGTGCTCAACTGTTTATGTTCGGAGCTATTACTGCTATTCCAAGACATGTTATTGCTTCCTTCCTTTTAATGAGGCGATTCACGAGATCTCATTAGAGATATTCTTCTCAAGTGAATAGAGCAAATGCTCCTACTCTCATCTTCATTTTATTCATAAGGATAGCTCACTTGTTGCTTAGAAGTGGCAGTGCTCATGCCAGTGTTCAATGCATTTTCAAGGAGTATGAAGTCAGAAGTACTAACCCATATATCCTTCCATTGAGCTCAAGGTTCACATCATTTATAATGGTGATCACAAGTACTCCTCCAGTGCCAAGCTCTGTTAGAAGCGGCAATAGGATTTCTTAAAGAGTTTGTTGGCATGTTGAACCCTTGGTGCTCAATCTAAAACCTCTTTCTCAATTGTAGATGCTAAATGGTGTGCTCAAGTCTTAATTGTGGATGGCGACTTCCATAAAGTCAAACTTCCTTAAAGCTCCTTTGTTTTTCCCAGCTGTCAGTGGACAGAGCAGTATGAACCACACTCATTCTTGCTCTTTGTGATGTAGACTGATTAAGGTCGGCAGTGGGCTTCAAGCTTGGGCACAATGATGCACATTACTCAAGTGAAGTAACATTGGTGCTAGAAGCAGGACATGATATATGATGATGCAGCACCTCTACAAGAGAAATAGTATACTGTGGCATCGCTGTGCCAGTGTAGTATTTAAATTACATTCAAAAATGTTTCATGAAGCAACATAATGGCAGAATATCTGGTTCATTATCCTTCTTCCCTTATTTCCCTGCTATAAGGACGCATAAAGTGTTCTTCTCCTTGTCACCTCCTTTGGATAATTTGCATGTACAGCTACTGCTGCAACTTGGACTAATGTCCATGGTTTTATTGGTACTGCTGACCTTGCAGCTGCTGTCTACCATACCAGCATAAGTGCTACAAGTGCTACTGCCCATTGCCTTAGTGTGGCATAATGTGTCAAAGCACATGGGCTATCCATAAGAGGAATAAGCAGTGGTCGAATAGACATAGAAGGGTAAAGTGTAAGAGCCTAGTGAAGGAACAAAACATGGACTTCTCAAGATATTGCATATATCCCAGCTTTTAGGAACTAAGCAGAACTCAGTGGCTTGTAACTGCCAACCAAGTGGATCAAGTGGCTCAGGTTCTTGCTCGTGGTATGTTTTAGAACTCAAGGCAGGACTTGCCCAATTGACTTGGAACACAAGAACACAAGACTTATAGTTTTACCTGACACTGCAGTTTTTATTGTGGTCAGCAAGATATATTATCCTGGGCCAGCGAAATAACCAGTGAAGCAGAGTGTAATGCTCAGCATAAATAATACATTATATAAGCTAATACTGAGGTGGATTTGAAGAGAACCCAGAAAGCCCAAAGAGTTATTGTTGATCAGAGAGAATACAAGAATGGAGGTGGAGCATCCAGAGTGGAGTAGTTCTTGCTACAACCCAAAAGAATGGGGAGTGGACCATAAGAGGCTGAACCAGACCAGAGGTAACAATTTACCAAGACTAATCCAAGAACGAGTGAACAATGTGTCAGCATCATGTCAGACTGCTGCATGTAGTGTGTGTGTTCACAACATGGGTCAGACAGGGCATCAAGTGGACCAAAGGCACCACTGTCTCCCAGGTTGAATACGACTGTAGCCTCCTCAAACTCTACCGGCATTGCTAAACACAGTCAGAGTAAGCAGTGGTTGGGGCCCATAACCTGTTGAGAGAACAAGATAACATCCCAATATAATCACACTACTACACTAGTGTATGCGCGAGCAGTGAAGGGTAGTCATACTCACCTGGAGATGGTCCAAGGGGAGATCCACATAGAGAGGATTCCAGAGAGACTTATACCAGCAATACCAACCCATCTACTCTGTAGAGGAGGGTAAGGTAGCGGTAAAGCATGCTTAAGAGAGAGAGGTGTTTGAAGAATGAAGGAAGTGTCTTAGGACCAGAGTCCTTTTATATGCATACTACATAGAGGTACTTATATACTAAGTCCTAGGTGACATGACCATACACCTGAAACAGGGAGGTAACACTATCTACCAGTAGTATAAAGTGTGTATACTGTGTATGACACATGTACTAGAAGGTTCCATGTGGAGTTATCTAACCAGCTACCATAGTGTGGTATATTACTCTCATATGTAGTCCATAGTCTACATGAGATGTCCATTATTATTGACCCTCTGAAAGTGAAATGCTTGAGACCCATTTCAGCTATAAATAGACTGAACCAATGTAGTGGTACAGATCGAGATTCAACAGTCTGTCCCATGTTGTTGATGCATGCATTATGTACTGCTATCAGACATGATGCTGATACATTGTTCATCCTGCATCTAAATATGTCTAAGCTGAACTCCACTCTGTCGGGGTTTGTCCAAACTCCTTACAGGCAGCTTCCTGTCCTCCAAAGGATGGGTAATTACACAATCCAGTCTTTTTGCCTTCACTCTGCACTTATGTGCATTTCCCTGAATAACTGTGAATGGACTGGGTGGGATTTCTTGGGGGCTACAATGGAACTGCCCCAGTACGAACAGCTCTATGTGCCAGACTATCCAGCTGTTGCTGCTACTCCTACTTCACCAGTAAAGAGGCAGAAATAGAATACTAGTGTGTGATAGGGATATACTGCTTAGATTAAGCTGACAGAATAGATATTTAAAGATTTCTGCACAATGCAAGTTTGTAGGGAGGCAATCTAACAATATGAGGGACAATTCCACAAAATAACATGAAACAACAATGCATAAAGAATACTAGAATAGCTAACTACCTTCACTAAGAAGAGTAAAGTCAAGTTACACTGTAAAAAGTGCAACTTGTGTCCCTTATCCAAGAAGTTGACAAGATACAGAACCTCAGGTACTCCTTAAGATTCACCCTTATCAAGTCAGCGACCAAAAGCACACTGTCCTATACTTGTGATACTCCAAGTACCAGAGTACAGCAATGCAATATGCTCTTAATCTAAGCTCACTTTGCAAGTAAGCCTGAGGTCTTCTTCTTAGATTACAAAGGTCTTAACCTTAGCTCAAGTCACTTAATCCAGTTAATCTTGAAAGAACCCCAGGTTGCAATTTGGGGGAAACTTGAGGGCAAAAAGGGGAGAGGAACTAGAGATGGTTAAGCAACCCAATACAGAGAGGTGGGTGGATGCTCAAATCAAAGGGGTTCCAGTTGAATGGAAAGAGATCTACAGGAAATGGACAACCACTTTTGGCAAACTAGGAAGGAACCAGTGCTTGGAGAAAAATGGGGGTAAGAAGAAAAACCTGCTTCACAGCATTCCTAGAACAACTACAGCACACCTGAGACAATGCACTAGGGGGAGTGCTCTCACAGCTATAAGAAGACAAATGGCACCCCGTTGCCTTCACATCACGAACCCTATCACCAGCAGAACAGAATTATGAAATATATGACAAAGAATTGCTAGCCATTGTCCATGCCTTGAAGGAATGGAGACACTACCTTTTAGATGCCGAAGAATGATTTGAAATCTGGACCAACTACAAAAACCTCAAGTACTACCAAGAGCCACAAAAATTAAATGGACAACAAGCGTGGTGGTATCTGTGGCTGCAAGACTATGACTTTACACTATGACATGTGCCAGGAAAGACAAACACAAAAGCTGACTTGCTATCCCGAATCCACCAAATGCCAGAAGAACAAGAAAGCAAGCTGGTTACTATGATCCGAGAAAGCTGGCTACAGACAGAAGGCGCAGACAGCACGGTACTTTTACAAGCAGAATTATTCATTGAACCAAACTTCCTCAGACAAATTCGAAGCCAAACCTGATGAGAAACAACAGTCCTAGCCGAACTAAAGAGGCAAGGATCACAGCTCACCAAAGATAATGGAGTTATCTACAAACAAAACAGTGCATATGTCCCACCTGACCAGAAGCTATGGGAAGAGATCCTAGTACAGTACCATGACATGCCAGACGCAGGACACCCAGGACAGCACAGGATGACAGAACTAATCAGCTGAGACTATTGGTGGCCATCAATATGAAAAGATGTAAAAAGATATATCCAAGGATGCCAAGCCTGCCAAAGAAACAAGCCAAGAATGACACTGCTCAGATCGCCACTACGTCCCCTCCTGATACCAAGTGGACCTTGGGAAGAAATCAGCATCGACATGATCGGGCCACTACCAGAATCGAAAGGAAAAGATGCAATATTAGTCATCGTGGACTGCTTCACAAAAATGATACGACTCTCAGCAACAACCATGGATGCGTCATCTAAGGACATTGCAAGGATATACTGAGATGAAATATGGAAGCTACATGGATTGCTGAGGAAAGTACTTAGTGACCAAGGACCTCAATTCGCATCGGAATTCACCAAGGAGTTGTTCAAGGGGCTCGGCATCAAACAAAACCTATCAATGGTGTATCACCCCCAAATGGATGGACAAACCGAACACATCAACAGAGAAGTAGAGACCTATATCCACCTGTACTGCAACTATGACCAAGACGACTGGGTGGAGTGGCTCCCCATCACAGAGTTCCAGTACAATGACAAACAGCATGGAGGAACACAGGAGACACCATTCTTCCTAAACTACGGAAGGAACCCATGGAAAGGCAAAAATGAGCTGGCAATGAACAATCCTGCTGTCACAGCATTCCTAGAACAACTACAGCACACCTGAGACAATGCCTCATCAGCACTATGGACATACCAAGAAAAGATGAAACAGCAACACAACCGCAGTAGAACCCATACCGACACATACCAAACAGAAGATAAAGTATGGTTAGAGAACACCAATATCCATACCAATCAATCATCAAAGAAGCTAGGCCAAAAATGGTATGGTCCTTTCCTTATTAAGGAAAAGATAGGAGAGGCAGCATATTGGCTGACACTACCAGATGGATGGGCCATCCATAATGTATTCAATGAACAGCTCCTGTCACCAGTACACAAGGCAAAGTTCCCGAGTCAAAAGCTGCCATCACTGCCCGACCCAGTGATTGTCAACAATGAAGAAGAGTATGAAGTGGAAGAGATCCATGGATGATGAAAACGAGGAAGGGGATATCAATTCCTGGTCCACTGGAAGAGGTATAGCAATGAAGAAGATACATGGACAGCAGAGTCCAGCCTGGAAAATGTGAAAGACACCATAAGAGACTACCAAAAAAGGCATCCGGAGGATACCCATAAAAGAGGGGGCAGAAAACACAAAAAAGCATCAAACAAGTAACCCAGACAAAGAAACTAAACAGACATGCCTGCCTCCCAATCTAACCGCATTGCTATTGACTCCCTTGTCCACCCCACTCCCACCAGAATCTCCTCCCTCCCTTTTCCTGAACCAGGCAGCAGCCGAGCACCTACTCCCCAAGGAACCTGCTATAACCTTGCAAAGACACCGTCTCCAGCACAAGGCCTCCTTGAAGCCCTGCTCAAGGATGTTGATAAAGCAACCAACAGTGAAATTGAGAACATCTCTGCTCAAAACCGAAGATTGGTCATAAACCAACACATCACCCTTGCTACTGCATGCATCACCTTTGCCAACATGTATGCAGGGTTTGCTTCACTCAGGCACAATAGATCACTTTTCACTGTGCTCTGAAGGCTGGGCAATGGCTAGTAGGTTCCTTGCCATGTCCAACACCTTAGAGGGAGTTTATATATTATTTGGATGCTTGTTACAACCTTAGTCTGACTGAACCTCAGGTTGCAACTTGGGCTAATACTTGAGGGCAAGTAAGGGGAGAGGAACTAGAGATGGTTAAGCATACCAAATACAGAGAGGTATATGTATGCTTAAATACAGAAGGAGTCATCCAGTTGAATGGATGGAGATACTACATGAAATGTCCAATGACTATGGCACAGTAGTATGTGAGTCAGTGCTTGGAGATCACTGGGACTAAGATAGATAAAACAGGTACACAATAGAAGAGAATAGAGGTGAGCATGGAGATGCAATGAAAATGGTGAAATCCACAACAATACTCATTATGACAAGATAATGATTACACAACTAGGAACATATTATCAAGCAAGGTACAAACTGGTAGATTAAATTGTGCACCAAGAGAGCCACAATCTGTTAGATTAGTGAAACATTGGAAATACAGGCAGATTCTAGGTATCTGTTTGTTCCAGGCTGTGTTTTAGCCCATTCTCTGGGTCTGCATTCTTCTCTAAATATGTAGAACATCTAAGATTTCAGACATCACATGAACTGTTCTCCTATATGTCCCTGTGGATTGCATGCACATGCATCTATATGCATCATTAGTGCTGAGTGATGTTCATTAATCTAATAATAGTGGCATTTCCTTGTGAACACACTAATCATCCTTTTAGATTAAGTGCATCAGACTTATTTCTTGAGTCTAGGCTCATTGGAGGGGTCCTGTAGCTCTGTATAGATGCATTGGAATGGTTTTACTGTCTGGTCCAGCTGGAATCACAACTGGTCATATGGTACACTGTTAGAATTGCTTTTAGTTAAGCACAGTGGTCATTCCATAGCTGCCCCTATCTGTCATCAATGGCCATAGTGTTCTACAGTGATTGAGTACTCTTTTATTATACTGTTGGGCTCTTAGATTAGGTTGTACTACTACAGGAAGGTTCAATGTAATTATTAGATTAGGCTTGTATGCCTTAGATTAGTGATTTTCAAGTGTGAAAATGGCTTTGCCATTACAGCAGTCTAGTACTATGTCTGTAGCTCATTATCTCACTTCTAATAGTGAAGTACTCGAGACCCCATTTCAGCTATGAATAGACTGAACCAACATAGTAGTATAGGATTGAGATTCAATACTCCTCCTCACTTGAGGAAGGGAGATTAACACTTCAACATTCAAGTGGCAGCTTGCCAAGCTTTAATGTCGGAATTGAAAATCAGTCCAAGTTCTGGGCAGAAGAGATTGATTTTGGTTACACCAAGATTCTTTGTAAAGATATTGGCAGGATTGTCTTGTGAAGACACATCACCAATAACAATTGTTCCATCCTCAACTAATTCTCACATGTAGTAGTAATGTATATCCACATGCTTTGACTGTTTTTCAACAATGGAATTTTCAGTCCAGAATTTGGACCTATTGTTATTGCTATAGAGAATAGGAGTTGGATGCTCTATACCAAGCTTCTCCAGAAGCTGTGACAGCCATTTCACTTGTTGTGAAGCATCAGACAGTTCTTTGTATTCTGCTTTGGTGGACGATAGTGAAACTGTCTTCTGTTGCTGTAAAGTCCAGGTGACAGCACCAGATGTGATCATACAGACATTTCCCAAAACAGATTGGCAGGTCTCTGTATCTTGAGCCTAATCTGAGTCACTGAGACATTCCAACATCACTGTTGGTTTCCCAGTATTGCCTTTATATCTCAACACATAGTTCCTTGTCATAGACAAGTACTTTAGTACATGGATTCTGACACAATAGTACTTGGGTGTAGAGTTAGCAGCATGTTGTGCCAGCTTAACTACAGCAAAGGCTATGTCAGACCTAGTGCCAATCATTAAGTATATTAAAGAACCAACCAATTGTCGGTACTTCTGATGGAAGGAGCCTATGGCAGTTCCCTTGTTTGTAATGAACTGGAAGCCAGTGGGTTAGTGTTTTAGCCATGGCAGACTACAGAACTTCAAAGTACTTTAAGACTTTGTCAAGGTACACAACTTGTTGGATAAAGATGTAATACTTGAAGCAATTCCTCTGGATTTTCATCCCAAGAAATTCTTTGCAAGGACCATGGTCTCTACATTCCCACTTTTTGGTGAATTTTCCCTTCAACTCTTTGAGGAAGGGAGAATCTTTTGGACCCAAGAAATTTACATTATCAATGTAGACAATGGCAACAATCAGCTCATTTGTCTTCGAATGTCTGTAAAAATATACAGTGTAGTCAGATTTGCAGCAGGTAAATCCCAGCTCAATCATTGATTGATGCAATTCCTTCCACCACTGGTGACTGGCTTGTTTAAGGCCATAGATCACTTGTTTCAGTCTCCACACTTTGCCTTCCTGCCTGGGAAGTTTAAACTCTTTGGGCTGTTCTATGTAGATCTCCTCGTCCAGTTTGCTGTAAAGATAGGCAGTTTTTATGTCAATACTATGTATATTCCAATCATAGATTGCAGCAAGTGTGAAGCCTACACATGTGGACTTGTAGCAGACAACTGGACTGTATAATCCCTTATAGTCAATGCCTTCAACTTGCAAGAATCCCTTCACAACTAAGTAAGCTCGCAGGTGGCCATCTAACTTTTGGAGGAAGACCCAACAGTTTCTCACCATCTTCCTACCTTTTGGCAAGTCCACTAATTCATATACTCCACATTTCTTCAATGTGTCGAGTTTCTCGATACACATGGCCATCCATTTTGCCTTTACAGGCTCAGGAAGCTTTAGCATGTCATGGAAAGTTTCAGATTCTCCATATTTGGTATTGTGTACTATTTATATCAAGAAGTCAATCAACTTTACTCCTTTTTCAGCAACAAGCCTGTCAATGTCCATGTTACACACATTGTGAGACATTGGATTATATTCAGGATGTTCAGGCATGGGTGGCAGTTCTGGATGAGGTAGTAACTCGAAAGGAGGTAAATCCTGACAAAGAAGAAGATTAAACAGAGGTAAATTAAAGAGTTGTGGCAGATACTGCTCAGCAATTGCCCTTTGTCTCACATACTCAGGATGGTTAGTCTGAGCTCTTCGTTCTCTGATTTTCTCTTCAGAAGGAGCATTGGTGTGAATGTGCTGTCTTTGCCTCTGCTGCTCTTGTTGGTGAGCTTAATTAAGTTTTCTCTTAATTGAGATTGGATGCCTGTATTCTCCATAAGTGTTTCCTGGTTGAACAGGAGGCCTGCCTTGTTGTTCAGAATGATGTAGCTCTACCTTCTCAGGATCCACTGCACAATACTTCAGAGTGGAGGTGGGAAATTTCTTTTGAGATTTTTATTGTCTTCCCAATCTCTCTATTCTGCATACCATTCTTCTGTATCATCTTCTGGCTCCTCCTCAACAGTAGTTCTTTCCAGAGGTAGTGCAGAAGTAGGTGGATTTCCTGGTAAAGGTGTATATGAAGAAATGCTCTCCAGTAGTGAAACATGCCAGGGCTTAGGAGGTGTAGGCAGAGAAAACTTCAGTTTAGGATGTGAAGTTGGAGGTAAATGTGAAGGAAGTGGAACATTTCCTGTGTCATCTGAAGATGGCGGAAAAGGAGGTGAACTCTCTTCACTTCATGGCAGATTTCTCTCTCCTCTATGATTAGGCTGGTTACTGCTATCTGGCACTGAACTGATGTATTTAGGAAAGTATCCCTCATCAAATAAGGTGTTTGGTGATATGAAGATCACATTGCCTACTATGTGTCACATGAAGATATAGTTCTTAGAACCTTTGTAACCAAGGAATATCATTATCTCAGACTTCACAGATAATTTGTTCAGGCAGATTTCATCAGGTAGAAATACATATGTACTGCATCCAAACACATGGACATGGAACAAGCTTGGCTTTTTCCTTGAATAACACTCAAAAGGTGTTTTCCACTGCAGACACTGGACTAGCATGTAATTATATAAATACACAGCTGTGTTCAATGCAAATTCCCACCATGATTCAGGTAGACAAGCCTGAAAGCATAAAGCTTGTGCTTTTTTGTGTAGGGTATGGTTCAGTCTCTCTACTTGCCCATTCTGCTGATGTGCATAGGGAGCAGTGGTCTTGTGGGTAATTCCATGTGCTGCAAACTATGCCATTAAGTGTTCATTGACATATTCTCCTCCATTATCAGTGTGGAAATGACAAATCCATATACCAGAGAGGTTTTCCAATGCAAGAATCAGCTGAATAAGCTTCTCTAGAGCCTCAGACTTCTTGTAAAGGAGGACAACATGTGCATGAGATGAAAAGTCATTTAATAATGTCATAGTCTACTTATATTTGTGGTAACTTATAATTGGCAATTCCATCAAGTCTGAGTGACATAGCTCAAAGACTGAGGTGGCTCACTTGGAGTTCTTCAGAAAGAGGTTATTATACATTTTACCCCTTGCACAGCCATCACATAGAGGCTTCCAGGAAGATGGCAGTGAAATTGGTGTAATGCCTTCAATATGCTTTGGAAGTTTAGAGAGTGTGTGATCTGAGGAATGTTCTATTCGATGATGCCAGTCAATATAATCAGGTTGGCATAATGCTAATGCAACTGGCTTCTGTTGAATCTCAATCTGTACCACTACATTGGTTCAGTCTATTTATAGCTGAAATGGGTCTTGAGCAT
This sequence comes from Calvatia gigantea, assembly GCA_025093985.1. Lineage (NCBI taxonomy): Eukaryota > Fungi > Basidiomycota > Agaricomycetes > Agaricales > Lycoperdaceae > Calvatia > Calvatia gigantea. Next base: position 564,951 of record JACAAK010000017.1, read on the forward strand.
TTCACTTTCAGAGGGTTGATAATAACAGACATCTCAAACTACAGACTATATACAAGAGTAATATACTGCACTACTGTAGCTAGTTAGAGAACTCTGCATGGAACCTTCTAGTACATGCATCATATACAGTATGCACACTTTATGCTACTGGTAGATGGTATTACCTCCCTGTTTCAGGTTGTATGGTCATGTCACCTAGGACTTAGTATAAGTACCTTTATGTAGTATGAGACATGTATGCCCTTTGGATAGGCCTTCTTGGCTATAAACACCTACCTTCATTCTTCGAACACCAGTCTCTACTTAAGTGTGCTTTGCTGCTACCTTGCCCTCCTCTATGGAGTTGATGGGCTGGTATAAGTCTCTCTGAAATCCTCTATGGATTTCCTCTTGGACCATACCCAGTATAATGGCAAAGCCATTTTCACCCTTGAAAATTGCTAATCTAAGGCATACAAGCCTAATCTAACAATTACATTGAACCTTCCTGTAGTAGTACAACCTAACCTAAGAGCCCAACAGTATAATAAAAGAGTACTTGATCACTGTAGAACACTATGGCCATTGATGATGGATAGCAGTGGCTATGGGATGACCACTATGCTTAACTAAAAACAATTCTAACAGTGTACTATATGACTAGTTGTGATTCCAGCCAGACCAGGTGGTAAAACCATTCCAATACATCTATACAAAGCTATGGGACCCCTCCAATGAGTCTAGACTTGAGAAATAAGTCCAACACACTTAATCTAAAAGGATAATCAGTATGTTCACAAGGAAATGCCACCATTGTTAGATTAATGAACCTTACTCAGCACTAATGATGTGTATGGACATGTTCATGTACAATCCACAGGGACATGTAGGAGAGCAGTTCATGCAACATCTGAAATCTTAGATGTTCTACATATTTAGAGAAGAATGCAGACCCAGAGAATGGGCTAAAACACAGCCTGGAACAAACAAATACCCAGAATCCTCCTATATTTCCAATGTTTCACTAATCTAACAGGTTGTAGCTCTCTTGGCATGTGATCTAATCTACTGGTTTGTACCTTGCTTGATAATATGTTCCTAGTCATGTAATCATTATCTTGTCATAACAAGCACCCAAATAATATATAAACTGCTTCTGAGATGTTGGACATGGCAAGGAACCTACTAGCCATTGCCCAGCCTTCAGAGTGCAGTGAAAAGTGATCTATTGTGCCTGAGCAAAGTAAAGTAATAAGTTCTTTTGAGATTAACTGGATTAAGTGACTTGAGCTAAGGTTGAGACCTTTGTAATCTAAGAAGAAGACCTCAGCTTACTTGCAAAGTGAGCTTAGATTAAAAGCATATTGCATTGCTACACCCTGGTACTTGGAGTATCACAAGTGTAGGACAGTACACTTCTGGTCATTGACTTGATAAGGGTGAATCTTAGGGAGTACCTGAGGTTCTGTGTCTTGTTAACTTCTTAGATAAGGGACACGAGTTGCACTTTTTATAGTGTAACTTGACTTTACTCTTCTTAGCAAAGGTAGTTAGCTATTCTAGTGTTCTCTATGTGTTGTTGTTTTGTGTTATTTTGTGGAATTGTCCCTCATATTGTCAGATTGCCTCCCTATGAACTTGTATTGTGCAGAAATCTTTAAATATATATTCTGTCAGCTTAATCTAAGCAGTACAACCCTATCACTCTTGGTATTCTATTTCTGCCTCTTTACCGGGTGAGTATGACTACCCTCCACTGTTGAGAGAACGAGTAGACATCCCAATATAAGTTCACACTACCTAAGCGTGTAGGCGTCAGCGGTGGAGGGTAGTCGTATTCATCCGGGAGACGGTCCAGTAGGAGAGGCGTATGGCAGCGGACATAGTCCAGCTTATGCCAACGTACTCAGAGAGTCTTGAGGAGAGGAGAAGCGATGCTTAGAGAAGCTAGCGTAGAGGATAGAAGACATAGTGTCTTACGCCAAAAGGCGTCGCATAGAAGCGTACATACTACAATGCTACATAAGGATATATATACTAATATCCCTGGTCTGTGCACTCTAAACCCTTATACGGGTGAGGTCTAACTACCAGTAGCATAATTGGAGCATACTGTGTACGACGCATGTACTAGAAGTTTCCATGCGGAGGGTATAACCGACTACCTAAAGGGCGGTACAACTACTGCGTACGTAGTCTGTGATGGTCCGTTATCATCGACCCTCTGAAGGTGAAATACTCGAACCCCGTTTCAGCTATAAATAGACTGAACCAACGTAGTGGTACGGAGCGAGATTCAACACTCCTCCTCACTTGAAGGGGGGAAGATTAACGCTTCAATAATCTAGCGGTATTGAAACCAGACTTAGACATTGGAATCTTCAACAAAAGAGCGGCAGAGCCGAACATCAAATGTCGGAGTCATCAACGATCATGCGGATTTAACCAGCTTTTGAAAGTTGGAGAAGCAATCCTATAGCGGAGAGGAATTGATGCTAGCGTTTGCTATGATGGCCATAAAGGACGCAACGACAATTGCTTTGAGCTATCAAATATCCTTTAACTCAACTTTTAAACTCCCGCGACTAACTCGCTGCGACTTTCGTCTAAGAGTAAGGAGTAGGAAAGCCTATAAAGGCTCCTCCAGAAATTGTAAACCGCAATTCTTTCGAAGCGTTCAACAAATCTGTTTTTCTGCGTAGGTGCGAAATACAAAAACCATTTTTGCTTATTCAGCGTGCGATTATTGTGAGATCAGGAAAGCGGCAGTAAAGCCAGCGTAACCAAGGCCGTCACTTTATGGTTATGTAGATCAATCAGCCGCGGCAGTCCTGTGAGCCGGCGAAGCAATGAAGCTACAAGCCTTGTTCTGATTTTTACTCGAACAAATTCCAAATTAATGGATTCGCAAATGGAAGTGGTCTCATGCAATTTTCCTCCATGCAAAAGGCATTTCGGCCGATGCGGATTAAGGATTCAGTCCCAAGGAATGCATACACACTTTTTGTTATTTCCCGTCAACTCCGAAAAGGAGGGTGGAACAGTTAAGTCCCGTATTTGTTTTTCCATACAGCTCCGAAGAGGTGGGAGGATCTTGGAATTGACCCTGTATATTTTTCCGGACTCTCGAATTGAGGCGGATGGATAAATTCCATGTAGATGTTTTACCGTCGACTCACGAAGAGGCGGAAGGTTACATTCAAAACCTATGAAGTTTTTTCCTCGATCTTGTTAAAGAGAGAAAGGATCGTTAGACCCTATCATATTTTTATCTTGCGAAAGGAATAAGTTCCTGCCATATTTTTACAGTCGACTCTTGAACGAGTATGAAGGAATATGTTCCTGATTTATTTTATCCAACAACTCGTAAGAGGTGGAAAGGTAAAATTGTAAACCTTATAATATTTTTTCCTACAGCTCGTTAGAGGAGGAAGGAATAATTTCCTAATGTTATTTTTGCCTAAGGCGCTCGTCATGAGACGTCGGCGGGGATAACTCCCCATTTGTTTTATCAGCGACTCGCGAGAGGCGATAGGAACAATTGAAAGTCCTATGAATATATTTTTCCAGCGACTGTGGCGGAAAGGAATATTTTTAAACCTAATATTTTTATCCAAGCGTCTTCATATGAAGGCGGGACCAGGCTTAGCAGGATAAGCTGTATGGAAATCTGCCACAAGTTCAGCTGCATGCTCTAATTCAGTAGTAGGCAGCCAAGAAGACTCTTCTTCAGTATCCTCATAACCCAACCAAATGACCTTGTATAATAACTTGCAGGCACATTGATGGTCAATCTTCGAGTCAACAATGTGGGTGATTTCGTACTCTGGCTCGCCTTCAACTTCAATGGGTGGAGGAGGCGGGTCAGAGCAGCCATCAAATGGGTTAGGTGTGGCAGGTTCAAACATCGAAACATGGAATACTGGGTGAATGGCATGCATTGAGTCAGGTAAGCATAGAGTATAAGAATGGAACTGGGTTGAGTGATAATCTCATAAGGACCCAAATACTTCTCCGAGAGTTTCTTCGATGGCTGAGTCGTGCAGAAGAACTGCGCCTTAACAAAGACCTTTTGCCCAACTGTGAAGTTAGGTGCGGATGTCCAGCGGGCATCAGCGGATGACTAGTACTGTTCTTGAGCTTGCTTGATCTCAGATTTGAGTACTGTGTGGAGTTCATTGAGGTCGATGACAAATTGACATGCATGTGCGGATGCCAAGTTATATTCCAGGTAGACTGTGATATTGGGATGATAGCCTTTATTAGCAAAGAATAGGGAGATACCAGTAGTGGTACTAGGAGCGTTGTTATAGGCAACTTAGCTAGTGGCAGTAACTCAGCCCAGTTGTCCTGCTGGTAGTTGCAGTAGACGTGGAGGTATTGCTCGAGAGTCTGGTTAGTCTGTTCAGTTTGTCCATTGCCCTCAGGGTAATACCTGGAGGTGAAGTGTAACTTCATGTCCAGTGCTTGTCCAAGCGAGTGGAAGAAGTGTGAAACAAATTCGGAGCCGTGATTGGATGTAACATGTTTGGGAACGCCATGTTTCAAGAATACATGAATGACAAATAGGCAGGTGAGTTCAGCCGAGGTGATGGTGTCATGAGTGGGAATGAACAAAGATTGCTTAGTGAGGCAATCAACGATAACAAGGATAGTGTCGTAGCTGGAAGATGTGGAAAGTTTCTTGATGAAGTCCATAGAGATAGAGTTCCATGGCCATTCAGGAATGGGGAGCTGCTTGAGGTTTCCATAAGGTCAGTGTCGTTGTGGCTTAGAGCACATGCAGGTGACACAGGATTTGCAGAAATCTTTGACTGTTGTGTGGATTTCGGGCCAAGTGTAATCACATTGGACTAACTCCAGAGTCTTGTTCTGACCAAAGTGTCCAGAAAGGATGTGATCGTGCTTGTACTGTAGAATGTGAAGTTGAAGATTGTCAATATTGGGAACGTAGATCCTGTCATCAAGGCAGAGAAAACCAGACAAATCTACAGTCCAGCATCCTTCGGGTTTGGCTAGGTGTTGAGCTGTAGTCGGGTCTTGTGGAAGAGATGAAAGGATGTTGGAATGCAGCTGATCAAGGTCAATGATCGTGGCTGCATGAAGGAAAGGGGTATAAAGATAAGTAGCATGGATGGAGGCTGTGAGTTGTTCATGAGTAAAGACTAGATGGAAGTTGTGAGGATTGACCATAGTGTAGCCATTATTCCCCCCTTTAGGGTAGACATCCCATTGTCTAGTTAAAGTGTCGGGCTTCATATCAAGTCAGCTGGGGCAAAAGCAGATGATGAGGTTGAACTGTGACAGGAATTCGGACTAGTGGGCTTGACGGCAGGTGAGGATTTTAGTGGTGCAGAAGTACTCCAGGTTCTTATAGTCAATGACAACGTCAATGGAAAGGGGAGCACCTTTGAGGTAATGCCGCCAGATCCTAAAAGCTTTGAAGATAGCCAGTAGTTCCTTGTCATGTGTGTCATAGTTCGACTCAGCCGAGGTAAATGTGTGGGAATGGAAGGCCATGGGGTGAACTTCACCATCTTCAGTGATGATAGAGAGGATGGCAGCTAGCGTGTAGTCAGATGCATCAGTCTCGATGATGATCTGAGCATCAGGAATCCAGTGGGTCAGGATAGGAGTGGAGGTGAAAGTGTCCTTCAATGATTGGAAAGCCTCTTGACATTTATCATTGAAGTTCCAAGGAATACCCTTGTGGGTAAGGTGGGTGAGAGGAACTACAATGTCAGAGTAGTTATAAATGAAGCAACAATAGAAGTTGGCGAAACCTAAGAAGGACTGTATGTCCTTGATTTTCTTCGGTTCTGGCCAGTCCTGGATAATCTTGACCTTGTCCTCAGACATCTTGAGACCATCAGGGGAAAGAATGTAACCAAGATATTCAACCATGTCAGACTCGAATTCGCACTTATCTGTATGGGTGTAGAGACCATTCTGCCTAAGCCGCTTGAGAACCTCACAGACTTGCTTGCAGTGTATACTGATGTCATCAGAATAGATGAGTATGTCGTCAAGATAAACCATAACACAGACATCTAAGAGATCTTTGAAGATGTCATTTATGAACCACTGGAAGGTGGCAGGTGCATTGGTAAGGCCAAAAGGCATAATGAGCCACTCAAACAATCCATAGTGGATTCGGAAGGCTGTTTTCCATTCATCACCTTCTGCGATGCAGATGAGGTGATAAGCATGGCATAGGTCAATCTTGGTATAGATGCAGGCTTTGCAGGGCAAATCGAGTAGGTCGGATATGAAAGGAAGGGGGTAGTGATCCTTCTTGGTAATGCAGTTGAGACCTCAGAAGTCGATGCACAAATGGAGTGAGCCATCCTTTTTCTTGACAAAGAGGACAGGGGCTCTGTGAGGAGAGTTGGAGGGACAGATGAATCCAATAGCAAGGTTTTCATTGATGAATTTGTGTAGAGCCTCTAGTTCAACTTGAGATAGTGAATAGATGGTACCAACTGGTGATTGGCCACCTTCTTCAAGATTGATCTGGAGATCATATGGCTGATGTGGGGCAAGCTTGTCAGCCTTTATTTTACTAAAGATGTCAGTGAATTTGCGGTACTCTTCTGGAATATTGGACCAATCATCCTGGGGTTCCTCAACAGTGGCCGAGGAAGCTATTATAGATGGGTCATTGAGATTGAGGCTATACTGAACTGAACCAGGGAGGTGAGAGGCACAGAGGAAGGCAGTGGCATTAACCAGTGAGACATGCAGACAAGCCGTGTCAACCATGTCCATAACAGAAGTGACAGAAGAAGCAGATGGTGAAGACTGTGAGGTGACAGATGGGGTGGCTGAAGCAGATGCTGCAGAGGATGCAGGTGTGACTGGAATGGACACACTGCGAGCAGAAGTGGCAGGAAGTTCAGGCTGAAGTGGATGGAGTAAGAATACTGTATCCGTTGTTCTTCTCCATGCTTTTCAGCATGTTAAGTTTCCTAATACATGTTACTCAATCGTATCGCTTTTTAGGGCTTAGAGAGTGTTTATCATGTTACGAACTACCGCGGCGCACATCAATTAAGACGGACCGGCGAAGTGTAGCCATTGAAAGCTTTAATCGTATGCGGTTATTCACCAGCAATTAAGGACTTGTTTTACTGTACTCCTCCCTCAGCGACGAGTATTTTTCGATTTAAATGTCTACGCACATTGTTAATGGCGGATCATTATCGATGCAATTCCAGAAATAAAAGAATTTTCTCGCAAGTTTGTTAAGCTTCTGCGAGGCGAGAGCTCATATGGAGGTATAACCATCACATATTTTTAGGATGATCTATCCGAGCTATTGCGCTTTTCTGGTAGACGCTAGCGTGAACGCGTAGCAAGTCTTTATGCTTGTCTAACTCTAGTCGGTGAGTCCAAACGAGTTCTTCTTTGAAATTGAACGCCTAATCCATTATAGTCTACCTGTAGGTGACCCGCGTAATGAACAGTGCGGTCTTTCCTAATCAGGTTCAATTGTGCAATGCGTTTCAACCAGCGTTTCTAAAGCCGTCACTTTTTACAGTTATGTAGATCAATTTAGCCGCGGCAGTCACTTGAGCCGGCGGAGCAATGATACTACAAGCCTTTTAAGCGGTAGAAATCCTGTAAAGGATGCGCATATAATGCATTAAATTGGCGAATATGTCAGCGTAAGACATAGGATATGGTGGGCGGAGATTTCTCGAATGGAAATGGAAAGGAATCAGGAGGTGATCGTGGAGTTTAATGGAATATATCCTGCGACATCGAAAGATGGCGGATAAAGAAAGTGCTATCTCTTGCTTCGTGCAGGTTTTGCTCTCTTCTTTGCAAATGAACTGGTTTTACTGCTATCCAGTTCCTGAATCATGGCGTTTAAGGGTATATTCCCTCATCGAGTAAGGCATCCAAATGTGGATTGTTCGTAGAACTTTAAGCCTTTCTGTGTGCCGCTTGAACTCGAAAGTTCTCGTTAATTAAACGATCGAGGTATGTTACATCCCGAATAAGCGATCATGTTTGGGCGGTCATCATGTTAACTGATGCGCCGCGAAGCCAAACCCACAGTACAGAACCAAATTAATGGTTTATCCCTTGATTTACACAGTTAAGTGTCTTCCACTGTAAACTCTTGGACTGGCGCTTTACGCTCTAGTCAACGCTAACTATCACTGAGACGGGTAAGACATTCCCGTTGCCATAAAGCTTTTAGGCTCTCAAAGTGTAGTGCGGATCAGTCTCTCTACATCAACTGTTGCGAAAGCATTGGGAGTAGGAGGTTTAAGTGGGTTATTCATGCCACGAATGTTTGCTATTGCTCTCGTTTAGACAAACTCTCCTCCATAATCAGTTGCGACATTGGCCGTTGTCTGCTATACTGTAGAGGTTTCTCTAATGAATCTTAGAGCCTCATAACTTCTTTCGAAGGAGGACAACTATCATCATGAGATAGGAAGTCATAGGGTAGCGTCGTAATTGACGACTAGCAATTCCATCAAGTCCGAGTATTACGCTCGAGGACGAGGATATTCGTCTAAAGGATTCTGGATAAAGGTACTGATGCAATTTCCCTTGTGAAATAATCCAGAGTGGCGATGAAATAATGCAACATCTTGACAAGTCGTAAAAGACGAGTGGAGAAGGCATAATCGTGGGAAGTTCTGTTTGATGATGTCAAACGATATGGTCTAGTAGGCGTAATGTTCAACTACCATTCATCTCCTTGCTTGTAATCGCAAGTTCGTGTACAACGATGAGATTGGGTGAACGAAAACAGCTCTGCATGACTTATTGCAAAGGTGGTGACCTTCAACGATTGCCTCAAAAGTATTATACTCGAGGACATACGTTATAAGATTTTCTCGATATAGATCGGCTGCACACAAATGTGGCGCTACAAATCTTTATCCCTGATGTCATAGACAAATGCTGGAATATGAAAGCAGTTCAGATACTTGTCGTTCCTGTAGGATTCCAGTTTCTTGCCTCAAGCCTAATGAAAAGCGGCGAGGTCTAAGAATTAATTCTGGTGACACAGTGCTGAAGCTCAACCGTTATACGTTGGGAGCTATTCTGCTAATTCCTAGACTTGTCGTAATTTCCTTTCTTTGTAATGATGCGATTCACGAGATCCTGTAAAGGATATTCTTCTCAAGTGAATAGAGCGATTTGCTCCCGCTATCATCTTCATATAACCCGCAAGGATTTCTCACTTGTTGCGTAGAAGAGGATTTATAGCCAGCGCTTACATCTCACGCGGCACACCGTTATTCATAGCATTTATCAAGGAGTATGAAGTCGAAAGTACTACCGTATATCCATCCATTGGTTATCAAGGTCAGCGACATCCGAAGATGGCGACACAAGAACTCCTCCGGCGCCAAGCTCCGTAAAGAGCGGTCTAAAGGATTTCTTAAGGAATTCGTCGGCGTGTTGCATTATATGGTGCTAAGCACATCCTCTTTCTCGATCATAGTTGCTAAATGGTGCGCTCAAGTCCTAATCATGGACGGCGACTTCCATGAAGTCAAACTTCCTTAAAGCGATCATTGTTATTCCTGTAGTTGGCGGACAAAGCATTTTAATGTGCTCGTCCATGCTCTTACTTAAAACAGGTCTTCAAACTTGGGCGCGTGGACATGCGCTTAACACAAGTGAAGGAACGTTGATGCTAGAAGCAGGGCGCGATATAAAGCGACGCAGCTCCTCTATAAGAGAAATAGTATATGGCGGCAGTCGCTTGAGCCAGCGACATATTTAAACTATATTCTGAAGTATTTCTTGAAACGACATAATGGCGGTATTACCAGCTCATTATCCTTCTCCCCTTATTTCCCAGCTGCAAGGACGCGATTAGCGTTCTTCTCCTTGCTCTCTTCTTTGGATATTTTCGCGAATGCTGCAAGTGCTGCTGCTATTGGCATACTTCAGCCTTGTAGGTGACAGCCTTTGTAGTCGAAGTGGCTTTCTTCCTACACTCGCTAACCTTGTGGCTGGCATTGCCACAGAACAGGCAGAGGTTGTTGTTGAGGTGGTGCTTGTGTTCTTTGGTAATCAGCTTGCCGTCCTTGCTGAGTTTGTCGGATAAGTTGGGTTTAGTGGGGGAGGACAATTTGGCAGGTGTGGAGGAGGATGGGGTAGTGTTGGCAGGTTTGTTCAAGGTGTTGCCCTTGCTGCTGCTGTGGTTGGGCTTGTTGCTGTTGCTGTTGCTGTTGTTGCTGTTGTTATTGTTGTTGCTGCTGGCCTTGTTCGAGGAAGGTCCAGGGTTGTTACCTGACTTCCTGTTGAGAGAAGTGGATGCCAATTCGGCTGCTTCCTTCGCACGGGTCTTCTTATGTTGACATTCCCAATAGTGATTATCGAGGATGATGGCTACTTCACACATTTCGTTGAATGAGGTGGGCTTGCCATTGGGGCGAGAAGAGAGGGCATCTTGGAGATGATCAGGAAGGCCTTTGTAGTAGCAGTAGCAGAGGACGTCATCGCCCCATCAAAGTTGGGATGAGAGCCACATGAATTCGATGTTATAGGTGGTGATCTTCTCACTGTGCTTCATCTTCAGATTCTCCAGGAGTTTGGCCGATTCACCCTTCAGATCGGCTACACTGAAGTTAGTCTTGAGCTCAGTGGTGAACTCATCCCAGTTGGTAGACCAGGCATGGGATATGCCTTGAGTCTCTTCCTGGTCAATGCCAGTTTCAAACCAGTGAAGAGCAACATCAGTGAGGAAGGTGAGGGTGAAGTTGACCTTGGTGGTATCAGATGTGAATTGTGTAGGGTTGGCACAGAAGTAGAGTCGACATTGGAAAAAGAAGCGAGGAAAGTCATTGGGGTTGGCACTGCTGAATGGTTCAGGTTTGCGGGCCTTAGTATAGGGAGGTTGAGGAGGCTGGGGCAGCTGAGAGTGGGCATGATCATCTATGGCGTTAGTGAGGGATCTAATAGCGTGGGCCAGAGGGCAATCAAGTCCCCGATGGCTGTGTGGCTCACTAGTGCTTATTTCATCATCACCATTGTCATCATTGTCCAATGGTTCCTTGGGTTTGTCATCGCCTCCAGGCCCATCACCTCCACCATCATTGGGATTGGGGTAAGGGTAATCAGCATATTCTAAACCATCGTTCTGGTTATCGCCATAGTTGTCTTCATCATTAATACCATAGTCACCACCACCAGGGTAGCCAGGATCTCCAGGTGGGACTGTGCCGCCTACACCATTTCCACTACTCAGGCCCCGAGGTGGGCTGGAGCTATGTTTGGGAAGTTCCTCCCAGATCAGCTCTGCGAAGGGGTTAGGGGAGTTTTGCAGGAAGTCACCTGGAATGGATAGGTAAGACCATTTCGATCTCTGAGTTCTGGGGGTGGATTGGGTTGATGAAGGGGTTCATTTGGGATTGTTGTGAAGGGACTGATGAACAGTTGCACCAGTCTTAGTTCTGACAAATGTAGCCATAGTAAGTGAAGGAATAGAAATTGACAGCAGGAGTTGGGAGTCTAAAATACTGTTAAGTGTGGATCACATGGGTGAGACGACTAGAGTCTAGACACCCAGGGATGATGCATGGATGCAGACAAAGATGAACAAAGCAGGCGAACTCAGAAGGACCATGGCTTCAACATATGTGTTGTGCCCTCCTGCCGACAAGTGGTCCTAACTTCAGAATAAGGGATGAAGACAGAGTCAGAGGCAGAGACAGAGACAGAGACAGAGGTAGAATAGAAGTAGCATGTCGCTAAGTAGATTTCAGACTGAGGATTACAGGTGAAGTAGCTATGGTTTATATATGCGAGGAAGTATGGTTCTACAAAAGGAAACTACTATGACTTCAGGTGTGGGCCAGGTATGGCTGCTAGATAAAAACACCAGGAATGCAACTAGCTAAAAGGAATAAGGTAAAACAGGAATGATATGAATGATAAAAGGGATTGCAAGGGAAACAGGAGTAGGTATGATGACCAGAGAAATGTACAAGGAGGATAATCGGAAATTAATGTCAGACATAACAGTAAGAATGGAGAGTGGGGGAGAGTGGGTGAGAGCGAATGGTAAATAAAATATAAAGTATAGTCCGGGTAAGAGCAGGTGAAGCAGGTGAGCATGTGTACAGGTTGTGACAATCAAAAGGCAAATGTAACAGCAGTTAAATGAAGTCTATTGAATGAGAAATGAAAGAGTAATTCCACAATTACTGTGGAATACTGTAAGAGACTAAATTGACAAGATACACTATTCTACTCACCTGTGGAACACTATAAGAGACTAAAGGCCTCCAAAGTGTCCATAGGCAGCTACAAGTCCAACTGTCATGTGATTACAGTCACATGATCCAAACTTCATCAGTGATAAGTCTATCTTTGTTACATGCATTATTTTACTTTGCAACTGGGCCCAGATTGTCTCCACTCAGGGAGAGGTTCAATGCTATAGCCCAGGAGTATTCAACAAGTCTCAATGACTTCTGTGCAGACTTCAGATGTTACATATGTTACCTTACTTCACAACCAGGCCTGGATTGTCTCTACTCAGGAAAAGGTTCAACACTATAGCCTAGGAGTATACAACAAGTCTCAATGACTTCTGTGTAGACTTCAGATTGCTCCCTTGAGTAGAAGCTCACACTTGTCTGAGAAGTCTGAGTTAAATGTCACTGTAGTTGTTACAAACTCAATTGCAGACTAACCTTATTCCTCCTTAAATGTATTAACCTTCTTTCCTTAGACTTTCCTATTTTTCCTTCTGTATACCCTGGTCCATTCTTTATTTATTTATCACATGTATTTCTACCTTTACTTCTTATAACTCATTCTAAGTCATGTTCCTGTTTCATCTTCTCTATTTTTCATTATCAAACTTCTATCTACTTGTCTCTGTCTTCCTATGACTCATATCCTCTCTTCTCTAGTCATTTCACCTATCCCTGTGATTCCTTATATTACCAATTAACCCATAGTAGTCTCCCATTGACTCATATCCATTTACTATGTAATTCCTCATCTCTTATCTATAGCTAGTATATAACCCTAAGTAGTACCATTGTATTACCTTAGGTTATTCTAGTAACAAGCTTCCTTATCTTTGCTCATCTGCTACAAGGTTAACAACCTTGGGGACTGCAGTGACATTTAACTTGGACTTCTCAGACAAGTATGAGCTTCTACTCAAGGGAGTGATCTGAAGTCTGTACAGAAGTCATTAAGACTTGTCATATATTCCTAGGCTATAGTGTTGAACCTCTCCCTGAGTGGAGATGATTTGGGCCTGGTTGCAAAGTAAGGTAACACATGTAACAGTAGTCCCCAAGGTTATTAACCTTGTAGTAGATGAGTGAAGATAAGGAAGCTTGTTACTAGAATAACCTAAGGTAATACAAGTGTACTACTTAATGTTTATATACTAGCTACACATAGAAGATGAGTAATTATGTAGTAAAAGGGTATGAGTCAATAGGAGACTACTACAGGTTAATTGGTAATCTAAGGAGTCATAGGAAGTAGAAAAGAAGCAATACAAGTTATAAGAAGATGGAGATGAGTAGATAGAAGTCTGATGATGGGGATAGAGAAGGTGAAACAGGAACATGACTCAGAATGAGTCATAAGAAGTAAAGGTAGAAATACATGTGTTAAATAAATAAAGAACAGACCAGGGTATATAGAAGAGAATAGGGAGGGTCCAATAGAAGGTTGATATGTAGATAGGAAGAGTCTGGGGATGTGGTAAGTTCATAACATTAGCCCATCTCTAGGTAAATTACTCTGAAATTTTACACAGACAAAACAGAGTAATCAAGGAATACTCTGTTATTGTAGTATTCATTGTCAAAGGCATCTCAGGAATTGTTTAGAACTTGTTCTTGAAAGCATTGTTTCATGTCTTCCATGGCTTGCACATGGTCAATATACAGTAAGGGACAAAACCCTTCCAATGATTTTGACTTTTTCATGAAATCTCAAATAACTCAGCAACCACTAAGCCAATTCATTTCAAATTTTAAATGAAGGTAGTCATGCTTCTTATCTACAAATATGTTTAAGCATTTAATATTATACTTTGTTTCTATGGAGATATGAATTATTGAATATTATGAGTGCATTGGAAGGGTTTTGTCCCTCATCTTCTCCAGGCACATAACTCTGTTTACTGCTCTCAAACAAATTCAAATAAAATCATATGATGAGAGTAGATTGTGTATAAAGATGAAAGCTTACTTCTCCAGGCCAAAGTAACCCAATAACTTATCTTCTGTTGACATGAAACCTCTCTCTTCTTCTCAGATTGATCATATCCTCTTTCTCCTTGACAAAGGACATACTGCTACCCAAATTGCTTCCACTACTGGTTATTCCCTCAGTACTATCTCTAGAGTTTGCTCTAAACATAGGCCAACAATTTCCAAATCCACTGGTGGCTGTCCAAGCAAGCTTTCCCCCTCTGATACCAAATATGCTATTTGACTTCTCACCTCTTGCAAGGCCGATAATGCCTCTCAGGTCACAAAGGCCCTCCAAAATGTTACCAACCAACCTGTTTCATCCAAAACAATTCAAAGGACACTCAAAAGGGCAGGGATGAAGGCTGTAGTGAAGAGAAAACGGCCTTTACTCACTAGGGTTCACAAGCAGAAGAGGCTGGTGTTTGCAAAAACATATGCAAACTGGACTGTGGAGGACTGGAAGCAGGTAGTTTGGACAGATGAGACTAAAATCAATCGGATATATAGAATGGGGCAAAATTTCTGTATCAGTGTGTCAGAATTTGATAGAGAGTATGCCTAGGAGGGTTCAGGCTGTTTTACAGGCCAAAGGGGGCTGTACAAAGTACTAGAGAACTGATTTTGTGTAGTTTCAGACAGAGGGACAAAACCCTTCCAATGGACTCATAATGTTGATTAATTCATATCACCACAGGAACTTAATATTACATAATGCTGTTTATACCTATTTGTAGATAAGATACAAGACTACCTACATTTAAATTCTGAAGTGGATACCTTTACTAGTTGCTGAGTTATTTGAGATTTCATGAAAAAGTCAAAATCATTGGAAGGGTTTTGTCCCTTACTGTATTCAACAAAACGACATTTGACAAGCTCCCAGAACAAACTGAATGGGACCACGAGATAGTCCTAACTGAAGATGCCCCAAAAGAAATAAGTGCAGGGACATACAACATGATGATCAAAGAACAGGATGAACTCAAGTCGTTCATCAAGGAAAACCTAGAATTGGGATGAATACAGCCATCAAAATCCCCATATGCAGCACCAACATTCTTCATCCCAAAGAAAGACGGATCCAAAAGGCTAATCCAAGACTACAGATGACTAAACAACATGGTAATCAAAGACAAGACACCATTACCAAGAATTGGCGAAGTAATCGACAAGCTTGGAAAGGCAAAATACTTCAATAAGTTGAATATCATCTGGGGATACAACAATGTCAGGATCAAAGAAGGAGACAAATGGAAAGCCACCTTCCTCACCAATGAAGGACTCTTTGAACCAACAGTTATGTATTTTGGCCTGAGCAACTCACCAGGAACATTCTCCAGAATAATGACAAGTATCTTCCATGACCTCTTACAAAACAGAGATATTGTAAACTATATGGATGACTTCACCATCCCAGGAGACACTAAGGAGCAACTAAAGGAATGAACAATACGATTTCTGGAATGAGCAGCTCAGTACAATTTATGCTTTAAGTGAACCAAGTGCATCTTTGATGCAGAAGAAATCCCAATGCTAGGAGTTCGGGTAGGACATGGACGAATCAAAATGGAAGAGGAAAAAGTAAAATTGGTACAGGAGTGGCCTGAACCCAAGAACACCAAAGGGGTAGAAAGGTTCCTGGGTTTCACAAACTACTATTGACATTTCATCAAGAACTTCAGTATGATTGCAGGGCCCTTAAACAAACTCAAAGGAGCAACCACATGGGAATGGACACAAGAGCACCAAGACTCGTTCAACCAACTCAAGAAACATATCACCAAAGAACCTGTTCTGACATTACCACAAAGGCATGACCAATTCAGGGTAGAAGTTGACGCATCAGACTATGCATTAGGAGGGGTACTTTTACAGCTACAAGAAGACAAATGGCACCCAATTGCTTTCACATCACAAATGCTGTCCCCAGCAGAATGAAACTATGAAATATATGACAAAGAGTTGCTAGCCATTGTCTATGCCCTGAAGGAATGGAGACACTACCTTCTAGATGCCGAAGAACAATTCGAAATCTGGACCGACCATGAAAATCTCAAGTATTACCAAGAACTACAGAAGCTAAACAGATGACAAGCACAGTGGTATCTGCGGCTGCAAGACTACAACTTCACACTACGACACATACCTGGAAAAACAAACACGAAAGCCGACCTGCTATCCCAAATCCACCAAATTCCAGAAGGACAAGAAGATAAACTAGTTACTATGATCCGAGAAAGCTGGCTACAGATGGAAGGCACAGACAGCATGGTACTCTTACAAGCAGAATTGTTCATTGAACCAAACTTCCTAAAACAAATTTGAAGCCGAACCCAATGAGAAACAACAGTCCTAACTGAACTAAAGAAGCAAGGATCCCAACTTACTGAAGATGGTGGAGTAATCTACAAACAGAATAGCGCATACATTCCACCTGACCAGAAACTATGAGAAGAAATCCTAATACAGTACCATGACACCCTAGACGCAGGACACCCTGGACAACACAGGATGACAGAACTAATCAGCCAAGACTACTGGTGGCCATCAATACAAAAGGATGTAAAAAGATATATCTGAGGATGCCAAGCTTGCCAAAGGAACAAATCAAGAACGACACTGCTCAAATCACCACTACACCCCCTCCCAATACCAAATGGACCTTGGGAAGAAATCAGTGTTGACATGACCAGACCACTGCCAGAGTCTAAAGGAAAGGACGCAATACTAGTCATCATGGACCACTTTACAAAAATGATACAACTCTCAGTGACAACCATGGATGCCTCATCTAAAGACATCACAAGGATATATCGAGACAAAATATGGAAGCTACACAGATTACCGAGGAAAGTACTCAGTGACCAAGGACCTCAGTTCACATCAGAATTCACCAAGGAGTTATTCAAGGGGCTCAGCATTGAACAAAACCTATCAACAGCATACCATCCACAAATGAATGGACAAACCGAATGCATCAACAGAGAAGTGGAAACCTACATCCGCCTGTACTGCAACTATGACCAGAACAACTGGGCAGAATGGCTCCCCATCGCAGAATTCCAGTACAATGACAAGCAACATAGAGGAACACAGGAAATGCCATTCTTCCTAAACTACAGAAGAAATCCATGGAAAGGCAAGAACAAGCCAACAACAAACAATTCTGTTGCCACAGCATTCCTGGGACAATTACAGGCCACCCGAGACAACACCTCATCAGCACTATGGACATACCAAGAAAAGATGAAACAGCAACACAACCACAGTAAAACCCACACCAGCACATATCAAATAGGAGATAAAGTATGA
Organism: Calvatia gigantea; assembly: GCA_025093985.1. Classification (NCBI taxonomy): domain Eukaryota; kingdom Fungi; phylum Basidiomycota; class Agaricomycetes; order Agaricales; family Lycoperdaceae; genus Calvatia; species Calvatia gigantea. The sequence continues at coordinate 582,452 of JACAAK010000017.1, forward strand.
TTGGAGAACACCAATATCCATACCAATCAATCATCAAAGAAGCTAGGCCAAAAATGGTATGGACCTTTCCTTATTAAGGAAAAGATAGGAGAAGCAGCATATCAGCTGACACTACTAGACAGATGGGCCATCCATGATGTATTCAATGAACAGCTCCTAATACCAGCACACCAGGCAGAGTTCCCGAGTCAAAAACAACCATCAGCACCCAACCCAGTGATCATCAACAATGAGGAAGAGTATGAAGTGGAAGAGATTCGTGGATAACGAAAATGAGGAAGGGGTTATCAATTCCTGGTCCACTGGAAGGGGTACAGCAATGAAGAAGATACGTGGACAGCGGAGTCCAATTTGGAAAATGTGAAAGATGCCATAAGAGACTACCTAAAAAGATATCCAGAGGATACTCATAAAAAAGGGGGCAGAAAACACAAAAAAGCATTGAACAAACAACCCAGACAGAGAAACTAAACAGACATGCCTGCCTCCCAATCTAACCATATCGCTATTGACTCTCTCGTTCACCCCACATCCACCAGAATCTCCTCCCTCCCATTCCCTGAACCAGGCAGCAGCTGAGCACCTGCTCCCCAAGGAACCTGCTATAACCTTGCAAAGACGCCGTTCCTAGCACAAGGCCTCCTTGAAGCCCTGCTCAAGGATGTTGATAAAGCAACCAACAGTGAAATCGAGAATATCACTGCCCAAAACAGATGACTAGTCGTAAACTAACACATTACCCTTGCCACTGCATACATCACCTTCACCAACAGGTATGCAGGGTTTACCAATGCATCCTCCTCTACCAACCAGCATATTCCCGCTATCTTCCGAGCCCTAGACCAATCTACCCTTACCCCCAGTGAACAAGATTGGGTCCAAGGACTTCAAAGCCGAATTGACTTAGGCCTCAAAGTCTTCAATCACCTTGACATTGCCAACATCTTCCTCGAACTTGCAGACATAGTCATGAAGTTACTCGGAAGAGATAAGACAAACAAAGACCCCAACATCAACACCCTGGTTGACAGAATTCACGTCACACTCTCTAAATTGCATGACACAGTTAATCTCTCCCTGCCATCTGGTGCCAATACCCCCATGGATAAAGAAGTCACGGTCTCCATGAAGGAAGAAGTCAATGCCCTCTGACGCTTCATAAAAACCATCACCCCACTGCAACTTGCATCGGTTTTTCTTCCACCCACAAGATTCTGCACTGTACTATCAGGACAAGAGAAAGACCAATGTTACTGGAGATCGATAGTCAAGAGTTATTGGGACAGCTCCACCACCACTGAGTTTCCTTTCAACAGTGTCCCAGTCCCTATCCATCAAGATGGCCGCAGTCATTTGCCTGTTTTCTTTGCAAAATCAAACAATGGAGAATTCCTTATCATGTCCACCAAGAAAGTACTCACCACTGCTGTAGTAAATGGAGACTTTGATGAGCTTCCTAAGGCATGAAGCCTAAGTGGAGGGTATTGTTGTGAACTTTCGACTATTCCTGTCTGATCCATACTCATCTACATTCCTTCCTTACATTGTGCCTGTTTCATCTATTCTAGCTCAGCAATCTCTGAGTATTGACTCATAGTATTACTATGCCATTATCATCAGATGTTTCATGTAGTACCTCCATCCATTCAACTGGATGCTCACCGTATTTAAGCATACATACACACTTCTGTATTCGGTACACTTAACCACTTAGTTCCTCTCCCCTTACTTGCCCTCAAGTCTTAGCCCAAGTTGCAACCTGAGGTTAACTCAGACTAAGGTCGTAACAAAACTAACCAGACATGCCTTCCTCCTCTGCCAACCATGTCACTATCCACTCTCTCATCCACTCCAGCCCAACCACAATTTCCTCTGTTCCACTCCCAGAGCCAGGCAGCAACCAAGTACCTGTGCCCCAAAGCACTCACTATAACCTCACCACCACACTGTCCCCAGCACAGGGGCTCCTTGAATCCCTACTAAAGAATGTCGACAAAGCCACCAACAGCGAAATAGAAACCATCACTGCCCAGAACAAATGACTAGTCATTAACCGACACATCACCCTTGCTACCACATGCATTACCTTTGCTGATATGTATGCAGGATTTGCCAATGCATCCTCATCCACCAATCAACATATCCCCACCATCTTCCGAGCCCTAGACCAATCCACAATCGCATCAACCTCAGACTTGAGGTATTCAAACACCTTGACATTGCCAATATATTTCTAGAGCTTGCCAATATAGCCATGAACCTTCTCAGATGCGACAAAACCACTGAGGATCCAGAGATTGATGCCCTCATCAACAGGATCCATAGTACCCTCTCTGAGTTACACAACACAATCAACCCTATACCACCAACCCAAGCTGACACACCCATAGATGAAGAGACTACTGTCTCCATGAAAGAAGAAGTCAACTCCCTTTGCCACTTTATAAAAACCATCACTTCACCACAACTCATATCAGTTTTTCTCCCACCCACAAGGTTCTGCACTGTGCTGCCAGGTCAAGAAAAGGACCAACACTATTGGAGAATAATAGTAAAGAATTATTGGGACAACTCCACCACAACCGACTTTCCATTCAACAGCATCCCAGTCCCTATCTGTCAAGACAGTTGAAGCCACTTGCCTGTCTTCTTTGCACAATTAAACGATGGAAAATATCTCATTGGGGCCACCAAGAAAGCCCTCGCCTCTGTGGTGGTCAATGGTGACTTCAATGAAGCTTCCTGAGACATGAAGCCTAATTGGGGGGTATTGTTATAGTTTTTTACTGATCAAGTCGTACTCTGTCATTATCTGCATTCCTACCCAGTAGTACATCCATTTCAGTTATTCCTGTCGAGTGATCTCTGTCCCTGACTCATGTTAACTACTATACCATCTTTACCAGACGTTTTATGTAGTTACTCCATCCATTCAACTGGATGACCTCCCCTATTTAAGCATACATACATCCACTGTATTTGGTATGCTTAACCACCTTTGTTCTCTCCCCTTACTTACCCTCAAGACTTAGCCTGAGCTGCAACCTGAGGTCTTATCAGACTAAGGTCACAACATGGAAGCTGCCTTGAGCCTATTCAGTGGTCCTGTGACTTTGCTGAAGTTTTTGATGAATCATTGGTAATAGTTGGTGAAGCCCAGGAATCATTCTACTTCTTTGATATTCTTGGGTTCAGGCTAGTCTCATACCAATTTGACCTTCTCTTTCTCTATCTCAATTTGTCTGTATTCTACTTTTACTCCTAGTATTGGGATTTCTTCTACATCAAATATGCATTTTGACCATTTGAAGCACAGATTGTACTGACTTGCTCATTCTAGAAACCATACCATTTGTTCTTTTAGTTGCTTCTTTGTATCTCCCAGAATCATGAAGTTGTCCATGTAGTTCACAATATTCCCATTTTGTAGCAGGTCTTGGAAGATGCTTGTCATCATTCTGGAAAAAGTCCCTGGCAATTGCTTAATCTGAAATACATAACTGTTGGTTCAAAAAGTCCTTCATTGGTGAGGAAAGCAGCTTTCCACTCATCTCCTTCTTTGATTCTGACATTGTTGTAGCCCCAGATGATGTCAATTTTGTTGAGATATTTCACCTTGCCCAGTTTATCAATCAGTTCTCTGATTCTTGGTAGTGGGGTCTTGTCTTTGACTACTATGTTATTCAATCACTGGCAGTCCTGGATTAGCTGTTGTCCTTCTTTGGAATGAAGAAGGTAGGGACTGTATATAGGGATTTTGATGGCCTTATTCATCCTGATTTGAGGTTTTCTTTGATGAATGCTCAGAGTTCATCTTGTTCCTTGACTATCATGTTGTATGTACTGGCACTTATCTCCTTTGGTGCATTATCTGTCAAGATTATTTTGTAGTCCCATTCTGTTCATTCTGGAAGTTTGTCAAATATTGTTTTGTTGAATAAATGCATGAACAGTTGGATATAGTCAGGTAGGTCCTCTAGTTTTGTTGGGTCTGGCTCATTTTCTTCTTCCCATAAATCTTCTATTGTGGCCATGCTTTGATTTTTGTCTGTAATGCAAATGTTTTGGTGCAGGAATTGGCAGGTTGGTGGACATTGGGTGAATTTGATTTCTCCAGTGTTCCAGTTTACTTCTAGGTTGTGTTTGACTAGCCAGTCATGACCTAAGAATACTTCTGCTCTGTCTTGAAGTTGTACAACTAATGCCTTGATTTTTTCCCTGTGTCCCTGGATGTCTATTTCAATTGTTGCCATTTCTGTCACTTTGCTCCTTGATTTAGTGTACCATCTGCATTTAATACCAAGATTTGTTGTTTTAATTTCTTTATAGGAATACCTTCTTCATCAACAAGTTTTTTGCTGATGCTGTTAGTAGTGTATCCCAGGTCCATGATAGTATTCACTGTGACCCTTTTTCCTTTGGCCTGAATGTTCCCCTTTAGGTTTAGTTTGCACTTTCATTTCTGAAAAATTGTATAAAATTTGTCTTATTGAGAGAATGAGATAACATCCCAATATAATCACACTACTACACTAGTGTATGCACAAGTGGTGGAGAGTAGTCATACTCACCCAGAGACAGTCCAAGGGGAATCATAAGATCCAGAGAGACTTATACCAGCCCGTCAACTCCATAGAGGAGGGCAAGGTAGTGGTGAAGCATGCTTAAGTAGAGACTGGTGTTTGAAGAATGAAGGGATGGGATTATAGCCTAAGAGGCATACCCAAGAGGTCTTGACCATAAAGGTCTACATAACTCATACTACATATAGGTACTGTTACGAACTTACTACATCCCCGGACTCTCCCTCTATTCATATTAACCTTCTATTTAGACTTTCTCTTCCATTTCTTCACTATACCCTGGTCCGTTATTTATTTATTAAACATATGTACTTCTACCTTTACTTCTGATGATTCATTCTGAATCATGTTCCTGTTTCACCTTTATCTTTTCTTGTCATCAAACTTCTATTCACTCATCTCTATCTTCCTGTGACTTATGCCTCTTCTTCTCTTCCATCTTACTCATCTCTATGACTCTGTATATTACCAATTAACCCGTAGTAGTTTCCATTGACTCATATCTATTTACTACGTAAATTCCCATCTCTTATCCGTAACTAGTATATAACTTTAAGTAGTACCCATGTATTACCTCAGGTTATTCTAGTAACAAGCTTCCTTATCTTCACTCGTCTGCTACAAGATTAACAACCTTGGAGACTGCAGTGACACTTAACTTGGACTTCTCAGGCAAGCACAAGCTTCTACTCAAGGGAGTGATCTGAAGCCTGCACAGAGGTCATTGAGACTTGTCAAATACTCCTGGGCTATAGTATTGAACCTCTCCCTAAGTGGAGACAATCTGGGCTCAGTTGCGAAGTAAGGTAACACATATAACACCTGCCCTGTCATTCAGAACAACGTGGCTCTACCTGGTCTAGACCAACAGCACGACACTTGGGAACAGAAATTGGGAATTCTTCATTTGTGTTATCCCATACTTCCTGATCCACTTGCCAGTCTCCACTATCGTTCTTAGGCTCCTCCTCAATGGTCATTCCACATAAATGTGGTGACTCAGGTGGGGGTACCCAAGGTGGTGGACTGTCTCCTAGTGAAGGAGCATATAATGAAATGCTGTCCAGTGGTGAAGGTTCACGCTGGGGTAATAAAGGTGTCAGTGGAGAATATTTCGGTTTGGAAGGTAGAGAAGTCAGAGGTAAACAAACTGGTTCCTTAGGAGGAGGTGGAACATTTCCAGTGTCATCTGGAGATGGCGGAAAAGGAGGTGAATCCTCTCTTCTTTAGTCTGGCAGGTTTCTCTCTCCTCTATGATTTGGCCGGTTACTGCTATTTGGCACTGAACCAATGTATTTAGGGAAATATCCCTTGTTGAATAAGGTGTTTGGTGATATAAAGATCATGTTGCCTGCCATGTGCTGCATGAAGATGTAGTTCTTAGAACCTTTATAACTGAGGAATATCATTATCTTGGACTTCATGGACAATTTGTTTGGGCAGATTTCATTGGGTAGAAATATGTACGTGCCACATCCAAATACATGGATATGGGACAAATCTGGCTTTTCCCTTGAATAACACTTAAAAGGTGTTTTCCACTGCAGATGCTAGACTGGCATACAATTATATAAATGCACGGCTATATTCAATGCAAATTCCCACCATGAGTCAGGTAGACATGCCTATAGCCTTATAGCTTAGGCTTTCTCATGTAGGGTGCAGTTCAGTTGCTCTGCTCTCCCATTTTGCTGATGCGCATAGGGAGCAGTAGTCTTGTGGGTGATTCCATGTGCCCCAAGTCCTGCCAATAATTTCTCATTGATGTATTCTCCTCCATTATTGATGCATAGTCATTTGACATGCATACCAGAGAGGTTCTCTAATGCACTGATTAGCTCTATCAGCTTCTCAGAAGCCTCAGACTTCTTTCAAAGGAGGACTACATGTGTGTGAGAAGAGAAGTCATCTAAGAACATCATAGCCCATTTACAGTAAGGGACAAAACCGTTCCAATGTTTTGAACTTCTCAGAAGATCAGCTCATATCTCAAGGACTACTGTGGCTGTGCACTTCCTAATTTAATTGTAGATAGTCCAGTATCTTATCTAATCATATGCAAAGTATGATTATGTAATCCTTTGTTTTAGGGGAGTTATTAATTAATTAATATTTTAAGTGCATTGGAACAGTTTTGTCCCTCTTGAAATTTATATACAAAATGGGTATTCTAGTACCTGGTATAAGCTCCCTTGGCCTGTAAAACTGCCTGGACCCTCCTAGGCATACTCTCTATCAGATTCTGACACACTTCTGGTTCTATGTCATCCCACTCCTTTTGTATCCTCTCCCATAGGGTATTCATGCTATCAGGAGGAGTATCATACTCTCCCAGCTTATTCTTGAGGTGAGTCCAGAGATGTTCAATGGGATTAAGGTCTGGAGACTGTGGGGGCCATACCATAACCTCCAATTCAGACTCATCTAGCCAGTTTGTAGCCTTTTTGCTCTTGTGTTTGGGGTCATTGTCCTGTTGGAAGACCATATCCTCCTCATTCTTCCCATACCACCTGATGCTCCTCTTTAGTTCATCCCCCAAAATTTGAACATAAAGGTCAGCATCCATCTTCCCTTCAATTTTAGTGGCAAACCCCACTCCATCCCACAGCATACAACCCCAGATCATCACATTTCCTCCACCAAACTTGACTGTTCCCTCAACCAATCTATCATTCAGCCCCTCTCCTGCCTTTTTCCATACCCAAACCCTTCCATCTGATCCAAACCGATTGATTTTGGACTCATCTGTCCAAATAACCCTCTTCCAGTCCTCCAGGGTCCAGTTAACATGTGCTTCTGCCCACTCCAACCTTTTCCTCCTATGGACAGCAGTAAGTTTAGGTCATTTCCGCTTGACTACAGCCTTCATTCCAGCTCCTCTGAGTGCCCTGCGCACTGTTTTGGTGGATACAGGCTGGGCAATAACATTTTGAAGTGATTTGGTGACTTGGGAGGCATTGTCAGCCTTGCGAGAGGTGATGAGGCGAACAGAATAGTGGATATCAGAGGGAGAAAGTTTAGATGGGCGGCCACCAACAGATTTGGAAAGTGTTGATCTATGTTTGGAGCGAATCCTAGAAATAGTACTGACTCCCAGACCAGTAATAGAAGCAATATGATGAGCAGATTTCCCTTGGTCCAGGTAAGAGAGGACTCTATTGGTCTGAGTAGAGGAAAGAGAGCGCATATAGTTGTAAAGGTATAGTGGGGGAGTTAATTTGCACCTGAGAATAAGCACATCCATTTATACATCACCCTACATGGTCACATGATTTTATTTGTATTTATTTGATTGCAATAAACGAAGTCATGTGCTCAGAATTTGAGAGGGACAAAACTGTTCCAATGTACTTAAAATATTAATTAATTAATAACTCCCCCAAAACAAAGGATTACATAATCATACTTTGCATATGATTAGATAAGATACTGGACTATCTACAATTAAATTAGGAAGTGCACAGCCACAGTAGTCCTTGAGTTATGAGCTGATCTTCTGAAAAGTTCAAAACATTGGAACGGTTTTGTCCCTTACTGTATATTTATGGTAGCTAATGATGGGCAGTTCCAGCAAGTCTGAGTGACATAGCTCAAAGACTGCAGTGGCTTACTTGGGGTCAATCAGAAAGGGATTATTATGTATTTTCCCCTTGGCACAACTGTCGCAAATGTCTTTCCGAGAAGGTGGTGTGGGAATTGGTGCAATGCCCTCAACATGCTTAGGCAGCTCAGAGAGTGCATGATCCAAGGGATGTCCCATTCAATGATGCCAATTAATATAGTCAGGTTGGTGTAAAACTAACACAACTGGCTTCTCCTTGCTATGATGCAAGATATATGTGTGCACTGTATATATATTGTTCATAAACAACCAATGAGGCCAGGCAGACAATACAGTTCATCCCGACTTATCACAGATGGTAGTCCCTTTAACAGTAGCTTCAAGGGTATGTCCAGTCCAAAGGATCTGGCCTGAGGACATTAACCATTCCGTGATTTCCTTGATATAAAAAACTGGCATAATACACAAAGTAGTGCTCCTGGTTTTGCCTCCATCTACCACATCATGCTAAAAGATGACAGTTCTTTATCCAGTCATTTTATAGTTCTGGTTGCCAGCAGCTTGAATTATGCCAAAGTGGCCCATCTTTAACTCCACAAAATCAGAAAGATAGCCAGTAACATAGTATAATGCTCCAGAATCTAGGAGCCAATCTGCATCATTCATAACATGCTTGTTCACTTCTTTCTGACAGGACAAGCAATTCATAAGATTACAAATGTGATATGACTCAAACAAATTCAGCTTGGACTGCTCTTCTCTAAGGTGTTCTTTCTTACTTTCAAAGTACTGATATGTGATATGCAGGTGCATTTTACTTTCCTGCTTAGGTTTTCTAGTGGAATAAGCAAAAGAAGAAGCACCACCAGCATGCTTCCAGCATAGTTCACATTTTACAAAGTCCGTACAACAATGCCTATGATGTAGTCCTACAGGAGGCAGATGTGCAGCTACATCTGCATAGATGCCATGCCATTCTCTTCAGCAGTCACCTGCTTGTCCCAGCTCATCTGCAGAATCTCCAAGGCATCCCACTCCAAGATAGACAGATCCTGTGTCTGAATTGTCCTGTCCCATCTGTTGACAGGACTGTATGTCTTCATCAGTATCTTTGAAAGAGAAATAGTCAGATGAAGTTACTGACCCATACCCTCCATCAGATCCATAGTTGGTATCTGAGTCACTGTCCTCAAGAACAGACTCCAGGACTGATTCCAAAACCTTTGGTACCTGCTTCTTCTTGAGTGGCTTGGGTTTCTTGATAATTGTCAGCCTACTATACTCTGGTGCCAGCCATGCAATTGCATCCTCCTCTCTTGTGATTGTGGAGGGCTCAACAGCTTCCATTGGGGTGTTGACCTCTATCAAGTTGAAGTGCTTCCATATCTCCTCCAAGCTCTTACCCAATGAAGAAGTTGTGTTGAGACATTCTTCCCACTTCTTCAATGCGGTGACCTTAGCTTTCACTGAAGGTTGGCGATGGTGCTTGGGCTCAGGTGCAGTAATGCACAACACGAGCAGAGTGGCATTGCTGCCAGTGGCAGCAGATCCAGAAGAAACAGGAGTTGTCTTGGCTTGATGTGCTTCCTCCACAAGAGCATGAGTGGCTTGTGGTGGCTTTTCTCTAGCCTACAACACAAAGTCCATGTCCTGGATATAACTGGAGATGGCAGCATTAGCCTGTGCACCTTCCTTCCCTTTTCCCTTCCCCTTGCCACAAGGGCACCATCTGCGCTTTTTGTCCTCGCCATCACCACCAGAGGGCTTCTACTGCTGCTGCTGCTGCTGGGGCTTTTTAGACTCCGAAGGCTGCTGCTGACCTTACAGTCACTGCCCGCCTTGCTGCTGGCTTCACTGCTACTGCTGCCCACCTCCTTGATGTGGAGTGAAGTACACACATTGCACATGGGCAGTCTGGTTTGATGTGTAAGCAGTGAGAATGCTGCTTTGGGCCTTGTCCCATGTCAACTCATGGAGTGATGTGTTCAAAGTGAGGAGCATCTGAGCTACATGGCTCAAAGACAGGTGGAGGGAGTGGAGAAGGACCATGGTTTCAATCTCCAGGATGATGCCACTATTCATGGTGTCAAGCTGCCTGAAGATCTACTGAAGCTCACTTATCTTGAGTAAGGGGTCACCACTGAGTGGAATTTCAAATGTAATTGCATGAATGAATTTGTTGTACACCTGTGTAGGCCTAGGTCAGCTGTAAGAGCTGGCCAGCTGCGACCAGAGCATGTGAGCATTGCGAGCAGAGTGCTTCAGCATGCTGTTGGGGAGAGTTGACTCAATTAACCCAAGCGTGCACATCCAGAGGTTATTAGCCATACCAACACTGTGGCGCTCATCTACAGTCATTGGGATCAGAGATCCTGGATGCGATGGACAGGCTGGCAAAGTGGAGGTAGCTGCAACCACAGGGTGGTCAGCATTGTACAACTGTTCATACTGTAGTAGTTCCACAGGAGCTCCAGAGAAATCCCATCTGGTCCAGATACAATCGTTCAGGGAAATGCATATAAGTGCAGATCAAAGGTGGAGGGACCAGATGGTGTAGTTACCCATCCCTGTAAGGATGGGAAGCTGCCCACTAGGAGTTTGGACAAACTCCGGTGGAGTGGAGTTTGGCTTAGACATATCTAAGAATGGGTAAACATGCATTAGCATCATGTAGGACTACTGTGTGTGATGCATGCATCGCAACATAGGGCAAACGAAGAATCAAGTGGACCAAAGGACCACTGTCTCCCAAGTTGTGTATGACCATAGCCTCCTACACTCTACCAGTGTTGCTAAATGCAGTCTGAGTGAGCAGCAGTCAGGGCCCATAACCTGTTGAGACAAGTACACTATGATAGCATTATACTAGTAGTGGAGGGGAGTCGTACTCACTAGGATTGTTGAGATGTGCATTGTAGACAGTAGCTAAGGGGTATCTTAAAGGCAATGTAGAAGAAAGACTTAATTGTCTGAAGGAAAGTACACATACTACATAGAGCTTATATATCTAAAGTCCCTGGTCTGTGTGCCATTCTACCTATTTAGGTGAGGTCTTATCTGCCAGTAGCATATACAGAGCATAATGCATACTACACATGTATCTAATAGACCATGCAGCCAGCAACCTAGAGTGTGGTCTAGTACTGTGTCCATAGCTTGTTATCTTGCTTCTAATAGTGAAGTACTCAAGACCTGTTTCAGTTATAAATAGACTGAACCAATGTAGTGGTACAGATTGAGATTCAACAAACTGGATGACACTCTCCATATTTAAGTGTACTTACACCCCTCTGTATTCAGTATGCTTAACCACTTCTAGTTCTCTTTCCCTTACTCACCCTCAAGTCTTAGCCTAAGTTGCAACCTGAGGTTCCACCTGACTAAGGTTGTAACAACAACCTGGGTACAGGGTGAGCTATTTACTACCAATGGCATATACAGAGCATAGTGAGGCAATAGCACACATCTAATAGAATGTTCTAACCAGCTACAACAAGTACAGTAGAGAGTTATTTTACCTAAGTCCATAGTACATATAGTCTGTTATTAACTCATCACTCTGAGAGTGAAGTTCTCTAGATCTGTTTCATCTATAAATAGAATGAACCAACATAGTGGTACAGATCAAGATTCAATACTTCTTCTCACTTAAGGGAGGGAGGATTAATGCTTCAACTGTTGAGTAGTGACTTGCCAAGCTTTGATGTTGGAATCAAAAATTAGGCTGAGCTTAGGGCAGAAGAGATTGAATTTGGTTATACCAAGATTCTTTGTGAAGATATTGGCAGAATTGTCAGCTGATGACATATCACCAATTTCAATAATCCCATCTTCAACTAATTCTTGCATACAGTGGTAATGAATATCTATGTACTTCAACTATTTTTCAACAATGGGGTTTTCAGTCCAAAATTTAGACCCATTATTATTGCTATAGAGAATAGGAGTTGGGTGCTCAATATTGAGCTCCTCCAGAAGTTGTGACAGCCATTTCACTTGATGTGAAGCATCAGACAACTCTTTATATTCTGTCTCAGTAAACAAAAGAGAAACTGTCTTCTATTGATGCAATGCCCAGGTGACAGTACTATTCACAATTATACAGATGTTCTCTGAAACAGAGCAATGAGTCTCTGTGTCTTGAGCCCAATCTTAATTACTAAGACACTCTAATGTCACTGTTAGTTTCCCAGTATCACCTTCATATCTTGACACATAGTTTCTTGTTATAGACAAGTACTTAAGTATGTGAATTCTGTTGAATCTTGATCCATACCACTATGTTGGTTCAGTCTATTTATAGCTGAAATGGGTTCTTGAGTACTTCACTCTTGAAGAGAGATAATGAACAATGTACTAGACTGCACTCTAGGTTGCTGGCTATGGTCTATTAAATAGAACCATGTACACAGTATGCTCTGTATATGCTACTGGCAGATAAGACCTCACCTATATTAGGTAGAACAGTGCACAGACCAGAGACATTAGATATATAAGCTCTATGTAGTATGCGTACATTCCTTAGACAATTAAGTCTTTCCACTGCCCATCATACCTCTAAGATATCCTCTAGCAACAGTCTACAATCAACATCTCAACAAACCCAGTGAGTACGACTCCCCTCCACCACTAGCTATGCTACTGTGGTGTACTCATCTCAACAGGTTATGGGCCCTGACCACCGCTCACTCAGACCACATTTAACGATGCTGGTAGAGTGTAGGAGGCTACAGTTATACACAACCTGGGAGATGGTGGCCCTTTGGTCCATTTGATCCTGAGTCTGCCCCATGTTGCGACGCGTGCATCACGCACTGCAGTCCTACATGATGCTAATATGTGTTTGACCCTATTCTTAGATATGTCTAAACTGGCATCTGCTCTGCCGGGTTTTGTTCAAATCCCTAGCGGACAGCTTCCCGTCCTCACTGGGACGGGTAATTACACCATTTGGTCCCTTTGTCTTTGTTCTGCACTAATGTGCATTTCCCTCAATGATTGTTCTTGGACCAGATGGGATTTCTCTGGAGCTCATGACGAGCCACAACAATACAAGCAGCTTTATGGACCTGCTCACCTGGCAGTAGCAGCTTCTGGCACTTTGCCGGCATGTCCTGCATGACCAGGAACTCCAATTCCTGCAACTGACAAGGAGCACCACAGTGTTGGTATGGCCAACAACCTCCAGATGCGTGTTCTTGGGTTGATTGAGTCAACTCTCCCTAATAGCATGCTAAAGCACTCAGCAGCTAATGCCTGCTCACTCTGGTCCCAGCTGCAAGGCCAATACAGTCTACCTGGACCAGCACAAGTCTATAACAAGTTCATACACACAATCACATTTGAGCTCCCACTCGGTGGTGACCCCTTGCTCAAGATGAGTGAGCTCCAGCAGATCTTCAGGCAGCTTGACGCCATGGATATGTTGTAAACTTTCACCAATCATACCGCATTCCTTATTCATCTACATTCCTATCTCTTGTGTACCTGTTTCAGCTATTTCCTACTGAGTGATCTCTGAGTAAGACTCCAACTAATTACAGTGCCACCCCTATTGGACGTTTCATGTAGTTCCCCATCCATTCAACTGGATGTTCCTGTAGTATTTAAGCATACATACATACTCCTGTATTTGGTATGCTTAACCACCTAGTTCTTCTCCCCTTACTCACCCTCAAGTCTTAGCCTAAGTTGCAACCTGAGGTTTACTCAGACTAAGGTCATAACATTTGGTTAAGCATCCCCACCTCACCTTGCAAGGAGTAGGCTGAAAATAGGCCTGAACAGAAGCAACCCAGGAGCTAGTATATGAGCTCGAACCTAGATGAATACAGGGAACCAAATCTCAAAGTCACTGATGATGAATCTGAAACATCAGACAAAGAAGAAACAGGGAACCCCGAAGTACCTGAAGAAACACACGATGAACCTGGAGTAAACCCAGCAGAAGAAGAAGTATTATCAGAACTTCTAAATGAACTCGACCTAGCAGAGGAAGAGATAGCCTATCAGGAGAAATCAGACGAATCAAGCTCAGATGAAACAGAATCAGAAACTGACTCCAACATGACCGACAATGCAGTAGTGCCTGCAACAATGCCCAGTGGAAAAGGCCTAGTGCCAAACCTGGGATTTTTCGATGGCACCTGCACCAAGTTTGATGACTGGTGGAGAGCAATGACACTCTTCATGAAATTCAACAAGTTAGTCTCGGCAGATGATAAAGCCATAGCAGTTCTAGCCAGACTGCGAGGAGGAACTACAGGAGCATATGCAGCTATGAGAGCACCAGCCATCCTGGAATTTGAGGGTTCAGTAGACTGAAAGGTCTTCTCCGAGGAATTTAGAAGGACCTTCTCAGACAACGCCTCAAACAGCAAAGTGGAATGGCAGATTGAAAAATTCAAACAAGGAAACTGAAACACCACTGACTACCTAATCGAATTCAAAGTATTGAAAAGCAAAGCCAAGACCGACAGCAAGCATGCTATATTCCTACTTAGAAAGAATGTCTGACAAGATATCATACATACAATCACAGGCTATCCACCTTCAGCCAGACTGGACACATATGCAGAATGGAAAGAAGCCATATTATCTGTCGGACAAGAATACAAAGCATCCAAATACCGAGGAGACAGAAAGACGAACACTGGCACCACCTGTGGAGGAATGGGTGAACCCATGGAGATAGAAAGCAGGCGTCATGTCTTTAATGACAAAGGAGAGCCGAAGTGCTACAACTGTGGCATTTTCAGCCACATCGCCAAGGATTGCAAAAAGCCCAAGGGGTTAATATGCTACAACTGTGGAAAAAAGTGACATATAGCCAAAGCCTGCACCGCACCCAAGAAGATCCAAGTCCAAGGAGTAGAAGAGGCCACTGATGAAGAAGGGAAGGATTTTTCTGAAGACTCCAAGTAGGCACTGCCTCGAGAGTCAAAAAGCTTGTATCTAGGATATCAGACAAATTCTACACGATTCCTCAGAGAAGAAAGTATGAACTAAATCTAAAAGGGAAAATACAAACGGCAGGAAAAGAGATAATAGTCAACACCATTGTAGACTCAGGGTGTACAACCAGTAGCATCAGCAAAAAGCTGGTAAACGAGGAAAGACTCCCTACCCAGAAGTTGGAGCAACAAATTTTGGTACTAAATGTGGACGGAACACCTAACCAAGGCAGAAGAGTAATGGAGACCACCATGATTAACATCAACATCCAGGGACATAAGGAACAAATTGAGGCCTCAGTCATACAGCTACAAGACAGAGCAGAAATCTTCCTAGAACATAACTGGCTAGTCAAACACAACCTGGAGGTAGATTGGAACAACAGAGAAATCAAGTTCACTCGATGCCCATCAAGCTGCCAATTCCCCCATCAGAACATTCCTATTGCTGAAAAAATATGAAGCATAATGACTACAGAAGACCTATGGGAGAAGGAAGACGAACCAGACCCGACCAAACCGGAAGACCTACCAGACTATATACAACCATTCACATACTTATTTAACAAAACAACATTCGACAAGCTCCCAGAATGAACTGAATAGGACCATAAGATAGTCCTAACCGAAGATGCCCCAAAAGAAATAAGTGCAGGAACATACAATATGACGGTCAAGGAACAAGATGAACTCAAGTCATTTATCAAGGAGAACCTAGAATCGGGATGAATACGACCATTGAAATCCCCATACGCAGCACTGACATTCTTCATCCCAAAGAAAGACGGATCCAAAAGGCTAATCCAAGACTATAGATGACTAAACAACATAGTAGTCAAAGACAAGACACTATTACCAAGAATTGGTGAAGTAATTGACAAGCTTGGAAAAGCAAAATACTTCAACAAGTTGGACATCATCTGGGGATACAACAACATCAGGATAAAAAAAGGAGATGAGTGGAAAGCTGCCTTCCTCACCAATGAAGGACTCTTCAAACCAACAGTCATGTATTTTGGCCTAAGCAACTCACCAGGAACGTTCTCCAGAATGATGACAAGCATCTTCTGTGACCTCTTACAAAACGGAGATATTGTAAACTATATGGACGACTTTGCCATCCCAGGAGATACCAAAGAGCAACTAAAAGAATGAACAATACAATTTCTGGAGTGAGCAGCCCAGTACAATTTATGCTTCAAGCAAACCAAGTGTATCTTCAATGCGGAAGAAATCCCAATGCTAGGAGTACGGGTAGGACACGGACGAATTGAAATGGAAAAGGATAAAGTAAAATCAGTACAGGAGTGGCCCGAGCCCAAGAACACCAAAGGAGTAGAAAGGTTCCTGGGTTTTGCAAACTACTATTGGCGTTTCATCAAAAACTTCAGTACGATTGCGGGACCCCTAAACAAACTCAAAGGAGCAGCCACATGGGAATGGACACAAGAACACCAGGGCTCATTCAACTGACTCAAAAAATGTATCACTGAAGAACCTGTCCTGACATTGCCACAGAGACATGGCCAATTCAGAGTAGAAGTGGACACATCAGACTATGCATTAGGAGGGGTACTCTCACAGCTACAAGAAGGCAAATGGCACCCAATTGCCTTCACATCACAAACACTGTCACTGGCAGAGCGGAATTATGAAATATACGACAAAGAATTGCTAGCCATTGTCCACACCTTAAAAGAATGGAGACATTACCTTCTAGACGCCAAAGAACAATTCGAAATCTGGACTGACCATGAAAATCTCAAGTATTACTGAGAACCACAGAAGCTAAACAGATGACAAGCATGGTGGTATCTGCAACTGCAGGACTATGACTTCACACTACAACACGTACCTGGAAAGACAAACACAAAAGCCGACCTCTTATCCCAAATCCACCAAATGCCTGAAGGACAAGAAGACAAACTAGTCACTATGATCCAAGAAAGCTGGTTACAGACAAAAGGCACAGACAGTATGGTACTCCTGCGAGCAGAATTGTTCATCGAACCAAACTTCCTAGAACGAATTTGAAGCCGAACCCAACAAGAAACGACAGTCCTAACTGAACTAAAGAAGCAAGGATCCCAACTCGCTGAAGATGGTGGAGTTATCTACAAACAGAACAGTGTATACATCCCACCCGACCAGAAATTATGAGAAGAAATCCTAACACAGTACCATGACACCCCAGATACAGGACACCCAGGACAACACAGGATGACAGAACTAATCAGCCAAGACTACTAGTGGCCATCAATACAAAAGGATGTAAAAAAATATATCTGAGGATGCCAAGCCTGCCAAAGAAACAAGCCAAGAACGATGCCACTCAAATCGCCACTACATCCCCTCCCAATACCAAATGGACCTTGGGAAGAAATCAGTGTTGACATGATCGGACCACTGCCAGAATCTAAAGGAAAAGACGTAATACTAGTCATTGTGGACCACTTCACAAAGATGATACGACTCGCAGCAACAACCATGGATGTGTCATCTAAAAACGTCGCAAGGATATATCAGGACGAAATATGGAAGCTACATGGATTACCGAGGAAAGTACTTAGTGACTGAGGACCTCAATTCACATCAGAATTCACCAAGGAGTTATTCAAGGGGCTCAGCATTGAACAAAACCTATCAACGGCACATCATCCACAAACAGATGGACAAACCGAATGCATCAACAGAGAAGTGGAAACCTACATCCACCTGTACTGCAACTATGACTAGGATGACTGGGCAGAGTGGCTCCCCATTGCAGAACTTCAGTACAATGACAAGCAACACAGAGGAACACAGGAGACACCATTCTTCCTAAACTATGGAAGAAATCCATGGAAAGGCAAGAACAAGCCAACAACAAACAATCCCGTCACCACAGCATTCCTGGAACAATTACAGAGTGCCTGAGACAATGCCTCATCAGCACTGCGGACATACCAAGAAAAGATGAAACAGCAACATGACTGCAGTAGAACCCACGCCAACATATATCAAACAGGAGATAAAGTTTGGTTAGAGAACACCAATATCCATACCAATCAATCATCAAAGAAACTAGGCCAAAAATGGTATGGACCTTTCCTTATTAAGGAAAAGATAGGAGAAGCAGCATATCAACTGACACTACTGGATGGATGGGCCATCCATGACATATTCAACAAACAACTCCTGTCCCCAGCACACCAGGCAGAGTTCCCAAGTCAAAAACAGCCATCAGTGCCAGACCTGGTTATCATCAACAATGAAGAAGAATATGAAGTAGAGGAGATCTGTGGATGGCGAAAATGAGGAAGGGGTTATCAATTTTTGGTCTATTGGAAGGGGTACAGTAATGAAGAAGATATGTGGATAGTGGAGTCCAATTTAGAACATGCAAAAGACGCCATAAGGGACTACCTAAAAAGGCATCCAGAGGATACCTATAAAAGAGGGGGCAGAAAACACAAAAAAGCACCAAACAAACAACCCAGACAAAGAAACTAAACAGACATGCCTGCCTCCCAATCTAACCATATTGCTATTGACTCCCTCGTTCACCCCACACCCACCAGAATCTCCTCCCTCCCATTCCCTGAACCAGGCAACAGCCGAGCACCTGCCCCCCAGGGAACCTGCTTCAATCTTGCTAAAACACTGTCCCCAGCACAAGGCCTCCTTGAAGCTTTACTCAAAGACATCGACAAGGCAACCAACAGTGAAATTGAAAACATTACCACCCAAAACAAATGACTGGTAGTAAACCAACACATTACTCTCGCCACTGCTTGCATCACCTTCGCTGATATGTATACTGGATTCACCAATGCCTCCTCCTCCACCAACCAGCATATTCCCACCATCTTCCGAGCACTAGACCAGTCCACCCTCACCCCTAATGAAAAAGACCACATCCAAGGGCTCCAGAGCCAAATTGATTTGGGCCTTGAGGTCTTTAACCACCTCAACATCACCAACATATTCCTAGAGCTCGCCAACATAGCTATGAAATTGCTTGGAAGGGATAAGTCAAATGAAGATCCCGACATCAACACCTTGGTCGACAGGATTTACATCACCCTCTCTGAACTACATGACACTATTAACCCCACACCGCCAACCCGTGCTGACACCCCCATAGATGAGGAAGCCACAGTTTCAATGAAAGAAGAAGTCAATGCCCTCTGCCATTTCATAAAAACCATTATGCTGCCACAGCTCGTATTGGTTTTCTTCCACCTGCAAGATTCTGCACTGTATTGCCAGGACAAGAAAAGGACCAACACTATTGGAACTCGATAGTCAAGAACTACTGGGACAGCTCCACTACCACCGACTTCCCATACAACGGCATCCCAGTCTCTATCTGGCAAGATGGATGAAGCCACTCACCTGTCTTCTTAGCGCGTTCCAATGAAGGAAAGTTCCTCATTGCCGCCACTAAAAAGGCACTCACTACCGCAGTAGTAAACAGAGACTTCAATGAGCTTCCTGAGGCATGAAGCCTAATCAGGGGGTATTGTTGTGAACTTTCACCAATCATATCGCATTCCTTATTTGTCTACATTCCTATCTCTTGTGTACCTGTTTCAGCTATTTCCTACTGAGCGATCTCCAAGTAAGACTCCAACTAATTACAGTGCCACCCCTATTGGACGTTTCATGTAGTTCCCCATCCATTCAACTGGATGTTCCTGTAGTATTTAAGCGTACATACATACTCCTGTATTCGGTATGCTTAACCACCTAGTTTTTCTCCCCTTACTCGCCCTCAAGTCTTAGCCTAAGTTGCAATCTGAGGTTAACTCAGACTAAGGTCATAACAGGATAGTGGCATCGCCCTGGAGATTGAAACAATGATCCTCCTCCATTCCCTCTACCTATCTTTGAGCCACGTAGCTCAGATGCTCCTTACTTCAAACATGTTGCTCCACAAGCTGACATGGGATAAGGCCTAAAGCAGCATCATTGCTGCTTACGCCTCCAACCAGACCACCCACATGCAACAAGTGTGCTTTACTTCACGACAAGGAGGACAGCAGCAGTGCCAGCAGCAAGGCGGGCAGTGACCGCAAGGCTAGCAGCAGCCTTCGGGGTCTAAAAAGCCCCAGCAGCAGCAGCAGCAGCAGCAGCAGCAGAAGCCCTCTGGTGGTAAAGGCGACAGCGAGAAGAAATGCTGATGGCGCCCCTGTGGAAAAGGGAAGGGAAAGGGAAAGGAGGGAGGTGCGCAGGCTAATGCTGCCACCTCTTTTGGATACATCCAGGATGTGGACTTTGCGTCACAGACACAAATGATGCTGCCGCATTCCACTCGTACTCTTGTAGAGGCAATGCATCAAGCCAAGACACCTCCCATTGCTTCTGGCTCTGCAGCCACTAGCAGTAATGCCACTCCACTTGCATTGCGCATTACTGCACCCAAGCCTGAAACTTGTCGCAAACCTTCGGTGAAAGCCAAGGTTACTGCATTGAAGAAGTGGGACGAACGTCTCAAAGCAACTTTTTCATTGGGTGAGAGTTCGGAGGAGATGTGGAAGCATTTTGACAAAATAGATGTAGAAGCTAACACTCCATCCACCATCACAAGAGAGGAAGACACAATTGCATGGCTGGCCCCTGTATATAACAGACTGGCAATTATCAAGAAACCCAAGCTGCTCAAGAAGAAGCAGGCACCAAAGGAGATCGAGTCAGTCCTGGAGTCAGTCTTAGACAACAATGACTTGGACACCAACTATGGTTCCAACAGAGGGTGCGGGTCAGTACCTTCAACTGACTATTATTCTTGTTCTAATGCAGAGGATGATGTACAGCCCCATCAACGGATGGGACGGAACGATACAGATGCAGGGTCTGTCTGCCTCGGAGCAGGACACCCTGGAAATTCTGAGGTTGAGTTGGGATAACGAGGTGGCCACCAAAGAGAGCAGGGCACCTATGCAGATGTAGCACGTCGTCCACCTTCTGAAGGGACTTGTTGTAGACACTGCTGTACTGATTTTGTAAACTGCAATGTATGCTGGAAATGCGTCCAAGACATTTCCCCTTCTGCTTATTCTGCTAGTGTGACTAAGCTGGAAAGTAAGATGAACATTACATATACTGTGAATAATCACAAGTATTCAGACAAGAAAAGGTCAGAACTCCACAAGGAGTACGAAGATCTTAATCAGATCAACACATATCATATCTGTGATTTGTTACAGTGCACCAAATGCAGAACTGAAGGGAACAAGCACATTGTGGAGAATGCAGATTGGCTCCTTGATTCAGGAGCATTGTACCATGTCACCGGTTATCTCTCTGATTTTGCAGAGATAAAGATGGGCCATTTCGGCATTATACAAGCTGTTGGCAACCGGAACTATGAAATGATGGGACAAGGAACTGTAATTTTCCAGCATGACGTGGTAGATAAAGACAAGACCAGGAGCGCTACTTCAAGTATTGCGCTGGTCTTTTATATCAAAGAAATCACAGAACGGTTAATGTCCTCAGGCCAGATTCTTAGAACTGGACATTCCCTTGAGGCAACCATTAAAGGGACCACCATCTGTGATAAATCAGGACGAGCTGTATTGTCCACCTGGCCTCATCAGTTGTTTAAAAACAACATACATATGGTGCACACGTATATCTTGCAGCATAGCAAGGAGACGCCAGTTGCACTAGCATTACACCAACCTGATTATATTGATTGGCATCGTCGAATGGGACATCCCTTGGATTGCACACTCTCCAAGCTTCCAAAGCATGTAGAGGGCATTGCGCTGATTCCTGCACCTTCTAATCGGAAAAGCATTTGCAATGGCTGTGCTAAGGGGAAAATGCATAACAACCCCTTTCCGATTAATCTGAAGCAAGCCACTACAGTCTTTGAGCTATGTCACTCAGACTTGCTGGAACTACCCGTCATTAGTTACCATAAATATAAATGGGCAATAATGTTTCTTGACGACTTCTCTTCTCATGCACATGTAGTCCTCCTTCGAAAGAAGTCCAAGGCTTCTGAGAAACTGATTCAGCTAATCAGTGCATTGGAGAACCTATCCAGTATGAGAGTAAAATGACTTCATACCGATAATGGAGGAGAATACATCAATGAGAAATTATTGGCAGGACTCGTGGTGTGTGGAATTACCTATGAGACCACTGCTCCCTATGCGTACCAGCAAAATGGGAGAGCAGAGCGACTGAACTGCACCCTACACAAGAAAGCCCAAGCTATACAGCTACAGGCATGTCTACCTGACTCATGGTGGGAATTTGCATTGAATACAGCTGTACATTTATATAATTGCACACCAGTCCAGTGTCTGCAGTGGAAGACACCCTTTGAGTGTTATTCGAGGGAAAAGCCAGACTTATCCCATATTCGTGTGTTTGGATATGGCATGTATGTATTCTTACCCAACGAAATCCACCCAAACAAATTGTCCGCAAAATCCAAGATTATGATCTTTCTTGGATACAGTATAAAGGTAATAAAAACTACATCTTTATGCAGCACATGACAGGCAACATGATCTTCATATCACCTAATGCCTTATTCAATGAGGAATATTTTCCCAAATGCCCCAATTCAGTGCTGGATAGCAGTAACTGGCCTAATCACGGAGGAGAGAGAAATCTGCCAAGATCAGGATTAGAGGTTCCACTTCCTATTCCACCATCTTCAGATGATGCTGGAATTGTTCCACCTCCACCAGATTACCCAATACAATTACCTCTAGTTTCTCCACCATTTAAACCGAAATATTCTCCGCCTATACCTCCTTTACCCCGGCAAGATTCTATTCTGCCAAACAGCATTGACTCATGACAACCATCACCTGACAATATGCTGCCTTGGGTTCCCCCACCTGAGTCGCCACCTTCATGTGGAACGACCATTGAGGAAGAACCTGACCCGCATGATGATTGGCATGTAGACAGGGATGTTTGGGACACCGAAAACAAGGAGTTCCCAATCCCAGTCCCCAAGTGTCATGCTGTTGGTTGAGATCAGGTAGAGCTGCATCATTCTGAATGACAAGGCAGGCCTCCTATCAGACCAGGAAATACATACAGAGAAAATAGGCGTCCAATTTCTATTGAAAGAGAAATAGATCGGATTCACTGACAAGAGCAGCAGAGGCAAAGACAGCATGTTTGAGCTAATGCCCCTCCGGATGAGATAATATGCAAGCATAGAGCAAGGACTAACCATCCTGAATACGTGAGGCAAAGAGTTCATGCTGAGCAGTACCCACCACAACCCTTTGATTTACCTCCATTTCAGCTCCCTCCATGTCCAGAACTGCCACCCATGCCTGAAATTCATGATCCAACATCTCACGATGCGAATGATATGGATCTTGAAAGGCTTGTCGCTGAGGGAGGAGTAAAACTGATCGATTTCTTGATACAGATGGTATACAACACCACACACAGAGAGCCTGAAACTTTCCGTGACATGCTCAAGCTTCCTGAGCCTATTAAGGCAAAATGGATGGCTGCGTGTATTGAGGAACTTGACACATTGAAGAAACGCAGAGTATATGAATTGGTAGATTTACTAAAAGAGAGGAGGACAGTTAAAAACCGTTGGGTATTTCTCGAAAAATCTGATGGCCACCTGCGAGCTCACTTAGTTGCGAAGGGTTTCTCACAGATTGAAGGCATCAATTATAACAAGCTTTTTTCACCAGTTGTCCACTATGAGTCAGCGCATGTAAGCTTTGCACTCACTGCAATCCATGATTGGGATATGCATAGTGTCAACGTAAAAACAGCCTATTTGTATGGCAAACTGGATGAAGAAATATACATGGAACAGCCTGAAGGGTTTTGACTTCCCGGGCAAGAAGGAAAGGTGTGGAGACTGAAGTGAGCGATTTACGGCCTTAAACAAGCCGGTCACCAGTGGTAGAAGGAATTGCACCAATCTATAATTAAGCTGGGATTCACCCACTGCAAATCCGACTACACTGTATACTTTCACAGACATCCAAAGACGAAAGAGCTTGTAGTAGCCATTGTTTATGTTGATGATCTGAACTTCTTGGAAATCAAAAACTCCCCCTTCCTCAAAGAGTTGAAGGGAAAATTCACCAAAAAGTGGGAATGCAGAGACCACAGTCCCTGTGAAGAATTTCTTGGGATGAAAATCTCGAGGAATCACTCCAAGCATTAAATATTCATCCAACAGATTAAATACCTGGATAAGATCTTGCAGCATTTCCAGGTTCCACAGTCTGCCACAGCTAAAACACCATTACCTGCCAGCTTTCAGTTCATTATGAACAAAGACACTGTGACTGCCCCCTTCCATCTAAAGTACCAACAATTGGTTGGTTCTTTAATGTATTTGATGATCAGTACTAGGTCTGACATAGCCTTTGCCGTAGTTAAGCTGGCACAACATGCCGCTAACCCCGCACCCGAGCACTATTGCACTGGAATTCACATATTAAAGTACTTGTCCATGACAAGGAACTATGCATTGAAATATGAAGGCGATACTGGGAAACCGATGGTGATGTTGGAATGCCTCAGTGACTCGGATTGGGCTCAAGATACTGAAACCCGCTGATCTGTTTCGGGAAACATTTGTATGATCATGTCCAGTGCTGTCACTTGGACTTTGCAACAACAAAAGACAGTTTCACTATTGTCCACTGAGGCGGAATATAAAGAACTGTCTGACGCTTCACGACAAATAAAATGGCTGTCACAGCTTCTGGAGGAGCTCAATATTGAGCACCCAACTCCTATTCTCTATGGTGACAACAATGGGTCCAAATTTTGGACAGAAAATCCCATTGTTGAAAAATGGTTGAAGTATGTGGATATTCATTACCACTATGTGCGAGAATTAGTCGAGAAGGGTATTATTGTTATTGGTAATGTGTCTTTACAAGACAATCCTGCTGATATCTTTATGAAGAATCTTGGCGTAACCAAAATCAATCTCTTCCATCCTGAGTTAGGACTTATTTTCAGTTCCAACATCGAAGCTTGGGACAAAGCTGCTCAATTGATGAAACATTAATCTCCCTCCTTTAAGTGAGGAGGAGTGTTGAATCTCGATCCATACCACTACATTGGTTCAGTCTATTTATAGCTGAAACGGGTTCTTGAGTACTTCACTCTTGAAGAGAGATAATGAACAATGTACTAGACTGCACTCTAGGTTGCTGGCTATGGTCTATTAAATAGAACCATGTACGCAGTATGCTCTGTATATGCTACTGGCAGATAAGACCTCACCTGTATTAGGTAGAACGGCGCACAGACCAGAGACATTAGATATATAAGCTCTATGTAGTATGCATACATTCCTTAGACAATTAAGTCTTTCCACTGCCCATCATACCTCTAAGATATCCTCTAGCAACAGTCTACAATCAACATCTCAACAAACCCAGTGAGTACGACTCCCCTCCACCACTAGCTATGCTACTGTGGTGTACTCGTCTCAACAAATTCCAGCATAGTAGTGTTTGGGTGTAGGGTTGATGGCATGTTGTGCTAGCTTAACTATAACAAAAGCTATGTCAGGCCTAGTACCAATCATCAAGTATATCAGGGAGCCAACTAATTGTTGGTACTTCTGATAAAAGGGGCCAGTTACAGTGTCCTTGTTCATTAAGAACTGAAAACCAAATGGCAAAGGTGTTTTAGCCAATATAGACTATGGCACTTGGAAGTATACAAGAACCTTATCCAGGTACATAACTTGTTGAATAAAGATGTAACACTTGGAGCAGTTTCTCTGAATTTTCATTCTGAGAAATTCTTCACAAGGCCCATAGTCTCTGCATTCCCACTTTTTGGTAAAATTTCCCTTCAACTTTACAAGGAGGAGGGAACCTTTTGGACCCATGAAATTCATGTCATCAATATAGACAATGGCAACAATCAGCTCATTAGTCTTTTGGTCTTGGTGACAGTAGACAGCATAGTCAGATTTGTAGTGGGTAAAACCCAGCTCAGTCATAGACTTATGCAATTCCTTCCACCATTGGCAACCAGCTTGTTTAGGGCCATATATTGCTCATCTAAGTCTCTATACTTTATTCTCCTGCCTAGGAAGTCAAAACCCTTCAGGCTATTCCATATATATTTCTTTATCCAGTTTGCCATATAAATAGGCAGTTTTTATGTCAATGCTGTGCATATCCCAATCATGGATTGCAGCAAGTGTAAAGCTTACACATGCTGACTTGTAGCAGACAACTGGAGAGAATAACTTGTTATAGTCAATGCCTTCAACTTGAGAGAAACCCTTCACTACTAAGCAGGCTCTCAGGTGGCGATTGGACTTTTAAAGAAATACCCAACAGTTTTTAACTATCTTTCTGTCTTTTGGCAAATTCACTAATTCATCCACTCTATATTTCTTCAATCCATTGAGTTCCTTGATACATATAGCTATCCATTTTGCCTTTATAGGCTCAGGAAGCTTAAGCATGTCATGGAAAGTTTCAGGCTCTTTGTGTACAGTGTTGTGAACCATCTATATCAAGTACTCAATTAACTGTACTCTTCCCTTAGTGACAAGCCTGTCAATGTCCATGTCACATGTATTATGAGATGTCAGATCATATAGTTCAGGAAAAGGCAGCAATTCAGGCAATTCTGGACAAAGAGGGAGCTCAAATGGAGGTAGATTGAAAGGTCATAGTAGATAATGCTCAGCTATAACTCTTTATCTAATATATTCAGGATGATTAGTCTTAGCTCTACACTCTCTTATAATATTGTTTGGTAGGGCATTGGCATGAATGCACTACCTTTGCCTTTATTGCTTTTGTCAGTGAGTTCTATTAAGTTCTCTCTCAATTGAGATTGGATGCCTATATTCTCCATATGTGTTACCAGGTCTTACAGGTGGCCTAGGCTGTTGTTTAGAACAACATGGCTCTACCTGGTTAGAATCAATAGTGTGATGCTTGGGGATCTGAGATGGCTCCTTGTCTATTTCAATGGGATTTTTGTGGTCATGATGATCTTTGTACCATCTCGGATCTGTTGGCCATCCAGCATTATCTGAAGATGGTGGAGAAGGAAAGTCACTATTTTGACCTTTTGGCAGATTTCTCTGTTCTTTATAATGTTTGGGCTAGTAACTGCTATCTAGCTTTGAATCAGGACATTTAGGGAAAAATCCCTTGTCAAATAAGATGTTTGGTGATATAAAGATCATGTTGCCTACTATGTGCCACATGAATATATAATTCTTGGATCCTTTATAACCAAAGAATATCATTATCTTGAATTTTGCAGACAATTTGTTTGAACAGATTTCATTAGATAAAAATACATATGTACCACATCCAAACACATGGATATGGGACAAATCTGGTTTAGCCCTTGAATAACACTCAAAGGATATCTTCCACTGTAGACACTGAACTAGCATGTGATTGTATAAATGCATAGCTGTATTCAATACAAACTCCCACTATGAGTCAGGTAGACATGCCTAAAGCCTTATAGCTTGGGCTTTCTCAAGTAGGGTACAGTTCAGTCACTCTGCTCTCTTATTTTGCTGATGTGCATAGGGAGCAGTGGTCTCATGAGTGATTCCATGTGTTGTGAACCATGCTGTTAGTCATTCATTGATGTATTCTCCTCTATTATCAGTGCAGAAACATTTGATCTATACAGTAAGGGACAAAACCGTTCCAATGTTTTGAACTTCTCAGAAGATCAGCTCATATCTCAAGGACTACTGTGGCTGTGCACTTCCTAATTTAATTGTAGATAGTCCAGTATCTTATCTAATCATATGCAAAGTATGATTATGTAATCCTTTGTTTTAGGGGAGTTATTAATTAATTAATATTTTAAGTGCATTGGAACAGTTTTGTCCCTCTTGAAATTTATATACAAAATGGGTATTCTAGTACCTGGTATAAGCTCCCTTGGCCTGTAAAACTGCCTAGACCCTCCTAGGCATACTCTCTATCAGATTCTGACACACTTCTGGTTCTATGTCATCCCACTCCTTTTGTATCCTCTCCCATAGGGTATTCATGCTATCAGGAGGAGTATCATACTCTCCCAGCTTATTCTTGAGGTGAGTCCAGAGATGTTCAATGGGATTAAGGTCTGGAGACTGTGGGGGCCATACCATAACCTCCAATTCAGACTCATCTAGCCAGTTTGTAGCCTTTTTGCTCTTGTGTTTGGGGTCATTGTCCTGTTGGAAGACCATATCCTCCTCATTCTTCCCATACCACCTGATGCTCCTCTTTAGTTCATCCCCCAAAATTTGAACATAAAGGTCAGCATCCATCTTCCCTTCAATTTTAGTGGCAAACCCCACTCCATCCCACAGCATACAACCCCAGATCATCACATTTCCTCCACCAAACTTGACTGTTCCCTCAACCAATCTATCATTCAGCCCCTCTCCTGCCTTTTTCCATACCCAAACCCTTCCATCTGATCCAAACCGATTGATTTTGGACTCATCTGTCCAAATAACCCTCTTCCAGTCCTCCAGGGTCCAGTTAACATGTGCTTCTGCCCACTCCAACCTTTTCCTCCTATGGACAGCAGTAAGTTTAGGTCGTTTCCGCTTGACTACAGCCTTCATTCCAGCTCCTCTGAGTGCCCTGTGCACTGTTTTGGTGGATACAGGCTGGGCAATAACATTTTGAAGTGATTTGGTGACTTGGGAGGCATTGTCAGCCTTGCGAGAGGTGATGAGGCGAACAGAATAGTGGATATCAGAGGGAGAAAGTTTAGATGGGCGGCCACCAACAGATTTGGAAAGTGTTGATCTATGTTTGGAGTGAATCCTAGAAATAGTACTGACTCCCAGACCAGTAATAGAAGCAATATGATGAGCAGATTTCCCTTGGTCCAGGTAAGAGAGGACTCTATTGGTCTGAGTAGAGGAAAGAGAGCGCATATAGTTGTAAAGGTATAGTGGGGGAGTTAATTTGCACCTGAGAATAAGCACATCCATTTATACATCACCCTACATGGTCACATGATTTTATTTGTATTTATTTGATTGCAATAAACGAAGTCATGTGCTCAGAATTTGAGAGGGACAAAACTGTTCCAATGTACTTAAAATATTAATTAATTAATAACTCCCCCAAAACAAAGGATTACATAATCATACTTTGCATATGATTAGATAAGATACTGGACTATCTACAATTAAATTAGGAAGTGCACAGCCACAGTAGTCCTTGAGTTATGAGCTGATCTTCTGAAAAGTTCAAAACATTGGAACGGTTTTGTCCCTTACTGTATAGTGGGGGAGTTAATTTGCACCTGAGAATAAGCACATCCATTTATACATCACCCTACATGGTCACATGATTTTATTTGTATTTATTTGATTGCAATAAACGAAGTCATGTGCTCAGAATTTGAGAGGGACAAAACTGTTCCAATGTACTTAAAATATTAATTAATTAATAACTCCCCCAAAACAAAGGATTACATAATCATACTTTGCATATGATTAGATAAGATACTGGACTATCTACAATTAAATTAGGAAGTGCACAGCCACAGTAGTCCTTGAGTTATGAGCTGATCTTCTGAAAAGTTCAAAACATTGGAACGGTTTTGTCCCTTACTGTATACTGGAGAGGTTCTCTAATGTGCTGATTAGCTCAATGAGCTTCTCCAGTGCCTCAGACTTCTTTTGAAGGAAAACAATATGTGTATAAGAAGAAAAGTCATCCAACAATGTCATTGCCCATTTATATTTATGGTAACTGATGACCAGCAACTCCATCAAGTCCAAGTGACATAGCTCAAAGACCAAGGATACTTGCTTTGTGTTCTCTGGAAAGGGGTTATTGTGTATTTTCCCCTTAGTACAGCCATTACAGATGGACTTCTGGGAAGGTGGTGGTGAAATTGGTGCTGTTATGAACTCATGTATTTACTTAGATAATACAAGTTCTAGAACGCCTTTAAAGACTAACTTGTATCTAGACAGACCTAGAACATAGCCAGACTTACCCAGAACTTAATACATATAAATAGCACAGCTTATGTCATAATTCAAAGTCGTACCACTTTGAAGTCATACCACATTTGAATACCATATATAGACAAGTAACATATCAATACAGTACAATACAATAGTACACCATTGTAGTATATAAACCCCTCAACTTGACTAGTAGACCCCATCGTTTCTACTTGGTTAGGTGGAGACTCAATCTATAACTCTTAACACACTCTTACTCTCTACTCTTAAGATATTGCTTCTAAAAACTACTAAGCATACTTAATAAGACATTAAGAAGTTATACTCTGAGGATTGACCTCTGATCATAAGACTTAAGAATATCCAAAGTAGTTGTATTACTTTGTCTACTCTTTGAGCCTTCGAGAAGGAGTCCCCTTTGATATCATCTGCAGATAGATATTGGGTAGAATTAGAACAAATTCTATCTCACTATAACAGGTGCAATACCATCAATGTGCTTTGGAAGCTCAGACAGTGTGCAATCAGAGGGGTGTTCCATTTGACAATGCCAATCAATGTAATCAGGTTGGCATAAGGCTAATGCAACTGGCTTCTCCTTGCTAGTATACAAGATATATGTGTGCACTATATGGATATTGTTCATAAATATTGTATGAGGCTAGGTGGATAATACAGCTCTTCCTGATTTATTGCAAATCATAGTTCCTTTAACAGTCACCTCAAGAATATGACCAGTTCATAAGATCTGGCCTGAGAACATGAGCCATTCTGTAATTTCCTTGATATAATAGACTGGTGCAATATATGATGTAGCACTATGAGTCTTTCCCCTATCTATGACATCATGCTGGAAGATCACAGATTCTTGTCCCATCATTTCATAATTTCAGTTCCCAGCTGCTTGGATCAAGCTGAAATAGCCTATTGTGATCTCAGCAAAGTCTATAAGATAACTAGTGACATAGTATAATGCTCCTAAATCTAGGAGCCAATCTATACTCTCCATGACATGTTATTTTTCCTTTCTGCAACTAAGGCATTGCACAAGATCACATAAGTGATATGTTGTAAGTGCATTCCCTTCTAGTTTGTGCTTCACCTTTTTCCTATTGGATAATTCACTAATAAGTGGTTTAATCACACTTTCCAGCTCAGACTATGGATTGGCAGATGTAGTGAGCAACTAGCATTTATTGTACAAGTAACTAATGCAATTTACAAGATAGTGAGGTACTACAGGAGGTGGACTAGAGTGTATAGCTTCTACATAGCTCTAACCTGATCAGTGAAGACTATATTGTCCCAACTTATCCATGGAATCTCTAAGGCCTTGTGCTCTTTAGTGGACATGCCTTGTATCTGGACTGTACTGTCCTATCTGCAGACAGGACTGCCTATTGCATTTAGTATCTGAGGTAGGAGGTGAAGAAGAAAGTATTAACCCACATTCTCTGTTAGAACTGTAATCTGTCTTATTGTCTAAATCAATGGCAGAGAAATTGGTAACCTTCAGTATGTTGTGAACTTTCACCAATCATTTCACTCTCTCTATATTCGTCTACATTCCTACCTCCTGTACATTTGTTTCACCTATTCCTGCCTGCGCGATCTCCGAGCCTGACTCATGATTACTATGCCATAGACATTGGATGTTTCATGTA
Organism: Calvatia gigantea; assembly: GCA_025093985.1. Lineage (NCBI taxonomy): Eukaryota > Fungi > Basidiomycota > Agaricomycetes > Agaricales > Lycoperdaceae > Calvatia > Calvatia gigantea. The sequence goes on from JACAAK010000017.1 coordinate 614,152, forward strand.
GTTACCTCCATCCATTCAACTGGATGGTCCTCCCGTATTTAAGCGTACATACACCCTCCTGTATTTGGTATGCTTAACCACCTAGTTTCTCTCCCCTTACTCGCCCTCAAGTCTTAGCCTAAGTTGCAACCTGAGGTTTACTCAGACTAAGGTTGTAACATTTGGTTAAGCGTCCCCACCTCACCTTACAAGGAGTAGGCTGAAATAGGCCTGAACAGAAACAACCCAGGAGCTAGTATATGAGCTCAAACCCGGACAAATACAGAGAACCAAACCTCAAAGTCACTGATGACGAATCAGAAACATCAGACGAAGAAGAAACAGGGAACCCTGAAGTACCTGAAGAAACACATGATGAACCCGGAGCAAACCCAGCAGAAGAAGAAGTGTTATCAGAACTTCTAAATGAACTCGACCTAACAGAGGAAGAGATAGCACATCAGGAGAAATCAGACGAATCAAGTTCAGATGAAACAGAATCAAAAACCAGATCCGACATGACCGATAATGCAGTAGTACCCACAACAACGCCCAGTGGGAAAGGCCTAGTGCCAGACCCGGGATTTTTCGATGGCACCCATACCAAGTTCAACAACTGGTGGAGAGCAATGACACTTTTCATGAAATTCAACAAAATAGTTTCAGCAGATGACAAAGCCATAGCAGTCTTAGCCAGACTGCGTGGAGGAACTGCAGGAGCATACGCAGCTATGAGAGCACCAGCTATCCTAGAATCTGAGGATTCAGTGGACTGGAAGGTCTTCTCTGAAGAATTTAGAAGAACTTTCTCAGACGACGCCTCAAACAGCAAGGCCGAATGGCAAATCGAAAAATTCAAACAAGGAAACCAAAACACCGCCGACTACTTGATCAAATTTGAAGTGCTAAAAAGCAAGGCCAAGACTGACAGCAAACACGCTATGTTCTTACTCAGAAAGAATGCCCGACAAGACCTCATACATATGATCACAGGCTATCCACCCTCAGCCAGACCAGACACATACGCAGAATGGAAGGAAGCCATATTGTCTGTTGGACAAGGATATGAGGCATCCGAATACCGAGGAGATAGGAAAACAAACACTGGCACCACTTATGGGGGAATGGGCGAACCCATGGAGATAGGAAGCAGGCGTCACATCTTCAATGACAAAGGAGAACCCAAGTGCTACAACTGTGGCATTTTTGGCCACATTGCCAAAGATTGCAAGAAACCCAAGGGGTTGACATGCTACAACTGCGGAAAAAAGGGACACATAGCCAAAGTCTGTACCGCACCCAAGAAAATCCAAGTCCAGGGAGTAGAGGAAGCCACCAACGAAGAAGAGAAGGATTTTTCCGAAGACTCTGAGTAGGCACTACCTCGAGAGTCAAAAAGCTTGTATCTAGGATATCAGACAAATTCTACACAATTCCCCAGAAAAGAAAGCGTGAACTAAATCTAAAAGGAAAAATACAAACAGCAGGAAAGGAGATAACAGTCAACACCATTGTAGACTCAGGGTGCACAACCAGCAGCATCAGTAAAAAACTGGTAGATGAAGAAGGACTCCTTACCTGGAAGCTGGAATGACAAATCATGGTACTAAATGCAGATGGAACGCCCAACCAAGGTGGAAAAGTAATGGAAACTATGACAATCAACATCGACATCGAGGGACATAAAGAACAAATTAAGGCCTCAGTCGTACAACTACAAGACAGAGCGGAAATCTTTCTAGGATACGATTGGCTGGTCAAACATAACCCCGAAGTAGACTGGAATAGTGGAGAAATCAAGTTCACCCAGTGTCCACCAGATTGCCAATTTCCCCACCAAAACATTGCCATCACTGAAAAACTGCAAAGCATAACGGCCACAGAAGACCTATGGGAAGAAGAAGATGAACTGGACCTGACCAAACCAGAAGACCTGCCAGACTATGTACAGCCATTCACGCATTTATTCAACAAGATGACCTTCGATAAGCTTCCAGAACGAACTGAATGGGACTATGAAATAGTCCTAATGGAAGATGCCCCAAAGGAAATAAATGCAGGAACATACAATATGACAGTTAAAGAACAGGACGAACTCAAGTCATTCATCAAGGAAAACCTAGAATTGGGATGAATATGACTGTCGAAATCCCCATATGCAGCACCAACGTTCTTCATCCCAAAGAAAGATGGATCCAAAAGGCTGATCCAGGACTATAGACATCTAAACAACATGGTCATCAAAGACAAAACTCCATTGCCAAGAATTGGCGAAGTAATTGACAAACTTGGAAAAGCCAAGTACTTCAACAAACTGGACATCATTTGGGAATACAACAATGTCAGGATCAAGGAAGGGGATGAATGGAAGGCAGCCTTCCTCACCAATGAAGGACTCTTCGAACCTATGGTCATGTACTTTGGTCTAAGCAACTCGCCAGGAACGTTCTCCAGAATGATGACAAGCATCTTCCGTGACCTCCTACAAAACAGGGATATTGTAAACTACATGGACGACTTTGCCATCCCGGGAGACACTAAGGAGCAACTAAAGGAACGGACAGTACGATTCCTGGAACGAGCAGCCCAGTATAATCTATGCTTCAAACGGACCAAGTGCATTTTTGATGTGGAAGAAATCCCCATGCTAGGAGTTAAAGTAGGACATGGTCGAATCGAAATGGAAGAAGACAAAGTAAAATCGGTACGAGAATGGCCCAAACCCAGAAACACCAAGGGAGTAGAAAGGTTCCTGGGGTTTGCAAACTATTATCAACACTTCATCAAAAATTTCAGCACAATTGCGGGGCCCCTAAACAAGCTCAAAGGAGCAGCCACATGGGAATGGACACAAGAGCACCAGGACTCATTCAATCAACTCAAGAAACACATCACCGAGGAACCGGTCCTGACACTACCACAAAGGTACGGCCAATTCAGAGTAGAAGTCGATGCATCAGATTATGCACTAGGAAGGGTACTCTCACAACTACAGGAAGAAAAATGGCATCCCATCGCCTTCACATCATGAACCCTGTCACCAGCAGAATGGAACTATGAAATATACAACAAGGAACTACTGGCCATTGTCCATGCCCTAAAAGAATGGAGACACTACCTCCTAGATGCCAAAGAACAATTCAAAATCTGGACGGACCATGAGAACCTGAAGTATTACTGAGAACCACAAAAACTAAATGGGCGACAAGCACGGTGGTACCTGCAGCTACAAGACTATGACTTCACACTACGACATGTACTAGGGAAAACAAACACGAAAGCCGACCTTCTGTCCCGCATCCACCAAATGCCAGAAGAACAAGAAAATAAACTAGTCACCATAATACGAGAAAGCTGGCTACAGACAGAGGGCACAGACAGCACAGTACTCCTACGAGTGGAGCTATTCATTGAACCTAACTTCTTAGAGTGTATTCGAAACCAGACCCAACAGGAAACAGTAGTCCTAACTGAGCTGAAGAAGCAAGGGTCCCAACTCACCAAAGACGGCAGAATAATCTACAAGCAGAATAGTGCATATGTTCCACCTGATCAGAAACTACAAGAGGAAGTCCTAATACAGTACCATGACACCCCAGATGCAGGACACCCAGGACAACACAGGATGGTGGAATTAATCAGCCGAGACTATTGGTGGCCATCAATATGAAAAGATATCAAGAAGTATATCCGGGGATGTCAAGCCTGTCAAAAAGCCAAACCTAGAACAATGCCGCTCAAATCGCCACTACATCCCCTTCCGATACCAAATGGGCCCTGGGAAGAGATTAGTATCAACATGATCAGACCGCTACCAGAGTCTAAAGGAAAAGACACAATACTAGTCATTGTGGATCGCTTCACAAAAATGATACGACTCTCAGTGACAACCACGGATGCATCGTCCAAAGATGTTGCAAGGATATACCGGGACGAAATATGGAAGCTACATGGACTGCCGAGGAAAGTACTTAGTGACTGAGGACCTCAATTTGCATCAGAATTCACCAAGGAGCTGTTCAAAGGACTCGGCATTGAATGAAATCTATCAACTGCATACCACCCGCAGACAGATGGTCAAACTGAGCGCATCAACAGAGAAGTAGAGACTTATATCCGCCTGTACTGCAACTATGACCAGGATGACTGGGCGGAATGGCTCCCCATTGCAGAGTTTCAGTACAATGATAAATGACACGGAGGGACACAAGAAATGCCATTTTTCCTAAATTATGGAAGAAATCCATGGAAAGGCAAAAACGAGCCAATAACAAACAACCCTGTTGCCACAGCATTCCTGGAACAACTACAACGCACCCGAGACAATGCCTCATCAGCACTATGGACATATCAAGAAAAGATGAAACAGCAACACGACCACAGCAGAACCCACACCAACGTTTACCACACAGGAGATAGAGTATGGTTAGAAAGCACCAATATCCATACCAATCAATCATCAAAGAAGCTAGGCCAAAAATGGTATGGACCTTTCCTTATTAAGGAAAAGATAGGAGAAGCAGCATATCGGCTGAAACTGCCGGATGGATGGGCCATCCATAATGTATTCAACGAACAGCTCCTAACACCAGCATGCCAGGCAGAGTTCCCGAGTCAAAAACAACCATCAGCACCTGACCTAGTGATCATCAACAATGAAGAAGAGTACGAAGTCGATGAGATCCATGGACGACGAAAGCGAGGAAGGGGCTATCAATTTCTGGTCCACTGGAAGGGATATAGCAATGAAGAAGATACATGGACAGCGGAGTCCAACCTGGGAAATGCTAAAGATGCCATAAGAGACTATCTGAAAAGGTATCCGGAGGATACCCATAAAAGAGGGGGCAGAAAACACAAAAAAGCAGCAAACAAGCAACCCAGACAAAAGAACTAAGACAAACATAATACGCTGCTTCTCCTATCTTTTCCTTAATAAGGAAAGGTCCATACCATTTTTGGCCTAGCTTCTTTGATGATTGATTGGTATGGATATTGGTGTTCTCTAACCATACTTTATCTCCTGTTTGATATGTGCTAGCATAGGTTCTGCTGTGGTCATGTTGTTGTTTCATCTTTTCTTGGTATGTCCATAGTGCTGATGAGGCATTGTCTCATGCGCGCTGTAGTTGTTCTAGGAATGCTGTGACAGCAGGATTGTTCATTGTCAGCTCGTTTTTGCCTTTCCATGGATTCCTTCTGTAGTTTAGGAAGAATGGTGTCTTCTGTGTTCCTCCGTGCTGCTTGTCATTGTACTGGAACTCTGCGATGGGGAGCCACTCCACCCAGTCATCTTGGTCATAGTTGCTGTTGAGAGAACAAGTAGACATCCCAATATAAGTTCACACTACCTAAGCGTGTAGGCATCAGCGGTGGAGGGTAGTCGTATTCATCCGGGAGACGGTCCAGTAGGAGAGGTGCATGGTAGCGGACATAGTCCTGCTTATACCAGCGTACTCAGAGAGTCTTGAGGAGAGTAGAAGCGATGCTTAGAGAAGCTAGCATAGAGGAGAGAAGACATAGTGTCTTATGCCCAAAGGCCTACCTAAAAGGCGTGAGCCAAGGGGTCTACATACTACAATGCTACATAAGGGTATATATACTAATATCCCTGGTCTGTGCACTCTAAACCCTTATATGGGTGAGGTCTAACTACCAGTAGCATAAGTGGAGCATACTGTGTATGACGCATGTACTAGAAGGTTCCATGCGGAGTGAATAACTGACTACCAGAAGGGTGGTACAACTACTGCATATGTAGTCCGTGATGGTCCGTTATTATCGACCCTCTGAAGGTGAAATACTCGAACCCCGTTTCAGCTATAAATAGACTGAACCAACATAGTGGTACGGAGCAAGATTCAACACTCCTCCTCACTTGAAGGGGGGAAGATTAATGCTTCAATAATCTAGTGGTATTGAAACCAAAGCTTTAGACATTGGAATTTTCAACAAAAGAGCAGCAATGCCGAACATCAAATGTCAGAGTCATCAACGATCATGCAGAATTAACCAGCTTTTGAAGGTTGGAAAAGAATTCCTGTAGCAGAGAGGAATTGATGCTAGCGTTTGCTATGATGGCCATAAAGGACGCAACGACAATTGCTTTGAGCTATCAAATATCCTTTAACTCAACTTTTAACTCCCACGACTAACTCGCTGCGACTTTCGTCTAAGAGTAAGGAGTAGGAAAGCCTAAGAAGGCTCCTCCAGAAATTGTAAACAGCAATTCTTTCGAAGCATTCAACAAGTCTGTTTTTCCATGTAGGTGCGAAAACCATTTTTGCTGATGTGAAATCCAGCGTGCGATTATTGTGAGATCAGGAAAGCGGCAGTTTTAAGCCAGCATAACCAAGGCCATCACTTTGCGGTTATGTAGATCAATCGGCTGCGGCAGTCACTTGAGCCGGCGAAGCAATGATGCTACAAGCCTTGTTCTGATATAACTTGAACAAATTCCAAATTAATGGATTCGCAAATGGAAGTGGTCTCATGCAATTTTCCTCCATGCAAAAGGCATTTCGGCCGATGCGGATTAAGGATTCAGTCCCAAGGAATGCATACACACTTTTTGTTATTTCCCATCAACTCTGAAAAGGAGGGTGGAACGATTAAGTCCCTTATTTGTTTTTCCATACAACTCCGAAGAGGTAGAAGGATCTTGAAATTGACCCTGTATATTTTTCCAGACTCTCAATTTGAGGCGGATGGATAAATTCCATGTAGATGTTTTACCATAGACTCACGAAGAGGCAGAAGGTTACATTCAAAACCTATAAAGTTTTTCCTCAATCTCGTGAAAGAGAGAAAGGATCGTTAGACCCTATCTTATTTTTATCTTGCGAAAGGAATAAGTTCCTGCCATATTTTTACAGTTGACTCTTGAGCGAGTATGAAGGAATATGTTCCTGATTTGTTTTATCCAACAACTCGTAAGAGGTGGAAAGGTAAAAACGTAAACCTTATAATATTTTCTCCTACAACTCGTTAGAGGAGGAAGGAATAATTTCCTAACGTTATTTTTGCCTAAGATGCTCGTCTTGAGATGTCGGCGGGGATAACTCCCCATTTGTTTTATCTGCGACTCGTGAGAGGCGATAGGAACAATTGAAAGTCCTATGAATATATTTTTCCAGCGACTGTGGCGGAAAGGAATATTTCTAAACCTAATATTTTTATCCAAGTGTCTTCGTATGAAGGTAGAAAGGAATATCATGTCCTTTGTATTTTCCCCATCGACTCCGAAGAGGAGGGCTCGCAATGATATAGGAATCGGTATCATGTTGCGGCAATTGCTCGAGCCAGCTAGTTGCAAGGCCGTTAGACTTTATTGCCAAAGCGAGGTCAACGAAGTAGTTTTGGAAAATGCGGATAAAATCCAGTGTAATCTCATGAAGGCGGATTAAATCCAGCTCAATCAAGGATTAAAGATTCCCTCCACGTAACACGTATAGTGCTCGTCTGGTGTCATTCAAACTCTTTTTTTATCTGGTAAGCCATAGCCCGTCAGATTATTCCAATGTATCTTCTCATCCAGTCTGCAAAGGCAGTTTTGTCATCAATGCTAAGCATATCTCACATGCGCAGATAACTGGAGAATTAAATCACAAAAGCGATGCCTTCAACTTAATGAAGTTCCTTTGCTGTGAAGCGCAGGATAAGGCGGTCATCGGATTTGGAGTAAGAATATTGTATCCGTTGTTCTCCTCCATGCTTTTTAGCATGTTAAGTTTCCTAATACATGTTAATCATGTTATGAACCACTGCAGCGCACATCAATTAAGACGGACCGGCGAAGTGTAGCCATTGAAAGCTTTAATCGTATGCAGTTATTCACCAGCGATTAAGAACTTGTTTTACTGTACTCCTCCCTCAGCGATGAGTGTTTTCAATTTAAATGTCAACGCACATTGTTAATGGTGGATCATTATCTCTTATGCTTGTCCAACTCTAGTCGGTGAGTCCAAACGAGTTCTTCTTTGAAATTGAACGCCTAATCCATTATAGTCTACCTGTAGGTGACCCGTGTAATGAACAGTGCAGTCTTTCCTAGTCAGGTTCAATTGTGCAATGTGTATCAACCAGCATTTTATTCTATAACTCCTCCACAGCGGTCGTTCCACCTAAGTGGTGACACAGAAGTGTGGTGTGTCAAAAGCGGTAGATATCCTGTAAAGGATGCACATATTATGCATCAAATTGGTGAATATGTCAGCGTAAGACATAGGATATGGTGGGCGGAGATTTCTCGAATGGAAATGGAAAGGAATCAGGAGGTGATCATGGAGTGTAATGGAATATATCCTGTGACATCAAAGATGGCGGATAAAGAAATTGCTATCTCTTGCTTCATGCAGGTTTTGCTCTCTTCTTTGCAAATGAACTGGTTTTACTGCTATCCAGTTACTGAATCATGACGTTTTTAAGGGTATATTCCCTCATCGAGTAAGGCATCCAAAAGTGGATTGTTCGTAGAACATTAAGCCTTTCTGTGTGCCACTTGAACTTGAAAGTTCTCGTTGATCAAACAATCGAGGTATGTTACATCTCAAATAAGCGATCGTGTTTGGGCGGTCATCATGTTAACTGATGTGCCGTGAAGCCAAACCCACAGTACAGAACCAAATTAATGGTTTATCCCTTGATTTACACGATTAAGTGTCTTCCACTATACATAAACGCTTGGACTGGCGCGTTATGCTCTAGTCAACACTAAACTATCACTGAGGCGGGTAAGACATTCCCATTGCCATAAAGCTTTTAGACTCTCAAAGTGTAGTGCGGATCAGTCTCTCTACGTCAACCGTTGCGAAAGCATTGGGAGTAGGAGGTTTAAGTGGGTTATTCATGCCACGAATGTTTGCTATTGCTCTTGTTTAGACAAACTCTCCTCCATAATCAGTTGCGACAGTGGCCATTGTCAGCTATACTGTAGAGGTTTCTCTAATGAATCTTAGAGCCTCATAACTTCTTTCAAAGGAGGACAACTATCATCATGAGATGAGAAGTCATAGAGTAGCGTTGTAATAGGCGACTAGCAATTCCATCAAGTCCAAGTATCATGCTCAAGGACGAGGATATTCGTATAAAGGATTCTGGATAAAGGTACTGATGCAATTTCCCTTGTGAAATAATCCAGAGCAGCGATGAAATAATGCAATCATCTCGACAAGTCGTAAAAGACGAGTGGAGAAGGCATAATCATGGGAAGTTCTGTTCGATGATGTCAAACGATATAGTCTAGTAGGCGTAATGTTCAACAACCATTCATTTCCTTGCTTATAATTGCAAGTTCGTGTACAACGATGAGATTGGGTGAACTAATACAGCTCTGCGTGACTTATTGCAAAGGTGGTGACCTTTAACAATTGCCTCAAAAGTATTACACTCGAGGACATACGTTATAAGATTTTCTCAATATAGATCGGTCGCACACTAATGTGGCACTACAAATCTTTATCCCTGATGTCATAGACTAATGTTGGAATATAAAAGCAGTTCAGATACTTGTCGTTCCCGTAGGATTCCAGTTTCTTGCCTCAAGCCTAATGTAAAGCAGCGAGGTCTAAGAATTAAATCTGGTGACATAGTGCTGAAGCTCAACCGTTATACATTGGGAGCTATTCTGCTAATTCCTAGACGTGTCATAATTTCCTTTCTTTGTAATAATGCGATTCACGAGATCCTGTAAAGGATATTCTTCTCTAGTGAATAGAGCAACGTGCTCCCGCTATCATCTTCATATGATCCACAAGGATTTCTCACTTGTTGCATAGAAAAGGATTTATAGCCAGCGCTTTCATCTCACGTGGCACACTGTTATTCGTAGCATTTATCAAGGAGTATGAAGTCGAAAGTACTACCGTATATCCTTCCATTGGTATCAAGGTCAGTGACATCCGGAGATGGCGACTCAAGAACTTCTCCAGCGCCAAGCTCCATAAAGAGCGGTCTAAAGGATTTCTTAAGGAATTCGTCGGCATGTTGCATCGTATGGTGCTATACATATCCTCTTTCTCAATTATAGTTGCTAAATGGTGCACTCTAGTCCTAATAATGGACGGCGACTTCCATGAAGTCAAACTTCCTTAAAGCCATCATAGTTATTCCTGTAGTTGGCGGACAAAGCATTTTAACACACTCATCCATGCTCTGTCTTAAAACAGGTCTTCAAACTTGGGCACGTGGACATGCGCTTAACACAAGTGAAGTAACGTTGATGCTAGAAGCAGGGTGCAATATAGAGTGACGCAACTCCTCTATAAGAGAAATAGTATATGGCGGCAATCACTCAAGCCAGCGGCATATTTAAACTATATTCTGAAGTATTTCCTGAAACGACATAATGGCAGTTTTACCGGCTCATTATCCTTCTCCCCTTATTTCCCAGCTGCAAGGATGCGGTTAGCGTTCTTCTCCTTGCTGTCTTCTTTGGATATTTTTGCGAATGCTGCAGATGTGGCGGCCCACTGCCTTAGCGTGGCATAAAGCGCTTAAAGCACATGAGCTATCCGTAGAAAGAATAAAGCGGTAGTTGAATAGACGTGGAAGGGGTAAAGCGTTGAAGCCTAAAGTGAAGGAACTAACGATGGACTTCTCAAAGATATTTTCTATATCCCAGCTTTATTTGATTAAGCGGGCCTTAGCGGCTTCCAACTGCCAGCTTAAGTGAGTCAAAAAGCTCAGGTATATGCTCGTGGTGTGTTATTCTACTCAAGGCAGGACTTGCCCAATCGACTTGAAACACAAGAACACAAGGCTTATAATTTTCCTGACACTGCGGTATTTATTGCAGTCACTAAGACCAGCTAATTTACCAGCGAAGTGGAGCGTAATGCTCAGTGTAGATGGTACATCATATAGTAAATTACTGAGGTGGATCTGAAGAGGATCCCAGAAAGCCCAAAGTGTCGTCGTCGATCAGAGAGAGAATACCAGAACAGAGGTGGAGCAACCAAAGCGGAACAGTTCTGCTGCAACCCAGAATGGGGAGCGGACCTAAAGCGGTCGAACCAGACCAGAGATGACGGTTTGCCAGATCAAAAACCAAGAACGGGTAACAATGTGTCAGCATCATGTAGGACTGCTGTGCATAGTGCACGCGTTCACAACATGGGTCAGACAGGGTATCAAGTGGACCAAAGGTACCACTGTCTCCCAGGTTGAAAGCGACCGTAGCCTCCTCAAACTCTACCAGCGTTGCTAACGCGGTTCGAGTGAGCGGCGGTCAGGGCCCATAACCTGTTGAGAGAATGAGTAGACATCCCAATATAAGTTCACACTACCTAAGCGTGTAGGCATCAGTGGTGGAGGGTAGTCGTATTCATCCGGGAGATGGTCCAGTAGGAGAGGCGCATGGTAGCGGACATAGTCCTGCTTATACCAGTGTACTCAGAGAGTCTTGAGGAGAGTAGAAGCGATGCTTAGAGAAGCTAGCATAGAGGAGAGAAGACATAGTGTCTTATGCCCAAAGGCCTACCTAAAAGGCGTGAGCCAAGGGGTCTACATACTACAATGCTACATAAGGGTATATATACTAATATCCCTGGTCTGTGCACTCTAAACCCTTATATGGGTGAGGTCTAACTACCAGTAGCATAAGTGGAGCATACTGTGTACGACACATGTACTAGAAGGTTCCATGCGGAGTGAATAACTGACTACCAGAAGGGCGGTACAACTACTGCGTACGTAGTCCGTGATGGTCCGTTATTATCGACCCTCTGAAGGTGAAATACTCGAACCCCGTTTCAGCTATAAATAGACTGAACCAATGTAGTGGTACGGAGCGAGATTCAACAGTTGCAGTACAGGTGGATGTAAGTCTCTACTTCTCTGTTGATGCATTCGGTTTGTCCATCCGTTTGGGGATGATACACCATTGATAGGTTTTGTTCAATGCTGAGCCCCTTGAACAACTCCTTGGTGAATTCCAATGCAAATTGAGGTCCTCGGTCACTAAGTACTTTCTTCGGCAATCCATGTAGCTTCCATATTTCATTTCAGTATATCCTTGCGACATCCTTAGATGATGCATCCGTGGTTGTCGCTGAGAGTCGTATTATTTTCGTGAAGTGGTCCACGATGACTAATACTGCATCTTTTCCTTTCGATTCTGGTAGTGGCCCGATCATGTCGATGCTGATTTCTTCCTAAGGTCCACTTGGTATCGGAAGGGGATGTAGTGGTGATTTGAGTGGCGTCATTCTTGGCTTGTTTCTTTGGCAGGCTTGGCATCCTCAGATATATCTTTTTACATCCTTTCGTATTGATGGCCACCAATAGTCTCGGCTGATTAATTCTGTCATCCTGTGCTGTCCTGGGTGTCCTGCATCTGGTGTGTTATGGTACTGTACTAGGATCTCTTCCTGTAGCTTCTGGTCAGGTGGGACATATGCACTGTTTTGTTTGTAGATAACTCCATTATCTTCGGTGAGCTGTGATCCTTGCCTCTTTAGTTCGGCTAAGACTGTTGTTTCTTGTCGGGTTTGGCTTCAAATTTGTCTGAGGAAGTTTGGTTCAATGAATAATTCTGCTCGTAAAAGCACTATGCTGTCTGCACCTTCTGCCTGTAGCCAGCTTTCTCGGATCATAGTGACCAGCTTGCTTTCTTGTTCTTCTGGCATTTGGTGGATTCGGGATAGCAAGTTGGCCTTTGTGTTTGTCTTCCCTGGCACATGTCATAGTGTGAAGTCATAGTCTTGCAGCCGCAGATACCACTGTGCTTGTCGCCCATTTAATTTTTGTGGCTCTCAGTAGTATTTGAGGTTTTCGTGGTCAGTCCAGATTTCGAATCATTCTTCGGCATCTAAAAGGTAGTGTCTCCATTCCTTTAAGGTGTGGACAATGGCTAGTAATTCTTTGTCATATATTTCATAATTCCGTTCTGCTGGTGACAGGGTTCATGATGTGAAGGCGACGGGGTGCCATTTGTCTTCTTGTAGCTGTGAGAGTACTCCCCCTAGTGCATAGTCCGATGCATCAACTTCTACTCTGAACTGGCCATGTCTTTGTGGCAATGTCAGGACGGGTTCTTCGGTAATGCACTTCTTGAGTTGGTCGAACAAGTCCTGGTGTTCCAGTGTCCATTCCCATGTGGCTGCTCCTTTGAGTTTGTTTAAGGGTCCTGCGATTGTACTGAAGTTCTTGATGAAATGACAATAGTAGTTTGTGAAACCCAGGAATCTTTCTACCCCTTTGGTGTTCTTGGGTTCAGGCCATTCCCGTACTGATTTTACTTTATCCTTTTCCATTTCGATTCGTCCATATCCCACCTGAACTCCTAGCATTGGGATTTCTTCTGCATTGAAGATACACTTGGTTTACTTGAAGCATAGATTGTACTGGGCCGCTCATTCTAAAAATTGTACTGTTCATTCTTTTAGCTGCTCCTTAGTGTCCCCTGGGATGGCAAAGTCATCCATGTAGTTTACGATGTCTCCATTTTGTAAAAGGTCATGGAAGATGCTTGTCATCATTCTGGAGAATGTTCCTGGTGAGTTGCTTAGGCCAAAATACATGACCATCGGCTTGAAGAGTCCTTCATTGGTGAGGAAGGCAGCTTTCCATTCGTCTTCCTCTTTGATCCTGACATTGTTATATCCCCAGATAATATCCAACTTGTTGAAGTATTTCGCTTTCCCAAGCTTGTCAATTACTTCTCCAATTCTTGGTAAAGGTGTTTTGTCTTTGACTACTATGTTGTTTAGTCGTCTATAGTCTTGGATCAATCTTTTAGATCTATCTTTCTTTGGGATGAAGAATGTTGGTGCTGTGTATGGAGATTTCGATGGTTGTATTCATCCTGATTCTAGGTTTTCCTTGATAAATGACTTGAGCTTGTCCTGTTCTTTAACCATCATATTGTATGTTCCTGCGCTTATTTCTTTCAGGGCATTTTCCATCAGGATTATCTCATGGTCCCATTCAGTTCGTTCTGGGAGCTTGTCAAATGTCATTTTGTTGAATAAGTGCATGAATGGTTGCATGTAGTCTGGCAGGTCTTCTGGTTTGGTTGGGTCTGGTTCGTCTTCTTCTTCCCATAGGTCTTCTTTGGTGACTGTACTTCATATTCTTTCGGTGATAGGGATATCCTGATGGGGGAATTCACAGCCTGGTAGGCATTGAGTGAACTTGACTTTTCCGTTGTTCCAATCTATTTCTGGGTTATGCTTGACTAGCCAATCGTGTCCTAGAAAGACTTCTGCTCTGTCTTGTAGTTGCACAACTGAGGCTTCAATTTGTTCTTTATGTCCCTGGATGTCGATGTTGATTGTGGCAGTCTCCGTTACTCTTCTGCCTTGGTTAGGCGTTCCATCCGTGTTTAATACCAAAACTTGTCATTCTAATTTCCAGGTAGGGAGTCCTTCTTCATCTACCAGTTTTTTGCTGATACTGCTGGTTGTGCATCCAGAGTCTATGATGGTGTCAATCGTTATCTCTTTCCTTGCTGTTTGTATTTTTCCTTTTAGATTTAGTTCGCGCTTTCTTCTCTGAGGAATTGTGTAGGATTTGTCTGATATCCTAGATACAAGTTTTCTGACTCTCAAGGTAGCGCCTACTCGGAGTCTTCAGAAAAATTCTTCCCTTCTTCATTGGCGACCTCTTCTATTCCTTGGACTTGGATCTTCTTAGGTGTGGTGCAGGCTTTGGCTATGTGTCCCTTTTTTCCACAGTTGTAGTATATTAACTTCTTGGGCTTTTTGCAATCCTTGGTGATATGGCCAAAAATGCCACAGTTGTAGCATTTTGGCTCTCCTTTGTCATTAAAAATGTGATGCCTGCTTCCTATCTCCATGGGTTCGCCCATTCCTCCATAGGTGGTACCAGTGTTCGTCTTCCTGTCTCCTCGGTATTTGGATGCTTCGTACCCTTGTTCTACAGATAATATGGCCTCTTTTCATTCTGCATATGTGTCTGGTCTAGCTGAGGGTGAATAGCCTGTGATCATATGTATGATGTCTTGTCGGGCATTCTTCCTAAGTAGGAACATAGCATGCTTGCTATCAGTCTTGGCCTTGCTTTTCAGCACCTCGAATTCGATTAGGTAGTCAGTGGTATTTCAGTTTCCTTGTTTGAATTTTTCAATCTGCCATTCTGCTTTACTGTTTGAGGCATCGTCTGAGAAGGTCCTCCTAAATTCTTCAGAGAAGATCTTCCAGTCTACTGAATCCTCAGATTCCAGAATGGCTGGTGCTCTCATGGCTGCATATGCTCCTGCAGTTTCTCCTCGCAGTCTAGCTAGGACTGCTATGGCTTTATCGTCTGCTGAGACTATCTTGTTGAACTTCATGAAGAGCATCATTGCTCTCCACCAGTTGTCGAACTTGGTGCAGGTGCCATCGAAAAACCCTGGGTCTGGCACTAGGCCTTTCCCACTGGGCATTGTTGCAGGCACTACTGCATTATCAGTCATGTCGGAGTCAGTTTCTGATTCTGTTTCATCTGAACTTGATTCGTCTGATTTCTCCTGGTGTGCTATCTCTTCCTCTGCTAGGTCAAGTTCGTTTAGAAGTTCTGATAACACTTCTTCTTCTACTGGATTTACTCTGGGTTTGTTGTGTGTTTCTTCAGGTACTTCGGGGTTCCCTGTTTCTTCTTTGTCTGATGTTTCTGATTCGTCGTCAGTGACTTTGAGGTTTGGTTCTCTGTATTCGTCCGGGTTCGAGCTCATATACTAGCTCCTGGGTTGCTTCTGTTCAGGCCTGTTTCAGCCTACTCCTCGCAAGGTGAGGTGGGGACGCTTAACCAAATGTTACGACCTTAGTCTGATAAGACCTCAGGTTGCAGCTTAGGCTAAGTCTTGAGGGAGAGTAAGGGAAGAGGACTAGATAGTTAAGCGTACTGAATACAGGAGTATGTATGTATGCTTAAATACAGAAGGGAGCATCCAGTTGAATGGATGGAGATAACTACATGAAATGTCCAATGACTATGGCATAGTAGTTATGAGTCAGAGCTCGGGGATCGCACAGGCAGGAATAACTGAAACAGGTACACGACAAAGAGGGAATGCAGATAAGTATGGAGCTGATACGAAAATAGACTAATGTTCACAACAGAAAGTGAGGTATTGCTAAAGAGTAGTAGTTTGAGTAGAATGAGAAGACTGGATCGTCTAAAGAATAAACACATACTACATAGGGTTTATATACTAAGTCTCTGGATGAAACACTCTACAACCTAGGTACAGGGTAAGTTATTTACTACCAATAGCATATACAGAGCATAGTGAAGCAACAGCATACATCTAATAGAATGTTCTAACTGTTGAATCTCAATCTGTACCACTACATTGGTTCAGTCTATTTATAACTGAAACAGGTCTCGAGTACTTCACTATTAGAAGCAAGATAACAAGCTATGGACACAGTACTAGACTGCACTCTAGGTTGCTGGCTGCATGGTCTATTAAATACATGTATAGTACACATTATGCTCTGTATATGCTACTGGCAGATAAGACCTCACCTGAATAGGTAGAATGGTGCACAGACCAGGGACTTTAGATATATAAGCTCTATATAGTATGTGTACTTTCCTTCAGACAATTAAGTCTTTCTTCTACACTGCCTCTAAGATACCCTTTAGCTACTGTCTACAATGTACATCTCAACAATCCCAGTGAGTATGACTCCCCTCCACTACTAGCATAATACTATCATAGTATACTCGTCTCAACACTAACCAGCTACAACAAGTACAGTAGAAAGCTGTTTTACCTAAGTCCATAGTACATGTAGTCCATTATTAACTCATTATTCCAAAAGTAAAGTTCTCTAGATCTGTTTCATCTATAAATAGAATGAACCAATGTAGTGGTACAGATCAAGATTCAACAATAATGATTATGACTGTATTTTGACAATGACTGACTGCCTTGGGGCTGATATCTGTCTAGTACCAATGACAATAAACATGATAGCAGAGGAAGTGGCTTGGTTATTCTTTGATTACTAGTACACCAAGAATGGGCTTCCCCTAGAAATTGTTTCTAACAGAGATAAGCTGTTTGTTTTGAAGTTCTGGCAGCATTTGCATGAACTTACCAGTGTAAAGTTGAAATTGTCAACAGCCTTCCACCCACAGATGGATGGCACTAGTGAAAGGATGAACAAAACCTTGAATCAGCTATTGTGCTACCATGTCAATAGCAAACAACAGGGTTGGGTTGCTGTATTATCACATGTGTACTTTATGATTATGAACTCTGTCAATGCTTCAATAGGATAT